>JACXIK010000040.1:3078629-3740504 GCA_014737385.1 Bombus superbus
TGAAATTGAAGAGGAATTATGAATTTTTATTACTGAAATATTGCGTTGACTTGTTTATTTATTAATAATACGTACATATTTTCCCATAGTTCCCACGAACGATACTCGCGCTCGAGTACGAGTATCCGCGCATCCCCGCTCGCTTCTTTAAATCGTACGTTGTTTTGGTTCGAAGGTTATTCTCCGTGCGTTCTCACGTTATTTTTCTTGCCGCATGTAAATCACGAATACGCAGTAAATGATTAGCAATAAAATATTGTAATACGTCAACCAGGTTGCATTATTGTCAGCGATCGTAACGATGGTTCGTCGGCATCGAATCCCTTAACGATTCGACTCTTCTTCCCAATCTGTCTCATATCGTGAATATTACGTATCTGCGACAAGACGTTGCCATCGAAACTTTGCGATTTGCCGTCCACACGAGAACAAAAGGAATAAATACGTCTACGTTGTTGCAAACATAAAACCAACATTTCCCAGTTATTTCTCCTTAACTGTACTAAAACTGTCGGACTGTAATTTTAGGCACCTTTTTGCAGCAAGTTAATATAATATAATATATATATATATATATATATACACACACATACACACGTTTGTAAGGTCTACGAAGGCGGGACGTTTGAATATCAAGAATCAAATCACCGTGTAGTGAAAGGCCGAGCCAAAAAATTCAAAAGCTCGCATCTGGCAAACCCGAAATCGTAGAAACGTTTTCGCGCTGAGCCGATGGTTTCCCTGTTCTTTTATAAGACATACATGTATGAAAAAGAAGAGGAACACGCAAATGCTCCGGTGAATCGTCGAACGTCGTCGTCGCTTTGGAGCGATCTCTTTTCCATCTCCCTCCCACCGTCCCGAAGGAACGGTACGAGCGTTCGTCGTGCAATAGGCGTATATTCTTGGCGCGACCTACCTTAAGTAAACTTACACTTTCGTTTAAGCGCCACCGTGGAATAGGAGGGGCGAAATGCAGGAAAACGAGCGGAGGTTTGGCGAAACGCCGCCTCCGTTCTGTCGCGCGAGAATTGCAAGTGGCTCGTCGTCGTCGTTTATCGCGACTTCCTCGTACTTTTTCCACCAGTTCACCGCGTGCCTTTCGCCTCTTTCCCGTTCTTCTCCTTCGTCTCTTTTCCTTCTCTCGTTTCTCCCTTTCTCTCACTCTTTCTCTTTCTCTCTCTATCTATCCATCTCTCTCCCTCCCTACCTCTCTCTTTCTCTCTCATTCTCGCTCTATCTTCTATCTTTCTCGCATACGGTCTCGAACTTCAACACCACTGCCGATTTTTATGGCACTCGTCCCCTCGGGTCTGTTCTCACTTCTTCTTCGAGCGAAGCAGTCGACACCAGGATACGACTTGCGCGAGTGTGACATCCGAAGTTCGTGCTTCGTTGACGACAATCATGACGCATACGTGAGTGCATTTCGGTACACGCTCGATGATATACACGGCATTCACGGGGTTCGGTACACGTGGATTGCCGTTCGTTTCTGTGAAGTTTATCGCGGTGGTGATATATACATATATGTGTATATATGTGTATATACGTGTATATATATATATATATATATGCATGCATGCACGCACACGCGCGCGTGCACACACACACACACACACACACACACACACACCGCTGGAAGGGACGACGATGAATCGCGGTCGATTCGTGGGACTAACTATGAGACGCTCGATAGCAAGAAGAATGCAACGAGCAACGTAAATAAATTCCTGTAATAGAAAATTCTCTCGCGAGCTGTTCACGTACACGATAATTAAGATCGCGTTCGCAACGCTTCTAAAGAAGATGGAAAACGACGATTTATCTGCGCGTACCGCTCACAGAACTAAATATACGTATTCTTAGACCTGTCGAACGGACGATGAAGCAAAAAGAGAGCTGGTGTGTATTTCTGCGCCATGCGAGTTCGCGCCACACGACGCGATACTGCGTGTTCGTGGCACGTGTAGTCGTGCGTCGGCACTGCACGCCGCCCTTTTTCACGCGGGAACCAGCGAAACTTGTACGCGAACCAGTTTTAATCGTCCGACTTATCAATCGACGAGTCATGGATAACTTTGGTTATACTCAAAGTGCACAAGCGCATCGCTATGATACAGACGCGTCGTAACGTATCGTTTCTTCTATGTAACAGGCAGATTTTGTTAGCAAATGGCTGCTTCTAAATTGTTGACGGATATCGGCCAACGACGCATTGTCGCCGTGTACGATTTTTCGAAAGCGGTGGACGTTCGTTCGAATCTCGTGAAGTCGTCAAATTACAACCGACGCTAATTAATACGACGCTACGAACAAAAGTGACATACATACCTATAAATCGGTATTACGATGAACGATTCGAATATAAAAAGCAGGCAGAATATAAAAGCGCTTGAAATACGCTTAACCGACAATTTCTCCGAAGTCCAATCGTAATGTTCCGTATATTTCGTTAATATACGATCGTTAGCACAAAACGAACGGGAGGCAAGGACGCGTGCGCCTAGCCACTTCCATGGTAAACCTTTTCACCATTAATTACGTCATCAAATTCACTATCACCGCGTCTCGTGGTTGGAAACGTCGAAACGGGTTGCCGAGTGGTTCGGTGGTCGCACAATCTCCGCTGATTCGGGTTATCGGACAGTCGCCTCCGGAGTCCTTATCGACGATCAACGGAACTCGCGGCGCCGCGTGTCGACCGTTCTAACCGTGGCTCGTTGGCGCTTCTATAAGTGCAACCGTTCGATATCGTAACGAAGAGGGTGGCGTGTATCGATCTCGGTCGTGGATCGAACTGAGCGCGAATCGTGGCCGTCTCGAATCGCGTCTCGCATCGAACGAACTTCGATCGTCGGTCTCGACTAGATTTAACGCGTGCACGCGTATCGTAGCTAACGATCGACCGCGATCCACCCTGCGATCGATCGACGATCGTGAGAATTTCGCTATACCGTTGGTCGAGTGAAGTTTCGTCTTCTCGATCGAGACGATAACCTCGAATCTCCGTAGAAGAAGCTCGATTCGCGGACAAACGCGAAGAAGGCGCAGATCGAGGGAAACGGCGATTCGATTACTGGCAAACTTCGAACATACCTTCGGACTTGATATAATCGTAACTTTCTACGCTCGTTACGTCACGCTTCGTTCCGGCAGCGGATCATCTGGCGGTACGAGTCGCAGCATGTGTCCAACGAGACGATCCTGCGAGCTCGAAACGGACCAATCTGGCATTCGGTTGTTATCGGTGACCGATGGAAGCCGTGCACACCCGACGGGATACACAGATCGCTCTTACTCTCGGGCACATCGCGCGTACCGTCTTAGTACACGCGCACGACGCGGCCACGAACACGCGCGCGTTCCTCTCTGGCCTCTTTCCTTCGCACCCGCTCCCTGGAATTTCGGCAGTCGGTGACAGTGGCTTGACGAGGAAAGGTAATCAACCGGTCTTAACCGTTTCGGCTCTAACCAGATGTATTTCTCGTCGCGGTGTACGTAGTAACCTGTTTACGTGTGTGCGCGCGTGTGTACGTCCATACGAAAAAGTTCCGTGTCTCGTTCGTGTCTTTCGTCTTTTCGACTTTACGATAGTGTAAACGCGTGTGTAGCGCACACGTAGGAGTACACGCGTGCGACCGCGTTTATGTATACGTGTTCTGTCGTGTTTCGTATTCCATCGACGCTTACGCGCACTTCCCGCCTCGTGGTTCGCGCATGCGCGCTCCGCAGCGTCCCTTTGCACGTGGTCGTGCACACACGTAAACTCGTTTTACGTGTTCCTTATTGTTATCGTTATTAATCGCGAAATATGCAACGACGAGTTCGACACGCGTCCTTCTACGTTCTTCTGACTTTTCCGACACGGGTATCTCGTTTCACGCGTATGTGCATACATTTTCTCGCTTATCGTCGATCGAGTCTGCGAGACCGTAGCTATCGACGGAAGGCTGAACCAAGACGTCTGTCTTCTTTTCTTTTTTCTTTTTCTCGCGTCCAGTTCGATAGCAAAAACTTATCTTCGATTCCGATGACGTTCGATCGAACGAAACAGCGTCGTTTCCGAAATTTCCATACGGTAAGGATCGTGTGCGCGCAGCACGCGCATGCGCGCTACTCCACCGACCAGATCGGAATATTAATTCCGAATCCGTAATGAGAGCCGTTCAGCGAATCGACCTTGTCTCGCGTATGAAAATCGCCTGCGTTAATTTCTTCTTGCATTCCCTTTCCGGCTTATCTCTCGATCCGCTTCCCAACTCGGAAACCGATACGTAACCCCCCTCCCCTCTCCCCCCAGTCCACGTATAAAAACACCGTTTTTATTTCTCCTACGAAAAAAAAAAAAAAAAAGGGAAAAGGAGAAGTCAATCGGATCGTTGTTCCTCGATCAGTCTTTTTCTTTCCACGATCACGTTGAAAAACCCGTATAATAATTATCTTTCGCGTCCTCGTTCGCGAATAACCAGCAATTACAACGAGCAGCAGAATGAAATCATTGCGGCGTGGCGCAAACAAGTCTACGATCATCGACGATCGCTTTATTATTATTTAATAGTAGCCGGTGTTTCCGTTTCTCAAATGTCTCGAGCCGTTTCATCGATCGTCGTTCTAATTAATTTCCGTCTCGGTTCGTTCCAGTAAGAGATGCAAAAAAATATAGAGAGAAACGCGTGCTAATCACGCGTTAACGCTTAAATGGTAAGCAAATGCGATTCAGCCTTTTCCGTCTTTTCCCTGACCTGGGCAAACTTTTCAAGAAGAGAGAGAAAAGAAAAAGCATAGCGAGAAACGCGGAGAGACAAAGGTGTGGGTTGGGTTCGAGAGTGACCTGCAACAGCGATGTCGGCTTTATCGGCTCGTTTCAGCTCCGTTGCTGAAACGCTCGGCCATCGGCGATTCAGCGTCGAATCGCGAATAATGTTGGTAAATAAACGTGTACGAAGAAACTGAAAGATAAGTCCCGTCGAACTTTGGCCTCAGCACGTGGCCTCGAGAAGAAGATCGCCTACTCGGCCATACGATTCGTAGGTACATACTATTACGTGCAGAATCGTTCGTTGTATTAGCGGTGCCTTTTCAGTGGTCGAGTCATTCACGTTGAGACGTTCGAGTGAATGGCAGCTGGCCCACGGAGTTTCGCCCCAATCAATTTCTCGAGAGGGGCAACGAGGCCCGCTGCGGAACTAAATAAGGGCTTCGTCGCGCTACCGTTCAATAGACTTCCTCTTTCGCGACTTTTCCATCCAACTTTTGATCTACGACCGTTGGCTTTCGAGCGAAATTCGCCGCTTTGCCTCGTGCAAATTCGAAGATTTTCCTTCGTTGAGTGGAGAAATCCTGTCCGCGCGATTCCATTCGTTCGAAGAATCTATATATCACCTATATATTTTACTGTCCCACAGTTTCGAGAGACAATTGGTTTCTTTTTCTCTTCTTTTTCTTTCTTTTTTTTTTTTTTTTTTTCAAATCGCTCGAGTTAGAGTTTCGATCTTGATTTTCGTTACTTTCGAAAATCTACTTACGACGAATTATCGAAATCTCTTGCGGCCACTGTCGTAGCTCCGTATCGTCAACGCGGCACGCTTTTCGATCGGACCGTCGAAAGATTTAGACAAGTCGGATAAGTCGACGAGTACCAGATAACGCGGCACCTTCGATTTCCTTAAAACAGTCGCGGAGAAAAACAGATAGTAATCGCGCTAATTACATTATCCAAACGAGATACGGACAGATTTATTTGCGCGATAACCAACTTTATATTTTGAACGAGTCGTGTGCTCGAGATAAACGACGCTTTCACGGACTTTAAAATACCTGTAACTCGAGACAGTATCTCGTCGATCGGTTATCGGCTATCGCGTTCGACCAACATCCCGTCGATTTATCATATCGACGATCGATCTCGATAGGCAGAAAATTAAAAAATTTCGTAAACACGGAAATCTCGACCAATTTACCGATCGTTCGTCCCATCTATCGATAACCTAGAAAAATAGATAATTTACCGATCGGTCGTGTTTGAGATATCGGAGTTTTACAAGATATCGGAGATGTAAAGTCGAAAGTTTGTTAGAGATACGATCTCCGTGAACACGCAGCTCCGGATACGTGTTTCTTTTTGCTTTCCATGTCGATAATACAGTAACACGGGTAATTCAATAGCGTCGAGTATTCACGAAATTTCTAGCCCCGGATAAAAACACCTCTCGACGACGATCGTTAAGATCTCTTTGTTACGATAATGGACTAGTTCGGACGTATCGTTGTATGGAAAGGTGCAAACATTGGTACGATCGTCGTTTGATTTATCGGACCAGAAAGCGATGCGCGCACGTCCTCCATTCCGGTGTATACCCCGAAGTACGTACTGCGGTTTGTTTTAATATTTATACACGATATCGACTCGCACCGCGCATATAATTTTCCATTCGACTATTATTCCAAGTGTCGAAGTTGCGCGAGATAAGGCCGCGAAAGAGTTTCCTCTTTGCTCGGCTATCGACGACTCCTCGACATCGAACGGTCGAATAAAAATTTTCTCCGAACAATAACAACGGCAAAGTATATCGAAAAGTAGGAGGCAACGGAACGATGTATTTAATACCGCGGTGTTGGACATCGAAACGAATTCTCTAGGAGAAGGATAGTCGCTCGATCGGCCGCGTCTTGGTCGGAAAGAAGAGCATCCTGTTACATCCGGTCGGCGATAATTAAAGCGAACGTTGCATGAAAATTCAATTGAAAACCTGACAATTTTCCAATTAGGCACAATATGCCGCTTAAATGGAATTGAACGAGCCCCTAACGAGGGCTTCTTTCCCGCCATCAAAACGAATAGTTTGTTTCCGCGGCGTTTCCAAGAAGGCGGCTTGAATACAGCCGCAGCTACCGTCAAATCTACTTCGCCGCGTCTTATTCGTTTGCAACGAGTAAATAGATTATTTCTTCGGTTTCTCGCGCAACGTTCGCATACCCTGACGAGAAACCACGTTTATTTAGACCGTCGTCGAATCGGGTTCGCGACCAACTTAAAATTTCGAACAAAAGAATTTTTTAAGCAAACTCCGGTTGCTCTTGAATAATTTGTTTTCTTTCTTTCGCTAACAAAACGACAATCGTTCGATCTATCTCGGACAGTTTGGAATAACAAAACGATCGAATTCCTCGATTGTATATTTTGTCTATATCTGGAGCAACGCGAGCAAGAGGCCAGCGAAAGCAACAAAACTTTTCGAACGCTGATTGGAAAAGTTTCACGCCGGAATAGACACGTTTCAAGAAATATAGCCAGCCTGACGGAATTTTTACAATTGGTCGGACCGTCTGAAACAATCGCAGGTAGCAACGTCGTCGTAAAAGTTGCGTCTTTCGACGTAATCCGCTCTCGACCTTCGACAGACCGAAATCAAAATTTCGAAAACCGACGTCCGACGGTACGCTACGTGTTCTTACTACGGACAACTGGCGTGTCTGTCGTTGCAAAGCTGCGAAAGACGATTCGGGTAGATGGTTCGCCAGCTTGTCGTAGGTATTCGCCTCGTTTAGTTTCGTTTCGTTTCGTTTCGTTGTCGCGTACGTTGTCTACGAAGAACGAGCAACGCGGAGAAGAGAAAAAGACAGTGTCGTTCGGTATCGAGCCCCAGGAACGAATTCCGGAATAAAAGGGCCACGGCGTATCGTGTCCAGTGCGACGCGATAACCGTCATCTAGCCGTTTTCCACCGATAATTGCTTCTTCTGGTTTCTGGAGCATCGATTGCTCGCCGATCGGCATCCTTCCGACTTCCTTTTCCGCGCTTCGCTCTGCCGACGCAGCTGCTGCGATGGGCCTTCTTCTTATATCGCTATTATTAGGCGTGCCTGCCTCTATTCTCAGAGCACGCGCCATGGAACCAGCGGATTATTTCGAGAAAATATCTTCGCCGGTGTCGGTTCGATATACCGTTTCTCGCTTCCGTGTATCCGGCTATTTCCTCGATGTCGGGGACGCCGCTGCAAGTCGTTTTCCATAGAAAAAAAGGAACTGGACGTTTCTTTTTCCGTCTCTCGGAGCTTTCGAAATTCCACTCCCTCGCATTTATAGATTCTCATCCTTGGTTAACTTGCCGAGGGATAAATATCATCTCTAGTAGGCGTGTAGTTTATATATACGTGACAGCAGAGTGTCGAAACGGGGACGGCGACGACGATGGTTTTTCCAGACGTCGGAATTTTCCCTATGTGTTTGGATTTACAATTTTGCCGTCATTTCGAGTAAATCGACGCATAGCCGAGCGTCGAGGTTCGCAAGTGGAATCTCCCGAACGATTCTCTAATTATCCGGAGAATCTTATCGGCATACCCCGGCCGTGTTTAGGACGCCGGATGTGCCGCCGAAAGCGTCGTAACGCGGGCAAGCAACAAAGTAAATTTACCGTCAGAACGCAACTAAACCATCGTCGAGTCTACCACGCCTAGATGAACACAGGTAGAGCGTAACGTTAGCTGTTCGGAATGTCGAACAGCGTTGTCGCAGCTTACGTCAAATTTGTACTCGTCAAATTTAAATTTCGTGCGAGTCGGCTTTAAAAGGACAACAGAAAGACACGCGCGACCAGCGAGCAACAACTCTGCACGCTGTGCAAATACCAAAAACCGACGCGCACCTCGTCCGTTTTAATTTCTATAACACGGTGTCTCTCCGAACGAGAACGTTCGTGTTTTCCGTTTGCTCGCCGCGGTAGGTAATTGACCAAACTCCGAACGTTACTCTGGCTATCGATTAGCTCGTGATCGTTGGAATATGTCGATTACGCGTCTCGGCCAGATCCTACAGGCGAGACGTCGCAAATTCCAGGTATCGTGGTAATGCAAAGAGTCGCGCGTTCTTGACGTTGGCTGTTTGAATTTTTGTAACAGGTTCTCGGAACACGGCTATCGTCAGCAGAAAGTGCCTATTCTCGATTTCTTCACCGTAGTAGGTAATTAACCCCGCAACGAGCGCCGTTCTAGCTCGTAGTTATCATTTAATTAGAGCGTCGATTATCACCGTTTCGATAGCGGCCTAACCGTTCGAAACCCCGAGCACACCCCGCCAGTTGTTCCAGGACCGAGAATCGATATACGTTCGATTCGGCTACTGAATTCGTCGCTTCTGGAAGAAAATTCGAGCAGTCGTTGGAGACAACGTCGCGATATCTGGCGCGTTCGGGCGATTCAAAGGTTCGTAGGAAGCTGCGGAGCGAGAGTTAGCCGCGACTTACTAAAAATAAGCGCTCCCCTTATCAGCAGGCTGGAGTTTACACAATCCTATTTGCACAATACTCGTCAAACCGTGCAACGGTACGGCTTCGTGAGAGAGCGTCGTCGTTACACGTGGACCAACGGGGTCCTGGACCGTTTCGTTTCTTCCCAGTTAACCAGCCAGTGTCGAAATCTCAGCCTCGTCCTTTCCTTCGTCTTCTTCCCTTCTGTCTTCTTGGCTAGGTCGTAGCAGATTATCCGTGGTTACTCGTATTTTTCATCCGCTACGATCCTGCGTCCAACGACGACCAGAAAGGATAACGGGGCGACAACAGGGACACGCTCGGGGATTTTCTCAGTTCCAAGTAATTTCCACGCTCGTAGGAGAAACGATGAAAAATGGCACCATTGGTAGAACGATCGTGAATGAAACGTTGGACGAAGAACATTCGATTAAATCATTGCTCCGTGCATGCGTGCACGTTCGTTATCGTCTCTATACGTTATCTGGAGCAACGACGGTTGCAGTCCTATCGACAGGCTGGTAAACAAGATCGATCGATTATCCAAAAAGGAACATTTATCGAACGATCGTGGCTCGGATGTTTGTCGATCGAGCCGCCAACACGAGAGGCGATCTTTCGCGTTCATCGAGATCCTTGGTAAGCTTGTGCTCAGCCTTTTTACCTGCGAGTTTCTCCGGTAATTTCGACTTTGCGACGACAATTGTCTCGGCGATTCCGGAATACGTCACTTTTTCCACGATAACTCGACTTTCGCGCGTTTATAAAGCCGAAGCCGCTTCCACGCCGAGATAACGGCGCTGTAATTTAGAAAGCAGTAGCGAACGAAGCGATTCCAAGAAAAATATTATTCGTCGGAAATCTCGCCTTTCGTTCTTCTATCAACGATATCACGATGCTCTGAAAGATTTGCGAGTGTTTGATCGTAACAGAGTACATAGCAAACAGAGATTAAAAACGATTTACCGTGTTTTCAGAGATGCGTTCCGTTTGATATGCAAACGACGCGAAATTGGCTAACATAGGTCGTATCTTATCATTTACAGAATACGACAAGCAAACACGTCCGCTTGCTTATTAGAGCAACGGCCCGTCCTCGACCGATCAATTGTCCGTGGTCCTACGTCGAACCATCGACGACAGGCCATCCTCCGGTGTCTCGCCAACGACAGACAGTAGTGTCTAGGTGGACCAGTTTTTGGTCGACTTCGCAGCCGGTGCAGAAGCGTTCGAAGTTGTTCGTTTGCTTTCAAGTATTTGGGCGTTGTGCGAAAAGTTATTTTTGTTCGTGGCCAAGTCCTAGATCCACGGTACGTAAGGATATTTGTTTCGTTCGTTGCTGTCATCTTCGCAAAGCTTCTGTCTCTTTTATCCGACGTTTATATCGATCCGTTTTTTTTTTTTCCTAATATCTTATTAAGATTCGTTTCAACGATATCCTGATTGTTCATGCAGTCGCGATATACGCGCGAGTTGCGTCAGTTAATAACGCCGCGACGATTTTCATCGGCGACGATCGAAAAGCTCGAGGTTACCGCGACGGAGCGCGTGCTTCCAACGTGCAAGTTCATTCTCGGCTGAAGGTCGGTAAAGAACATTGAGAAAGGTCAAGGCCGGCCGAACATACCGAACAATCGGCACGTGACGCGAACTATCAACCCGTTTGGGATCAGCATGGTCGATTGTTCGTGTGGCGATTTAACGAGCTGATTGCTCTTTTGCCCGTGGGACTGTACTTCGCGTACGTGGCCGTATCAGCTGTGAGAAATTTTTCTCAGCAGAAACTTTGTCCTTAATCGAGTTCTTCGTTGTACGTCGAACATCACGGTCAATGTGTACACGGTCCAAGTACGCGTGTCTTCGTGTCTTCCCAGTGAATCAGAATTACCGCGATTCCCGGTTGTTTTTCTTTTTTTTTTTTTTTTTTTTTTCGCTTTCGACCGAACTGTTCCTTTCGATTTGGCGCAGTGCCCCGTGTCTCGTCCAACGAACGTACACGACGATCCCTTTTTTCGGTAATTCCTGGCGCTCGTTCCGTCTTCGTCGGTTGATACTATCGGGTCTCATCGCCCTCGACCTACCTCATACTAGCCGTAATCGTATCAAACTCGACCACAACGTTACGAAACAACGGCCGCTGACGAAACAATGAAAGACAGAAGTCTGGAATCGCACGAGGCTCGATTAGAACGTTGTTTTCTTCCACGATATCCGTCCGTAATTCTGCCCACTCGTCGCACGTTTATCGAGACGTCACTTTCTTCCTGATACCGGCCATTGTTGACTGCCATCGCCACGTTTACCGCATACATCGTATGCTACATAAAACTGGCTATAACGTCTATGATTCACACAGACTGCCGCACAGTAGCACACTTCCAGTTGAAGATTCCGGTTGTCCGCGAACGAAGCCAATCCGCCGCGTCTACGCGCTTTTTCCATTTCTTTCGCGATCGATTCTTGTCCATCCCGACGTTCGCCTGTCCAAGGATCTCCACTTTGTGACTCTGTGCTCGTTACATCCCGTTCGTTCGTGTCTCCCACGTTACGCCCCTTCGTCGTCGGAGAGGGTTCGTTCATCTCGAAGGAAGGAAATACAGGTGGCGGAAAGAACGAAAATCTCGTCGTCGATTCCTGTGCCGCCTCGTGGCACCGCGTACACGTGGATAATTTATAGGTATATGATAATACACGCGTATCTACGTTGTACAGCGGCGATACAAAGAAATACTTAATTAAATTATACAGATAACGATATGCAAATTACAACACGTACGAAACGTAGTCGCGTTTCGATTCATCTCTCTCTCTCTCTCTCTCTATCTATCTATCTATCTATCTGTTTGTCTGTCTGTCATTTTATTTTCACGATCTGTCACGGTCTTCGCAACACGGTCTACGTCCTCTGTTCCAGTCAACCGTGGACGATGATGGCGTCATTGGAGAATAAGGCGGACGAGCAAGTCGGCAAGGTACCGCAGCAGAATGGAGGCAGTTGCAGGAACGAGGAACTGCAGCTGGAAGACGTTCGAGATAACAAGAACGAGGTGAGACACCGCAGGACCGATCCGAACGTATGTATCTCTGTCGCGGTTCGGTAATCGCGCGGACCGTGCGAATGAAACGACAGGGACGTTACCGCCGTTGATACGAATCGCGGTGTCGAACGTGGACCACGCGTGGCCAACCTTTGCCGTTCCTTCCACGCGACGTATTTTCAGCGACCAGCGCGACGCTCGTTCGCGATATTTTCGTAAATTCTCTACTAATAATAATAATAAACTAACCAAGGGTGGTTACGACAAGCTACGCGCGATATAAAACACTCGAGGTCTGCGAACGGTTGCTCTACGGTTTGCGTATTCGTTTTCCCGAGAAGAGCGAGCGGTCGGTCGGTTTCGGTTGAGCGTGTGCGAGAGAAAAGTTCCAACGATCGTGGAACAGTGGCGAGACTCGCGAAACGCGGGGCTGCTGCGATGCTCTGCGAAGAGATTAGCAAGAATCGTCGGCGATATCGTTGCACGAGACTAAAAATACTGGCCGTAGTAATTCATAAATCGAGTTCTCCGTTAAAGCGAATCGGTATCAGCGTCGCATGGCGCGGTCGCGGTCGCGGTCGTCGGTTCGATAACACGTCGGAGTTTTGGGTCACGCGCGGTCTAGCAAAACGCGAAAGTCGCCGGCTTGCAGACGGTTTCGCACGTTCTTTGGCCTTGATCTCGACGATCTCTTGTGAATTTCCGCGAATGACTTTGTTGAGACGTTCGTCGTTGGCCGCCCACCGAGCCAGACGATCTTTCCTGCTTCCCAAAGAACTTCCCAAAGACCCCTGCTCCTTGTTTCTACCGCAAACTGCCAGATGTTGTTGGTTGGCCGGCGAAAGTACCTCGGAAACACGAAACGACGACCTAACGAAAATCGAGCGGCGAGAAACGAGAAACCGACGCTGCATCGTGCTTCGGCTCTAGCCTTTGGTTGCCTATCGGTACGGTAATGGAAGGAAAGTTTCAAGGAAGCCACGCAACTTCTGGCAGTAGTAGATTTTCATGCGCGTTGAAAACTTTTTGTCGTTGGTGTTGACAGAGCATCGAGGTGGAGATGGTGGTGCCACCGGATGGTGGATGGGGTTGGGTGATCGTCGCAGCCTCCTTCATGTGCAACCTCTTCGTGGACGGCATCATTTTTAGCTTCGGTGTGTTTCTCAACGATATTTCCGAAGCTTTCGCGGTGTCGAAGGCGAGAGTGGCGCTGGTTGGTTCGTTGCAGTCTGGATTTTATCTTATGGCTGGTCAGTGACAAAAAAAGACCGTACAAATATAAATCATCGGACGACAGGCAGAGCGCGATAATTGAAAAATACACTTTGTATCGAACGTCGAATTACTTTTTCTTCTCTGTTCTTTCTGCTTTATCCCGCGACGTTAACTTGTCTCGTTTGTTTTTTTAAGTGTCCTCTTAATTAGCTGTCAACGTAATAGCTTCGAGTATAATTAGCTTTTCCTGTAACGTCGTACAGCCTGATAGCAAAATTCCGATTACGCAGGATTCCGATACGACGTTTCCCTTTTCCACGCGCAACGTCGTCGATTTTAACGATAAATTAATCTTCAATATGGACCGTTGTTGCTGTACTCGCAGGCCCGTTCGTGTCAGCATTGGCCAACAGGTACGGCTTTCGTCTGGTAGCGATCCTTGGAAGCGTGATAAGCTGCGGCGCTTTCGTCCTGTCGTACTTCAGCACTTCCATCGAGTTCCTCTATATCTCTTACGGCGTGCTCGGTAAGTTCTTATCCTATATTCGGGCTAGAGCGTCCAAGAGTGTACTTAAATATTAGCGTGGCTCTTGCAAGCTGCGAACGTTGTTGAAATTTCAACGTTGCACAAATTTGCACAATTTCGAGGCATTTGCATGTTCTTCGACGCATCTTTGTCTTTGGTAACACCCACGCCACACCTTACAAGCTGCGCAAGCATTCGGATACGTTCTTTCGGACACGCACCACCCTGTATATACGCTTGTCGCGGACCAAGTTTCCGTTGTTTCGACGGGAAAGTTTCTCTTTTATCCTGGCGTTCAGTTTTGCGTGCGAAGAACGTCGCGCCCTTTCGAGGCGCCACTTTCCATCGCCGGTGTTCGCGCGATCGAAATTTCTTTGATAAAAAGGCCGGGAAAAGAAAGCAGCGAGAACGTTAACTTCGATACCGAAATTATCGGAGCCGGAGAATTCCTCGACGGAAATTCCTTTCGTAAGATAAAACGACGACGCGGTCGACTAACGCCAACTTTGACGGCCAACGAAGCAAAACCTTTCGATGGAAAAAGAAAGAGAGAAAAATTGCTGTCGCGCGACTGCCGAAACGCGAGTGCCAAGTAGAGCAGCGACGACGATTCAAACGATAAATTCCATTCCGCGATTCATCGTTTCTACTTCTCCCGTTTCACGTGGTCTTTGTGTCTTGCATTGTTAGGAGGTATCGGGGCAGGCCTGATTTACGTGCCGGCTGTCATAACTACCGGATTTTATTTTGAAAGATGGCGAGCGCTGGCTACCGGGATCGCGGTCTGCGGATCCGGAATCGGCGCTTTCATGCTCGCGCCTATCTCAGACATACTGGTGAAGCAATTCGGTTGGAGGGGCGCCTTGCTCTTCCAAGCAGGTAATCGATAAAGCATCCGGTTGATCCATCTTCGATATCGCGAGACCAGTCTTCGATTGAATGGCGGAGAATTTCTCTTCGATTCTTCCACGACGATATCATCGATTCGGTGATTTGTCAATAAGACGGTATCGATGGTATCGTCGTACGGGATGTTTGACAAGCGTACCATTGTTTTGTCATTCGACGCTCTCTTTTCGAGCAAACAGTGGAAACCTTAAGATCGTGTTTCCACAGAGCGTTGTTCAAACACTCGCGCTTGCCCAATGTTACCCGATGAAATTTTCCACTCGTTTTAACGTTCCCTTATTTTTTCTGCTAGAAGTTGAAACACCAGTTTCAATCCAGGACTGATCGAGAGTTTCTGTCTCGCGATATTAACCTGCTAACTGCGCGGTTTGGAAGGAAAAATCCCTTACGGCTAATTTATACGAATGAAAAGTCAAGCAACGACGAGTATACGCGTCGAACGCGGGGATTACATTTTTATCCGACGAAGGATCAACGATTCGTTGTCGAAGAAGATATCGTTCTTGAATAATCAAACGATCGAACTTTCTTTTGTAAAATACGTAACAGGTTTAACTGGAAGTATTATAAAGAGTACACACCACTAAATGCAGTTTGTATTACTTTTCGCGAAAATGTCGAATTTTTACAGTAAATGGTCATGTTTTATTTCAGACGACGAGTATACGCGTCAACCGCACCGAAATAAAGTTTTGGATCGACGTGTAGACACGTCGAACGTAGTCAACTGGTTAAAAAAGAAAAAAAAAATATATATATATATATATAAAATATTATAACAAGTATTTTACGTCGGAACGTTTCTACAACGTCGCTTGAAATGTCGCAGGAATGCTGTTAAATTGTGCCATTTTCGGTGCCATGTTCCGTCCATTGAAGTCAACGCGGATTAAGGTGAAATCCAGTCCGGAGAACGCGGGTTTAGAAGTAAAAAGCAGTTTGATGGCAAGGGGAGTGTCCACGGCGTCGTTGCATTGTGTGCAACCAGAGAGAAGCGGTTTCTTTGGAACCAATAACAATACCGATTATCCAACGGCTGCTGAGCTGCTTGGAAGCAACCCCAACATAGTAAAGTAATAATTAAACCTCTGTCTATCTTCGACTCGAAAGGTATTGCGATCTTAAAGTTAGCAAATGTCCTGCGTCTATGTACTATTTTGAAATTTTCCTAGTACGAATTGCGATAAATTCGAAGGGAATACGCCGCGACAAATAGAAATAGAGATTGGCAACTTCGTGCAAGTCTCGTTTGCAGAGATTACAGTCTCTTATTCGAGGCGTAAAGCGTGCTGCGAGTTGCGCGCTGCTACGCTCGGAACAAAAGCGGCGGTTCGCGTAGTAGTTAAACTAAGTCGTGTGCCGACAAACTCGTAAAGATACAGCGAGCGTTAAGCTACGGCGAAGAACGAGGAGAGCGACTGGGTTTCGGACAGTGGTTGCTGATTTGACAAACTTCTTGTTGCAGCGCCTCCAAGTCGTTGCATTCCCTTCATAAGATTCACGCGGAGCTGCGAACTCTGGAAAGGAAGCTGAGCAGCTCGGAGAAGCGGCTGTCCGTCCCGATCTATCCCGAGTTGGACGTGAACATGGACGAGAAGATGGTCGAAGAGGAGAACAATCTCCTCGGTGGAGATGTGGAGAGACTGAATGGCAAAGTGCCCACGGTGAGCGTAAAACACTCGTCTCGCGTTATTCTAACTTTGAAAGGGGTCAAAATGCGCCGACGTTTCTACAGTTCTACGTTCTCATATAATTATTTATCGTTATGCAGAGCCGAGCTATCGGCCTGCGAAAGATCCGCGACAATTCCACGAGATGGACAACGTTTCACGATTCGTGGAAAAAGACACGGATCGCGAAAAGATCAACAATTGGTTACGCCAGGATATTCGTGGCGATACGCGTGTAGTTTGCGGGCACTATCGAACATTTATGGAACTTTTATGGCAGTTTCTGTGCCAGCGGGATTCATTTAGCCGCGGTAACAGTACGTCCTGGTTAAGTAAGCGGAGGAAATTGTTGGCAGATTCGCAGGCACACGATCAGCGGCAGACGACTGCGCGCGGACTCGGACTGCAGCCAGAAATCGCTGAAGATGGGCAACAGGCGAAACCCATTCAGCAAGGATCCGCAGAGACCGTTCTACAGGGACGATATCTTTTACGGCGGTTCTCTGAACAGATTGCCGCATTACAAATCGCAGGTAAAAAAAACGGGACGAGAACCGGACAAATATTTTAGGTTGCGAAATCAGCTTCGTCCGACGGAAGAAACACCGTCGAATGCTTCGTGTTGGTTTGAAAAAAGTAAAGTCTCTGCGAAGAAGGCGAGTTTACGATGCCTCGAAATTCTAACGGCGAACGATCGATTTCTTCGCTCAGACACGATTACTCTCGAACGATTCATACGTTTCTTTACCACCATTTGCACAGCAATCGTCCGTTGGCTATCACATGTCCGTCACGCGTTTGCCTACTGCGACGGACGTCGCCGAAGAGGAAAGCGGTAGCTGTTACATCTGTCCGGAGAGCGTACGTCGAATCTTGACGACAATGCTCGATTTAAGTCTCCTCAAGAGTCCATCTTTCTTGATCCTGGCTATATCCGGTGGACTTACAATGATGGGCTTCTATACACCCTTCATGTACGTCCCAGGTATCGTATCACGTTTCATCAAATCGTTTCTTTCTCATCTTCGAAAGCTTCGAGAAAGCTTCCGACAAAAGTATCCCATTTTTCCCCATTATCCTCGCGGCATTTCGAAAATCTCGAATTCGCCGCAGAAAAGAGAAGAAAATTCCAAGGATACGTCGGTTTGATTTGATCTGACCGAGCGTCCCATTTTAAAAAATCGACTGTGCGCCAAAAGGACGAAAGAAAGCAGCGTGTTCGATTCTGTTCCGCAGATCGTGCCCAATTGGCAGGCATCGAGGCCTCGACCGCTATGTTCCTCGTCTCTGTGATCGGTATCGGCAACACCATTGGCCGTGTCGTGTGTGGATTGGCCAGCAGCTTGCCAGGAGTTAACGCGTTGGTCGTCAACAATATATTCATCAGTGCCGCTGGCCTTTTCACCATTTTCTCCGGATTGTCGCTCAGCAAGGGCTACCAGTTCTTTTACGCTGCCGGTTTTGGCATTAGCATATGTAAGTATATGGTGGCTACTGAGCTCGAAGAGATCGTTTCTCGCGTTTCTAATCCGCGGATATTAAAGTTAACGTTTCTGTCATTGCAGCTGTCTTCGCCTCGCTGCGATCGATCCTGGTGGTAGATCTCCTGGGACTGGAGAAACTGACCAACGCTTTCGGATTGCTTCTTTTGTTTCAAGGCGTGGCGGCTGCCGTAGGCGCGCCTCTCGCAGGTGATTAGAAAATATCGATTCTCATGCCCGGGGGGGCGGGGATGTTACGCGACAATATATCGGAACGTCGTTGCGCAACGGCGATATCAATCACGAACGTTCCATATTATTACACTCGACGACAGAGTAATCGATCGCGATACGTTCGAACGTCGAATCAAAAGTCACCGATCCAGCGATTAATTAGACGAGATACGGATCGGCGAATAAATTTCGCGAGATAGTTTCGTAAATCGAGAACGCGGATCGGATAAGACGAGAATGGATAAGCGGATAAGTTGACGCTCGAAAGTGGTCCGATCTGTTGTTACAAGCGTGAGCAATTTCGCACGCGTTTCAACGCGTTAGTTCGTAATACGATTGGAATACTACTTGGTTCGTTGGTTTAGGTATCTTTATGGATGCAACGGGAAGCTACGACGCCTCGTTTTACCTGTCCGGTAGCCTGATCTTTCTATCGGCTGTGATCTGTTACCCCTTGAAGAGAATCAACGCGTGGGAGGCGAAAAAGAACGGCGACAAGTGCAGCGACGATCCGTCCTAGTCCTGGTCGATATTGAGCGCAAGACAGAACGCCGTAGACTGAAGTCTACCACGTATTCTCGTTGCCGGCCGCCGTCTGTGTCTGTACATACTAACGCGTAAATAATTTATAACACGACTGCTCGAATCGATAATTAATCCGTGGTGGCAGCAGGACCAGCAGCGATCGTCGCAGCTACGAGAACACGCGACAAAGGGTCTCTCTTCTCGTTCGTGTTCCAGCTTCGAACTCGGTCGATCTTTGGAACTAAAACGGTCTATCAAGACGTTCAGGCGAGTGCAGACGGCAGACGATTCCATGCCGAGAGGAATACCGTCCACGGTATAAAGATTTAAAGATTCTGTCCAAATCTAATACCGAGCTTTGCATTCCCATGAAACGTCGGATCGCGCTATTTTCGTATTCCGAGTGGCGCGCGAATCTGTCGCGAACTCGCTGTCAGCTTTCGCGCTGTTTTAATCACCGACGTGCCTTCTCGTATCTCGCAACGGATGGCCGCGGGAGTCGTGAGATATCTTTCTAGATCGTTCGATGACGGAAGATACGTGCTCGTTGTTACGTGCCTTGCGTTTTCACAAAGAGATTTTACTCGAAGGTTCCCACGTTATTCGTTGGGATGCTCTTCATCCATCGATGATTCGCCGATCTCGCGTTAATTTGCACGGATCGCAAGGACTTTGGATTGTAAGGAAGACGTTCGTACATCGACACACGCCTACGAACGAACGGATTATCGCTTTACCACGATGTACGTACCACGATTCTACTTGATCCGGCTTCGCTACGATCCTATACCGTCAAAAATCTTATTTACAGCGCGATATCGTAAATACGATCGCGATATACCCATTTCCTTATTGCGATGCTGCAGACGGGAATAATTACGCTGCTTTATCTGTTGTACATCTTGCATCGTTTCGAGAGGAATGCTCATGAAACGTTTATATCTCTGGGAAGATTGGCGCGCGAAGGCGAAGCGAATATTCTCGTTAAATCGATCGATCACGCCTTCCACTTCCGGGAATATCTTATAAAACGCGTTTCTATAACGAATAAGCAACACACTGTTACACGCGAAGGCGTATGTACTTGCATAAACGAGTACACGTAATCTAGATAGATCGTGCATCCGTTCTGGTACAATGCTATTTATAGAGTTAATTAATCACTAAACCGACATCCGGCAGCGTTGTTCCGGACGTTCGGCCCACCCCTAGGTGTTTAAGGATTTGCTCAAAAATGAAATCCGTTCCTATTGTTCCTAATTAATTATCTACTCTAGCACTTTTCTTTGCGTTTCTTTTCTTTTTCTTTTTCTTTTTGTTTTTGTTTCCTTAATGTTATTGTTCGATGTGCTTCGCGACGACGTAGCGTTGGATCATTCCGCGGAGGATCGATAATTTCGTTGCTTAAGAATTTATTCAACAGTGCGTCCGAAAGATAACGTTCGTACGAATAGGTACGAAAATACTGTACGAAGCGTGTCGCAGACGCATGCGAAATGTGCGAAAAAATTCAGTCGCAGCCAGCGTTTCGAAACACAGTCGAAACAAGCATGATCCAATGGTCTTTTAAACCAAAGACCATCTCACCTGTTACGACACACACACGCACACACCCCGTTTCCAGTCTACGAATCACGAGCGAAAAGTCAATATTGTTCAGAGTGCGTACGACGCGCGTGACGCCAGTGATCCGAATCGAACACGCGATACAACCTACGGTACGAAAAAACGAGAAACAAGAAAATATCGGAATAGGAGAAAAATCCCGATATTTTCGCAACTTTCTCTTTGTCAAACCGTTTTCTACGCGAGCGTCGATATTGTCGTATTAAAGAACGACACGTGCCGAACGCGACGTTCCATTAGACGGCATAACGTTTGTTTCGATAGGTAATCGAGTCACGTGGAAACGGAACGTACAAACTCGTTTTCAGACGTACAACTTGATCGCGTGTCACGAGGATGCTCGCCGCGTGATACGCGTCGCGTACTTGCTGATTGACAGCGAAACGATATTGTTACACAAACATGTAAACGTGTAATTAAATATCGAGACGACGAAAAGAAAAAAAAAAGATAAAAAACGAGGAACGCCTGAAACTTGAATTTTCTATGCGGTTCGCCCTGCCTTGTACGTTCCTTCTGTTCTGCCACTCCTACTATCTCCAACGTACGACGCAACATCGCTTGTAAATGTTATAAATTATTTATCAGCGCGTATACGCGCACGATCGTTGAAACGTTTGTCGTATTCGATCGTACGCGTGGTTTTCCTGTTCTTTATTGCCAATTACGAGCTGCAAATCCGGGACGAAGTTTATCACTTTTCGTGTTGCATTTATCGCGTTCGATCCGTACGTTTTTTTCAGGCCATTCGTTAACGCGACCCGGAATTGTCTCTTTCTTCGGCCGTGCGTGTCATCTCGTTTTAACACGAGCGAGGATTCTCCATGACGACGTTGTCTTCTCCGCGAGTTGCTCGGTTTTTACGATCCACACCGAAAGACGATGAACCTTTTCAAGGAGGCAGCTGACTTTTTTTCCATCGTCTACGAGAAACGTTAAAGATCGTCGGAGAACAGGACCCTTTCCTTAATGGCATCTTTTAATCTTCGATCCCCTTTTTCCCTTCCGTCCTGTATTTTCTTCGTTTTTAACGAACGTTTTTTAAGGGATACACATGTACCTGGAACGAGTCCAAGTACTATCGCGTTAAAAGTCGGAGCAGAGTTTCGCGTGCACGAGATCGATATTTAGCCTCGTCAGTGCGTATCTGGATTCATAAGGAAGGCGGCAGCGATACGAAACAACGCGCCGAAACTATCTACCGGAGAAACAGATAATTGTCGCTGGCCAAACCGACCGGACAACTTCCTAATCTTCCGAACGAATCGGTCAAATTGAAAATCGCGTCTCCGTCGTTTGTCCGGTAATTCCTATCGCGCGTTAAATTACTCCGCGAGCTTCCACCCGTTCGTCCTAGATTTTTTTTTTTTTTTTCTTCCGAAGCGAACTTGAAGATTCTCGTCCAGAAATTTGGTCACGGTGTCGCAGTAATCCGCGTGGTCAAAGGTTCTGTCGAGGTGTAAGTTCAAAGAAGAAGGTCGCGCGACGAGGAGAGGAACGTGTTTAACGAACGGCAATAATTTATGCCCGGGCACGGCCGCGCGAGCAAAAGAACTCGTTGTTCTCGTCTTCCCGCCTCGATTTCGACCAGCAGGCCAGCCAGCCAGCCAGCGAACTCATAAATAGAGGAAAAAGCTGGCAATTCGCTTTTACGGTCGGAGGGCTCTGCTCGCATCCATCCGAATTGCTCTTTTTCGAACGCTATTGCCACACTCCACTCCGAACGAACGATTGAAAAAAATGCGGCGCAGCCGTTAAGCCGCGAGATCCGCGCGCATTTCCTTCGAGCCGTAGCGATTTCGTTGCCGGTTACCGGGGTTACAATGTCGTTTCTGGTTATCATCTGGTTACCATCGAGGGATACGTCGTTCGCGTTACTTTCCAAATAAAACCGGTTAATCGTACCGAGCTTGCATTTTTTATACGCGTTTCCCGTTGGTTCTACAAGCAGTCTGGATAAGACGGATCGAACCGATCCTTTCTGTTCGTTGAACGCGAACGGAAAGCAACGATCCAGGACGGAAGTCGATCAAGAATTCCTCTGCCTCCGAGCTAGTCCCCTTTTTCAAGCGTCGAGTAGAGCGGTTTAAAATCGGCTCTCGCCGTAGACACGATGTTTTGCCTCGATACTCGCCCCTTGATGACTCTCTCGCGATAGATAAGATCGACGAAGATCGACCGTACGATACGGCGCGACGATACGTGCGATTTGTCTAGATTTTGGCTAGAACGGAAGCACGTGGTTGCGTTCTATTTGCAGACGGTATTGATTGCGATATACTTTCATGATACTCTTCTATAGAGTACGTTGATTTAAGCCGGCCATCTATTTGCGAATATTCTTCGGACGATTCGGAGATGCAATTATCAACGAAATACTGCGAGACCAGTCTGGCAACGGGATCATCGATATTCCGAAACGAACGATTTCTTCGTCGAGTATCCGCGCGTCGTCGAATCTCCGGAACAGTACCCTCGACGCAACAGCCCCTTCTTCAACGTGCACCAATTACCTCTCCCCTTAAGACAGAGTAAACCGCTCTTTAAACCGTCCCTCAAGTGCCTTTTCCGTCCATCGAGACGCTCCCGTTTCTCCTATAGACTCGTGCTCGCGCGTCTCTATCCTCTTCGCGAGGGGAGACGGAGTAACAGCTCTCGGGGGTGGATCGGCGAAAAAGAGACAGCGGAGCGAGTTCTCGTCTCCCTTGAGGCAAGGACAGAGAGCGAGGGAACGCGATGGTCGGAAGAAGGAGAGAAGAGAATAGACGATGGTGGCTCGCGAACGCGAGAAAGCCAGGGTATTAACCGTGAAGAAACGAGGACCGGCTTGCCACGGTGGTGTCTCGAAGGCATAGCGGGGTCTCTGCTTCCGACTGCAGATACATTGCGACATGGAACCGGGGGTTAGTGTAGGGGGTTTCGTGGTGGCGCGAGAGGGGCGAAGGGACCGGCGACGAGGGTGGTGGGCTGCTCGGGGCTCGAAAGGGGGATGAAATGCGCCGCGACGCGCTGCGGCGAAGCCAGACAGAGACGGACCGAGTTTCTGCTCCGCATCCGCAGCATCCTCCCTCTCTATCCTCTCTCCAGCCCTTTCTCACTCTACTTTTCTTTCTTCGCATCCCCTTCCAACTATTTCGTCTCGTCGTTCGACCGCCTCCTTCTTTCCCTCTGTCGCCCCTTCCTCTCTCTTCCACCCGCACAACTTTCTCTCTCCGTCCTTTCCCTTCTCCTCTCCGGTCCTCCTTTTCCGCGTTTAGCGTGTCTTCTATTTCCACGCGCCCGGCATCACGCTCTCCCTTTCACCCCTTGCGAACCTTCTCCCTTTCTGTCTCGCTGTTTCTGCCTTTCTCCATTACACCCCCGCCGGCTCAAACCACCGCGGTCCAGTCGAGTGTCGGCCCGTGAACCGTGCAGTTCGCCTCGTGGCTCGTTCGCACGACGGCTGCGTGACGATCAAATCGTCCATTCGGCTGGTAGGAAAGCGCGCGACTCGACTGCCGGCTTGCTTGCGAAATCACCAACATAGATCACGAAAGTATTTGACAAGAGTCGGGCGTAAGAGGAGGTTCTATCGGCCGGCGATCGGACAGCGAGTAGCGAGACCCAGTGTAGAAGCCAGCAACCGGAATCCACGTGGTGTTGACGTGAAAGGTAGAAGGGGTGCTCTGAATGGGAAGGGTGGAAAGGCTCCGAAAGTGTACTGTTATTGGTTGTCTATCTAATACGGTCACATGTTTCGCGTTTGAACAAGGGAACGGTATTCGTAGCTTGCGTGAAAATATTGGACGCGGTATTCCTGAAGTATTTCATTCAATCAGACTCTTCTTTTTTTTCTTTTTTTTTCTTTTTTAAATAACGATTTTCGAACGAAAATATACGATTGGAACGAAATGTTGGATACTCGCGTTTCAAGCGGCACGTTCGAAAAAATGAAACGCGGGTAAAATATTTTGTTTGTTGCCGTTTGTAGCGCTCTTGAGCCGCGGATGGAGCAATGGGCAGAATATTTTCTCTCTTTTCTCTTTTTCAGATACCAACTAATTTTTCAATTCGAACACACGCTATTCCCTCGAAGCAGCCAAATAAGCAGACCTAGTTTACGCTATTCTCAACAAGTCGAGAGGAGAAGCTTTTCAGCTTATTAAGCTCCACTCTCTTCAACCTTTCCACCGCAACGCCCAAAACATGAAAAAAAAAGAAAAAAAAAAAAAAACCCGGAGAAGCTGTATCGCGTCGAGAAAAAACATTTCTCGCGAATTTTCTTCCTTGCGATGAAATTCCTTTCCCAATTTCTTTGTGCTCCTTTTTAGAGACGCGCCATATACCACGCGATTTGGTCTGTCAAAGGGGACTTCTAAGAGGACCGGAAGCAGACCCTTCCGTAACTCTTCGATACGTTAAAACACGCGTCGTCGATTCCCCTAGCGTTCTTCGTATTCCGATCAGACGCGATCGAAATTCGCTTGCGTGCACTCTGATTGAAAATCAGCAATCCCGGTCCACGTGCCGCGAATCCTAAATCGTAACAAGCACCTGGCTACTTGATTCTACGGCCACTTTGAATCCCGAACGTGTTTCTTTCGCGCGATACAAACTTTAAACGACGTTCATTGGTGTTAAAGGATTCTCTTTACCAATAAAAAAAAAAAAAAGAAAAAAAATCCAAACTTTTCCGTCATCGTCAATCAACGGTCAAAATTGTCTAATACTTTTGTGGATCGCACGAGTTATCGCTATGTACGCAACATTGACCTACTCGAACGCTCGTTTCTTATATTTATCGCATAAATAATGCTGTAAATAAGTAAGCCGAGATGAAATATTACAGATCGAAAGGTCATATAGTTTGCGCGGAAAAATTTCGAGGGATCCTTTTGTCGTGTAACGCGTCGTAGCCGCGACGCACGAATTTCATTTCCGGTGAAACGCGAGAACGGAACAAGCCAAAGAATCGAATGTTTATCGCGTTTCACGGCTAACAGAGCGAGAAACGTTTTCTCGTGTTCGGTTTTTGCAGCAACTGAAGCAAAATCGAGCCGGACGATCCATGTTTGTTCGCGCAGTAATGATAAATATCGAAGTTAATGGCTATCGCCATCTAGGAGGTGCGCGATTCAATGGAAGTTAATCGACCGACATCGGATCTGAATGAAACTAAATCGCGTCAGGCTTGATTCCCTTCTCACAAAAGAATCCAATTATAAGCCTTTCAACGACCATTCGACAATAACCGGCCCGGTGTTCCTAACCTCTTTCCTTTCCGCCAGCATTAATCAAATTAAAATTCCCGCTCGCGATTGGCGAATGGTTTTTAAGCCGCACAAAGCTTCGTGGTTTAGCGTTTCTCCTCCAGCTCTTTGTTTTTTTTTTTTTCCTTACGGACGACTTCGTTTAATATCGCGTGAAAGATTAACATTTATCGATTTTACGTTGTAGTATATGTATGCCGTGGTGAATGCACTGTGAGCGAACGAGATATATTAAGGTTGTAAAATCAGTCAGGTGTTAAAGTTTACGCTTTGGGAAACAAAATAGTAATTTTAGATACAAGTATGGAGGACAGTAAGTCAATTACCGATATACTGCATAAACTGGAAATAGAAGAAAGAAAGAAGTTGTAAAAATATAAATTCCAGCGTGTCGCAGATTAATGTTTTAATTCACGGTCTCGTTGTATCTGTTCCACAAATTGCACGAGATGTTCCATATCTAATGGCCCGTATGCTACGTTTCAAGAAATTGTTTCATTCGTCTTCCATATTTCGTAATTCGATTGGTCGCATAAGAAATCCCGTAATACCGTACAATACGTGTTTCAGCGATAACGATTTGTTAGAGTCGAAGTGAGTGACCAATATCGTAAATTACATGTTCAGTCGTATTGTCGTAGTCGGCTAACGCGTGCGCGTTACGGCTTTATTTATGTCGCGATAAACGCTTCTAAATTAGAAAATAATTAACCACGCGTCAGAAGCCAAAATTTCCTGCGAAATTCATATCCGTTCTTTAACGTTCGCATCGCATCCGCGAATCTTTTATTTCAAACTTTGTTCCGCGTAAATGAACATGGCAAATAAATGGCGGGGAAAGAGGATTTCAACAAAGAACGCAGCATCGTTTGTCACTTTAAACTCATCATTCATACCTGGTGTGTTAGCCGACGAGGCCGTTGCGCAGTTTGCGAGTTCGTAGAAAGTAAAATGCAGCATTAATGTTCATCCAAGCGTGTCCCAAGAGTGCTCGGATAATGGGTTAATTCTTCCAAATCTTTAGAGAATCGGGTATTTGTACTGGTAACGGCACAATATAATAATACACTTGTTGATTTTATTAACATCGTTAATCCCATTGTTGGTCGGCGATATCGCAGCTGGGTTCGTTATGGCGGTGTAACGAGACGTCGAACTGGGAACGCTCGGCAAAGTTATCGCGATCTTGCAACTACAACAATTTCTCCCATGATTTTCACGTATAAACGTCGATAAAGTCACCGAGTCGGCTTGAGCGTACTGCTACGAAGAGGCACTCGATTCAAGCACCGATCACATATACCGTGGTAGTATAAAAAACAATACCGGTAATTTATCTCGATGTTCTACTACTTCCGTTTTCGATAACAGCGTGGATGCGAAGATTTTCTCGGTGACCGTGCAACTTGTATCACTCCGCGAATTACCCGGCGATTATCTCCGTTTATTTACATATTAAAGATATACCGCTATAGATAAGGACATAAATCTAGGTGGTAATTCGCTTAGTTTCGTATCTTTCACCACGAATCTAACACGAAAACGCAACCGTTTAACACGTAAGACACGCACCTTATTTCCCGCGAAACGTGTGATGCACTTGATCAACGATCTTTAGCTATTTATGTCAATATTAAACTGGTGGCGCCCCCTTTCAGTGTATCGAAAGAAGTTCGGAATTCACGAAAACGGGAAAGGGGGCGTGCCGTGGGGAAACTTTAGACCCGCTAATAGGTTTGTAATCTATTAACAAACTCAGTGGTCGGAGGCTGTCGCTGATCTTGGCGGTATCGAACGAAATGAGGAAACGCAAGCATCGCTCGTGTAAGGATTTAGATACGTTATGGCGACGAATGTTGTATATATGGTGGAAACTATATAGTAAACTCTTAAATTACAGTATTAATCGGTGACACTGGTTGACGCATTCGGAGCTTGATGCTAGAAAAGTCACTTGTGAATTAATCGTCAAATTCCTTTGTAATACGTATATGTGTTCGGTGTGAAAGTAGCAGATTGTGTACTTTTAGAGTTCCCTTTCCAAATTGTACGTTACAGAGGTCCTGAACCCCTTATCTTTCTCTAGACGTATCAACTTACTGTTAGAGTTCTCGAATCATGTAAGTTTTAACGTCTGATCGATTTCGTGACCGTAATAATATCTTCTCTATTCGCAATATGTGGACAAATCGTATGTGTTTCCATTTTAACTTTACCACGGAACGTATTACTTTCGTATCGATGTAACGATCGATGAAACACGCCATTTTCCCGCGCTTTCGAAGTGAATAGAATCGCGACATTCGCGTGACTAGAAATAGACGATCGGGAAATATTAAGTATCATTCCTTACCTGTATGTTTCTTGCGAAGGTAAAGTCGCGGTGCAGCCAGAAGGAAAACCAAGACCACAAAGAGAAGAAGTCAGTTATTCGAGCGTTAATTAAGTGACGACGTCCTCACATAGACGCGCGCATACATGGTCATCAGGAGCGGTGCCTAATTGGCACAGAAACAACACGGCCATCTTAATTGGTTAATTTGCGAAGAGGCTCGGGAACCCATGCGTCACGGCACACTCGACTATCGCAGGATGCAGTTACCTCTGGCCATCTTGGAATAATCTTCCTGCCATTTTCTTACTGTACTCCCCCCGGATCGGGCCGAATCCGGTGAACCAAGGACTACCATACCGTCTTAACGATAATCCGAACAACCTTCCTCCTTTTCTATGACAAGTTCCTGCAATACGTGACCAAATTCGCGACCATGACCAGCGGACAGAGGAACAAGTCTGTAGTACATCCGGAACAGCGGTATGCGTACATGCCCTGTCCGCTCTATGATACCGGTGAGTTAACCATTTCTTTTGTTTCCAATGCTTTCCGTTTAACGACATAACGATACCGTTACTTATACCGTTCGAAATTATGCTCGATGCAATTTATCTTATTTCAATAATTCCAGAGGATTTAGACCATTATGACGATTAACGCGTTAGAAAGCATATCAAAGCAGTCTATTTCATTTGAATGGTTCTGAACGATTAATCAGGAAACTTCGTAGTTCGAATATATTATATTTCTCTCGCGGAGAAATTCAAACGACCAACGTCCGGCGCACTTGTTCAGGCTCTCGTTCGCTCGAACAAGGAAAAATCGTGCAGCCAGGATGCGCAATACGATAGAAAGTCGCGAAATGCACAAGGAAGATTTCTGATCTCTCTACGACCATCCTTCCCCTGTAGGCTTCATACGACTGCTGTTCCACTTACTTATTATTTGCCATTGGAATGCAAACAGAGTAAGAGATCGCGGTTTCTATGAGATTTCCTCGTCGATTCCTGAAGTTGCCGGCCACGAGTTCGTAATAAAGGAAATTGGATTTCTATAGCGAACGAATAAAGTTTCAGACGGTCGAATCGGAACGAGCACTTCGGCCTTGGTGGTCTTACCGCGAGATCCTCCAGTTACTTTGTATCTAAATGTCGTTCGGTTTAACAAAGGCTGACTAATAAATAAGCTTCTTCTCTAACTTTTAAATAGACCGTCGTTCCTTTCGCGTCCGTTGCGACGAAAATGATCGTTGGATTTCTCGTATCGAATGGAGGATGAACAAAAGAAACGGAAAAGAAAAAGATCTAAGAAAAAAAAAAAAAATGAAGAATGGAGAAATATTGGGAACGAAGTTAAGAAGGAAAAAGTTATTGGATTGGGTAGAAAGTTTTTGCATTCTTTATAAGATGTCGTTTCCGTATGCCACTGAGTAAGCTGTTAATAATTATGTATTCTCCTATTCCCATAACATTGTCGCTTATCCAGATCGTTACAATGTTATACGAATGTTGTGTTAACAATTATTTTACGTTTAAACGATACACTCTCTACGTAAGCAAATTTGCAGAGCGTGAAACGTTATTCATCGCAACATAGCGGTATTTACTGTGACAGAAATGCGGAAAACTTTCACTCGACTCGATAATTTATGTTCAAAGCCTTTGAATTATCCTATAGACTAGGTTCGTGAAATTTATTCGTTCAAGAATGATACTTTACTCGTCGCTAAGCCGCGTCGGTAGCGCAATTTACGTTCCCACATAAATTAAGCGATTAGTCTGCGCATTACTGTCGTTATCAATATTTATTAAATCACTTTACTGAATTTTAAAACGCGCTTATGTAACTCCTTCTACGTACACACGGCTCATTTGAATAACAAAACTACGAAGTTTCCTAGTTAAGTGCACCGAGTCCGCGAAAACACTCGCACTCATCTTTCGCTGTAGTTTTTCTTTCGTTCTCCGACCGTACGGTATGGAAGTGCTTGTCACATAATTGCCAGCATAGACTTTATTTCGACTAAAATAAACTCAGACGCATTCATATTTCGCGCAAATACGAAAATAACCGACGCAACGTGTTAGCAAACTCCGAGGGGTCGATTGCCAATAAATTCCTCGCGTTTCGAACAAACTTTTCTTACTAACACTGTTATATCGCAGACCTACGTATCAAGTTTCTAAAGAAAACTGTAAAAGAACAATCAATTTGTACAAAGGTCTGTAGTAGAAAGTCTCCTTCAACGAACATCATCCTCTCTCTTTTTGTCTCGAGATGTTTCTTCTTACAGACAAAATTGTTGCATGCGCCAAATCTACTTGCGTGCGGTCAATTATGCCTGGAAATGAATTATAGCGACGAACAATAACCCTGGGTGCTCGTGATCTATCGGCGTGACTCGTGCGACAATGCGCACGACGCCGCCCAATTGCAAATTTGACCGAAACTTTGGTCTCGGGACATAAATGACACGACCTGACCACAGAACAGCGACGACGTTCTGTGTCGAAACTAATGCGTCGAAGTTCGCCACGTATGATGAACGATCCCCTAGTGTCGAAGCCGAATTTACAACAGAGCCTAAGAGATAGGGTAGGAAAAGCGATGGCGAGATCTTCCTAACGTTTCGTTTATGGTATGCCAGTCACGTGTTCCTAGTACCGCCGCGTTATTAAAAAAAATACAGACAGGCCAGCTCGATGATAGTTAATGGAAAACCTTTTTCGATCAGTGACACGACATATTTTACTCTTTCCCTCTGGTTGGTAAATTCTCAATGTTGGTTAAACCAGATGAATTTCAGGCGATACGTCATGCTTAAGAATGATTGGCTATAGTTTGTTGAATTTGGTTATATACATGGAATAGCGGACTTCGTCGTTGCCTATTCCACGATACCTGTTAAGTCAACATACTCTGCATACAGGATCGGCAAGGTAAACGTAAATCAGATCCAAAGATACACGTTTGATCGATGCGCGGTCAGCCGCACAAAGAGACAACCGCACCGTCTCGTTTCAATCGGGCAGATCCCTTCGCTTCGTAGAACATTCGATTTTGCACGCCTTGCCTTTAGTTATCAAACCGATGTCCAACGAATCCTAACGCTATTAGCACTGATTACTATTAACGATTGCCATGCTTACGTTGAAACGTATTTGTTCAATATCAAAGAATATTCGATTCAACGTTGTTTGACCGATGCTACCGATTCGTTCGTTAATCTGTCATTGATATTAGCGATCAACGCTTCGCTACAAGTAGGAGTCGAGGCGGTCTTTCTTCCTCACGGACAACGGTTTACAAGAATCCAGGCGATATTAGAAAATATTAGCAGGACATGAATTTTCCACGTGCCCTCTGGAGTACAAAGTTGGTAAAGTTGAATAATATGGAAGCTTAGGGTAGAGGCAGCGCAGTTTCAAGTTGTTACTCGACAAGTTTCTCTCCGAAGGGAACCGGCTATTTCGCGATGCTGGCGATTTGGAACGATTCGCGTCGCTTCATGTTTCATTCACCATTCGTTTCATTATGCACCGCGGTGGTTAGCGAGACCACGTATCCACGTGTTCCCGGATTAATTGCAATTTCCGTCGCCTCGCGACACACCCGTACACGCTGTGACTAACACCGTCACGAATAAAAACCCGGTTCCGAACGCCTGCGAATTTAAGTCTCTTTGGCTTACTGAATTCTTTGTATCACCGTGCGACATGGAAACTCCATATCTGTCCGTTACTGCGATCTTTCTTGCTGCGAGCAATCGAGACTATGACTTTTTTTTAAATAATAAACGTTTATTTGCGCAGGAAATGTAAATTACGTATATGTACATTCACATAAACGATGAATTACATTTATGAAGTGTTTTTTGCCGGAGTATCGTTACGTGACGGTACGACGTAGCCGTACAGTATTTTGTGTCGGATTTATCTTTTCATCGATACGGTTGGAAGCTAGATTTAAGTCGCTCGGCGGCGGTACTTATATACTCTATTTTTTTATTTCTTTTTGTCCTGAAAATTTGGTGTCAAAACTGGACAATTCGGTAGCCTTCGTTTCGTTTCTGGGGAGGATGGGGGAGGGGCGAGAGGAAGGAGAGGGATACGGAGAGTAGGTGTGTCATTTAGTTTTATTTACAATACATACAATAATCGAGATTATGGCTAGGGAGGGGTAAAATGGTCGAACAAACGCGACCAAATGCGTCCGCTTTGTCGTTCGATTCGTATGATCGAACGGAATGTAAATATATGTCTCTTTGCATCGAACGTCGTACAGGAGGATCGAAAAGTCGTTAGTCTAGGTAAATTTAGAGTTATAGCAGGGTTTAAGCGTAGCGGGACTGGACCTTTACGAGACTTTAGAAGTACAGTTATCTCTTGTGTTCGAAGTAAGCTACATATTCGGAAGGAAGTTGATCTAAACGGGATCTTCTTAATAGCGTTTAAAGACAGGAAGTTTGACGAATATGAAACGAATTAAACTTCCTTGGAATCGTGAAACCATCGCCGCTCGAAGTATGCATTTTTCGAACTTTATCGGTTGCTTTGCGATTTAAGAATCGGTTTCATTAAAATGGGAAGAACAATTTACAGCGAGCTTTCAGTTTGAGGCGATATTATACTCTTCGAATGTACGATCGTCGAGCCGCGCGATTTGCCCCACGCTTAGATCAAGGACTCGAATTTTTTTTTTTTTTTATTTTATCCTGCGTTTTTGTTAATATAATTTGTTCAACGGGACGTTTGGTAAGTTTTTACATCGTCGTTGCGAAATAGCACGTGGATACGGGATACCATCTTCAGGATTGTCTATTTTATTTTTTTAGCGGAGGTCAGTGAGGTGCTTTTTTCTTAGTCTTCTTTCTATGTGAGTTTACTCGTTTCAGCAGCCAGTTGGTAAAGACTCGAATGTGCAGCGTCTTTCGGCATCGAGACTAACGCTAATCGCCAGGCAGGTTACTTGAACAAGCGTTGCAGCGAGATTGCCATGGCGTTCACTTGGCAGGTACAAAAGGCCATTGCGTTTCGTTGGCTCGATGAACACCGGAGAAATAGCCCGAGAATAGTCTAATTGAGGAAACTATCGGTTCAGAGACGGCGAACTATTCGGTCGGCTTCGCTCAACTATCGAACGCAGATGAAACTATTTAACCGAGAACAGAGTGACTATAAAAGCGGCTCGTCGTCGAGTCCAAATATTTGCCATCGAGTAAACTTGGAACGAAAGATCGAACGTTTTCCAACATACAGTCTTAAACTCTCGTTTCGTAATATTTGATATAACGTATTTAAGATGCCATTCCGTAGGCGTTAATTCTAACGAAAACACGTTCGAGGTAAAGCGAATCGTGGAAATGATTTTTGACGCGAGTCGAACAAATCCGCGTTACAGCTCGAACAAACACCAAACTCGAGCGAGGATAAGTAAAGTTCTCCGCGCCTCGATGCAATTGTTCCGCGTTGCTCGTTCAACCACCGATTCGCGTGTTTCTCAACAATCATTCACAACGGCAACGGCTTCGACGACTCGCTTTTTCCTCCGTTTCGACGATTCGATATCGAGGCAAGGGTATAAAGTAGAAACTAAAATATCGGTAATCGATCGTGGTTAATCGTGCATGCAAAGAATTCGCTGAATCGCGTTTACCCGCTGTACAGCAGATTATCGTAAATCACGTTGCAACGCGTGACGAGCAACCGAACCGAGAAATTCGACGTTTTGCGATCGCGGTGCGTTTCGGGGTTCGGTTTTACGAAATTGCGAAAGTAAAATCGCGGTAAAGTCAGTTTAAAAAACGCGTACTCGGTGTAGATGTTCCGCGTTCTTCTTCTTCTTTTTTTCTTTGAGAGCTTCGCGGAACGTCGTGCTTACGCGCTCGGAAAAGAAGCTTGCACGAGCTAACGTTAACGAGTCGCCGTTTCACGAATGGTAGGTCGATCGAAGTTAAACGAAAGTCTCTCTCTCTCTTCGCGTTTCGTAAGCAGCGAGGCTTTGTATTACGACGCGTAGACTCGCGCATGTAAATTTCACAGAAGATTGGATCCTGCGATTCTGAACTGTCTCTCGATAGACGATACACGGTGGCATAACGATCGAACGGCAGCTCGATTCGGTTTTAACGGCAGGATTTCTAATCTCGCGATAACGTCGAAAAAGTTGTACACGATTAACAGTGCCAATATCTTCTTCTCTCAATTTCAACGCCATTCTATTACGTCGCAGAAAAATAAAAAGCGCGTCGAAAGAACATTCGAAGAACAAAGATGGATCGTCCCGATTCCATCGTCGAAAGCAGAAAAACTTGGCTGCGCGTTCTCGAGATCGATCGACCGTATTAGAAGTGGCGATCGTAACAGCGTCGAGTAATACGAGTCGATAGAAAAATCGTCGTCCTGCGATCTTTTTCCTGAAAGTAGCAAAAATGCAGGATGGTAAATAATTCCGGTAGTAGGAACGCGAGGCCAACCCCTGGAGCAACTGCGAATTAGCTTTAGAGACTAAGTACGAGCTCGGGGCGTAAGGAAGTCAAGGTTATCGCGACGAGGATCGCACGTTGGCTCGCGTACACAGTAGGGAGAAAAAGAAATTTGCACGAGCGCATCAAGGTGTGCGATCGATTGTCTAACTCGTCCGACGGCCATGTTTTCGTGACAGACCTCGATAGACGCTTTATTTCGAGGAACAGACTGCGTTCGATGCGAAATTTCTAAGCTTTCGTGCGACGTTGTACGATTCCGATTAGATCTAAATACGCTATATCGACCCATCCTTGTGGAACAAGGCGGTAATTATAATTAATCGATAGTTAAAACGGCGTGACGATGCGTCCTTTAAACGCGATGGATTTTGAAACGCGATTTGGAGCTGGTAAATCGGTCTCTGGAATAGGAGATACGTCTTAGTAAAAAGATTTCTCTTCCGATAGATGCCATCGAAAGCTTATTTTCACGCGTACGATGCTTCAATCACGTATGTACAATGTTTTAACTTGCAACGTTGCAAGATTTATCGAGAGACCTCTTTCATTTGTAACCTGCCAACCTTTGGAAGCATTGATAAATCTCGTCCGCCTTTTAGCAGGTGCTATTTGTCTTGTCCTCGAGCACGCAGCTCGTGTACTGCGTAGTTTTCTGAACGGTGAAAGGGAGGAAAAACGGTACCGTATATCGCGCGACATTGGCCCTCGATTTTCCTCCATTGGTTAAATAAGCGATCGAGGATAAAGGAACTGGTCACGGTTCTGGTCACGGCAACCAGTACGCGACGACGATTTATTCCACTTAATCCGCTCGATCGTACCTGTTCAACGAATCTCGTAGTCGTCGGATCAGCGCCGATGAATGAATCGAACGGAGGGAGGATCTTCGCGGATTATTTATTTATTTACGGCGCATTTTTGCGCGAATTTTCACTTGGCGGCACGAAATAGAGTCGCGCGAAATAGATGAAAATTATAGGCACCCAATGTCTCTCGACGTGATATACGATTGTGAACGTAACAGGCCGATACGCGAAGTTGATTGATATCGAGGTTAACGGCTTTGGCTCTTGTCATCGTTCGCGTGCAATGCATCTACGCTTCACGGTTCGTTGCCGAAAAAAAACAAAAAAAAAAAAAAAAATGATACGCTAGATCGAATATATTAGAAATCCAACCGAGAGCCATAATTCTTTACGAGCTGCTTGAAGCGTCGAAGCTCCGGATCGACGCGTAGCCCTAGGTATTTCGAAGGTTTTTCGAGAATAATTGAAGGAAAGAGGGAAGTGAAATTTCGGATCAACGTATTTCCATTAAAGACTAAAAACCTTTTTACAAAGTTAGATTGTATAGCCTAAAGCTGCGAAAGTCCAACAGAGAAACTTCGGGACTTTGGCTCGATCTTGATTTTATTTAGATAACGTTCGTTTTTTTCAATTAGATAGCTGGAAGAGAAGAATAACGGAGTTGGGATGGTTGGTGGAAAACCGGAAACCATCTGGTCGCCAAATATCTGGCGGACGATAAATGCTGGGTCGTAATTCAGAGTATCGGTCTTGTTAAGCTCTCGTCTGTTTTATGACTACTTGTTGAACCGAGCAAACGACCGTATCGAAACAGCCGGGGATGGTTTTGCTCTTTCCATCAAATTTACGTTGCCGTGTTGCATTCTTGGCTGCGTCCTCCTTTAACGTTCAAACTTACACTCTTGAAACTCGGAATTTTCCAAAATTGCCGTATTGCACGGAGCTTCGCCCGAGATTCATTCCTAGAAGATGGCGATTCAGAAGAACGAGCAGACGCAACATTCCCCAAAGGTAAATCCTCGTTTCGTTCCGAAGAATCTCGCAATTTTATCTCGCCATTTGGAATAGGAGAGCAATAACGAGGAAACGCGTCGTTTCTATACGCGCTCGCGCTATTATTCCTGAATTTCCAGAGCTCGTGAATTACTCCGGCCATGTTATTTGCCACGTACGTTCTTTCAACGATAACCGTGATTTTTTATCGAGCGTCTCAGACAATACCTCGTTCGTGTCTCGTTTTATGCGTACCGGACGAGATCATTGTCAACGGTACAAATTGAGAACGTTGCTCGCTACGACGAAAGTTTATGCGGCAGAACTGTACCGTGTTTACCGAGTGTAGATGGCGTACAATTATACGTACGCGTTGTCGTACGACGAAGCATGACTTTACTCGTTCCTCGTTAAGCGAAAGGAGAATACCCTCTAATTTTCCTCGTCATCTCTTTACCTTGATCTGTCGCTAATTTTTCCAAACGCCAACTCTCTAGCGGCTTCCTAACGATCTCGCCACGTGCAATCGAACGTTCTATCGTAAATATCCTATACCGCGGTAGTGCGTAACGATGAAGAAGCTGAAAACGCGAATCTGTGGTAACGTCGCGTTACCCTCATCGCGCGGAAACCAGGCGAAACGATGTAACCGCGCAAGTTCAACAAATAAAGTAGGCTTAAAAGAACAAACAATCGCGAACAGATGGAACGGGTCGGAAAACGGATAGATTCGAAGATGCGCGGCGCGTTCTTCGACAAACAAGTCGATCGTTGGCCTTGCACGTGACGCGACGAGAACCACGGCGAGGCTGAATGCGTAAAATTCCAAAAGGAGTCGCGGGTACGTCTCGATTGGCTTGGACTCGGCTCTGAAAATAGCACGCGATCGTGGAAGCAGCGCGACGTGAACTTGGCGACGGCGAAGGTCGAAAGCGCGCTATTGGAATGCGGATAAAGTACGCAGGTGGAGGTATTTGCGTTGCAATTTTTCCTCCACGAGCGTTTCGAAGCGTAGGGGAGCGAACAGAGCGGAATCGATCGGAGTTGGTTTCGCGAACTGTTGCGGTATCGATTCGTACCTATTTCACCGTGTACCGTCTAACTGTACTCGCTAGTTTCGCCAAAACAAATCGAATTTTACGTACGAGCTGGTGTCGAGTTCCTTTCGAACGGCTCTCCTTTGATGCAGACGTTTCGCGTTTCGCGGAGAAGTTCGAGGAGAAGAGGAAATAAGTTAGACGTTAGTTGGATGCTGTATTACAACGCGCTGTTGAGTACAGAGAACGAATATAAAGTGGATATTAAGCAACTAGCGTCAACCGACGATCGCCTAAAGACGAATAAGTTATTGCTGGATCCAGAGATCCAGAAGCAATTGATCCGTAGTAAGGGAGAAATATTTCCAGATATTTTCCTCAAAGTATTACTCTTTGCGCGCATCGTGCTCGTGATATTTGAATATTTCGCTTCTATCGTAAACTTTCCTCGTTAATTTGTACCTCGAACGTCGATAATTCTTTTCCACGTGGTTTCCCTGCTTCTGCCTTTTTTCTTTCTTCTTTTTTTCTTTCGATAGAGATTCTCAAAATTTGATATACGATCTTTTCGCTATTTTACGTCCTTCGTGACTGGTAGATTTTTCTAAGAAAGATTAATAGTTGCACGAGTATAAGAAACGTGATTAATAACCAAAATATCCCTCCAACTTTTGCTCTAGGAGTTCGGCAAAATTCCCGATATAGAAAGGCAAACTTCTTCCAAGTTTTTCATTTGAGGAACCACGAATACGGACTTTGGCAGTAGAATTACAAGCGCGTTGCCTTGTAGAAACATCCAATACGGACTACCGAGTAAATTACGAATCGAATTAAAAAGTCAGACAAAGTATCTAAAGATTCGTCGAGTAGAGCCACGAATATTTCTCACGCGTGTTTCTACAAAACGCTTTGCGTTTCCCTTCGAGTGTTCGGTCTTACGACTTTCTGCGCTTTCGGCAACGTTTCATCGATCGCCAACCACTCGTCGCAGCTTTGCAAATATTTCCCACGATCGGATATTTCTAGGATGGCCTGAAATAATTCGACATCGTGTCTTAGAATCCCCTTCGAACGTTATATCGTACTTTCTATCGAAAATCGACTGGATTCGTGCCGACGTAAAAACGTAATGTCTCCGTGCTCATCTTTTCTCGACAGAGCGAACGTCGCTCGCCGTTCCTTCCACGTTCTTCCGTCGCTACTTTTAATCTCATTTCCGTTTTTGCTCGGTTATTACGTTCCGAAACATTTTCTCGATGTCGTTTGTACGAAGCGTTTTTTCCCCTGCCGTTTTACGCGCAAACGTGGCTTTCGTAAACGCCGACTCGTTTGAAATTCGCCGGGGAATTTGTCGGAACGAACTGCTCGACAACGACGTTTTATTTGCAATACACGGCAACGCGCGCACCGAACGCTGAATTTCGCGTACAGTGGATGCGCAGTCGATGAATACTCGAACTTCGTGGCAGTTTCGTGACCGTCGATGACCACGTACGGCCTGCCCTTTGCTCGTACAGAAACAGCGTTTCGCGTTTTCTATCGAGTAATTCGCCGAGTAAAAATAACTCGATGGTCTCGTGTTTCGTTTTCAATCGCAAAGTCGCCAGATAGGAAATATCTCCGAAAAAAATGATCACCGCCGCCTCGTGCAATTCGATAAACGCAGATCGCTTCGAAGATGGCGAAAGGCTAACGGCAGGCAACGAGGATCAAAGCAACGCTGATATCGCGAAAGTCGCGAGAACGAATTAAAAGTTGTCGGAAATGAAACGACGGAGAAAGACCGCGTTAGATCGCGTTAGAAGTCCGTTAACCTCGTTGAAACGGCCTTACGCGATAAAATTAGCAAACGATAAACGTCGAACCGCGCGCTTGAACCTCAAGGTTCAAGTTCAACGCTCCCGTTCTGCTTTCGCTCGAACGCCTAAGTAGAATGTCGAGCGCCGCGAAGTTACGAGAAGTCGCCGACTCTTCGCAGTTGCCACCTTCGAGCCGCATAGTGCCGCGTCTCCGCCGGTGTAATATTCCGCGGAGAAACGCACTCGCGAACCCTCCGCAGGGACCGAATTTTAATAATAGAAGAACGCGCTAACGACGGAGAATCTCTCTTCCAATAGTCGCTTAAACGCCAGAGATATTATTGGCCGCGAAGCTATTTTCCGCTAACAACGGCGAATACTCGCGAGGATGGTCGTAAGGAGAGAAACTTTATTACCATTTGAAACACACGTCTCGAGTAAGAGGGTCTCTAGACTGACCAAGTGGACGCGCTCCTTATTTCGATTGCTCGAAACGATACGGCCGGATCTGTGCGAAAGGATCGCGATTTTCGATCGAGTTTCGACGGGAAACTCGACCCTTTGGATCAAGGTCGAGGACCGATCGCCGTGACATCGCGGGATCGACGGCTGATACCGCCGATTCTCTGTTTGCCGATCTCTCGCGCAGCGAGCCAGTTGCCGTAAATTAGCCACCTTGAAGTATTCATAGTTTTCTCCGTATCGCCAACGCGGTGTCAGCACGTTAACGCTAGTCTCGCAACGAATGCCAAGAATAAGCTTCGCCGACCACGCGATGTAAATAATACGCACCTGATCGACCACTTGCTTCTTCGCGATCGAATATCGATGCCATTTTCCGTTTCGTTTCCGCGTATCTTTTTAATCGATAGAGAGACCGTACAGGGAATAGTCGGCGCGAATTAAATGTCGTTGATAACGAAACGAAGGATCGCGAGAATAAAACGTGGCAGGGGAACGAGAGAATCGCGAGAAACGGGAAACGCGTCCAAGGCTGTCCTGTTGATTACGAATAAGGGCGTTGCTCGTTAGCGTCTCGCGATAGAATACGCCAGTAGTCGGACCAGTAGCGCGGCCCGGCGTTTCTCCGTCAAGAAAAGCGATACTCTGTCGTCCGTGAATAGAACTAATCGAAAGTGCAACGACTATGAAATTTCCGTTTTTCCTTGCAACATCGTTTTTGTTTATCGCACTCCCGTTTTGCCTTACCGTTCTAAAAGATCCAAAAGATCCCTTCTATGGGTCATCGATCGCTTATCGTCGATTCGAGCTTCGCTAGGAATCCTGCGAATATCGCGCGGAATCTGAAAACGTACGACGCGAACACGCAAGACGGTTGGTTTCTCTCGAGAGCCATAATACCGACGAAAGAAGAATCTGTCGACGATCCGTATAAAGTCAATTGGCGAGGCAGCCATCCGGCAAATCGAAAGCCGGACTTGGAGCCCAGGTCCAGAGGCTCGATCGAGCGATTCTCTTCTCTGTACATACGAAATCCGTTTCACGGAAACGCCTTCGTAATCGACGATCAGTTTACTATCAGCCGTTCGATCTTCCGTAGTAAAACTGTTCCCTGGGGTTGGGTCGCGCTGGAAATTAGGTAACGAGGGTATAATGGCCGGTATAATCCGCGGCTAGTTCTTCAAGTACCGATAAATCCGACGGCGATTCTTTATCACCGCATAAAGTGTTGGCAATTTGGAAATGAGTTCGTAAATTTCTCCGCAAGCTGGTCTATGCTATTAACGAGAAAGATACCGCTAGGTATTTGGAAAAAAGCAAACGTCAGAGAAAGATCATCCTGCGATTTCGTTAGCCCGAAATATTTTTTCTGATTCCGAACGAACGATGAAATTATCGGAAGTAAGAATTTATGCTCGACCAAAGAAGCGATTCGAAATTTTAGTAGTATAGGTCGTTTTTGTCGCGTTCACCGACTCGTGAATCGAGATTCCAAGACGAGTAGAAGAACCGTTGCCAAAAATTCGACGGACGCGATTTTCGTCGCTATCGAAATCCCGCTCTTTTATTCAGAGTCGCGCAGTCACGCTCGATATTCTGAATTATAGCGACGTTCTGTCATCGTAAATCTCGCGAAAGGGAACCAGTTTCGTCGGCAGTTGGATTACTTCTAACGCAGCTTCGTGCGGAATGGGTCGAGATCGTAGAGAGAATATCGCAGATTTGGAGTTCGGAAATTGGTCGCGTTTTAAGCTGCCAAGTTTTTTTTTTTATTTATTTATCGTATATCGTCCTCCGCGCAACCGAATTTATATGGAACACTTGTTGATCTTTTAATTCCGTAGCCACGTTGCTTTCCAGTTAACGTAGTTTCTCTCATAAGCGAACGAAATTCGAGTTACAACTTGGACGAACACTCCTCTTCGATAAACGTATCGACCATTTTCCTTTTCCTTCCTCCTCGTATAGCCGGAGACACGGCAGCTCCGCGATAACAGTTATTTCTCACGTCGTTCTGCTCCAATGAGGCACGTTTGTCGCCTGAAACAAATTTCGATGTTTACGATCGCCGTGCTCTTCCACGCGATTATCGCGCATTTCGAGCATGTACCAGATATCAAAAACGTCGAGCACCGAGGGAACGTTTTACGTTCTCGATGGAACCATGTCACGTACCATTTTCCGTGGTTAAAATTGGTATCGCGTCTCAGGAGCAGTCGCGATAGTTACGAAGTTCGCCGTGTTCGTCGATGCAAAGAAATTATTACAATTTCGCGTGATCGTGTTGGTTCTCGCAGTTGGTAGTTCGTAACAAAGAAACCTTCGACGAAATCCTTCGACTTTTTCTCCGAAGACGCTAAATAGATTCTAATAATATTCACACGTGACGAGGTTACTTAATTTTTCAAAGTGGCAGAGCTCCAAAAAAAAAAAAAAGAAAAAGATTGTTTTCTCTCGTGTCTAAACTTCCGACGTGCTTTTTACAAAAGGTTAAAATAACGAGCGAGAAGAGCTTTCCTCGGTGCGTATTCTCGATTTTTCTCAAGATTCGTCTGCCTTCGAGTTTTCGTTAAAAAAAAACCCGCACCGGTTTTGCGGTCGAGAAAAAGAAGCGTACAAGCATTCGCGCAACGAGCTCGCAACGTTGCTCAGGCGCGTCAAGAACCTCGGTTATTCGCAGTCCTGTGGCGTGCGTCGCGACGCCTCGTGCTCGAGAACCAGTGCCAACCGAAAGCGGTTCGAACTGCGATACCTCCCAAGGAACGTACACTCGATATCCGCGGACGTTTCAAAGCCCGTGGGAATAACTTTGTACACGCGATCATCGCCAAAAAGGATCGATAACATCAACGCGTCGCGGGTGTTTAAATCGGAAAACGTTTTGCCACGTCGCTAGTGGCCAGGATGCGGTCAGACCCGACACACGCGGACAACTATGCCGCGTTAACTATGCCGACGAACACCATCGACGTTACATCGTCTCGCGTTTACAGGCGACGCCGAATAGTCTTGGAAAAATAAAGACGCGATCCGATTCGTAGCATTTCATAAAGCATATGCTAACCCGATCGAAAATTTCGGTGCATCTGCTCGAGCATCGGCCAACGAAAGTGGCGCAAAAGAACACAGAGGCGAAACACAGCCGATGGTAGCAGAGAAGTCGGCGGAGCGGGCAGGCCGACGCAACGTCATCGGGCCTGGTCAGCGTCGCGACGCCTCGTGCACGTTCAGTGCGAGGCTGTCGGTCGCGTGGCGAAGCTACCCTCGCTCTCCGGCAAGTTAATCGACGAGGACACGTGGGTTGCGCGACGAAATCGATCGATCCGATCCGTGATCGAGCTTGAACGGAAGCACAGGCCGAGGCAACACGGTGTGCATACGTGCACGACGAGGAAGAATCACGACGGTGACCAGGGTCGGAGATAACGAGCGTTGGCTGACAAAGGCCTTGACGCTGCGCCACACGTACACACACCACCACACCCGTCCACCCGTGAATATTTCAATACCGCATCGATCTAGCGCATAGCCGACACACGTGTCTCGCGATCGCGTCTCTCCGTGTCGCTTCTCCGTTTGATTCGTAACTTCGCAACTCGGTTTATCCGTGTGCCGCCTGTCGTCCGTCGACCACGCAGCGGATCAATCAGCAGGTACTACCTCGTCAGGACAAGTTCACCAACCAAGTATCTCGTCGGTGTGATCGCTGGATCGCGAAGCACGGACTTTCCGGAGATCGTCGATTCGTTAACTCTGTGCCGTTCTTCCCGTAATGCATACACGCATCGTATGTTCCTCGTTGTTGGTGTTTTGTGAATTGTGGCGTGGAATTATCATGGTCGAACGAACGATTAACGGTGCCAGTCTCGGCTCGTAAATGTGCTCGTGCATCTGTTCCGCTGTGTTTCAGTCCCTATACACCGCAGTGAAGTAGATCCGTACCTGGACAGCCATTCGACGCTTCCGTTACCATTTTACCTCGAAATCCTTCTATATATCCTATATGTATATATATATATATATGTACGTCGATCATCGAGTTTCACGATCGACTCGACTATTCTTGTTTCGTGTCTACTGTAATACATTAACAAAGTACCGATTGCCAGGAATCTTATCCTTGTGGTTCGCTGTTTTTTTCCACGCTTCGCTCTGTATTTTTGAGTAGACGTAGAGCCTAATATTAGTGGTAAGGTTAATCTCGGTAAGCTCGTCCTGGTGACTCATCCTGTTCGTTACTTGAACGCGTAAAGCGTAGCTGTTGAAAGGTTCAGCGTGGACCGTGTATGGCGGCGCTGAACGTGTTAACGATCGTTCTTCGTAGCCGATAACCGATAACTGTTGCTTGTTGTTCGCTTTCCATGTTGAGAAGCCCGGCGTGTACGCGCACGGCGTTTTTCTTTGACAGACAAACGAAAACAACCGAAGGTGGCTCTTACAGTCGCGTACATTTTTACTCGCAGCGAAGCGTCCAGCTCGAACAACCTCGAATCAAGACGCGGTCTCTCGTTAACTCTCGACTTGTACGAAAAAGCACGGTTCGTTTTGCCTCGCGACTCTCTCCAGCCTAACGTTGTAACGCAAAGTACCCAACCGTTACCCATCGAGCGCAGACTAGTTCGTAAACTAACGCGTCAAGTTCTAGAAAGAAGAAGGTGCTTCGTTCGCGATGCTCGTTAATTCTGTCCCGGTTGAACGGAATTGCAAGATCGAGTGTAATCGATGCTCCTCCTTTCTACCCGCGAAAGGTAACTGTCTCGCGATGTCGCGGGCACTTTGTCCGATGGAGCATAAGGAACACGCGTTTCGCGAGGAAAGCGACTCGATTCTCTTCTTCGCGCGACGAAAGATTCGCTAGGGGGACTGTAACTTTGCTCTTGCGAGATCAAAGGGAAACGAAAGACGAAGATCTTTCTTTCGCCAGCTAAACGTTTTCATCGAAAAATAGAAGCAACAGAAAATTAGAGAAACGCAAGTTTTTCGCCATAGATCCTTCGAGCTATTTGCGACGGCAGCAGTCGCGTGCAGTTTGTAAGACGGTACGAAGTACGACGGCGTTTAAACGCAAAACTCGCAAAAACTGAATAACGCTTATCTGTCGCGATTAGCGTATTCAAAGGCAAAGGAAAAAACGTTCTCTCGCGAGCGAAAAGAAATCCGTTCACGACGTTTGAACTCGAATCTTCTGCGATAGCAAACTTTGAATCTTCCACGACGACCTCGTCCCTATCCGCCGCAGCTTTCGGGAAACGTCACTCGGTATCGTCGACTCAAGTTCGTCCGTTGCTTATCCCGGGCACCTTCGTTTCGAGTAGATCGATCACAAACGATCGACGGAAATTATTCAAACAGCTGCAGCGGATCGAACCTGTTGACAGATATCGTAGGGGCCAGGTTCGCACGACCGCGATCGACGTTCCAGGTCAAGACGCGGACATCCAACCCCCGAACGCCCCTGCCGTTTCCCGTTTCACCGACTGCGCCCTAAACACCGAACGCTATCGCGACAAGACAGTCCTCGTCGCGGCTGCGGCAGATCAATCGAAAAGCTCGAGCATCAAAAGTCAGCGCCGCAGGGTCGGCCAAGCGATCCTGCCCCAGCGCGGAGGACGCGTCCGCGTTGCCTGTGCCTCGTCGCGACGCGGATACGTCGCGGTATCAGGAAATCCAAGGAAGACGATTCGGTTCGTCCGTTGGAACTCGTCTTCCGATTCGCTTGAAAATCGTCGTTTCGCGATAGCGGAAATTGCGCGCGAGTCGCGAACGATTTGGTGCTGGTCCAACGATAGGCAAGATAGGCAAGGACGAGGATCGAAGGGTCGTCGCTGGATGAAACGCGGATAACGTGTCCTTATTAGAACGTAAACGAGGATCCGCGATTCTCGCGTGACACGCGATCCGTTATTTCCGAGGTGTAATTATAATCCTAGACCTTGAGGTTCGTTGGCGAGCTAAATCGAGCGTAGTTAGATCGTCTTCGCGGCGCAGGTTGGCTCGACCAACTTCGTAAATCGTTGCGTTCTTCGTTTGCGTGATCTCATTCCGCGCGATCTTGGGCTTTTTTCGCTCATGACCGGACGATACTTGGACGAGGGCGGCAAACGCTAGATTCAGGTGGACGTACGATGGTAACTCGCCAACTGGACAGAGAAAGAGATCGGGAAATTAGTTATCTTGGAGCGCGTCAAGCAAGGCGGTAGGGCTTTCGATTAAACGGGATTCCGTGGCGCGTATAAAGAGTCGATGTAATCGCGTTCCTTCCAGCGACGGAACTCGAGACGAAATTGTCGCGTGGCTGCCGCGTCGAGAGAAGAGTAGAAGAAAAGCCGTGTGACGCCAGTGGGTAATTCCGAAGGACGGGTAAAGTGGCACGAATAAAAGTTTACCTTCTGTTGGCGACTGGTTAGACACGAGAAATCCTCGTTTTCGAAGTTGGTTGGGAGAAGAAGGGCGAAAGCGACGGCAAAGCGAATCCGTTGCTTCGAGACAAGGATCGAGACTCTTAACGAACGAAATGACTGGAAAGTATCGGGACGCGTTGAATTCCTTCGAAATTCGGTCCTTTCCTCGTTGATCGCGTTTCCTCGCGCAAAGTTTCCCGAATCGAACGTTCCACGAACGAGTGTAATCGTTCGAATCGACCGTTGTTCTCGCGACCGAGGCTCGACGTCGATGGTTCTTTGGCTTATCGAAAGAACGTCGTTTCGTTCTCTCGTGAAAAAGTGAACGAATAAGAATAAAAAGAAAAAAAAAAAAAAAAGAAGGGCGTACGGGGCGCAAAGAGAAGAAACACGGTTAAACGTAGGGAAGCAGCCCAGGGACGCTTTCGCGATCGTCGAACACCGTCACCACCACCACCATCACGGCGCTGCTTTCCACGCGCTGTAAAGCTCCAAAAAACCGACTTCCCTTGGGCTCGAAAGCATCTCGAAACGATTACGTCGCTCGGCCAACGCGTGCCGCGGTGACCAAAAAAACAAACGAACGGATAAGAGTAACAAAATCGAAAGCGACATAAAGAAAAGAGAACGAAACGAAGAAAAGAGAAAAACACGCGAGAACCAGACGTTCCTCCCTGTTCGTTACTTGTCTTTGTCACACTGTACCTGTCCGTTTCACACACTCGTCAGTCATGAATCTTATGTTCCGCAAGAACTTCGGCGAGAAGGGATTCGGTGGTGGTGGAGGAGGAGGAGGAGGAGGAGGTCTGGAGGGTCGAACGACCCTCGGCAGCGTTTGCGGGCCGACGAATTTGGGGTACACGGGGACTCGATTCGGCGTGGTGCGCGGTGGCGGCCAGTCGGCCGTCGGCACGCGCGCACCGATCCGACGCAGTAAAGAGTTCGGCTACTTTCCCTCGATGGGCGATCACGAGCACCAAGGCTTCGGTTACCGGACTCATCTGTTTCTAACGCCACCGACAGGCGGTGCCCTCGGTTCGCCCCCCGAGGAACCCACCGAGAGGCTAGGTCCACCGCCTAGAAAGAATTCCGGACCTCATGTGATCAAATGGGGCGGCGGGGGAGGAGGCGGGGGCAGTGGATCGGGACAGGGATCCGGAGCCGGGGCACAGACTAGAAGAAAACAGACTCAGACCGCGCAGCAAAAGGATTCCTCGGAACCCTCGACGCCAACCGCTTCCAGACAGGTAGGTGCGAGACCTTTGGTCGCAGATTTATTTTCTTCCGGACGTACTTTCTCGCGCGTTCGCACTCGTTAGGTTTACGTTTACCCATCTTAGATCCGGCAACGATTTAAAAGGTGTAAAACACACGACCGGATGCGATATCAACGATCGGCGAGGACGGCGTGACTCGCGTTATTCCTCCAATCTCGTCGTTCTTCGATACGACGGAATTTTAATGCACGGTGGCCGCGTCGATGCGACCCGAAAGATCGATGCACCTTGGCCACACGTGTGATCGTTCGTTCGCGTCTAATCAAATACTTCGGTTCGGGTGTCAGCGATGTGGGTTAAATTCAATCAACCGCCCTCTCGAGCCGGCGAACGACTGCCTGTAACGAGCAAAGATCCGCGACGATCGCAGAGACCTAATTCCGGTCAATGGCCACCACGCGGACGACGATTTCACGGCGGAGCAAAGCGTTTCGAACGGCGTACATCGACTCTGTGGATTCTCCCAACGAGAATACATGGAGCGACCGAGCGAGGATCGAACGTTGGGCGCGTCTCGCTGAGAATCCCGAATCCTTATAAAACGAATGCCGATGGAAATCGTAAATCTTGTTTTGCCTCGTCCGCGTCTAGATGCGCAGTTGGACGATGAATCGGGGACACGATGCGTAGCGTTATCGCGCTCGATTAAAGCTTGTTGCTCGCGTTCGAGGACAGGCTCGACATAGAACGTTCGGCCACGGAAGCGGCTTCGCGGCGCGACTGCAACTTTTTCTCCCCTCTTATACGAGCATCGTCGAGAGCTGGACGGTGTTGTTCCCTTGCAAATTACACCGCTGTAACCCGTTCCACGAACGAAACTCAGACTCCGCGAATCGCTATCGACGAGTGGCTACCTGAAACACGGCCAGGCCGGACACTCGCGACGATATTTCAATGGAAAGTACACGCCCCGAGCAGGATGCAACACGGACGCACGGAGAGTACGTGGCAGTCCGGACTGAAGCACGCGCGGGATAGTTTGGCGACCCGATGGAATTACCGAGGAAACGAGGGGGCCATGCACGGAACGACCCGCATAAACTTACACCTACGCTATCCTGCACGCAAACTCGCTATCTTATTGCACGCCAAGGCGGATCCTCGCGACGTACCATAAATTTCCTGCGAGCCGCAGCCAACTCTGTTCGATATCCTGTGCTCATTGTGCTCGTTCCGCTCGAACCCTTCTCGATCGGATCCGAATTCCCGAATGGATCGTTGCGCTCGATGCTCGTGTCCATCGCTGTATTCGACTTCTTTTTAACGCGACGCGATTTCCGACAGAAACGGGTCTGTCTGTAATCTGAAATCGTTCGGGGACGAATAACATAAACGAAATAACAGCCGGTGTATGAGATATACTGAATTTCGAAGGATTACGGAAAAAGGAAAGCTCGATAGATTAAAACACGGTCCACTTATTAAAGGCGCGTTACGGTTGGTTTTCATGGACGTTCGGCCGAGTTTTACGACTGCGCTCGGGAAAATTTCGAAATTCTCGGCCGAAGGTTCACCCTCGTGGAACGTAAAGCGGCTTGCCATACTTTAGGCAGACTTTTACAACGTCTTCGACGGAGCGGGACGCGAAGTCGATACGCGTACGACAGGACTATAACGTTGCGGTGGAACTCGGCTCGGTTTCGATCTCGTCGATGTAAATGCACATTCGCAACGGCTGTGTCTTCTTTCGAAAAGCAAAGTATCGCGTGGGGCAAAATGCTCTTTACGCGTCGGCAGAAATTTATCTGGCAAATGGACAATTTATCGAACGACGCCATTCGTAATTTGCCATAACGCGTTCCCATTTCTTACTTTCGTTCCTCGTTTGTGCGCGATGTTTGAAAAAATATTTCAAAGTTTCCGAGTGGAAAAGATACTCTGCTGCGTCGTTGAATCTCTCTAACGAAGATTCTTAGCTGCGGCGGCTGCCGGTATATTGGAATCAATTTCTAAGCGAACTCGTACCGAAATCCTCCGAAATCGATGGGAACAGTGGAAATCCCGAAAAGACCGCGAATCACCTTCTCTCACCTCGCAGCAGCTTCTCAGCTCGGGCAAAAGAAAATTTGTAGCCTCCGCGTGCCCCGATCGATAGCCCGGCCTCGATCTTGAACTTTAATCGTACGTTTTACGTTTCGACTGCGTGGCTCGTTTTCGCGAAAAAATTTCAATTACCGATGCGCCATGCGTACCGGGAAACGTTGTGGCCAGTTTTTATGGTTTTATGGCAATTTGTTGTTTGGCATCAACGTTATTAACGCTTGATACCAGAAGAGAAGGATTTCGATCCTTTCCGATCATTTTTTTATCGAATCGTCAATGATTAATCGTTAATTAACGACGCAAGATCTGGACGAATTATCGCTGATTGCTATACGACTATAAAATATCGGCTTTCGCGAACGTTCTATAGATACGAAGACTCGACGTAATGGTAAATACAAGAAGATAGAACTGCATTAGCCTATAGTCGTGAGAAGTAAAATTCCTGCTCGTAATTTCTCTGAAATTTCAAAGATATTCGATAATGGTTGTTAAAGTTGCGTAGCGTGTAACGCGCGTAACGACCCACCACCAGTTTCTATTTAGCCAGCTCGCTCGACTATCCTTAATATCGGCCCGAAAGCGTTCGCTCCGTTGAAAATGTCGTGCCGTCGTCGAAAATGTCGCGACCGGTTACTAAGCGTTTCGCTTGTCGCCATAAATCACGGAGAGGTTACCAGTCGAATGGCTGGCAAACGGGGGAACGAGGAAAGAAATCGCGTTAACCTACATCGCGAGACGACGACTTTAACATTCGCTTGTTACTCGAGGGTGCTGTTCCGTGGATACGCTGCCGTTAAAAACGCAATCGACTCGAGCTCAACGTGGAAACACGGATAAACGCGAGATCGCGTCGTCACTATTGCTATTTACGATCGCTACGGAACGAGTATCGTTGCTTCGACATTAGCAACGCTAGCTCGATTAACGATTTCCAAAAAGCGGCAGGATCATTACTGATCGGACGTTCGATCGCGTCGTGGGAAAGATCAAACGAGATGGAAATGGAAGAAATAGACGGAGTGGAGCTATCGCTTTGTTCGACGTTAAGATCGTCGAGCCTTTCGGCGCCGGATTGTTTTCGGGGTAAATTTCGTTTTATCGGCCGGTAACAACGAAGACGCGTCTTCTCCTCGTACGATAACTCGCTTATGCAGTGGCTGCTGCATGTAGAAAATGCTCAAGCTTCGAAACAAGAAGCCGTATTTTAAACGCGGCAGCTCGTGTACATAGTTGCAGGTAACTTTTGATACGAGACGAGCCAATTCGTTCGGATGTACGTGCAGGAGTCTGTGTCGAGTCACCAGAGTTAATTATCCCGAATTGTATGGCGTTTGTAGGTTTCCTTTAGCGGTAACCGAGCTTCCGGCGCGTACACGCCCCTGGTGGTTTCCGGAAACAGTCCTCCGCGTGGCGAACCAATCTCCCTGGCCACCTTGGACCGCGACTGTTTCATCATTCCCCTCGCTTCTCTCGAACGTTTTTTACCAGCGGGAGTACCGGTACGTCGTATCAATTTCTACGTAATTAAATGCACCAGACAACGTTCTTTCGCACGAATGTTTGATTTTATATGCAATTCGCCTCTAGATTCGCGTTGAGCTTAGGCTTAAGGTCGTATGGCATTTGTTTGTTAAATACCACGATGGCGTAGCGCTGTTTTATCGCTTGCAAAAATACCAAGAGAATTTTCTTAAATCGTCTACAATTCTCTTGCGTCGTTACTTTCCTGTCGTTCTTGTCTCGAGATTATCCAAACCTGTTTTGACATGCACTCGCCTTTCACAATAGCATCTTTCGTAACACAGCCAGCTATGCAAACATCTCGCACTGCCACGTCTGTTTAACATCAACAAGCTTGTATACAACGCAATAGTCGACCGACCGAAGCTTGCTAAAAAGCACGTGTCCCGACATCGATCGTTTGTCCCTGGGCAAACAGAGTCTGCAGTTGGATCGTAAAATAATCCTATCGTGGTATCAACGATCGTATCAAGGCCGAGCGAATACTTTTAAGTCACTCGAACGATGCGCACGAAACTACACTAATCGGGAATGCACTCGTTAAAACCAGAATACTCGAGTTATTGGCCTTAGCGTCTCGGGGAGTAGTTACGACCTTGCTGGCACGGTCTCAAACGAGTAAAAATAGACAAAAACTTAGCCAGCGGGGCGGAGTACGACAAATGCCCGATCAACGATGCATCGCTTTAACGCAAATTACGCGGCTAACGCATTAAAAATACAGATTTGTGCGTAGCTCTTTGCCCGCCAACTTTCGGACGTTGTGTTTCTTCCCTTTTTCTTTCTTTCTTTTTTCTTCTTCTTCTTTGGACCGTTATCGCGCGTTAACGGTAAAAAGAAACAAAACCAGGAAACTAAAGGAAGCGGGCAATTAACCCTTATTCTCGATCACAGATTTATTCCGACTCGTTTCAGCACGCACCAATCGCAGACAAAAAGAGGCCAGGAAGCCCTCTGTCGGTTCTCGAAGTCGAGGACCCGAAGCAATGTGTTCTAGCTCATTTCATGACACCCCTGGAGCCACTGGATCCCGTGGTCGAGTCTCCGGTTTCTCAGCCCTTGGTCCTGCAACGTGATACCGCGGCCGAATTGGTCGCTGAAATTGCACCCTCAGCCTCCCAGAGTATTCTGCTTACGAATATGGAAAAAAACGGTACATAATTCGACGATCGATTAAATTTCCAGGTACTCGTGATTATAATCGACTATAATTGTTGACCGATTTCAGCGGATTTTCCATTCATCACGTACTACCTAATAAACAAGCAGAACACGGATCCCGTAGATTTCTACAACGAGGTGCAATGCGCTGCATTGAGAAAGTTCGACCCTCGAGATCTCCGATATGCAGCCAGTCACACGTTGGATCTGTTTAACGAGGTAGCTACCATAGCGAGACCACCCGTGGAACCACCTGGTGTCAGACCACCGATTCCGTCCACCGGCTACATCGTCTCGATTTTTAAGGTGTTCGAGGGCGACGACGGTCTCAAGTTTGAGCAAAACTGGCTCTACTGGACCGGTACTATGTTCACGTTCCTTACGATTCTGTTACGTTTGATCGGCGATGGTCGGTCGATGACGTTATTTTTAATGGAATCTATGTTCTAGGTGCCCGTATGATGTACCGATATTTGCCGAAGTCGGTGGGTCTGAGACGAATCACGCTGCACAAGTCCATGTCGCAGGGTGACAAGATGTACCTCCTGATCTGCGAATGTTCGCAACTGCAAGACAATCTCTCCGCGGCGGCGATATTATTGCCAGCGTTACGCGCCCGTTTATGCGGCTACACCGGTCTCTACAGACCCTCGGTGTGCTTCTGATTCCTCAGGAAACACTGACCACGCGGCGACGATGTCGCGACAGTGCAGCAGAACAGGGTCACTCTGTGAAATTGTTCGTTTCCGAAGGACGGATCAAACGAAAGAGGCTGGCCTGCGGTCCATTCGTTCACGTTGCACTCGCGCTACGACTAGAGTTTGCGATGCAACGTGCTTTGCGATGATCGTCGACTCGCTAAACGCAATATCCTTTAGTCGATAAGGGTTTCTTGATCTCGAGTATGACCAGAGGATTGACTTGATCAGCGAAAGGCATAGAAATGTAAAGGTTTATCGTTACACGGTAACCTCGCGTTTAACGAGGGAGATTTTCAGGGCTCGTTTCGTTCAAGTCGTAATAGCAAGTTCCGCGATATTGGTAGTCCGCTTTCTCTACGATACACTTTGATCGTTTCATGGATTTTCCCGGTTTTATAAAGTCACTTATTTTCTTATATCGCACCATCTGCCATCGTGGTGTAACGAGTTCCGCGTGACTGTAACGCGCTACTCGCCACTTTACCGAAGCCGTACTGCCGACGTTATTACGAATCTCGCAATTTTACGAAACGAGCCCTTCCTTCCTTCATCGGAGTTCAATGGCCAGCCAACGGCAGAGAATCGGAGATCTATTTATCTCGTGATCTCTGGTCGCAACGAAATGATAAAAAATATCGTTAGAGGGAGGCACGTTCGTATACGCTTTAGAGAAATCTCGATGATAAATCTGTACGCTTCGGGCTGCACACCCGTCTAGCTACGCCTCTGGCCAGTTTGTATTTTTCGACTTTACATATTTCATCCAGCGTTTTATGCGAGCGTTCGCAACGCTCGATAACGAGCGCAACTTGCATGTACATAACATAGAGATTTGCGAGATACTTTTATTACTATATCGACGACTATCGATTAAATCGCTAACTACATATCATATACGTATATACTCGAAAAACTGTGATATTCGAACGATTGCCGCATATATCACAACGAACGCAACCGAGGTGTCGCGAATCCTTCTTGATAAAAAACATACTCTTTGAAGATGCTACACACTCTTTTTCGAGATCAGTTAGAGAAGAAAAATCAAACCTTGACGTGGTAGAAGCTGTTCGGGTCGAGGGCACTTTGCGAACATAATCTCCATATATCTTCTACTAATTACATTCACACCTTTGATATTACATATCCTTGCCTGGATTATCGATACTCGCGGGTTTTGATTGCAACTGACAAGACTCGCGAATGAATTATAACTTCGAAGCTGAAACACCGAAATCGATCGACGAGATCGTTGTTTAACTTTTGAATTTGTATTTTATTCGTCTTATTAACGATGGAAGGGTAGATCTCTCGCGTCTTTCTTTTTTTTTTTTTTTTTTTCTTCGTTGGGAGAAATAAGTAGATCGATCGAAAGACACGGGGAAAGCTTATATCAGATCTTTCTTAGGTGCCCGTAGAAATTTTAGGATGAGGACGAGTAGCGTGATTCGGCGTTGTAGTACAAAAGATGAGAAAACAAAAAATAAAAACGTATAGTCGATATACGCTTGTTGCATACAGACAATAGCTAGGACGATTGCGCAGGCGCGATCTATTAACGTAGATTTTTAAGGATTCGACGGCGTATGACTTATTAAAATACGTCTCTTCGTACTCGCTGAAACAAAAATGTGGAACAAGATGCCCTTTAAATATAAGACGAAGGAACAAACAAACGAGAAATAAAAAAAAAAAACTCGCGATTTTACTGTGATCCCCACGTGTATCGCGACCGAAACGATACACTCGTAAAAATACATGTACGATTGAACGCGGCTTAAAGACCGCGCGTGACTGCGTGTCTCGATTATGTGAGGTGTGATTGGTTTTGTCTCATTAAGGAGAAACGCCGTTAAATAAAGATTCTTTGCCTGCACAAGTTTGTTTACGAGAATACTTTTGCTCCCACGTGGGAGTAACGCCTCTTCAGGGTAACTTTGCGATCGTATCAGGAAATCGAGTTCTATTCGCGGATCCGATCACCAGATCCTGACAGTTTCGTCAGACAAAAGTGAGATTGTACGATACATTGGTACTTTGCAATTACGATAGGGTTTATTATATCATGTACAACGAATAATAACGGATTACTAATAAATCACTTCTAATATTACATCTTACAGACTGTATGACATCGCGTTCGTTTCTTTTCTCTGTTTCAAATTTGTATAACTAAGCATTAGACGCCTTTAGGTCCTCTGAACCTTCGTCTGCCATCGATCTAGAAAAAAAGAAACAAGGTAACTAGTTATTTGTTTATTCTATTTATTTAACCCTTTGTGGGTGCACTTTAAATTTTTCTGAAAAAACGAAAATTTCAGTACAGAGCATACGTTTATTTTATAAAAGTCTATTTTTTTCTTTGTATCACACTCTAATATGTATTCCTTATAAGGTACAACTAGTGGAAGCAACGTGGGGATACATCTTGTTGGATATATTTCATTGAATTAACATACGCAGCTAAATACAAATAGAAAGTACATGGCATGTAACACGCGTAATCTTGCTTAATGAGAAAAAATAATTTCCATCGAGTGTGAAAAGGTTAACGATACTTACAATTGAATGTTTGCAATCGAAAAATGTTTGTCGTAATAAATAACATTTATCAGGGACAGACGGATCTCTGCTTACAAGACAGTCTTTGGGAGTTCGTCTTTGCTATAATACAATAAAATAAACACGTTACACACAAAATTGCATTTTATTTCCTAAACATTTATCAACATTATAATGTACCATAAATGAAGGTTAATATAAACTGTACAGTTAGATAACTCACTATTTTACAACAATCCGTTTCCAACAAACACATTTTTAAATTTGCACGTATGGTAGCACACTTTGATTTGTCTTTTAAAGTTTCACCTTCTTCTGAGTAATTAATCATCTTGTAAACCACATGACACGAAGTAATTTCATGTGAATTTGCTGTATGCCACTACAGAATTCGTAACAGACCCTAACCTCTCTTTATGGTATGTGCGTGTACATATAATGTAATGCAGACATATGCATGACTTGTACAAGGAGTTACATCTCGTGTATGATCGACACAAGATTTAAATAGCAATCCTGTTTTGAGATGTCGTTCAGATTTGAATGATACGTATAACGAGCAATAAAAAATAATAAAGAAAATTTGAAGAAAAGAAAGAAGCGCGAGGCTGTGAGGTAATAAACAATTTTGGTAATCGTAGATTATCGTTTGACAGATCATATATGATATATTATGTATTGGGGGATGACTCAAATAATGTTTTCCTCGGAAATTCTTTTTAGTTACATTTTCTCTTTATGTAATCACATTTGTGTATACGGCAAAGCAATTTCTTTCAGACAAATGGTTTATCAACGTGGAAATCAAAGGGATGGTTCCCCGCATTATGTCTTTTTGTATTCGGATGATGAAAATAGTGGAGACGAAGAAAATATTCCTTTGCAACAACGTAATAAACCTACGTCATTACCACGTAAAGTGGAAGTTATAAATGTTCCGCTTAAGTCGGAAGATACATTACAAGCATTGGCATTACGGTATAGATGCACGGTAAAGACGCAAAGAAAAAAGATCAAAATCAAAAATAAATTGCAATGAACTCAAGTGGAAAGTTCTATTTTTAGATCTCTGAATTGAAGAGGATCAACAAGATTCACAAAGAAAATGAAATACATGCAAGACGGTTCATAAAAGTACCTATACAACCGTTTTCTTTATTGACCGAGACTTTAGAACAACATCAGAGTGGGCAGGCAGATAGAAGCAAAGTAAGTATATCCAGTTCTGGCGAAGAGACAGAAAATGCAGTAACAAAAGGCCCGTTATTAAATGTGATAAAAAATCCTGTTGTAATTGAATTGCCAAAGGCAGAAATTAATACAATTATATTAAATTCAGTTTGTGAACCTCTGTCGTCGTTCAATAGTAGTAACTCTTTAGAAATTAACAATTCAGAATGCGACCAGTTACTTACCTCAGCAGAGAGTAACACAAGAAACTCCCATTTAACAGAAACATTTAGATGTTCTGGGGATGATTGTGGATTATCCTGGACACAACTTCTTGGTTTCTCTTTATTGTTAGGTTTCGCAGGACCTATTATATATATACTTTATATAGCTGAATTTTCATCCAAAACTCATTCGGTTACTAATCATTAGTTAGATTTCTAACCGACAAGTTGTTGTTACAATAAGTATAATTTATTGTATTAGCAACATTTACAACAATAATTCTAGTTATAACTTGCAATAACAATCAATCATAGGTGACTATGTTATTTTACATAAGCGAGATTGTATTAAGAAGTAAATTTTGTCATTACATTGCTGGCAAAGATACTTCGTGAACGAAAAAAAAAGGTCAGAAGATATTATTTTATGATATTTAAAGTGTATAAATGAGATTTTTTAATTATATGATATACAAATAAGAAAAAATCAAGAAATAATATTAAATAGCACAATATATAGTGCCTTTGTGATTATCTGTTTAATACAATATTGTGGTAATAATTGTGAATTTTTTCCGATATTGTATTAAACATCGTGCGTATAAAAATAGAAATCGCCAAAGCTATTTGTAATGATCTTGTACAAAAGTGTTAATGGATATCATATATATCCTTTTTAAGTTCTATTAATGTTTCGATGATTCGTGTAATATAAAAATATTTCTTGTATTATCTTGTATCAACGTTGGTAAAAAGAAATGTTGATATTATGAGACAATTGTGATGCACTTGTATATTGTATATTGATAATGATAATTATAATTATAATTAAGCATACAATATAAAGAAGAATTCTGTTCTCTTGTGACAATAAGCGTGTTATCAAGCAGATTTGAAATTATGTAAAAATTGTTTTGATAAAATGTCTTTCTCGTTGAAATTTATGAAAATATATTTTTTAACACGTATTTACGTCTTACTTTATAGCGTTTAAAACATGTTAATTGCAAATTTATAACACTAAAATAATATCTTGCGCAAATTAATCGAGAAGAATATGTTGTATAGAAATGTTTTTATTTATTAATTTGTAACGTTATAAGATACAAATGAAGGTGATAATTTTTCCTCCCTCTTCTACTCCTGTCAGTGCCAACCTCTCCTGTAAGATATAAAATAAGTGTAAAACATCGAGTTTTGTTTTAAAAGTATGTCAAAGTTGTATTTTAAAGATATTCAGAATACGATGTAATGTCGTTCAATCTAATAAAGTCAGAAGACCGTCGTTAGTTTCATCACTCTACATTTTTGATTTCTTTTTTCATTAACGTATAAAAATTTTTTAATACCATCACTGACCATAGGTTATGAATTTTATAATCTTAGAATTTCTTGAAACTTTTCTTAGATCCTGTTCCCTTAGAAACCTTCAGAACATTAAATCTAACTGTCTTGCTGAGAGGTCTGCATTCTCCAATCGTTACTACATCACCGATTTCAACATCTCTGTAATAAACAAGAACAATATATAAAAGAAAAAAATAGTTTTTATACACGATAAATACAACATCCATTTTTTCTTCAGAAGACGAATAAGCGACTTCAAATTACAATTCAGAAGACCGTCGTCAATATCATCACATGTTTTTAACGATTTCTTTAAAATAATCAAGAGACACATGCGAACTAACCTGAAACAAGGGCTCAGATGAACGCTCATGTTACGATGACGTTTTTCAAAGCGGTTATATTTTCGGATGTAATGAAGGTAATCCCTACGTATTACAATAGTCCTTTGCATTTTCATTTTTTGTACTACACCAGTGAGAATGCGTCCTCTAATAGAAATATTACCAGTAAATGGACATTTTTTGTCAATGTAAGTTCCTTCCAGAGCCTAAAGAATAATATTAAAAGAAAGATTATAATGGATTCGTTAAATATTACTAGTTTCTATTATTTTTTTAGTTAAATTAGATAGTTACCTCACGTGGGGTTTTGAAGCCAAGACCTACATTGCGGCTATACCGCATTGGCTTCCTCCTTTTTGGGCCCAGACCTTTCTTACGGTTAAGAAAGATCGTGGGTTGCTTCTGAAACGCACGTTCACTCTAAAATCAAAAACACATTTCATTATTACACGCATATGCATATGACAAAGTATCCTAAATACTGAGTGCATTCGAACGGTCCAACCACGTGCTGCGGTTATACTATCAACTTTTTCGTAATACTTTTAAGAAGCCAACTTTTTGCTTCGATCAATAACTATAACGATATGATTGATCGTGTAATAATTATAGTTAATAAATAATAAAGGTGGATGTAGAAAAAGATACATATTGTTATTGTTAATATCGCACACGTACCTGATCAGCCATCTTGCTATACTGAAAGAGCGATCGAATCCGGAAGGGCAACCAACGTCATTTTCTATCGTTGAATTTTCAGTTGTACCAACATTGGGAAATAATTTATCATTTGAACGATCGACGTCCCACGCGAACTCGAATCTAGATTTTTATACGTAAGTAGTACGACGTATTTCTTTATTTTAATCAATTTCAACTACGTCACTTTAATTACTTGAATACATATTTATTATAATCGATGTGTATAATACTTTGAAAATCTGTATTTGGTGAATATTATGCTTTTATGCTGCGATGCTACTTACGAACAGCAATTACAGCTGTATATCGTTATATTCTGTAAAACGTATATCTATAAAAATATCGTGTAGCATTCAAATATTTTGAATATTTTAGATAGATTTCTTTCCAAACTACAATTATTCAAATATATTCAATATGTTCCATAATTTCTATCAATACAATATTATTTTTAGTACACGAAGTTAAATTCAGTTGATAGCTCGGACACGACGATCGATCGATCGATCGATCGATCGAACTACAGATAGAAATCGAAACCGTTACAAATTGCAACTTGTTGCAGATCACAGTGGTCAGCCGTGAAGATTGGTTTCGTTTTTTTTGCGGTTGTGCGTAGGTCGTGGATAATTCAATTTGTTCGAGTTGACGCGCAAAGAGACATGTCGTTCTATACCGCATTCCTGTTTTTACAACGCAATTGCGGTGAGTGAATATTTTTGTTTATTCGTACAGCATCGAAACGGATCGATACTTTGTAAGCCGTAAACGTTACTGTTGCACCGTGGATATATACAATGTATTTACTATGCCAAAATATAGAGAATATCGAGAGTATGGTACGCGTTGTAATATGAAGTATGTGAAACTGGCTTTTATTCAAGTTCTATTTTCTTGAGCCTGTTCACAAAGACACGAATTTCGATAAAAGCCCGCAGATTAATTATGGCATTTCGGAATATCATTTACGTTCGTTGGTTACTTTCTCGTAAAAATATTTTACGCGCCAAGTTCGGTTTTCTCGGCGCTGTTTAGACTTTTTGCCGCCAGATGACAGCATCACGCCGGTTAAAAAGGAAACGAACGAAATCGATACTATCAAAACGAACGAACAATTTTTGAGAAATTTGAGAGGAACGTTTGCGATTTTATCAACGTTTTCGTTTAACGAATACATATTTATCGAATCTGAAGCAATCTATTACTTCGATCACTCGACTTTCCCCCCACCCCACCGAACGATACAACATTTCTCGAGCTTCGTAGGATAATAATAATTTATACGATTCTATAAAAATTCAACGATAACCTCGAAATCAATCACCTTAATGATCTTGGAGAAAATCGCACGAACTTTATACCTCGTTAGGTCAAAGCGAACAATCGTCCTTTTTATCGTCGGACACAAGGGCATGTTCGAATGACACAGATACCAAACATTACGTTTTCTATTACTTTTTTTAACGGTACCAGCGGGAAAAGTAGTCGTTTCGTAAGTGGAAATTGGAACCGCGAGCTTTCATTATCACGTCACACGTGACTGCCATTGCGGGAATCGATCGAAACGATCACAATGTCATTCCTTCAACTCTCCGCATATTGTCACGCTTTCGTTGATCGGCTACGGCTACACCTTAGTTACCATTCTACGACCAGCGCGGTGAACGGCAAACCGCGATCCAACTAATTTTCCACTCCCGTTTCCATTTCATTGTTGCATTTCGTACAAATTGCCGGAGCTCGTTCAACGATGCTTATACAATACAAGATAATAGCTATTTCGATCGGTACGACTCGTATTGCCGTTTCGCTTTACATTTATTACTTACGATCCTATATCCCGCGTCGATTCTTAAAGACGACGAGAACCGGACTCATCTTAAATTCAAATTCAACCAGAAAGTGGAATTTCGGATTGAAATTTCAAAATTCAGGCGTATGTATCGCAAACGTGCGCGAGCTTGAGATTAAAATTCGAATTTCAAAGGAAACAGCTGGCGTAATTTCGTTCGCATCTGCGATACAAGCTCGCGTATTCGAACATGTGGGAGGACAGGACGTTTCCGATAAGCGAATGCTTTTTATAGTACAAGTTTACCAGCTATCCTCGCCATTTACGATCCAATACTTACGTCCAACAAGGAAGACGCGATATTTTTTAATACGTCGTTTCGTTCTTCTTACAAATAGATCGTATCCGATACTGGTATACTCGTGATCCAGCAAATTGAGGTTAGGTGCAAATCCACCAAACTGAAATTGATTTGTCTTTGTTAAAATGCCTCGATCGTAGAAGTTTCCGGCCAAGGAACTATCCTATTAATAGGCTAATTGGTTCGCATAAACAGTGCGCGGACAAACGAACCGTACGAATATTTCTACCGTACCGGTGTTGTTTCTCAACACCGAAAACCTGCATCGTATGACACACACGTGGCCGCGTGTAATTGGCAATCTTACATTCTCCGCTCCAAGCATCTAGCCACGTTCGTTTCAATTTTCCTCGACGACTATCCTCCGCGTAACTCGTCATGTTGCTTTCTCCTCGACAGGGAATCGAGGCGCGACTACATTCTCCGAAGCGTTTTCATTAGTTCTGCCTCGGCCGAATGCAAATCGCGTTGATCATTCGTCCGGCAACAAAGGGCCGTTAGCGGTTCTTTTTTATCCCCTTTTTGTAAGCTGTTTTTCTCGTTGCTCCGCGAGGTCCATAGACGAACGATGCGACGTCGTTGGCAGTTTGCAACGCGATTTCAATGTCAGCCACCCGGATAATTTGTTCGTACGAGCAGAGAATGTATTAGGTTGTCCGAAAAGTTTCTTTCGTTTCGCAAGGAAATAACGGATGCGCCACGTTCTCAGTTTTATATTATTTTTGTCGAATCGATAAAATGGACGATTCGATAAAATAATATGAAACGAAAAGCGGTAGTGCGTCTATTATTTCCTCACAACAGGAAAGAAACTTTCGGGACAACCTGATAGAAAGGTCAGCGCCTAAAAGGAGATATCACGCGCGACGATCTGACTTTTTCTTTGTCCGACTTTTACGTAACATCGAGGAGGATCTAGGAAGGCGCCTAATCGAGGATAGAACGTGACGGATATTCATAGTACGGCTAAGAAATTGATCGTCCTTGAACCGTGGCCCGCATCCAGACAGTCGTAGAACGCGTTATTAAGCGGAAAAATCTTAGAAACTTCCGCGCTTAACGAATACAACACGACGCATCGCACGATGGCGTGTTTCGACGTACGCTCGTTATTTACCGTTGCTATTCGATCGAACGATGATCGATCTGTCCGACGAAGCGCGCACGGCTTCTCGAAAGGCATAGCCGAGCCGTGTGTTGGCAAATTGTCGAACCTTGAAACTAGTCGATAGTCGTTTGAAACGCGTTCGACGAAAAGACCGCCGTCTTTCTTCTCTTTTTCTTCTTGCGCGACTTAACCGCGTTAATCGTGTTTTCCACGAACGAACGGTTCGTGGTTACTTTTTCCTTCGTAAGACACGAAATCGTTGGCAACGGGGCGAGGGAACGAATCAGCTTGCCGTTTCCGGGACGTGCATCGTCGGAGAAAGATGATTTTTCGTTCGTCTTGTTAGGATTCGTCGACCTCGATCGTTCGATCGATGGAAGCCTCGAGTGCCGTTGGATTAGTTTGCTCGTCGTTAATATTATGCAGGCAAATATTATATAATAAACTTTTTTCTACGTCGAGCAAGCTTCTTTTTTATGCTTGTATCGTAACGTTCGTACGTATCGGCCAAGTGTTTTCTAAACTTCGTAACGGCGAGGATGAGCATACGCCTGCAGGCTATGTAAATACTCGCGACTGCTATTTCAATCTGGTCAAATATTTCGGCCGATAGGTTGGCATTGGCCTGCCTTTCCGACACCACCACCGTCGCTTGCATCTTTCTTCGGAGAAACGCCGGCGTTCGAGGCTTGGAAGAAATTTTTAGCAGAATCGAATTCCAATAACGAGCTTGGTATCCTTAGTCGGTAGTTTCGCCTTAAGGGACCATCAGATTAACACTGGCGCGTACTCGAACGTGGCTACGCTTTACTTACGGTCAAAGTTTCCTTGTACAGCCTGTCTACAGATATCGTGCACTTTCGAAAATGGTCAAACCGGTGGTCTGGTATCTGGATACGAAAAAAAAAGAGAAAAAAAGAGAAAGAAAGAAAAGAAAAAGAAAGTCGCGAAGCTCGCAACTTTGACTTCTCGTGCGTTGAATAACCTGGTTGGTACGTAGGGCAAAGTCGCAGGGCAAGTTGCTTGAATTTAAACAACGGTACCATCGACTTATCGTTTCGAGGATGCTTAAGAACGCCGAAGCGAATCGGTTTCCGACTCCCTTCCGAGGAAAATCCATCCAACGTGGAGAAAATCGATAAATAGCCCCGTAGAGCTCGTTCATCGCGGACGATAGGAAGCGTGCGCGTAGTTTGCACGATTGGATCTCGGCTGGAGGTTTAATTGCGACGACGGTAGAGTGTGCTCGCTGGATGGCAATGCGAGTTTCGTTGCCGCGAATCGGCCTCACGTAAGCGAACTTAATTAAATAAAGGCCGAACGAAACCGCGTATCGCGGAACGATATTGCGTCCGAGTTATCGATTCTACGTTTAACGATCCTTGTTTCATCCGTTTCCAATTTGTACGTTGGCAGGCCCGGCTCGCCGCGTATCATTTCCCGCCACTTAATAGTCAGCGCGTTCCATCAATCTCCTCGATAATTAGTAGTTCGTGTAATGACAGAGACCATTAGCTTCACGGTCACGCTGCACGGTACACGTCCGTGCGAAACGTCCATAACGCTTTGGCTATTCCGTCTTCCTTCGTTCGTAGGGCCGTACCCCTATTCTTTTTTCCCTCGCGTTCGCACGCTGGTCATTCGTTTGCAACTTTCAACGCGTTCGATACACGAGCTTTCGATCGAAGAACGAGGATTTAGTCGCCGAACCGACGCTACGTTCGAGGGGAAAACGTCCTTCGCTATCGCTTTCAGTTTGGCGATTCTTTTCATCGATAAACGAGATTAAACGAGATTACTCGCAGGACACGAAGGGCCGAGAAAGCTAGCGACGAAAACGATCGAAATCGCTAGAAATCGGCGAGATTCTATTTTATGCCGAAGCTCGGCATATTCGCGATAGGATCGCGATCGATCGTAACCGCGTTCTTTTCACACGCGTCGTCGAACCATCGACGGCCAAGGTAGTCTCTGAAACGATTTCCAGTAACCAGCCACGAATAAAACCGAGAAGTAAAAGCTACTCTACCCTAACGTTAGGCAAATTTCTCGCCAGTCTTATCAGAATCCTATCGAGTCCACGCGAACTGACCGAAAAGCTAGGAAAAAGTTGGCTACGAGATCCGCGTAAACGTCCGCGCGCATCGACAAAAATCTACGTGTTTCGTTCGATTATCTTCCTCGCGGTTCTCGCTGCTCCGTTATTCGTTCGGTCAATCGGCTCGGCTGTTGGACGATCGATCTTCTCGCGCCGAGGTGCGTTCGAAGCCCGGTATCGATAACGTATAGAAGCCACTCTGCTCGCCAGCGGCGACAGCAGGCGAGGGAAAAGACGGCAAAGACAACGCGACGATTTTATTGGCAATTCGACGGAAGCGATCGATACGGTAAAAATAGACAGATAGATCCGCTGGGACAATAGCACGGATTTTGTCCTTCTTCTTCGCCACGCACTCCTAGTATTCACGATCTGCTCTAATTTGCCAATTCGCGCGGCATTCGCCTTTGAATCGTTCCACGATACGCTCGTCCGCGTACGTAAATCTCTGGAAGGAGCTCCGAGTCTCGACGATTCGACGACGCGAGCGCACGCTGGGCTGCTTTTTCAGCGGGAAGTTCGCAGCGAGCCGATCTCGAAACGCCGCGAGATCAAGATGCGGTCTCTTCCTTCTGCATATTCATCGGTGGCTTTTTCTCGTACGCGGAACTCGCGAATCCGGCCGTATCATACAGGAAATTTAATCTTCGTCGCAGCCTCGTCCCTAAGGTTGCAACGTACCACGGCTGGGTAACTAGCTTCCACCGTCTGCCAATCAATGAGTCGGCTGTATTAGACAATTCTGCCGAGGATATTAAATGTTGGCTGCAACGAGGCGGGGGAAGAGGGGCGAGGGACAGGGGCAGAGAAAGGGCGAGGAGAGTCGCGGCGAGTTGCACGCTTCCGGAGCCGTGACTTCTGTCGGCCTCTGTAATTAGTAATTACAGGCGAACCGGCAACAGCAACAATATGGTGTCTACGCGGCGTGGAGGGCTGCCGCGAGCAGAGATCGATGGGACGTCGATGACCTAACCGCGCCATTTCTTTTTTCCCCTTTAAGCGATTCGTACGCGCTCGCGAGATATCGGGATAGCGTAGTTACGCGCGGTTACGCGGCACATTATGCGCCGTCTGCGAAATTAACACTCTGGAGGTGGTTTTTAACCGGTTGCCGGCGTGCGCGTACGCGAGCGTCATCGCGCGAGCAACGAACGATTCGTAGGATCGGTTTCTAAACTCGCCGCACCGTATTCACTCGTGCGCGGCTTGCTCGCGCTGCGACCGTGCTCCATCGAAACCGTAGTACGCCCGTGATTAAGTACGACGAGTTGGACTTTTAGAATTACGGCGGTGATTCCAGCGCCTCGACTCGAAACGGTCGGCCGGTCGACTCGAAGCCTCCGAGGGATAATCGGACGCGCGTTTTCCTCGCGATATCGTGCATCGTTGGATCGGAAGCTCGAAAGATGGACCGTTTCCTTCGGTCGATGACGGTGCTCGGTTCGTATCGAAGATTTCTTGACGTCGAGGTCCTGCCGGAACGCGCTCCATCATCGGTGGCCTTCCTCTCGTTGGAACAGGTTTATCGTTGACCATCCAAGCGTCGTCTCGCGTTACGAAGGCAGGCGGCAACGAAAACGCTCGGTTCGACTCGCCGCTTACATTTCCGCGTCTGGCGAGCGAAAGGGACGCAAACGGTGTATAATTGGTGGCGATTGCAGCGTCCTGGCATTATCGTTTGCGCGGCCAAACGAAAAGAAGAAGCGGCCGAGAAGCTGCTCTTTCTCTTTAATTGAGCGTAGGACGTCGATGAGATCGCCGGTTGCATACCGCAGGCGCACGAATAGCGCAAAACCACCGACCTAATGTTTACATCAAACTTCCGGGGCAGCGTAGACGCTTCGCCGTCGGCGATGAAAGAGATTAGCAAATCGCTCGGCCGGTTAGAATCTGGATTACTCTCGCGAAGCTCTCGCTACGTCACAGGAACTGATTTTCCAGGAAATGTCGTAGGTTCGGTCGCAACAGCGTGGCAACTCGTTTCTTTCCAGCGTAATACGAGAGACGTCGTGGTCGTCGAAGCGTTCCTTCAACCTCCTTGTCGTCTTTCACCTTGAAACACGTCGCACGTTTTCGTCGCGGTTATTCCCGCCAGGTGCCAACTCTTTGTTAATATCTGCACGAGTGTGCGCGTCTTTATGGAACTCGATACTATCGATCGGTTATTAGCTTCGATAGGACCGCTTCGAATCGATACGTTATATCAACTTAAAAAGAAAAGGAAAAAAAAAAAAGAAAAGAAACACGGGAGAAATCGCATCTCCAAGGATGATACCTCGTTCAAGGACGTTATCTCTCGTAGATCGCTCCTGTATCGAGATTCTTAACGACTCGTAGTAATAAATACGCTAATAAAACGACGGTAAACTCGCTCTTACGATGGCGATTCGATGAGATTGGAGGTTGACGATGAGACGCGTGTCATCGTTAAATAAATTCCTGGCGAGAGCAAGAAGGAAGGAAAGAAAGGGAAGAAACGGTGGAAAAGGAAAAGCAGAAGATATTGCGGGAGAGGCACGATGGATGCCGATGGAACGGCACGCGGCGTGCGTTCGTTTAATTTGCCAGCGGACGGACCATTCGCACGAATAAATATCCGATACAGATCGACGCGGTAGCGCGCGTCACGGCCACCGTGCGGAATTCAACGTGCGACGGCTCGTCAGTGACAGCTACGGATAGAGTCGTCCGTGGTACGGATCCGCGGAACCACCGGAGATCGTCGTTTGTCGTTTCAGCGTATGACCGCGCGCGAAACCGCCAATCGACGCAATAATTTCGCTTGGTAGCGCGAGCCCACCTGTTGCACGCTCGATATCGGCGGCCTTCCTCGTCCCTTCCTTTGCGCGTGTCTTCTTCAGACGAATCGTTCGTCGAAGATACCCGAATCGAAATCGATCCGAAACGAAGTTTCCACGCGAAGTTTGCCTCTGTAACGCGGTGTCGAATTGAAAGAGGAAGAATCGCTCGTCTACTGAAACGAAGAAACGGTAAACGAGGAAACGCTAGAGTCGAAATGCCATTAAAAGCGGAGCGTCGATAGCGGGACCTCGCACGAAATCAGATATACTTTTACGATGCAACGATTCATCTGGCGCTTCCACGGTGGTTGCCAGCATCGAAATCGTACAATCAGATACATTCGTTAACGCGTCGCTCGCCTCGGTCTTTTCCTCCTGACACGAACGGTGACCCGTACTTTGACCCGACGAACATTCCCAACCAACGTTCATGCATCTCCCGCGATGAAAATTATGCGAGACTGGAACTGCTGGTAGGGAACCAGCGGCGAGTGCGTCAGATGGTAACGGGCTTCTCGATGACGTTTGAAAAATTGAGAAAAAAAAAGAAAAAGAATCGGGGATGCAGATATAGGATGTGACAAACGACATCGCGTCACGGGTCGCGCGTTCCTTCGAATCTGGCAGATGTATCGCCTTCGACCGTCGTTTTATTTTTCCTTCGTATCGCGCTACGGATAATTAAACAACGGTGTCTCGTCGTCGCGCGAAGCTGAGCGAGTTCTCGTTCGATTCGTCGGTCTCGGGCTCGACGAAATTTATCATTCAGTCGCGATTCCCACCTAGTTGCACCACCTAGATCCCAGTGTGGAAATATCGTTTGTTATCGTACAAGACTCGTAAAAATCCAATCGATAAGGCGAACACAGCGATATCGAAAGATCAGGGCGATCGATCGTCGAAACAACCAAATTCCTTATCTCCGTCGCGGTAGGGATTTGGGTATCTCCTATCAGCAAGCCGCGAGCAAGCTTGCGCAACGATAGTCCCGTGTTTCTAGCAATTAGATAGTTTGGTGGCGTTTTGAAGCGAAAAAATTAGACGCGATGGCGCGACGTACGGCATCGAGAGGTCGTCCGAAATTGTTTGTACGAGATGGCGAAGTGAAAGGTGTTTGTACGAGCCGTTCTTGAATAAACGCCGCCTGGGTAAACATTTCCTTCGAACGGAAGACGAAACTCGAACGAGAGTTACGAGGAGAACGATCGAAAAAGCGTATAGAGCGCTCGCGCTGTCCAATTATGGACAATGACGGGGTTATAAAATAACGAGCGACGCTCGAAATCGGAGAACGTCCGTGTAATTGATTTACATGGGAGCGAACGGTCGAAGGTCGTAACTCTTGGTAAATTGGTAAATTCGGAAGGGGCGAGGATCACGGGCCACGCATAGGAACAGGAAGTTTTATCGTAAGACGCGTAATATCGGCGAGCGTCCGACGAGAAACACGATTTCCTTTAAGCCGCGACTCTCGAGCAACAGAACGCTGTTAATATATCCAGAGAACGAGCTACATGACAAACAGGTTTCTCCTCGTGGCGTTGTACACTGTTAGGAAGCCATTGAAGCGAGCGGTGCCAAGTTTCTGTGGCAGGTGATAACGCGAAACCGAAGATTTTATCGAACCATCGCGAATTTAGTCCTCTCGTTCGACGATCCTTTTTCCTCGTCGTCTTCTAGAACCTCGATCGCACGCAATTGGTATCGTATGGATAGAATCTTGTATCTACGTAGCGAGCCAACATTTTTTTAAATCGTTTCGCCGCTACTAAGAAGCCTGCTTAGAATTCCTTCCGGTTCGGAATAACTTTTGGTTAAAAAATCCCCGGAATCGATGTAAATCGCTGTTATACGTCTGTGCTATGTTACGCATCTCGAATTCTAGCCTAGCTAAAAGACTTTTTCGCGCAAACCGTGCTTCTCTACTTTAATCTCGCTCGATTTATAGGTTACGATGTCAAGGCTACGGTATATCATACCGATAGAGATAAATCGAATTATTCGTGGACCGGTGGAGAATGAAACGGAATTACCATTCTAATTGGCAGCGTGAATAACGATCCGTCGAGCAGCCGGCGAAGAAGTCGAAGGCGGAGGCCGCGAGGATCACGCGAGTACGAAAGAAAATTGCAAACACGATTAACCGCGATTACGGTAACGACGACGCTAAGGATCCGATATAACCAGAACAGCCGACGCACAGCTGTACTTAAAAAGTAGTACGTACGCAGATAATACCACGGTGGTTGAAAAACATAGCGACCGTAACGGGATCAAAATCAATAGACCATGGTTCTAACAGCGACTTAAAGCGGCGGATCGTGGCAACGAATCGTTCTCTGGCACCCTCGCACGTAACGCCAGGGCATCCACTTTCTATGCAGATGGCAAAAGCCCGCTGGATCGTAACTATTTTTCATCCAGCTTTCGGATAAATTACGGCTCCTTCGAGACTAGCGCGACTTTAACCCGACTCGGTGGTCCGACCACTGCGTCTCCCTCCAATTTCTCTTGCCTGTTCTATTCTTCTTTCGACCGTTGCTCGAACGCACGCGGTGTGTCGTACGTCTTAGCGCAGGCTGCGTTAGAAGAAAAGATTTGCAAATCGCGATACTCCCGGCGAAGTGTACGTTGCTCTGTCGGAAGCTTTGTTACGGTTAGAGCGGGCGATTAAAAATAAAAAAAAAAAAAAACAAAGAATTTATTAACGTGTGAAAATACCAGCCTATGGTCCCATAGTACTTTACTCGATACACGAGTTAACCGTAAAAACAGGCGAATACTTCGCACGAACGTAGCATCTTGCAATTCGTTCGTACGATTTTTACGCGAATCGCAAGTATATTATTATTATTTTTTTTTGTATTATTAACAAACGTTTATTCATCCAGACATTATAATCAACGAATAAACTTCCATAATAAACGATGGATTCGACGAATCGCGAGTATATTCAGAGTCGGCCGACGAGCACCTTCTTCCTCGCCTATCTCATCCGCGAGACATATTCGCAAGATTCGTGCAAGGAGATCGTAATTACTCCGGCTCGGAAAGATAGGATATTGCACGCGTAATTTATTCGCGATGCTTTTAACGACTCCAATCCGCACTAATGCGTCCGGAAAGCGTCGAGCAGTTTGCGTAATGGTTCGGAGGTGTCTCCGCATTTGCATGAACCGTGATTTTACCAAGCAACCGACCGTATTGCCTAACGTGCTTTGCTCGTACGATTAGGATAGTCCGACCTTCTTCGAATCTTTTCACCGATCGCGTATTAATCCTACCGCTGTATCTCGACGACGCTTGTACGTAATTAAGCGAAGGATCGAGAGTCAAAGCGAGAATCGATCGTGAGGAATCCGAATCTCCCGCTCGCCGAAGCGATCAAAAATTCGCTCTCGATATATTTCACGTTGATTCGAAAATGAAACTTTGCGCGAAACGTCTACCCGATGATAGCGCGGTTGCTCAACGACCGCCAACATTTTCATCTCTTCGGTACTATATTTCAATCTTATATTTTATATCTTAACGCGTGTGCATGCTGTCGAACCGGACGATTATCATCCGGCTTTCAAATTTGTCCGAAACGCGCAGCTTGAAGATCGTAATTAAATAGGAGATTCGACGAAACGTCTGGATCGTCTTGGAAAAGGTCGTTCGCTGGTTCTCGCCCGAGGAGAGGTCGCTGCAAGGCATAGAGCGGCTGGTAATATACCGTTCGGTGTGTTTACACGCAGGCACGAAAATTGTGGGGAAAATGATGATGGTAGGCGGTCTGTTCGGCCGAGGCCAGGTCGTGTCACAGAGAAGTCAGCATCCACGCCTCCCTAACGATCGAAATTCATTTCCATAATTATCTCACGACCGCGGATCGCCGTGGTTCGCCGTAGAGAAACGTTCGGCCTGATTCATAGCCGGAGACATGCCTATTCGTGCGAACCGCGGACGGAAGTTCGAGGTTAAATTCCACGAGTCTGCGGGCTCGTTATCGTGCTCGTTAATAAGTCGACAGGTATTTCTTAATGGATTCGTTATTACGTAATTACGCGGCGAACGATGCCAGAGTATTTCGAAGATCGGCCGACAGTTTTGTTTCCCTTTCTGTTCTTTCCGTCCGTATTCTTCGGATCTATCCTATGCATCGCGCCACTGTATATCCTATGCGCCGTAAATTCTTCGATCGGTCGATCGGTAAGGGGAATCGCGGGCAAATCTCGTGGATCGATACGAAACGAGTACTTGAAACGGCGTTAAAGGCAAACGAGGAGGGATCGGCGGAGGGTAGAACGCAAGAGGGGGCTAATTAAAGTATCGAATGGAAAACAAAAAAATACAGGGTTCTCGTTAAAGAAGCCGGTTTCGACGAACTGCGGAGAATTTCGCTACGTAGCCTGATATATTCGCGAAACGTGTCTTACATCGCAACGCTTTTCCACCTTGTCTCCGTGTTTCTTGTTTTAATTGTACGTGCTAGAGAAGGAGAGAAAGAGAGAGAGAGAGAGAGAGTGAGAGAGGGTGAGAGACAGGGAGAGAGAGAGAGAGTCGAACTCTCCGGAATCCCCCGGCGTTCATTCGTTATTCGCTTGGCGGAAAAACAGCGAGGATTTACGTGAACACCCGCGCGGTATGGTGCACCTTGTGTGCGTGATCAATGTCCCACGTACATTTACATATCCGCAAACCCTCATGATTGCAAATGTACTGTTTAGCGTGTTGCCGTACCGAGTGCGAATCTTTTCTCTTATTTTTTCTTTTCTCTCGTTTTTTTCCTCCTCCTACCGATCGCGCTTCTCCACTCCTCCGCGTATGTAGGAATGGCCGTGGCCGAAGCCGAACGAAGCTGCTGGCACGGCGAGACTCCGTATCATCAGCCGTAATGTCGGTTTTTCATAACGGGTGTGTAACGCAGCCTTAAATCCACGCTTCTTCGATCCATGGCCACGCGCATTAAATTCACCGAGGACGCGAGATTACTTATAATTAAACCTCCTGAGCAACGCGCTCGCGCGTCTCTCGTCGACTCGTTCGTGTATATGCGTGTCTAAAGCTTCTCGAAAGCGTCAGCCGTCTCCTTTTTTTCTTCTTTCTCAGCCTCTCGGTCGGACTGGTCGTTTGCAGTATGTTACGCGTAAGATGCGGTAACGTACTCGCGTAACTCGTACTCCTGCGCGTGCTCGTTACGCCTTCCACGACGAATTAACACGGGGGATCAACGCCGTGCCGGATGGACACCGGGCACCGAGGCAAACTTCTTCTCGTTGTTCCCTGCGAAGCTCGATCGGTGCCCGCGAACGGATATCGCGATCGAAATCGTTTCTCCTTACTCGCACGGATTTAATATTTTATTTTGACGGCCTGGTGGAGCGTCAAACTCGTTGACTACCATAGGGGTATTTCCTAGCGCGTTGTATTTTATATCGTAAGTTTTGCATCGACGGAGTGTACTTTCGATAGCCGTGGTGACATAATTGTCCGAACGTTGGACAGGGGAAGTTGACTCGAGCATCGATCGATTGTATTTTCATCCCTGTTGAATATTAGACGAGCGCGAGGAGACAAACGGCAATAACCGCGACCACGACATCGATTACGATTATCGTTGGTGGCTGTGGCGATTTTATTAGCGAATGCGCGTGCAAAACGTGAAACCAGTTTCTCTCCGTTGGAAGGCTCGATACCGATACGCGGCGATATTTCTACAAGGTAATACACTTAACGCGATGCGAAATCAGCCACGAAAAGCACGGCTAATGCAATAATGCTACGATTAAGGCGATTATTCGAACGCGTTGTTGCAAATCCTCGCGAGTATCTCGCAGGTACCATCTTCCAACGACCCTTTACCCCCGTTCGGCAAATGCTATCGATAATAGCGATCTAAACCTACCGTTTTCGCAGAAGCAGGCGCGGTCGAAGAAACCCTCGCGCGACCGACCTACAGCCAAAAATTTCCAGATTATCGGGTTTCCCCTCTGGCGAACAGAGCGAGACGAATACCGGCAGGCGCATGCACAGCACCGAAACGCGCGTCGCAACGCTGGCCGCTCGACGGTATCAACGCGCGAACGCGGCCATAATGCACGCTCACGTAAGGTACAGCCGAGTTCTTCATTATCGTCAGGGGTCTAAATTGCGTGGGCGTACCTATACCTTGGTACACGTTACTTACCTTGATGTACTATACCCAGTACCTGTACGCACACGTTCCTACAGAAACGTACGGACGCGCGTTCGTTCGGTACGCGCACACGTCTACCAGCCACAGGTTCGAGCGGCGAACGGAGCCGAACTCGCTCGAAACAGGCCGAACGCCTCGAAGCCGGTTGTGTCGCGCTCCTCGCCAGATGCGACGTCGAGTCAGTACCGCGTCAGTCCTCTAGCGGAATTGGTCAGTGATCTGTGTCAGAGCAGGGCCAGTCGTCACTCTCCTTTTCTCCCTGCCGGTTACTCCGTCTCTTTTTCCATCTATTATCGTTCGGCTCGCGTCGAAATACGAAACGGTGATTTCGCGCGATCTCCTCGTAACTGTCGCCTCGAACCGCCCGGACGCATCCCCGTTTCGTGGTTGCAAAGCAACGCATATACGCCCGGTATCTACGTACGTATACCCGAAGAGTTAGATGTACGTATATATAGATATACATACGTACAGTAGATATACGGTAATACAGTGCCACAGTGGAGTTACCAGTGGGGAAAACAAAAATTAGTTTGCAAGCGGACGTGCCTCACGGCGACCGTCGTTCACCACGTTCTGGATCGGAGGCAGTGGCAGCAGGTGAGTGGAAAGTTTTAGTAGGATATCGTTTTCGTAGCGACGCGACGTGTCCACCGGACCTTATGTCCCGCAGGGCCAGTTTGCTTCATCGAGTTTCTCGGAACTTTTGGCGATTAATAGGGTAACGGAACTTTCCGCGTTCGATCGAGAAAACTCTACGTATCTCTGTTCGAGGTTCAGCGATCGTACGTCCCGGAGACCGATCGTCTTTTTATTGCTCGATCTGTTAAAGGTCTTCGCACGGTAGATAGATTCGTAATTACACGGTTATCGATATCGTGGATTAATATCTCGCTGAAAGGATCGAATCGACGTCGCGCCGACTAAACGGTTAAAGTTTATTTCGTGGTCGGACAAATGGCGTCCCGTTCGCGTCGAAACTAATTTTCGTAACGTAGTTTGTAAATAAGGAACGCGCGTTAATTTCCATTGTTACCACGACCAACACCCCATCGCGTATTTAAGTCTCGCGATTAAATTCGTCGCGAGATAGGCGTTCGAAGAGAACGCGCGTTCTTCTGTTTACTACGTCGGATTATTTATTACCTCGTTATAGAAAAAACATCTTGACGATCGTAGCGACGTTGGCCATTCACGAACTAAACGACGCGGTTCCTTCGTCGCTGCTCGCATACGTTTCAAAACAAAAACAGACCTGAAGGTTTTCTTCCGTCTCGATGGGCCCCGAAACGTTCTATGCGCTCCATTTGTTAGCGTCGTCTGAAAAAAATGGCGGTCAAAGGGACAGGGACTTCTCTCGCAAGGTGATCGTAAACCGAGACTGGCGAGCCATCGTTCTTCTCTTCTTCGTCGCCCGTCTTTTTTCCTCCTTTTTTCCCCCCGATCCCTTACCGTTACCACCGTGGGTTCGTCCTAAGGACGAGGAGCGTGTCGATCGGCGTCGAAATTTATACTCTCGAATAGCTGCATTCTGCAGTACCTGTATTCTCGAACGTCCGCGGTTATCGAGAGTACCTCGGTTCACCGAAGTAGTAAAATTAGAATGCTCGAACATTTGCAGCTTCGAACAAATTGTTCTTCCGAATTTATACACATCCTGCTTAACGCTACCATAATCGAGTAATTTTGAAACGAAGTATTTGATGCTACGAGTACCACATTACGCGTCCATTTTTACGAGATACTTCAATTCCGAAATATTTATTCGCTCGGGGACGCTAAATGCTTTTCGACGCGTTAACGACGGCGTTTGTCAATTGACGCGACTAGTCCGAGCAACGAATGGCCGATTCTACTGACGAAGTAGAAACGAATGGTCGCGGCTGTAGCGTAGCGAGCACGTTGTAAAGTCTCGGCAGCTGTTCTAGCCGAACTTGCGTTTAGCCTCGTCCCTTCTTTCCGACCCATGCCGATATTACAATATCGCGATTACGCGTTACTATTATTAACTGTTAATACACGGCTTGGGCCGAACTGGTTTTGCAAATCCGGATTCTCTAACGTTGCCTTGCTCGCGGTGCACCGTTCCAACCGCGTGTCCGCTACCAACGGAATCGCGTAACGTCCTCAAAACGCTAACGTAATCTCGATATTCCTGTGCTTCGTAATTTCCAAGAAACCTCCACAGCTACGTTCGCGTATAATTTCACGCAACGAGGTCCGATCTCGGTGGAGGAAGGACCGCGAATAACGCACGTTCCAGGAGCGCAATTCCTTTTCAGTCGCGAACGACTGCTTAATAGACGATCGCCATTTTTCCACGGGTCTTTTCTCGCGTCCAGAAGCGGACAATGGCCCGTATACGCGGTGCGCACGAGTGACTGCCGTCGAGGTTAAAATCGAATGTGTGTCACGTTCACCGGCCGCGTCGATTAGTAATCGGAGCGCGCGAACGGCAATTACACTTGAAAAAGTCAATGTTACGCTGGAAGGTTTCGTACGGGTTGCGCAACCGCGTGTGTTCCGGGTTACGTCCGAACAACCGAGTATAACGTAACCCGCTTTCGCGGTCCTGCGAATCGGATGCAGAGCCGAGCCGTATCGTATTCGCCGCTTCGAAGGGGTATTGCACCTGTAATTACCGCTTGGTTCCGGACGTACGGTTTACGACCAATCTCCAAATGCAATGTCTTATCCAGGATGAATATCTGAGAATTTTTGAGAATTCTATTATCCGGTTAGTTTTTGAGAAGATTAAGCGTTAAGAAGAGCGATCGACCGTTTAGACGGAGCTTTGGATTCGGATTATTCGCAACGTTCTCGGCGGCAAGGTTTCGTAGCGTGCATACGGATATCGAGTAGATTATTGCGTTTATTCTTCTCATTATCGAACGTAGCGCGTGGTTTGTCGCTGTTTCGTCGATTTCTCGAAATCGTTTCCCGGCTTCCTCTGTGCGACTTTCGCAACAACGTATTTGCGACGTATTATCAGTACAATATCTAATTATCTCTGGCCAGACACTATCGTCGCTTATCTACGTAAAAATTTCGTGTAACCTCTTTCGCGCATCGTTATCGCCGCGCGCTACTTCCATCGAATTTCAGAATCGCGAAGAAAATTCTACCTTTTCGTTTCCTATCGCGTATACAGCATTCAACCGGACAGGATTCTACGTTCGACGCGTGCACGTGCTCCGTGCGAAATTCGCCCGATAGCGAACGCGTGTTAACGTCACTCGATAGCCGAGATGCTTCTGAAACGGCGCTAATAAATGCCAGCGTGCCACCTAGACCGTCCGCGATTCTTCACAGACTGTTCCATAGGGGACGTTTTGAAATAACGATAGCACAACGACTCGAGATTTCTATTGACGCCGGAGAAAGAGTATACCGAGAGAAATAGAGGAAGAGAGAGAGAGAGAAAGACAGAGACAGAGAAAGAGAGATAGATAGATAGATAGATAGATAGATAGATAGAGAAAGAGAGAGAGAGAGAGAAGCGGAGTGGTGGTGTAAGCCAGCGGTGATCGCTCGAAGCGAGTCGTGGGGACTGAATGTCATGGCGCGATAGGTGCCGCACAATGCGCCTCCCGACGTCGGCATTAAGCATTATATGCGTAATTTACGAAGGTTATTTACTATACAATTAGATATCCCCGCGCCACGTATTACGCGCGCAGGTACACGCGGCTGGGCCCTCGCCACGCATCTTGCATGGTAATGGTCCCGCGAGTCCCATCAGCGGCGGACGGGCCAGGGAGAAATCCCTCAGTTTTTCTACGGACGTAGCCGGCATAATATACGATACATACGGTGTAACGAGGTATGTAATGGGTAATAATGCGTAATGATATAATGCGTACATTCCGCGTCGTACGTTTGCTATAACAAACATTGTTAGCGTAGACGGTGCGGCTAGGTTCCCTGACCGTAAAAGGGCCCGTGGTCCTACTCGGTGATTCTTCGAACGGCCCTTGATGATGCGCCTCTCCATCGTTGCCGTAATACTCGGTCTGCGTGGAAGAGGGCACGCGTACCGGTCTCACCCCGGAGGATCTCTAATTCCAGATACAAATAGGACGATCGTTTGTTCCGTCGTCGCTCTTTGTCTTCCTTTTACCGCGGGCATCTCGTATCGCCGGAGCAGCATCGGCGCGCTAGATAAGAAAATTGGTAGGATATTTGTATAGGGTGTAACGCACAATGCACACGAACGTAGCAAGTATATCTGTCGTATTAAAGTAGGTGTACTCGTTGCGTAGCCTTTGAACAAAAGGAGAACAGACGGTGGAGACCAGTGTCGAGCATTATCGAGGACTATTTTAACAGCCGTGATAACGAGAAACGAATGCGATAATTAAACGTTTCTACCGCGGCTCGATATGTCGGCTGATAAGAAATCCAGTATACGGTGGTGAAGTTCAGGTAGACTTTGCGATCGAACGTTTCACGGCTCTCGTCTCTCTCTCTCCCTCTCTCTCTCTCTCTCTCTCTCTCTTCGTTGATTTATCTGACTCTGTTCGACCATCTCCGTTTCCATCTTCGTTTTTCCTCCTCCAAGCGTACATTGTCGCTGACATTTTTCACGAGCCTGTCTTCGATACGCGTCTCAATAGTCGCGTACCATCGCTGCTTAATACCGGTGATTTGAATGCGCGCAAGGACACGGTCGCCGCGGCACTCGAAATGGCTGCCAGCTAGACTCGTTTATTTTACACGGTTCTTATCGATCTCTGTCACTCGATCGCGCCAGACTCGCGTCTCGAGGAAATCTCTCCTCGTAGATTTTTAGATTTTCGAAGGCCGTGACTAGAGAAATTTTACTGAATTAATTTATCCCTCGATAAGATAAGGCGCGAACAGAGATCCGTACGTGACAAGGCAGCGTGCTTCCAGCATCTCGTTTATCAATCGGCCGTCTATCGATATCGATTTCGCGAAGGTTAACAGCTTCTTTGTCCGCGCCTGTCGCGGACGGAACGGCCGCGAAGACACCGCGCGCGTCATTTGATCAGCACCGGTCGGTTAGTTGCTCTCACGGTTAACGAGCGGTGATTATCGATTAATTAGCCTCTTTCGATCGTTTCGAGATAGGCGAGAAATTCCGAGTTTTCGTCCACTCCGCCGCTATCGACCAACGCGTTGCGCGAAATCGACCGTCTTACTCGGTAAAAAGAAGACGAAAACGGAATTTTGCCGTCCCTGCTTTCCATCTTCGTTAAGACACGTTTATATCACATGGCGTTGGTCTTTCGACGATTATTGCGCTAATTGCGCGTTAATTGGGACGTGGATTCGGTTTGGCTGGCGATAACGAGTGTCTCGGGACCTAGACGGTTCCCCTGTTCGCGAGAGCATCCTTAATCACACGCGATTACATCTGAATCGTAAATTTGTCATCGCGCGACGTGTCTCGTATAAACGATCTCGCTTCTCTCTTCAAGTCCGAACGGAGAAGCGGCCTCCGCGTGGAAAAATATTCCCCCTCTCGGTTAGTCAGCCGTTGGTTTGCGAACGATTTTTCGCAGTCACGATGCTGCTGCTCTAATTCGACGTTTCGTTCGAAGAATTCAGAGATTCCTCGGTTCATCGAACTGTGACCAGCGACTGCGATGCTTACCGACTTTCCACGCTAGAGTAATCCCCGCGATGCGCGAATAAAACGAGCAGACTCTCGTTTTCAAGGGAGTTATCCGAACGTCGGCATCGTTTCCAGCGTCTGTCTTACCAACAATAATCGTATCTTGGCGCGCTTTCTCTTTTATCTGTCTCGCGAAGCTTTCTCACCTCCGTCTCGATAAGAAGATGGAACGACGGGTTGCGGCGAACGTCGTTACCGTTTTCGACGCTGTTGCTCCCGATTCCGACGCCAGGGGAAAGCCTGCCGATCGACGATAATTTATGTTGCCCGTTCGAAATAGTTTGTTAACGCTATATGAACCGGTTCCAGCGCAACTTTGACTTGCTAATATATTACCAAGCGCGTTGCATCACCGCGTCAGATTATATCGTGCTAAACACGTTACGCTCGGCGTGATTTTTCGACAGAGTGGTTTAATGCATTCTCGCTTGTGCGAGCGCAACGAGACGCGGTCCTTCTTCCTTCTCTTTTTTATCCCCCTGGCCGCCCCGTGTCCTCTTGGCGCGATCTTCTTCTTTCACGCTGGAGGAAACAGCGAGTCCGCAGCCGGGGCAAAAAGCTACTTATAGGAAGCGAGCGCGATAAAACAACGTTTTATCAGAAGCAATTACCGATCGCGCAAAACACAGGTCGTTCGAGTCGATCGTTTCTGGAATGTAAAAGACTCCACCTGTGGGAAAGTAACTCTTTCAAAGATAGTAGTCGCGTTCGTCGTATCGATAGGGATGCTAGATACGACACGTTTTTAGGACAGCTCGTCGTCGACCAGTTGCGAGTAAATCGAGTCCGCTAGACCGATCGAACCGGTCCAGATTAACCAGAAACGCGCTACAAGAGCCAATAAACGTTTTACAAATTAGCAGTATTTGAGATTTTTCTCATTGAAAAATGTGAAATTTGCATATACGGTGGGATCCCGTATGATGCGGGCAGTACGTTTCGCGTTTCACCATCTATATTTTTGTACCGGTTATAATTGCCACCGTTTATACCGGTTAAGACGTTAACGTATTATGAATACGTAAACAAGATATAGATACGGCGTCCTCGAAGAAAGAAAGACGGAGGAAAAGATTTCACCTCGCCTTCGTGACCTCCTTAAACAATGTGGTCGTTTCGTCTGGTCGTTCACCAGCCATTTTCTCCGCCATTGAGCCTCATCGAACGAACCAACATAGTGGATACGCGAAAGGGCACATCCGTGGCGTAATCCACGAGGCTCTGACCGACCTTCGATCGTCCAAGAACCGGAAGATCGAGTCGTCTTCTCCGCTCGGATGCTCCCGAGAGAAGCGGACCAGCCGGTGACTCTCGATGGCCCTCGTAAACGCCAATTACAATAATTACGATAACTGTGGCGCCTGAGCAACGCTCGTCGCTGACTCTTGTCCGCGCTCAACTACCCGTACCTGCCCCGTACTCTTTATTAATTACGCCGCTTAATTAATATTTCGGGATGTATCGACTAGCCGATCGGGCGTGACCGGTTCGCTCTGCGTTTGCTTTAACGAGCGGCGCCTCCGTTCGCGTTCTCTATGCTCGTTCCTACGAGAGACTTGAGAGACATTAAGGTCGCTTATACCTTTAACCCTTTCTCGTTACGTTAGAGCAGAGTAGAGTAGAGACAGTTCGTTCATCGATCAACTTTCGGACAAAATCCAGCGATCCTCTAGTCTCGCCGCGTGGAACGGAACAGCAACGGCTCAACAAACTTTTTCCAACGCGACGATCGTCATCGAGCGATCTATGCGCGCTTTATCGATGCGTATAGCCACGCTAGGCACGTTCTCTGAACGACGACGAAGCAAAGCCAGCGCGTTAGAGAATGGCCGGGTAACGAGCATTTCGTAAAAACTACTCTAGCGTATGAAAAAACCACGGGACTCTTCCTGATACCGACAATTTCGTCGTTAGACGTTTGATTTAGTCTCGCACGCACATCGTAGAATCAATCTTGGTTTGGTTTTTTCGATAGAGACGAATGCTAATATACTGGAAACCATTAGGCGCCAGTGTATACTACGTGTATATGTATATATACACACACACACACACACACACACACACACACACACACACGTATATACATATATATATATATGTAGCGGATACTAATTAGACTAGTTATACAGTGGGTTTCCGTCTCTTGGATGCTTAGACACCGTCGTAAAAAGGGTTCGAGTTGTTGAAACGCGGAACATTAGCCAGCATTAGCCAATATTCTCCACTCGTCGTCACTTTCATCATCGCGAGCCAACGCGATCCTTTTACCGTATCCTCGTAGTTCGTTAACTCGTTTCTTCGGTTCCACGTTGAAACTCGATCATTTACCATTTACCTACCAACGGAGACTGCTCTTTCTTTTCTCATTTCTTTTTCGCAGAAGTCGTGAACGTCTACCTTATCGTGCAACCACCATTGCTGGATACACGAAACGAGGTACGGATCACGTTTGCAGCGCGATTCTCGTACAGTTGGACGATCGTTCCACGCAACGCTTCGCGAAAGGCTCGAGTCCGAGCGGACGATAATTATCGTCCCATGCAACGGCGAAACGAGCTCAGGAAGCACGGGCGCGCGTACTTTTTACGACGCGACGTCGATAGACGCGCGCGATTACGGGACGAATTAATAACAATTTCGTGGCGCGGTTAAATCGAGTCTCTGGGTATGTCGAGGACGAAATCTCACGATGGATCGTGAGATGGCCACGCGTAAAGGAATTCCCTAGCTCAGCGTGAAACGTTCGCAAGGGCAGCGACAGCGAAATGCCCGATTCCGCGTGAGAAACATGGACGATATCGTTCCCTTAACGAGAGAAATCGTCGTGCAGGATACGAGACTTAATAAGCGAGGCTAAGGAATCGTTTAAAATTTATTTTATCCGTGCGAAACTCTGCCGTCGTGCACCGGACCGAATTGAACGGTTTCTACGGTGCAAAGTTTGTACAGGTCGTTTCACGCCCAGATCTTGACCTTTTCGCAGCCGGTCGTTTCACCAAAGTGGATAATTAGTACGTTAAATGATGTTATCGGAGCTTTGGATTTACATGTAGACAGCGAGAGATCGCGGGAATCGAGCTAGCCAGGTGGGAAAAGTCGAGGTTGGACTCGGCCTCGTTACATATTACCGGTATATCAAAGTTTACTTGGTAATTAAGATATTTTCGTTGCTTCGTCGATTTAATGCTCTTACATTATGAAATTTATCCGATCGATTAATCATTTAGTTACTAAATATGCCAGAAACATCTGTCTGGTATTCGTAACGTGCCAAACGTAACATAGGCAGTGTAGAAACAGAAATTTCACTTCGATTAATCATTTATGATTTCATGGAGTCGCGAGTACGATCGCCCCCTCTTCCACGTTTGTCGAGGCGATATTTACGATCTGCGATAAATTATATTATCGCGTAAAATTTATCGATCGTTATTTAATAATCGATTTATTAATGTTCGTATTTCGAGAAGGATCGAACGTAGTTTCAAACGGTATTCGACGCTCTTGGCTCTTAAAAGAAAGCCTCTACGGAATTGTCAATTTCGATGAAAGTAGATAAACGTGTCGTCGGCGATCCAATGGCAAAACGATTGTAACCGCGAAACACGATGTCGTTCGACGCGATCGAGCCGATCGGCCCGATCGATTCGGCATCTCAAACCACCGCCGTCCAGCAACCGAACGTGCCTTCAACTTCTCCACCAACGCCGCACTACCGACTGGCGGCCGAGCGTAGAGCAAAACTTGCGTACGCGCGCGTAACCGTTTCAGTAATCCTCTGGAACGAGAAACGGTTGCGTACACCGAGTGACCCCTGTCATTTAGCCGCGAACGTAATCCACGAGCTCGGGGACTCGTTTCAGGCTGTCTGCGATTTCACGGCGCACAATGGAGGCTCGTTGCTTGTTTCTTAGCTCTCCAGGCGAGAGACTCAGGGGCTCTCGTTGCCCCCGTTTCATTTTCACGTTGTTCGCAGCGGCAATTCTAGCCGTTTGACACAATGGCGCGGCTCTCGCTCGTGGATAACGACCTTCGCGGATAATAGCTGTTGCGGCTCGCTCCTATCTACGCGTCCAATTTCAAACGCGATGGTAAAACATCCACGTCGCTGGATAATTCGCTGAAACGTCTCTTCTTTGTCTCCTTTCCAGCGAAAGTCGAAGAAATATACGGCGAGGTGCGAAAGTAGTAGAGGGCCGTCGAATATAGATTTTACACGTCCTCTTCCGAAAAACAGCACTTGGATTCCAGAACCTAACTCGAGTACGCGTATCTTCGTCGCTTTAAACATCGATACGTCGTTTTAAATGGGTCGAACGTTGCGAAGAGCTTAATTTTCTACTGCAAATGCCAATACGAAAGCGAACTATCCCTAAACACCCTGTATACCTGATTATACGCGATTTCAGAGGGAACGACGGTACGAGGCTCGTTTCGTCGTTGCGCTTCCAAGGATGGAATTGTTATAAATTATCGTTATTAAACGCAGAGTGGAAAAAAAAACGTAGCGGAGAAAAGAACGAGCACGAGTGGTGCGCGTGTTAATAAAACGAGCAGATGAATTCCTCGCCTGTTTAGGACAACGTTTATTGCCTCGTTCGCCGCGAGAAACGCGTATTACCATGGGTTCATGGGCATAAACTAGCCTCGATAACCGGCGATGATTGTGCGTCCGATTCCGTATTGCCAGCTTAAACTTCGTTGTTCGAGGCCTGTTGGATTAAAATCTTCCTTGTTCGCCCCGGCAGGAATTCCCGTTTAATGGTCGTTGGAAAGGAATCCTATGGTCGATCGGGTACGATCGACAATTTCGAGAGGGAATGCGGGCGTTCGCCATCGCGCGCTAGTTTTTGCGTCTAGGTTAAAAAACGGTATCGCGTGCTAATTTCCCTGTTAGAAACTGTGCGACGAGACCGCGGAGTAAGGCTAGTGGGATCGATCGCGCGGCATTCTTAGCCGGTTTCCAGAAACTTTCGACCGACGTACCGTATAGAGGAACTAGTTCGAAGTTTGAACCTTTCTCAGGGTATAATAATATCTTCAGGAACTAGGTGACCCGTATCGGCGTAAGTTTGAAGCAAGTTTGGCTACTTTAGGATTCGATATACCGCAGGCTAATTAATACGGAATTTAGGTATACGCAAGCACGATCGGCAGCGAAACCGAGTTACTCCAAAAATTCGAACGAAATAAAACTGCGAATCTAGTTGTCGATTTAAGTGGAATATCATTGGCCACGGAATTCACACGCGTCTCGCCGCGTTAAAAGTAGCCGACGATTAACCTTCGATCAATCTCGGACGACCTTAACCCACGGTCCATTACTGACCCAGATCGCCTAGAACTCCTGGAATACCATTCTCACAAATACCCGAGTCTGACACGTTCGCTGATCTCGTCCCCATTCATCTACGCGGCGAACGAAGCCTGGAACGAAGTCCGGTTCCTGGAAGGCGAAAAAGGATCGAAAGGGATCAGGGACTGGTGTATCGAGCTGCAAAATTAAACGGTTCGTCGCGGATCGGCCTGTTTGGAACCGCTCGTTCGATTATATCTACGCGGTCCCAGGGTAGAGTTATAAGGTTGCACAAAGGGATCCTGACAGGAGCACCACGAGCCCGGTGAAACGCGCGCAGAAAAGAAGGAACGCAACGAAGGACGAGCACACTCGGCTTGATCTACGAGGTAGGGTGGGTGGCCAGGTCCAAACGCGCCTTTTGTTCGGTCCCAATAAAAAATACTCGATAGATCCGGTAAGAACGTTACGGCCTTCTGCTTGAAAATGATGTCTGTTATTAAGGGAAGAATTATACAGCTCGCGCAGTTGCATTCGTCTTAATCTCTCGTCCAACGTAATCACGAATCGCGATTAAAGGAAGAACGCGCGCGAATGAAGTGGCGCGCGATCAATTTCCAAGAGTCGACCGGATAGACCGGAGATGTATTTTAGCGATCGGTGGGACGTTGAGCGTGCCAGGTAGTTTGATCTTTCGGCGAGTTTTTCGATCGGTCGTCGGTCGATTCGATACGTCGCACGCGCTCGTTTCCCTCGCACGACCATGCATATGTAACAACGATTCAACAATGAGACGTAAGAGGCAAGCGCTGGCCGGGAAGTGTTACAAGTACAGCCTGTTGCGCATTGTGTGCCTCTTCGTGGCATACTGAACGGATACCCGTTATACTCGTTTCAAAGATTTAAGCGTTTTGCGCAATCGGTCGTACGGCGTGGTGTCTCTCTCTCCCACACGTACGTACGCGTACGTACACGGATAATACGAACCCACCACACGTACCAACCAATGCGACACACTTTCCTGCGCTCGCGATAGAATCCCGAACAACGTGTTGTTGACCTATCGCGTGTACACGAGAACGTGGAAAAACCGTTTTGAAGGCTGCACGGGAACCACTCGACGTCGAAATTCTCGTCGAACGATCCATCGATCCCTTTGATCGATCGCGCTCCGGCTAACGTCCATGCTATCCACTCTTCTAACGAGGGATAAGAGAGATCATTCCGCGAGAATGATAGCTTTCCGATGTTCCTCTTCTGGCCGATCTACTCGACAGTTTTAAATTTGTAATTTTTAATTCGTCGGTCGAAGAACGTTTGCGCAAGAGTCACGGTGAAGGGAGCAAAGTGTGTCGCGAGAAGAATCGACGCGTTCCATGAAACGTTTTACGCCGATCTTGTCCGTCGATTCTTCGTCGGTTTTATAGATCGAAAAAATCTCCAAGAAGCTAGTAAAATATATATATGTATAGGACGCTTCTTCTTTCAGCCAGCGAGTCTCGCGATCTTCGCTCATAAATCATTGACGTAAGAAACCGAATTAAGGATCCGTCTCGTTTTTTTTTTTTTTGCACGGCTTTCCAAACAGTTGCAAAGTACAGCGCGTGGATGCAGGCGGGTGGTTAATTCGTCGTTTCTACGACAACCGACTCTTCGCTCTCGTCGTTGTTTTCGATAAAGCATCGTCGTGGTTCGGATTAAGAAGCCGAATATTATCTGCCAATATTATCAGAGCGATCAATCACGAAGGTTTATTTTATCGCTACGCGTCTCGTAATCGACGATTTTGTCGACTCGAGCATTCTCTCTGGTCGATAACGCGGGCGAAATTTTCGCTCGCATCCAAGTTCGATCCGTGTAGCCGACAGAGAGGAGAGACAACAGTTTCGCGCGTGTTCGATTAATAATTCTTTATCGAACAGATGTTTCGACACGTCAGACATGCAACCGAGCAATCCATCAACGTTGCCGACATAGCAGGAAGCTGACCTGAAAAGCTCGGTGCCGCTTGTTGCATACTATCTTCATTATGTCACGAGTGCCAAGAGTCCGCGTTACACTCGAAGAAATATGTCCCGGTCGATTTCGTTGTCTACAAATGACTGTCGCCTCGTTGCGACACCGTCGATCGATCGACGTCGATCCCGTGATCTCGGTCGAGTCAACGAGATCTCTCGTCGATCCTCGCCGTACTTTGTCCTATCCGAACTACGTGTAATCGATACGTCGATTTACGATTTCCATCTTAGCCGCGTACTCGTAAAACATCCAACGCTATAAATCGGAGGAACGTCGCCGTTGAGCTTTCCGTGAAATTTTCTACGTGTTTTACGCAATCTTTGTCTCCCCCCCCCCCCGTCTCTCTCTCTCTCTCTCTCGCACGCGCGTTTCGGTGAAATGGAAAAGGAACAGCTTTAAGTAAGAGAAATCGATAGCGGAACGATAGGAAATCGGTGGCTGGTGAATATCGGTTCGACGAGGGTAACGCTCTACTTGCCGAGAAATGTCAACCGCATTCTGCAACGGCGACCAGCCAGTCAGAACATTCGCCGGCTAACGTTTTCTTGCGCGCCTACGTTCCTCCTTTGATTCCCTATTGTTCGCCTCGGATGATATCCTGAAACGTGTTTCACCGACAAACGTGCACGGAGACACCGACAGCGCGGAGAATATGCATATTTAGTCGCGCGGCTCATGCCTCTGGCTCGATCGGGTTACCAGCCGCGAAACCCTCTCCGTGCCTGTCGCTCCTGGACTATGCCCGTTCCTTGTCTCTCCTCTATCTATCGAACGTGCCACTTGTAAAAGGAAGAGGGGCACCGAGACCACGCGGGAAAGTGATCTCGCGTACCTTATGGCAATACGTTGGCGCTGCGCGGCTCAACTTTGTACTTTTCTTTCCAGACGTTGCGCGTCGAGATACGGATCTCGAGAATCTTTCCTCCGTGTTACATCTTCTTTGATCGGACAATTTCACGTTTCGTTCCGTTATTCCGATACCGTGACTTTTCGCGACTTTTCGCGACTTTTCACGAAGCAAAGTAGGGCTACGCGTGTATACGATACCATCATTGGCAAAGATGGACGCGCAGAACGCAGGGATAGTTTCGCGTTATCGCATGGAGAATCTTGACGTTGTTAAGACGCAGAAGCGCGTTCATCCTCGTGGAAATACCGATTCAGCCGATACCAAGGAAAGAAGATGAACATTTGCGTGAAAAGCCAGGTTCCGGTAATAAGGATCGTTATACACGTAAGAATATTCGCCACGGACAATTTGGAGGGAGGGCCGATATAAATTACGAGTGCATGGCGAAACCGGGAACGCGTCCATGCGTACGCGCCTGTTGTAAAAACCAGACACGACCGACACGCACTCTCTCCGCACCGCGGTCGGATATGCAACGGGCCACGATCGTTCGCGTACCGTACTGCGAAATAACACTTGGCTAACGATCGACGCTAATGGCGACGGAGGAAAGAATATTAAGCGTCTGGTTGCGTGGGAGTAACTCTCGCTTTTGCTGGAAACGAAGACCGATCGGGGGAAGTTGGAACGATCGGCCGCCGATCGTTTACGGACCAAGAATCCTCGCGATCCTTACGAGAAACACGAGAAGAGGTTCTCCATCTATGTGCGCGTCGCGGTCCACGCACGGGCTATCGATAATAGTTACGTCTGTAACGTTCGTAGGTATCCTTACATCGGGGATAAGTAAAGGGAAATAGGATACTAAAAGTTGGCCGTCTCCTTTAAGCGTGATCAATTAAGATACGCTTGTTCGTATCGCGTAATATACATATCGATGCTGTACGCGTTTCGACGTTGTCCTTTTGCAAGTACGGCGTAAAACTTATGCAAATGCAACAGTGCTGCAGAACGTGTAACTGCGGTAATTCGTATATCTCTTTGCCAACCACGACGTAAATCGGAAATACAAAGAGAGAGTTTTCACGATGCGAGAAGGAAATACGCGCAGAAAGCTTCGAGACGCGTGTTCGATCCACCGTTTGCCAAACTATTCGTTCGCCTCGTACCAGACTCGACGCGTCATTAACCCACTTGCCCGATACGAAAGCCAATTACGATCACAAGGAGGATGCGCCGTGGCGCGTCGTGCGTCGTCGCGGACGGAGAACCGTTTCCACGCATTCAGCTCCGCTTTTGGTCTAATGCGACGATCCGCGGCCTGGTATCGCGCAACAGATGCGACGCGATAACCACGACACGCGCGCGCCCGTATTCGCACACAGACGCAGAAACGCGGAAGCAACGGGCGTCGCCAACGATAAAAGGAGAAGAATTCCGTTTAACCGCGTTCTATTTCTCTCGTTTACTCTGTCGGTGCCGTCTCTTTCGTGGCACGTGAATGAACGCCAGCGCCCCAGCCGGAAGTAGGTTACTGTTACGTCATACGCGCGCGTTCGCGCTCACCCAGTATGCACCGTGCCACGAGGGATCGTTTCGCGCTCATATTAGATCAGATTCTGCCGATAGACCGGCTCGGAGAAAGTAATTAGAGAGAAAGAGAGAAGATCGCCAGGTGAGATGCGGCCGCCGTTTCCGCTCTGCTAAATTCAAGGTTACCCATTGTCGGGATCCAAGAGCATCCGAGCCTTGTTCTCCGCGTTCTCTGCCTCGTTCTTCGCCTCCTATCCATCCCGGATGCGTGATAAGCGGGAAACATTACGGCCTTGCGAAGGATCATTGTCCGAGGACTGTGCCAACGAGTCTTTGACAAAGTACGCCACTCTTTGTGGCGTACAGATCGGACGTTGAAAGCGTGGGTCGAAGATCGTTGGGCGGTTTCGTGGTACTGTCATTGCAGCAGTTTGTCTTACTCGCGATTTGAATTGATCGGCCAAGTCGCTTATCGGTCGTTGGAGATCTTGTATCGGGATGAAGATACGGATGGCGATAAGGGACAAGAGCATAATGGAGTTATGAATCCGTCGGTTGCCGTACTCTTTTACTCGTCCTTGTAGGTTCGTCGTGTTTTAAATATGCGATACAATATACAATTGGATATCTTCTGTATTCTTCTATATATTGGATATATTCTATATATATGTATGTACGTTACGTATGCATGTATGTTCTGTCGTCTCCAAGTTGCTAATAATTATGGAATAAAACTTGGCGCTGCGAGAATGCGCTTGCAACGTGCATCGAGCAGAACCAACGGAACAATGCGCCGTCAGGTGAACGATACGAGGTTTGTCGCGCGGACTCGATCGGATTTGGGAGTAACCAGGAGGAATTTAAACGGGCGTGTAGGCGACAGTGAAAGCAGCGTTACTTAATACTGGTATCGGCGCTCGTAAATAACAAAGGCCGCCTGTTCAACTGGACCGGCCGACTTTTGTCGTGCCAACGACGTACGCTTAAGGCGGGCAGTCACGGGAACTGAAAAAAGTCTCGCGGCTCGCGAGCACGAGAACGAAAGTCGAAGAGACAAATTGCGGCCGCCGATCAACACGCGTTCGCCTTTTTCTACCCGCGCGGAGACGGATTCGTCCTTTTGCCGACAATCTCGCCGGATAAGATTGCGTCTCGTTCAGGGTGGTTCGTGTTCCGATATTCCCGGGCCGAGATAATTTTCCTTTTGCTCGCTAACGAGACGACAAGATCTACCTGATACGGAAAGATTCGTCATTGTGCCGAGCCTGTATGGCGGTACGATGGAACAAATATGATACCACCGCGATACCGACGATGCGACGAAAAAAAGGAAAGATAGAAGCCGCAAGACGATATCTGAAAAGTTTATCAAACTCGTTAGGTATTCCTATTTCCTTAGCACGCGAATCTTTTTCATCGCGTTCTTCCATCGAACAGCGAGACTAATTATCCAATAACAAAACGGTAAAAATTAGAGCAGAAGCCTGATAACCCGTGTTTCTTATTATACCAATTACCTCGTTATCCTCGTCCTAATATTCGAGCAACTGTCGCGCATTTATTAACTTAAAAGCGTTTCGAACGCGATACATTCGACACGCAGTCGACCGACCAATCGCCTCTTTTTTCCTCCGTACGACGGATCGAACTCGACGACTCCAAACAAAGCGGATGGTGTTTGATTAATGGAGCGGCCGCGTTAAGAAGAAACGGATTAAGTTCCAGGAGAAATAATTAATTTCTTTCCGTCGGAGCATCTGCCCCGGACGCACGATGCTCGTTTAATCAGGATCATCAGGAGGCACGACCTTCGTTGCGCGAGGATGGCTCATTAATAAAAAGAAGGCGCCGCATGGCACGCATTTCCACGCCGATCCCCGTCTATGGCGCCGTGTAAATCGACGGGCCCGCGTGCTCTTGCCAGGCCCGAGGGGACAGCTTTCAAGGCTGCGACCGATCATCCTCTTTTTCCTCTTCGTTTCCTCCTGTCCTGCCCTGTGTTCCACGGCCAAAGAAAACGCCAATGCGTGCCACTCGCACGGCCAGATTGCACCGAGTCCAGTTTCTCGCTCGTTTTTCCACTCGCGTGAAAAGCGCCAACAGGCTGGTATTCAGAGGTCGAAACGGAAGAGCCAAAGTTTTCCCTGCGCTGGAATACCAAGCCCCGTTTCCGTTCCCAGCCAGCGTGACGCGAGATTTTCATCTTTTCCGACTCCACGTCGGCAACCTTCCTTCGATTAAGTTTGTCGCGTGGGAGGCTAGCTTTCGTCGTTCGTCGTTGTCGGGCTTTCAGCCCGTTTGTTTCAAACGTAGATCCTCCTATAATGCCAAGGATGGAGCGTGGAATGTACGATTTTACAAGAAAGTTACGCGCGTTTAACGAGGTAGTATACAATACCTTGGCAAGAACCAATTACCTTAAATCACCTTGAATTCGAAGTATAAATGACACGAGAAAGTTGGCAGTGACGTCGTTGGCGGTAGTTTAAATCGTTTAATTCGAGCGTTTTTAACAGGTACCCTTCGGATATTGCCTGTATTTTGCGTAATGAGATTCAGGAATCTGTCAGGAGAACTGGCCACGTAAACATGGTCTTTGGACAGGAGATTGATCGGGGTTGGTCGATTTCCGATCGACAGTCGGCGGGTAGAGGTCTCCCTCGCGGCGTTGCATTCGTCTCCGATGGTTGGCGCGTGACAAATCGAATCGAGGCCAAAGGGACGCGCGCCAGAGCGATGAATAGAGGAATAGATCTGTCGCGTTTAGGTCGATCCGGATCTTTTTTCCCCCTCGGTGATACAGCGGACGTGCACGGCGGACGTGCACGGCGAACGTGCACGACGGAGGAGACGACGTCCTTCTCTCGATTCTGGATCTAGATCTCTGCCGGACGTAGATACACCGGTTCACCGCGGCGACGACGACGCTCTCCTCCGGATCGAGTCGATTTAGACACGGTCCGCGCAAAACGATCGATTGTTCCCGTTAACTCGCTTTTTGCTTTCGTTTCTTCGTTGAACTCGACGCTCGCATCCAAGTGGTTTCGTTCGGCGAATTCACGAAGAATCCCGCAGGCTGAAGATTCGATTTTCCTTTTTTTATAATCCAAACGATCGTGTACATCTTGGAATTTCCCGGTTCGGATTAGGTTTGCCGTTACGAAACGTACGCACAGGGGAACGTAAAAAGTTTACGAGCGTGTTAACGACGAAACGATGTATTCGTCGCTTCCGTCGCTTTATTCGGAGAAATTCGAACCTCGATGAGAATACAAGGCTGGTAGATGGGTATTTTTTATTGCTCCGCTGACCGTTGAGAAATGTCAAGGCGTACTGTAAGCCGATGTAACGACCTTAATAACTCGATATGTAAATAGCGGTCGTAGCGCGGAGTTTCGATGTTAATTAAAATAGACGGAGACACGCGGGTCGTGTAAGCGGTAAAGCGCGAGATTCGTTTCAGGACGGTTCCGCCGCGTCAGAACCGTTTCGGAGGGGCACGGAGGCGCGCAGCTTTTTTCCCCGAAACGATTCGACGAGTCATCGTTCCGTGGCTGAAATTGCCGTTTCTCTGTAAACACGGTGATAGGTGAGAAAGAACATTCTCCATGGTTCAATCTTCCATGCGCTTCGCCGCCGATTCTTCCTGGACATTAAGCTTCAATCGTTAAGGCGGAATCAAAATGACTAATACTGTTATTTTCTCCCCCTTCGTGTTCGACCTGACGTCGAGTTTTTGAATGGAACTCGCGAGTCCAGCGTCGATAAGTGGCGAGCTTTTTACGTCGTTTCCCGGCCGGTTTACAGTTTTCGTAATAACGTGGTCGATGATTTGTCAGATTGACGTCGTGAAGAAAACATGGACAATTGCCAGATTCTCGTACCTCATCCTTCGCGTGTTTCATACCGCGAGCTACGAATAGACAACTTTTTGAAATTTATCACCGACGAATGTCTTTTGCCAGATAGATAATATCGCAGCTAATCTACGAGGAGTTAACTCGATGGCAATTATTATATTCGACCGGTTGTCAAGCTTCGAGATTCGTACTTTTCGCGTACGTAATACCGCTTTATTACGAGGTGTAATTTGACGAAACACCGTGTACCATTCGCCGTTTGAAATTAAACCCTGTTTCGCAGAAGCGTGTAGAGAATAAAAAAAAAAAAGAAAAAAGAAAAAAGAAAAAAAGATGCGAAGCAAACCAATAAGCGTATGTATCTGTCTGATCCATCTTGGTTGGTGTTGACGTGGGCGTGTTGCTTCGACACCTTCCGCGATATGTGTAACGCCGTCGTGTAACCGCTGGTTTACAAGGTTGCAGGGAATTCGATCCCCAGCCACGAGACGAGCCGATCTCGTATCGAGTCGCAATTTTCCTAGTGAATCGATCAGCGAATCAAACGGCTTGGGTTCGCTCCACGGTCTTGGTAGTCGAATTAACGGCAAATTGATCGAACGGAGAAAGGTCGACGTAGGAGATACACGTAGGCGTGAGTAATCGGTATTCTGGCACGCTGGCGCTGAATTTAGAGGGCGATCCGTGGAAAAAGTCGTAGATCGTTGTTAGCTAAGATATATCGGACCATTACATACATACATATATATATATATATGTATGTACTATATATTATATATACAGTCAAAGGAATTAAAAAGTGGGTCATCTCGGAGAGAGGTTTAGAAGGAAAGGAAATTGATCCATGGTTGTCGAGTCGCTAATAATATACCTACTCCATTTTTCTCTTCGACCGTTCTTACATATTGGGTACAAGGATTTCTTGTCACCGGTTCGAGCGATCGACCATTATTCGTTTAATATCTACACGAACGAACATGGAACGATATATCGTCGTATACGTTTCGAAGGAGATGCCTGATTTTGGTCGATAAAGCGAGGTCCATTACGAACGATTAATAGACTCGCTCAGTGGGTCTTTTAATTTGTCATGCAAAAAGGAGAGCGGCGAACACCGATTGGACAGTTGTCCTTTTATTTCGCCACCTTCTCGCTCGATCGCGAAGCAACTGGTTACGTTCGTAACGAAACAAGCAGTCGCAGCTAGCTGTAACGCGTAACATGGTTACGGCAGAGGAACGCTTAATTTACATCATAGTTGAATCAACTTCTGGCGATGTTATCGGTCGCGTAATGGTATCGGAAGCTGGCGAAGCATTATCGATCGTTGGAACGAGTAAAACGCTGTAAATCGTTCGAATTGGATTACGCTCGTTGCCGCGATCACCTTGGACGATTAGAAGATTAGAATCGTCGGTAGATTCCTTCGGACGGTTTCGCGCGTGCAAGTAGTCCAGCGTTATAATGGGTCGGACGCGGATAAATAAATTGCACCGTGGGCCGAGATGGCTCGAGCGCACGTTCGTCGTTTCACCGACTACTTCTTATGCTAATAAACATCCACTTCGATTTATAATTACTCGCGATCGATTCCAGATAACTCCTCTTCGTATTTGTACGTACGTGTACGTACGTATATCTGTACAACCGCGTATTATCCTCGAGGAGTAGTATAGGAAAGACTTCTTTCATCCTCCCCTCCACCTTCACCTCCACTTCCACCTCCACCTCCTCTTTCTTCTTCTCCTTCTTCTTCCTCGTGTTCTTACTCCTCTCTTTCTCGCTTTCCGGTGTTCTGTCCGGTGTGTGTTCGTGTCCAACGAAAATCGACTTGCAGGCGGCGGAGGGTGTCGAGGACCTTCGAGACCTTTTCACGTGCTTCGTTCGTAAGGAGCGAGCTTGGCTTATCTCGAGAGGCCCGGTTTCACGAATACGGCCTCAGAGTGCGCGTGTAGCCGTGGATAACACGCTGCTGCACCAACTCTCGAGACTTCTCTCCTCGTCCTTCCGCCCTTCCTCTCTCCGATTCTTCTTCTTTCCCCTCTGTCTTCTGCCCATCCTCTTTCTCTCGTTTCGCCGGTTCTCTCGTTCGCTCTATCAGAGTCTCTCTCTCTCTCTCTCTCTCTCTCTGGCTCTCTGTCGATCTTCGATTCCTTGCGTCTACTCTTTCTTTCTCCTCGGATACTCCTTCTGTCTCTAGCATCTCGTCTTTCCTTTCTTCCTCTGTTAAGTCTAACGTTGTTTCTCCTCTCCTTCGATCTTCGATTCCTCCACCGCCGCCGCCCCCTCCTCCTCCTCCTCCTCCTCCTCCTCCTCCTCCTCCTCCTTCGACTTTACTTTCTTTCTCTGCCTCTCGCCGTCTCTGTTCGATCGTTTCCCTTCTGTCTTGCTCCGAAGCTCGAAGCGAGCTGGTCCTGCTATAACCCGGAGTCGGCTGACGGTCGCCCCATGTATGGCAGCTTGTTTTATGCTGGCTGCGCTGCATTGCGATGCACGCCGCGCCGTGCGCGCGCTCCGAGCGAACCGAGCGAACCGAGCGTTGCGCACCACGGCTCGAAACACGCGAGATATATCCAGCGCATAGCGCTCGCCACGCTCTTAAATAAGCGTCCGCACGTAACACGGTGGCGAGGATGATTTGCCGAGGTACCGTCCGTTTCCGTCGTCTCGAAGAATTAGAAAGTTCTTTGCGAGTTTTAGCCGGAATCGTACGATCCGTATAGAGGCGAAGATGAAATGGGATCGAGAAACCGGCCAGGAAGTGGTCGTTAGGTTGGGTACGGTGGTTTTCTCGGTCGTGGCTCTTGACAGGTTTTACAGGATCCACTGAATTTTTCCAGCGTCGATCAGCTATAATTAGAATTTCGTTGGGTTGCGCGAGTTTCGGTTCGATTTGGAACGCGAACCTGCCGATACTTGGAGACTTCCTGGAACCTTCAAGTTGGCGAATAAATTGGAAACTAGCGTTGGTATAAGGAAAGGAAGAAGGTAGCCTTGACATTTCGTGCGAGCGTTCTTCGAGATTCGCCTCGTTATATATGACGAGAACTCAGCCGAGACCTTTTCCATATCGATAACCAAGTTCCCATTTAATATCTTATCCGGATTCAACTCACTTTCGTACTAACGAAGCGGAATTCCGAGTTTCCATATTACGGAATAGAATTCCAAATGTTTGGAAAATAGAGTTCCAAGCGTTGGATGGGAAAGGCAAGTCTCGTAGAGAAGCGTTGCGATTGGAAGAACACCTTTGCCAAAAAGAAAGAGTACAAGGGTAAGAGGGAAAGGTAGAGAGGAGGAGCGGCGTTGCGCTGCAGCGGCGACTTCGAAACGCGCGTAATGGCATTCCTCGTTCTCAGCTGCGTTCGCACCCTGACCTTACTCGTCCATATTCGGGCCTGATCGTGATTGCTTTCTGCCTTTTTGCACGGCGCAGCTTCCTGCGGCTGCGCGGGCGCGCGTGCTCACGGACGCGCGTCGCTCTTTTCACGGGCGCTCTTATTACGTTTTTGTTTTTATCCGCGAAAAACCGGACCCCGATTCCAAATTACCCTACCCTTTCGCTTTCTTTCGCGTTTCGGACGTTCTCGGCGGATCTCACGATCCCTTGGCGGTGGATGGCTGAGACATGAAAAAATACGCAACTACCATCTCGATGCTCGATACGGATCGCGGATCGAGCAGTATTTACAGGGGAAAAACGATCTGCAATCTAGTAGCGATCTTGAGTCTGGACAAAAATTTCTTTCTTTCCAAGTATTTCACTCTGTATATTTTATCTATTTCGCGTATTGTCTGTTACATTGTAGAATGCGTTGGAAATTATCATAGAGCAACAACGATCGTAGGAATGGAAAGCGGATAACGAGAGTCGCGGCTGCAGGCAGCTCGGTAAAAATCAAGGGTAATAATAATTCCTCGTTGCGACGTGTAACAACGTGCGAACGAAACAGGATCAAGCGCGTGTCTTTTTTTTTGCTTGCTTTTCGCAGACTCGCGCACAGTCGCGTATCCTCGATCCACGGGAAATGCGGGGCGAATATCGAGAGGATGCGTTCGCCGCGCTCGCCACTCTGCGCTCTCGACGTCGACCACGTTTACCACTCGCCAGCCCCAACAGATGTATTTATGTTCGGTTAATCGACTCAGCTTCTTCCAGTCGACGCTCAGACGTACCACGGAGAAGTGGAAACGCCGGTGAAAAAGTAGCAATCCCTCTCGCGACCGACTCGAGATCAATGGCTCGGGACAACGGTGGTCGCCTTCTCTTTTCCTCCCTCCTCCTCCGCCTCCTCCTCTTCTTTCTCCCCTCCTCTTTCTTTTCTTCTTCTTCTTCTTCCTCCTCTTCTTCTTCCACCGCTTCTGCTTTCCGTCTCCTTTCTGTCTTCCCTCTTTTTCGATTACTTGAAAAGCAACTTTGCCAACAGAGCCCTTCGCGAAACTGCTCGGTTCGCTTTCAACATCGTGCAGCGTCCCTTTGTTGTCGCATCTGGTTCGATCGGATCGTCTCGCCCCGAACGTTTCGCCCGGAATACGTCGGGACGCGGCAGCTCCTTCATCCTTCGAGGTTCGATGAACCGGATCGATTTCACGTTCTCGCTCGTGGTACCGGGCAACGCGAATCGCCGTGCGTTACGTCGAATTGATTACTGAAATGAGACAGTCGCCGGTCTGGCGTGGCCCGGTGTTGTATATTCCGCGAACGAAACAGTCGCTCGGTTAACTTAAACGCGCCAATGTCTACAGCCTGAAGGCTAGTCTTCGCTCACAAGTCCGTGCATGCAGCCCCTACTGGCGATCCACGACCTTGAGCCGACTACGGCTACGCTCACGGAGAGCGTGATCAGAGCGTGGCTGGTGCGAGCCATCGTATCTCGAACCTGGAATCGATCGGCTCGTACGATTCGACTCGACTCGGAAGACGCGACGACGAGGGATCGAGTCCTTTTACCACGACCGCGCTATCATACTCGGACAGTTTGACGGGTTAAATTTGAAGAGAATCTGCCGTAAGAGACGTTGGAAGATTTCGACTGGAAGGTTTCGAGGATCTTCGAGCGCGCCTCTCGCCTGAGATTTATATATACTTTTCATCGAAAAGCGTATTTCAGGTGGAACGAGTAACGAGTTCGTCGCACAGCCAAGACAGTCTCGAGAATTAACTTGAACGCGAACAAGTCGAGCGGTCTGAATAGAGTCCTAAGGGTTACAAATTTCACCGGATTATATTTCTTTCAAGTCGGAGTCGCCGAAGGATGATATCTCTTATTTATCTGGCATCGGTTCTCGTCGAAGAATACAGTTGTCGCGTGCAGACGATTGAAATTCTCCATTCCACGTTTATCAAGACTATTTCGAGAGATAGGGGAAGAACGGCGCTCGGCGACCTGGTTGGATATATTTTTGCGTTGGTAGGACAGCCCCTTTGTCGCGGAAGGTCGTGTTCGCGATCGAGTTTGCGGGCTGTCTCCCTCTTTTCCTCGGTGTCGTCGCGCCACGACTCTTCCGACTCCTCTACTCCACGGATTTACGGTAAAAACTAGTTTCGCGACGCGGCTCTATTTCAGTCGTCGAGCTCGCGCAACGTGGAAGCGCATCTCCGCCAGCTCTTTGCTTCGATTTATGTACGCCACGCCGATGCTATATAGACTGCGAGTTTGATAACCGTGCTGGTAATACTCGCGTTTCCAGCCGAACCACCGTCCGTGGTATCCGCAATCGCTGTTATCGGCGTGGTAATTAGCCGCAATTAGTAGAGTGTTGCGTCCCTTCAACGGCGCCACTCCACTCGTTCGTTCCGATAAAGCGTTCCTATTATCTTGGTTTTATCGTTAATTAACCTGCGTTACTCCGATTCGAGTCTCAGCGGTGAAAAATAGCCAACGGCATCGAGAATTCGTCGTAAATTTGTCGAATTAGCGTCTCACGGCATTTCCATCGCTATCTTCTGCGATCGACCAAACGAATAAAATCAAGGTTTCTCGAAAGATCGGTGGTCTCTCTGTCCTTTGAAACTTTAACCAAGGTGGTCTTCGCTTCTACCACTTTTCACGTCATCGCGGACTCAAGGGTAGAGCTGTTGGCCGACAAGTTTAACATTTTCAAAGGCGGATCTCTTTAGCCGCGCATCGACAAGCTCTTGGTGGATTTTCTAGGCGGATCGCGTAATTCGCGTAAATCGAATCCTCCCTTCGCTCGTTGTGCAAGGCTATCGTACAACGTTCGAGGATGCGACGCTTGAAAGATACGCGCATATTTTATTTATCCATAACTCCAAGCATCCTGATCGCTTAACTTCGACCTCGTTGAATGGCGCGTAATACGCGTCCGGGTAGCGTTGTAACTTTCGAATCCTTGTCCATGGAAGAAGATACGTTCGACGCGATCGCGTTAATTTCAGAGTGTCGGCTAGACGCGAGAACGACGAGAAAGGCGACGCGTAGCTACTTCCTTGTCAGACGGATCGTTCTATCTCACGTATCGCCTTGATCGGAATCTAGCTAACCCGGTCCCTTATTGTTAATTTATCAAATTCAATCGCTGCTCATCGCGGTTCCATTCCTTCTTACTCGTTCGTTTATATCGCGAGCGATTAATAGCGAGCAAGATGCGAACTGAATTTTAATATCCCATCGAGCGATAATAAACCACGTTTAATCGATTATCAGCGCTCGTCTTTGGATAAAAATTGCTGAAATAACAGGGGAAAAATGTAGCAGGGTAATTAACCAAAGTCGTATTGGATATTAACGACGACTCGATCGGTTGGTCTAGTAGGAATTGTACAGCCTTTGCTGTACGGTACTTTTATCGTACTTAGCGATTGGCACGATCTACGAGTATACGTTTCTAAGTGTCGTTTAATGGCGAGAACGTAGACCGACGAAATAATTAATGCAAAACACGCGTAGACAGGAAGTCCAGAGTTTGTGGGCACAAGCTCGAGTGTTTAATTGGTTTCCCGATAATTACAAGCGCATCCTTTACCTTTTTCCTTCCTCTTAATGGAGAATCAGTGTACGAGCATTTGTAAAATCGGCCACGATTTTATCCTCGACTCGAAATTGCCCGACATCCGATCCAACGAATGCACGACTAACTGGTTTCGTACGAACGAAAGAACTTTTGGAAAATTTGTCTGCTCGCTTCTTACGGTTTCACTCGCGATGAATATATATATTTTAGTAGATCGTCGTTAGGACGAGAAAGTCCAAAAGAAAGTACCGTAACGAACGACCAAGATCGCGTAGCCAGATAGCCGATCGAACGAATCGCCGATAAAACCACGTTTGCGTAATTGCGTCTCGTTCTCTTTTCTCCTATCTCGACACGCGCTTTAGCGTGATCGAGACCGCGTTTGCAAGCAGAATGGACACGGCTGGCGTATGTTGCCTCGTGTATCGCGGTACCATAAAGGTGTACACGCTTGGATCGATGCTCTTTCCAATCGTTGACGAACCAAACCGACTGGAAGATACAAAATCAAGATGTTGAAATCGAAGAAATTCTGTTTTCTCTAGCTCACGGTTTATTTTAAGATTTCTACGTAATTTTCGCTCGGCGGTAAATGGTTAACGGTGTACGTCTAATCCTACGATTCTAATCGTATTCTCGAAAAGAAAACGATAAAATCAAGACGAAGATCGTCGATGAAAGCGACGCGGATGCAGGAGAATGCGTATCCCTGAAGAATGGCTGATCGTTGGCCTCGCTAGGAATACCATGCCGACGCGCGAATAAAATTACAAGACGGCGAACGAACAGCAGGCCATAGTGGCATTGAACGTGACGATACTCGCTTTCCCGTACGCGACGATTATTTATAAATACGTGACGTCACGTATACGCGCGACTTCACTTTGTACGCCGACGCTAATTAGACGGTTACATGGCGAAAAAGTTCGACGAACCGCGTCTCCGCTTCTTTCTCTCTGCCGTTTCACCGAAGCTATCCGCGCGATTTCGCGAAAACACGACCGGCAGATACTCGGTTACGGTTTCTTTCCTTTTTTTTTTTATGCAAATGTCCAAGAGATTCGTTTTTTCTTTTTCCCCGCTGCAAGAATTTTATCGACGGTCGCTGTGATTCGGTTGCTCGGCACTAGGTAGACGAGCGGCATTGCTGCGGCGGATAACTTTAAATCGAAAGAGTCGGCCGCGTTCTCGTATATAGGAAATGACGTGTGGAGAACAGAGAACGAAGATGGTGGAAGATAACGAAGTCTCGAAATTAAGTGCGATGGAAATAGAAACGGATAAAGAAGGGTGTTTATTATATCTTTTACGTTGACACGAGTTCCACGTATTCGTAGCCAGAGATCGTGCGCGTTTCGAAAAGAAGAATTCTCGACTTACGCGAAATCGTTTCTATAATTCATGTTATGTTGCAATTTGTATGCGGCTGGCTGCCATGGATGTTACAAATCCTTCGAATCTTTGAGGCGAGACGTCTATTTTCATCGCCGATTGCTTTACGAGATATAGATATACGGGATGTACCACTCTATCGCACGTATGTGCGAGTAGCTTCCAAATTACGAGACTTCGGAATTGCTTCGGTTTTCTTTCGGATCTGTTAGCTTTTCCTCTAAGTATGTCACGCGCGGTAATTACGAATGGAAAATGAAACGAATCTCGATGAATTTAAAAAGGGATCAGCCTCGTAGAGTCCGTGTAAAACGTGTTCGGTGTTTCTATTTCTTCGAAGGTTGTTTCTCAACGTTAGCGTACGTAGATAAGAGACAGTGTCACGTGATCGCCATCAAAGGCTCGAACATCGAGACACTCCGTGGAAATTACTTTGTCGCGTCCGTAAATTGCAAATTACTAATTCGCGCCTCCGTGTAACTGGGATATTATTACCGCGTCGTTACACCGAGTTCGTGGTCCATTTACTCGACCGCGACTCGTTCTTGGATTATTATACGCTACTCCCTTCGAGCGTCGAACACGGAATTTTTACGATGGAAACGATATGCCGCTCGACTTGCGCAACTTATCGCGATCTCTTCGTGTTTTGACTCGTTTTTTAACACCTTTGAAATCTTTGTTTGCGACGCGTGTTCAACTGTTGCGGTTTCGTTAAATCGAGCCTAAGTAGCCTTTTACGTACACCATCGGAAAAGCAAGCAAACTTTCACTGCCTTCTCGAGCGGTATTAGAGAGAATTTATCGACCGCGAAATTGCTCCACTACGTTGCCCCACTTTTTCCATTTTTTTTTTTGAAAATCTCGGATCTCCTTCCAGCTATGAGCCGTTAAACGATTTCAATGCATTAAGGATTAACGTTCCACTCGTATTTTTAACTTGTAACTTTTACGCGTTCTTTCATTGCTCGATTCCTAATGGGTTAATTACTTTTCCTCGCAAATGCATGCCGCGGCATACGCGCTTAAGACGCTGTTCAACCTCGCGGCTCGTCGTATCACCGCGCTGGCAAGGAAACATCGACTTACGCTCGAGCCATAAATCACCGGTTAACGATCACAATCGGTACTCGGTGGCGATTAATTCGATCGTCTTCTACAATTAGCTACTACAATTCCACCGTTCGAAGAACCGCCAGCTAATTGAATTTTATTCTGCGGATTGACACGATCGGTTTCGCGATCAGGGCACGAAAAATCGCGACCAGTTTCCGCGGATCGATTCGCTTTGCTGGCGGTTGGCTCGCGCAATTTGGCATTCAGTCGTTAAACTCTATCAGCCATGTAATTGCGCTCTCGTGTTCTTCGCGAGCGAGCTCGCGTTCGCGATCGCTTCGCTTTTTGCTACGCGTGAGATCATCTTCCTTTCTCCCCTTACCTTGAATCGTTCCCCCTTTCCTCCCCTTCGCTTTCCCATTGGAATCTGTTGTTTGCCTTACTCGTGATCGCCGCGTTTAATTATCAAATACGGTTCCCTCGGCTTCGCCGAACGAAAAACATTAGTCGCGTAGATAAAGATCTTGCCCGCGTTGCATCTTAACAGCGGACTCGTTCGAAAGCTAACAATCGGATCTATATGGCTGCAAGACGTTTCGAACCAATTTACGAAGCGTCGGAGGCGCAGCAACGCGTTGCTACACGCTACATCCTTCCTGCGACTGCATAATTGGCCACGGTAGGATCGATCGATTCGTACAAGTATAATAATATCGTAGTAATAACGCATGCCATTGTATAATAAATTATCTCGTACAAAGGAAACTGTTCCTTTTCGTTGACGCGTGTTTAACCGGATGAACGTTCGTTACGCGCGATCTTATCGTGCATTGGTTGTTATTATTTTCTATTAATTTCTGGGAAATTAATTCCGTATTTTTCCGTTACGCCGGAGAATTCTTAACTCGCTAGTGATTTATCACCAACTCGTCGGAGTTGTCGAATTATTGCATAAATATAACGAACGGAAAACTTTTGACCAAAGTATTTGGTTCAATGTCGAGCTCGGCTATCCGGCGGCCATTCTCCTGCAGCGGAGTCACAGGCAGCGAAAGTATTTCCGCCAACCGTTCGTTCGGCCTACACCGTCGGTTTGTCGGCGTCAAATATTTTCGCGCTTTATTTAAACGATATTCACACCGGCGATCCCGGTCACCGGCAAACATTTGCTCGACAAAGAAATCTCGTTGGCGAAAAATCTCGCGCGATCGTCGCGCGAAAGAAACTTCTACGAAAGAAACTTCTCGTCGAGGTTTCTCGGTCGGTCCGTTTCGCTCGCGATACCATATCGCTCAACGCCAAAGCTACTCTCGAGCGGAAAGAAGACTAACGCCAAATATCGATAAAAGGATTCATCCTACCAGGACATTGGGAATTTTCGTTAAGAATTAATCCAGAGTACCGATAGTTTTTCCGTGGCGTATCTCGGGCGTATTTTCGACGCGAGAAAACACGGGAGACGTCGGTTTTGCAAGTTCCCCTGTTTGTCGCCGCTGGAGGAAACACATCCGGCGTGGTGCGGCGGCGCGGCACGCAGTCACGCGTGCGTTCTCCCGGTGCGTTTCCCCTTGGTCAGTGCCACTCGGAGATTTCCACCGTGGTCTTTACTTGCGCGGCTTTTTGCCCGTACGAGCGGTAGACCCGAGCGAAAATTATCAGCCAGACGCGGAGAAACGGCCCCGCTTAGGGCCACTTAATCACCCCGGACACGTGCTTATTATCGCGCGGAGCGTGCCCTCGCGCGCTTATTGATTCGTACGGACGAGCCGCGTAACGAGCCACGACTAATGCTGACCGACGAGCGGATTTCAATTTCGGTGAACGATAGTCGTGCTGCCACTGACAGTGCCGCGATTCTCCGTCCGTTCAAAGTAGAATGATACCGCGCCTGGACAGACTCGAGGCCGCGTCGCGCGTCGTCTTTGCCAGACGTTGGCTGCCCTGTAGCTGTTCGTACTTTCGTCGCTCGCTACTTTCACGACTTTCCACGCGAAGAAGTACCCTCGCGCGCCACTTTTTCTCTTTTCGTCTCGAGCGAGAAAATCTCGACGTCCTGCCAAATGATCGTCAAAGGATTGATTTTGGGACAGAGAGAAATCTCGTACGGACCGAGTCTAGTCCGAGCAGTTTGAAAGAAATCGAGGATTTTCTCATCGCGTTTATCACGTTTCTGATCGTTTGTCTCGTAGCTCGTTTTTCTATTTCTCTTACCCTTGTTTGTCAATCGTGGTTCAGACAGGTACTTACGTATCTAGGCTTCGACTGTCGGAAACTTTGTCAGAACCGTGCTTTGTCCGGGTAGAAAAATTTACGGCCAAGCAGAACCATAAACCAACGTAATTATATACATATTCTGATATACCGATATATACGAAGAATGGGTACTAAGTTGATCGCAGCCTCTACGCACATCCCTTGTAATCACAATCTCGTAAGAAACACGTTGCCGTGAAAATGAACTTCCAACGACATCGTAAAGTTTATAAATCACGGTACGCAAACTCGCGTTATACAATACCCATAAATCACGCTTTATATTGGACAGTTGGCCGTCCTGCATCTTCAAACAAAAACGCGAATTGTTTATCCGCACGGTCTCATGGTTAATTTATTCGTCAGCCGGTAAGCAGTAAAAACGACGGGACGTTGCACGTAGACTTACGCGTTGCATAACTAATGGATCGTGGCTCGGTGATCGAGGAACGCCGATAGATCGACGCTCTCTCGCTATCTGAATAATAATCCTCGGTTCTCGGTTGTGTATCGTTTTCGCCCCCTCCTCTTACTCCTTTTCCCTTTCCACGGCGTACGTAGGAAATCGGCGTCGTCGATCGTTCGACGTGAGAAGGTTCGAATTTGCATATAAACGCGGCCGCCTCTAACGTTTTACCGCTCCTCGCCGTCGTTACAGCCGAAACCTAACGGTCCCTCTTTGTTCGTGCACGATCATTAGCAATTATTAGCAGTAATTTTCGTGAGTCGTGAGACGCGGCCGGAGATCGACCGCTTCGAGCCTCGTCGATTCCATTCAACGCGTTTACGGCGCCCGTTCCTCTCCATTTATTTAGCAGATATCCTGTTTCGAGGATTTTTCAGCCGAGTCGCAGTTAGTGTGAAAACCGAGGCGACCGTTTCCCTTATCGAACGCGCGACGCCGCTGTAATTCGACGTGTTTCTCGGTTAGATGATCGTTGAAAAAATAATTAATCCTGTATCGAGGATCGATGGACCGATTAGCTGGCGACGCGGTCCATTATTGTCCGAGTTTATTAACCGCGTTCCAGCAGTCGCAAGAGACGTTCACGATGGTCAGGGCGCGTTCCAGATTCGCCCGTTTCCTTCTTTGTCTCGTAATCCGACGATTTTACAAGTTTCGTAACTAGCGGTTATTTAATCCGCAGGATGCCGATATCGGATAACGATCGTTGGCGATGGTAATCTTTACGATGGCTACTGTACGATGCTCGATAATTAATCGAGATTTCATTAACAGCGGAATATTTCGACCGAAACGTCCGCGCTATCTAAACAGTCCGTCTTTTTATAGTAGCGACATTTGTCAGCGGTGGAACGCTACTAGGTCTACGAAAGTGTTTGACGTAGATTTTAAAACGCAATTAAATTCCTGTCCGTGCAATTTATCACGGGAATAAAGCGCCGGTTAACAGGTAATTGTCGAGCGAGTAAGGAGAAACAGGAGGGCCGATTCTGCCGCGTGTTCCATGCTAAACTGACACGAACGAGCAGCGTGTGATATCCTTTACCGCTCGCCTTGGATTCATCGTCTATCTTAATTCGTGATCTTAATACGTCATGCCGCGGTGATCGTCCGACGTGTCAGCGTTACGCGGACGATGTGTTCGCTCGAAGCCAAAGTTTGCCCCCTATCTCCATCTTCGCGTTCTCACCGTTCCGTTTAACGTTCATAAACGTCGCGGATCTCCGTCGTCGCATCAATTCCTCCGGCTATCGTCGCTACCGAATAAAATCTCTGAATTGTTAATCAAACTTTATCGGAGTTACCATATTTCTGTCGATACTCGACGCTACTACGTTCCGCGGCGTGACAGTAGCGAGCGTTTCGCGTCGCAGCGACAGAAAATTGTACCATGCGAGGAATCTTACTCGGACTGCTTTCCTAAGGCTGTGATTAAGCGCGTCGAAAAGAATTTCCATAGCACGGAATTAATTCCCTATCGAGTCGCGAGTTTCCGTGAGAAGATTCCTACGTTCCTGTCACGGATCCGCGAAATCGTGTAGGCACCGGTTTACGGGCGACGCCGTAAACAGAGGCAGAGTTAGCCCTTGCGGTAGAATTTCTAAATTGACGATTTACGACTCCTTTCCAGTACTTATCTGGCAAACATCGAGAAAGCGGTTCCATACGATGCACTTAAATATTTCGTCACTTTCGCGACGGGAGATAAGCGAGAAAGGGACTTCTCGGTTCCGGCGACAACGTCGTTTATCCGACGAACGGAAAGAAATCGCGGGGAAAATAGGTAGGCGGTCAGCGGAGCTCCGTAACACGCGCACACGCGTGAGTACACGTTCTTTCTTTCTCCGTAGTAGGCACGCACGATCTCTCCCGTTTCTCTGGCGCACAGTGTCAAGTTCATCGTTCAACGCTCGTCCTACGTGTGCTAACGCACTCTGCTCGCTTCCTCCTCTTCGACCATAATTATGCCTCTTGCGCAAAAGCTTGTACGACGACGTTCGCGTCTTCGTGCAACTGCGTATCGGCCAGCCGAGACCTTCTTAGCGGTCTCGATCGACAGCTCGAGGCCGTTTGCCTTGCGCTTTCTTCGTTTCCTTCGGTTCCGACCTGCGTAACGCGCAATCGCTTATTCATCGATTAACAGGGAATAGGCTTCTTCTCGACGATGTTCGTCGCGGTTTAAGGCTGTTCAACCTTCGACTGCTCATAGTTGGATCATAAGCGAGAGTACCGATTGTTATTAGAGTCGAGTTGGCTTATTACATAATCTTTAATTGCACGTTTACTCGTGTTCGTTGTCGCGCTACGTCGAGTAATCTCGTTGAAAAAAAAAAAGAAGAAAAAATGGAATCGTCGCGACCGCGATCCATTCCGTTGACCCGAACGTAGGAATTTTCGTACGTCGTCTGAGATTTGCATAGCTGTGTTTCCGTGGGATTGAAATTCCACCGCGACTACGCGCGAAATGTCCGTAACCAAAGTTGTCAGGAATCGTTCGATATTCGGTTAACAACGGGAATGCCTACGGAATTTTGATCAGTAACGAAATGCCAAACGTATCTTCGATTCTATTTCGTGAATATTTATTTCACTTTCACGGTTTCTCTTCTTTTCTTTTCTTTTTTTTTTACACAACTCCTATAAACGTACGGGTAAGATCTTCTTTTTTGCGTGTGTCCCATTTCGATTTCCTCGATACGAATACAGCGTCGTAGTCGTAGATCTTATCGATTGGTTGTTCGTTTAAAACTAGTCGATCTTCGTGTTTTATCGCGAAGGAACATCGTACGAGGAGGAATATACGCAAAATCGAGTAAAATTAAATCCGTGAGAAAGGAACGTATGATTCGAAGAAAAAAAAAAGAAAGAGACAAAAAGATGCGAGTGGAAGGAGAGAGGCGAGGCAGAAGGTGAACGACCGACGAACGACATAATATTTCTATAGAGACTGTGACGCATAAATTACGAGGAGCGAGTGCAAGCGGGTCGAGGAAGGAACAGGAAGTGCCTCGGCACCGACACACGATTTGACAAAGTATTATCGATACGTGACGAGAAAGTCGAGCCTTTGTTACGCCGTACGCGCGTGGGATTGCCATTCGCTGCACGGACGCCGCTCCACGGCGCTCGGATTTTCGTGTTATTGCCCCGCGAATCTCGAGATCGCGCAGCTTTTCATTCACCCCTCGCAACCCTTTTCTCTTTAAGAAGAAAAAAAAAAAAACGAACGTGCGCGAATTTCTGATTCCCCCGCATTCCTTCGGACGTCGAAATTCCTCGGTAACTCGGCACGACCAGTTTCGTAACTCGATGGCTTTGAAACGATACAACGTCTTGAGCTTTGTTTTAGCATACTTGGAATTTTATTTCAGAGACGACGATGCTCTCGTTGAATAACCTTAGAACGACGTTAGTTTCTGCGGTAAGCAGCGAGCGAAGGTAAAATAGATTTCTTCCGCGTCTATGAACATTTCTCGCGACGTGAAAATTCGTCGGACGACGAAGCGTCGAAAGTATTAAACATTCGCTTACGAACGAGGCGTTTTGTCCGGAGAAACCAAACGCTCGTAGGTTTTCTAAACTTGGCGACTCGACACGTGCAAGCGTGTAATCCCGGACGAAAGATCACCGACACCGACGAATCCCACCGCGTACGCCGTGGAAGAAATCAATGATCGAGGTAACCGTGGAGGCCAGTGTCAGCGAACATGGTCCCCGACATTCAAGTGTCAGTCTTATACAAACGATCGCCATCTAACCAGGCGAATTAAAAAGCTCGAGATGTTCGGTTTCGCAACGAGTCGCTGTTGCATTGTCCACGAACGACAAAAGGAAACCCGGATTTTTTTCTGGTTCGCCTTTAAACACGGGGTACAAGGAAGCCGTGGCAGCGAACGACAGACGTTATTGATACGTGACGAGAAAGTGAATCCTTGGTCGGTGTATCCCGGCTTGTCGTGTGTGGGATTGGCATTCGTGGCACTGCAAATGGGAAACAGGCAGCCAGGATGAGCCGGGACGTTGCTATGCAAACTGATTCGAACGTGTCTTCGCTTTCAGCTTTGTCTCGCTATCGAACGACGCTCCACGTAACTGTAAACTAGCGTTGTTAGAGAGTCTATAACAAACAACCTACGATCGATGTTGAACGACCTACGTTGATCTCGCGGCATTTTTCCGCAGCTCGCTTTTCAGATTCTGAAATTGATCGATTCGCTGGTCGATCGTCTTCGATATATCCGTAGAATAGCTACGCTATCGCCACGTTATCTTTGCGTTACCTTTGTTTCGCGGTATCTAGTTAACGGCGAGCAGACTATCCGAAAACACGCTCCGCTCCTAACTATTCTTTCACGGCTAGAAATTCTAAAACTTTGCTCGGCGCACAGCGTACCGTGGTCGGGCAAAAACTTCTATTCCTATCTGTTCCGAATGCAAGAGCAACGCGAATGCAAGAGCAACGCGAATGCAAGAGCAACGCGAATGCTCGGAAAGGTTCGTTGGATTTCATCGTCTAGCTTGGCGCGCGAACAACTCTCCGGCGAATGGTCCGGCAAAAACGAGATCGAGCGATCGCGAAACTACTCGCTATTATTTACCCAGTGCGCTAATGGAACGCCAGGGATCGGTGGATAAAGAGCGTGAAACGAAATTTACGTGAGTTTTTCTTGGGTTTCGCGTGACAGACGGCAGAGAAATTCCTACGGAGTCGGCGACTTTGCGTTGCGTGTTCGTGACCGACGCTCGTAAGTATCCGCGACGAAACGTCCCGACCACTTCGTTCTAGACGATTTAAGGGACTCTAGGTTCAATTGCCTTTCCTCTTCGCGAAACGAACCTAGAGTTTCCGGCGAGCGTGCACCAGCGAGAACTTTCGGCGATCAGCGTCGCCGATCGTCGTCGTCCCAGCGACTTTCTTCGCGACGTCGTTCCTGTTTCTTTCCGAACGGTCTAACGGATACGTTCGATTATCGTCGTTATCGTTGGCGATTGATATCGTCGAACGAAACCGTAATCGCTCGTAGTTCCTTCGGAATATCGTGCGATCGTTCGATCGAGGTATTTTCTGCAGGATTCGATGCACTTTCGCAACGACTAAATTACTTTCGTTGCATCGAGTCTGTGAGAAAGATCGATCGTAGAATGGAAAAATGTTTAGGGGGCAGCTGTTGAAACGGATCGCGGATTTAATGCAATTTCGCGAGGACATGGAGCGTGTACCGATAGCGATAAAAACTTTGGTGCACGCTAGAAGAAAAAGCGAGATAATACACGCCCATGGTGGCATGAAATTGTTGAGATGTGAAACAAATTGGAGGATGATCATTCGACGGTGTGAAACAACGGAGGTTGCATCGTGTTCCGGAGAGCCTCGAAACGCGTCGCTAAGTATCTGTAAATTACACCGCTTAAAATTTACCATGCGCGATGCTCGAGTTCGCGTTGCGCCACTCTACTCGCATTATCGCTCGAAGTTGATCTCGTATTTTGCCTTACGATCCTTCGCGTCGTCTATTAAACACGATCTGTCTAAGATCGTATCGCGCGAAATTTACGTTTTCGTCGATTAAACTTCGATCTCGAAGATTTTCGCGTTTCGTAACTGTGTCAGATCGTACGTCGGTACGGATAAAAGAAAAAGAAAAAAGAAAAAAAGGAAGGAAGAGAAGAAAACGCTGGCCAGTTTCCGCGTTACTTTCGATGGCTCGCGCGAGCGAGACGGCGATGGAAGGAGCGAGGGGCCGCGAGATCAGCGACGCGCGACCACGTTTTTTATCGGCCCGTTAACCAGATCGCAAACACGTGCAATTAGTTGAATTCGCGGCGGATAACCTCTTTCAGCCGTGATGCATGTTAGAAAGTCTCGAGCGTCGATTTAGAGAAATTTCGCGACGCTGACCGAGAAATACGCTTCACTGCACGCGCGCCGGTCGTGCTTGTTCGCGCGTCGTGGAAAATTGTTGTTTCGTTGCGTAGGACGATAATCGCGTACAACGGATGAAACCGTAAAGCGGGTACTTTCGGAGAAAAGCGTTTGAACGGCGACTCGATGCGATCGGTGAGTTCGTTCGTTCGTTCGAAAAGTTTGATTCCAGCGATCCCTTTGCCCGGTTTCTTCCCCAATTTCTGTTCAAATTCTATCGGTGTATCGCGAATCGCTTCGTACAGGCTTAAAAGACTCTATCGTCTTAAAAGCGATCGTTCGGACGCGTTTGGACAGAAGCTGGAAGAAAATCGATAGTTTCGCTCGGTTGAATGTCGGAGCGCAGGCTCGCAACCCCTTTTCAACATTTATTTATTTATACAACATGTTGTAATAGCGATCTGGGTGATTAGCGGACGTTTCATCGAGTATCGGCTTTCGATTCGCCACCTTTGTACTTTATTAAAATCCTACTTTCACGTACCTACGCTTTCGACCCTCACCCTTCCCTTATCTTTAGCACGTGCAACCCGGTTAAATCGGATGCTCGTTGATCTCGAACGATCGACCGGTGTTAACTTTGTCTTAACCACTCTTGCGTACGCGATACTTGGTGACTCAACGAACGATAACGCGTCTCGGCGAATCTCAAATCGCGCGTCCTTCTCGTCGGCAGCGATCTCGTTTCTCGAATCTATCGGCGATCTTTCTTGCCGCGGAACAAACAGAAGGGTGTCAATGGAGGTTAAGTAAAATTCCTAAGCGAACAGCGATCGACAGTCGACAATTAAAGTCGCGGCAGGCATTAAGCAAACACAATGGGCCCGAGCAATCGTTGCGACAGTCGTTGTCATTCCAGACACATTTTCTCCTTTGTTCTATCCGTCTCGTAGCCATCTGTCCTCCGCCATTGGATTTCCCAATACGGCTGCCCAACCCTCCATTCTCCTCTTTTCTCTTTCTGATTTCGAACCTCTTTCCTGTCCTCTACCTCTTTTTCCGTTCTCTCTCCCTCTCTCTCTCTCTCTTTCTCTATGCGTGTTTTTCTTTTCGTTTTTTCTGACGTTTCTGGCGGGACGCGTCAGGGCGCTGTCTGGCACACCCTCCAGCCGCACCCTACCGTCGTCGGAGGCGATTGGCTGCTTCGGGTAATTAAACGCGACAATTTTAATCGCGTTCCACGATTCTCGCGCGTTTCATATCGATCGGAGGCGTGGTTGGCCGACGGTTGATTCGATTAGCGAGGGATTGGGATGGTTTTTTCTAGGAAGAAGGGCAAACCTTATAATTATGGGTCAAAGTGATTACTTGGGCGACGGTTGGGATTAGGAGACCCTAGACGCGTACGAACTCGATATTTCTAAACGAATTTGTCAATTTTAAGTCTTCTCAAGGCTGTGGTCGTTCGGCTCGATATCGTTTCTCGCGGCTTTCGACTCGAATCAATCGGCAAACAGCTATACGTGGTTACGGAAGCCTGGATATTCGCGCGAGAGTGTCGAAGCGTCTCTGAGAATCGGACAGAACTTGGGATCGACGGTCGAACGTGCCGTGTTAGATGCAGCCGTTTGTGCTAATTGCGCCGTGTAGTCGAGTCTCGTCGGTGCCTGTAAGAATTTCAAAGAGCAGGGCGCGTAGTATATTCTTTCTGTTAGGGGTTAGCAGCGTTGTAAATAACGCCGGCGATGGCCTCCGTCGTAAAAATAAACGAGCGAGGCAGCTCTGAACGACAAGGTAATCTGGTGGTAACCGGGTCGAAGGCATTAAACGAGATAACATACGGCATCCTTTAAAAAGAATGTCACGGTGCAATTGTAAAAGTCTCGGGCTACTAAGGCCGGCCGGTCGTCGTCGAAGAGTAAGTGAAAGCGTTGTGCGTTAACGCTTCTCATGACAGATAATTAATCTAGCCTGATAAACGATGCTTAACGCGGCGTCAATTGAGATCCACCGAGGGCAGTTCGCGTTGAATGGTCCTTTAGAAAGTCGAAACGAAGAGAAAAACTCGATATCGTGCTCGTTACAACTTCTAAAAAAGGAAACGGACGAGAAAGGCCAGAAATACTCTTACTCGCAGCGAGAAGATTAATCTTTTTATTTTTAAGCATCCTTAATAGCGTAGCATTCAGAGTACCAAAGCGTAGCTTATTCATCCTTTCGCGTAAGAATATCGCCTAGAAAGTAGGATTTCTTCCAATAAGACGAAGAACGTTTCGTCCTTAGAAGGCGAAGGACGTCCTTAACGTTTCGGCTTTGGTTTCGTCGGTCTGATCACGACGGCCAGGTTTTCGTTTCGGTTCACCGCGTGCCTTTCGCGAAAAACCGGCCACAGGATGAGGCGCTCTTTGTTCGCCGCGTCACTGGGTCATCGGTTCGACGAGTCGGACCGCGGCCGCAGGAAATTTTACGTGGAACCAGGCCACCTTCGACTCGCCAGGAATTTACCGCGAGATTCCGTCCCGTCCACTCTTCTAGCCTTTCTGGATACTCCGTTAAACGCGCAGGAAAGAAGGAATATACTCCCTGCGCAGCTCTCGTGATCCTCGTCGAGATGCCGGTGATCAACATGCTCGAACGATCCTTTGACTCCGCTGCAATCGAGTCTTGTAAGCGAATCGTTGAGATTCCACGCGTTTGTTTCTCGATAGGATTAGATGCGTTTTAATAGCGTTCGTTCGACCGAAGTTGCGCTAGGCGATCGGTTAACCTTGTACGCGTCACGGATGGATATAAAGTCGGAGAAATTGCGGGTAAAAAGGGGAAATTCTAAATATAAATTCGCCGAAGGTAAAGTCAATGGAACTTTCCATTCCGTCGATTTCTATGGAAACTCTATAAGTAGAATAATACGAAAATAATATTTACGTAACTGTGGCGTTGCGTCGTATCCGAGTTAGCGCGACTCCAGCGTGAATCGGCAAATTTCGATCGAAATTTCAACTCGTAACATTTAGCTAAAACACGAAACGGCCCGATCCAGGCCAGTGGCCCACGCTACTACTCGTAACTCGTGCTAAAAGCGCGCGTAACGGCCGGTGAAAGGTGAGGGAAACGCTGGACGTCGTCGATGTCACCGGTCGAGGTAAAAGTGGGTAAGGAGACTCGGTTGGCGTCCGCGAGGGTCGCGTGCCGCGACAATTAAGCGATTAAAGACGCTCGGCGTCGACCAGAGTCGCTTGCGCAAACCGCGCGATGACGCACGACCCTCTCGCGATTTCAACGGGTTCCATTGCTCAATGCAGCCGGCCGATCTGTTACAAGGATCTCTCAATCGCGCCGATTTTTATGCGCTTCGATGGAATACGCGTGCCTGGATGACTGATAATCGCGCGCGAGCAAGAAGCATCGATCGATCGTCTTGGCGATAATTTGCTTGAGAAAAGCGCGCGTACGTCTAACGAGAGGATCAAGGTGAACGGAAGTCGATCGTTTGCAGTTTTCCTGTATCCGAGTTGAGCGATTTCACGCGTTCTCGACGTTTCGTGGAACATTTTTATCGGAAGGGAAAAGGACAGGCAGAGGCGGTTCCTTTCGAAGATAGGATACCTTGGCCGCTTCTGGTAGAAAATTCGAGTCTCGTTGGTATTTTCGTCGAGCGTTGATCACGCGCGATTGGAAATCGACGTGGCCTGCAGAGGTTAGGTTAGGAATCCAGAAGAAATCGTGAAAGCGTGCTGGAAACAGGATCGTAGCAAGCCGACTGTTTATCCAGGTGAAGGAGACTCGTTTTATCAATTCCCTTTACGAGAAAGTGCGACGCACGGTAGCGTCGAGGTCGTTTCGCCTTTTTCTCCGTCGCTTTTTACGCGATCGGATGGAACTCGAGGAACCCGGATTTCGACCAAACGGCCACGATGGCCGCGTTCGAACTTTGTCTCTTCAAAGACGTAGAACTATTGTCCGCAAGACTCGAGATCGCGGGTCTCGCGAGACTGAAACAACGTCCACTAAATTGTCTAGCGGGACTTGACAAAAATTCCTAGAACACAGTTTGCTAACTGGAAAACGGTAATCGCGAGAAAGGGGAAGAGGAGGTGGAACGATAACGCGCGAGAGTGACCGAATGGAGGCAAAGAGCGGTCCCATTGCGAGCAATAGTCGGTCGCGATCGCGGCGATAGTCGCCGGATAGCAGCGCAATATTGGCTAACTATCGCGTTGCATTAGCATATCTCCGGTACGGTAAAGGCCTGGACCGTATTCAGCCGCGTAAACTGGTCGATAAATTAAACGTGCTAATCGAACGTCGTTGCAATAAACGCGTGTAATCGACCGTGCGGCATGCCGACTCAGCGTTTCCGATCGCCGATCAATGGGAAGAGACATCCGAGAAAATTCGTCGACAGTGCGCTCCGATCGTTCGGTTCGTCGATCGTGCGGACGAGTAGTACGGCGTTATTTCGCGTTTAGAGGTTTGACAGTCGTTGGGATTCTTCGCGAAACGTCCACGACGACGCAGAGAGTGTCCTCGTTCGTAATAAAAATTAACGAAAATCACTAGTCCGCGAGCGAAATGAATTCCGTTTCCGTCTTCAACCTGCGTGAAAAGGATTAGCTTGCCTTCGTCTTTGGCTGCTTACAAATACGAGAATCAACTCGATCACGAAGGATCAATCGTCGGAGCTGTCCTTCGCCGGCTTATTTAACTGGCGTCATTGGAGCCAGCCGAGTGTCGAGGCACGCACGTAAGCGTGCGATCCTTGTAAGGATTCTGCTCGCGGAGGACGAGCATTCCGACGATCGCGACCGCTTTTTCGGTCGCTCGTCCGCGGAAAGTTAATTTCGTTTATTAGGGGAAGTAACGAGGAAGAAAGGGAGAGAAAGAGGCGGATCGTCGAGAGGGGCGCCTGCTCGCCGGAAACCAGTTTCTTCGTACGTGCTTCGGCGAAATTTTATTTCGGGCGCGTTCCACTGAACGATTATCCTTACCGAGAAAATATGGAGGTAAAGGGAGCAACCAGAAAAACGAACGTCCTCTCCGATTTCAACCGCCCTCTTCAGGGCAGAGGATCGCGATTAGTCCACTTGGAATTCGTGCCTCCTGCCCCTCTACCAAGAATCGACCTTTTCCATCTCGATGCGAATATCCAACGACGGACCCCTATCTGATCGTACATAGTTGATAAATGGCAAGGTTTGGAGATAGACGGTTAGCAGCTATATTTTGTAGGTGGAGATCGTGGAATTTGCCGCTAGATATTCTAGAGTTTGATCGGTCGTACGTACCGGCTGTCTCAAGGTCTCTTTCAAATTATACGCAGAGAAATCCAAAGATAACTGTTGCACCTTCGTACGCAGGTATACGCCGCTTCGCAGCGGCAGATACGTAGAAATTACGGAATAATACGTATAAAGAAATTCGTATCGTATCAAGCCGAAACTCCGAGGTTATCTATTTAATCGCTAGTCGTTTGGCACAACGAGGAAGCAATTTAAATCTCTAAACCGCGGACATATTCTGCTATAAATCGTCCGTTCCGCTTTACCTTGAAACCGATAAACCCAGAATTTTGCGAGTTACGGAAACACCGTCGTCGTTAGAGGGGTCAGCTGGACGAATCGTGGGCGTTAAGCGTTAAGAGCAGCCGTGACGCACTTAAGATAGAGTCGGCGAATTGCCTGTTATCCCTAGGGATGGTGGCGGCGATCGAGCAGCAATTGCCACGCAGCTATCGGCGTGCACGTCGGCCGGTCGACTCGTAAACAGGGCGTAGAATAGCCGTGCGCGGATAGCGGGGCTGATTTCGTGGCTAGATAAAGGGGAAGGCGGCAGAATCTTTACGGGCCGCTACGAGAGACGTCATAACTCGCGATCGCAGCCACCGTTCGTGAAATCGCGAACGCCATTCGCGGGCAGAACGCGTTAATTGAATAAAGCTTTAAACGGCCCGCCTTATCTGTCGGTTCTTAAAAAACGCGAGACTCGCGAGGGAGTCGTCGTGACTTTCGGAGAAGCGTGGTAGTCGCGGCGATAGGCGAAGAAGGTTAACGCTCGCGCATTCCCAACACCGATCGCCGTACAACTTGCCAAGTTCTTCGACCGAGTCTCTAACTTTCCACGAACCGACAAGACGTAAAACTTGGCTTCTGCGAACGATCGAAACGCGAATCTCCGCGACCGGGGGACGCCTCGGCATCGACCGAGGAATCGTCTAATAATTCAATTCCAGGCTCGCGAGATATCCCGACTGGAGGTGGAGGTTCGTTAATACCCCTAAGTAAATAGGCTGGTAATAACAGATAACACGCACGAAGGCGAGTAGATATTCGCGGTCACGCGAAACGGCAAGACAAGGACAGCGAGAGAGGTACTTAGGGGAGCGTCGGTTGATTCGAACGGAAGCGTCCTGAGATTTCTGGCGACGATAGTCGAGGAGTAGTGCGAGCGCGTTATCGACGCGATTAGTCGAAACCCGGAGTGGCTCGTAACTCCGTACAACGCGGTGAATTATCGAAGGAAGAGTACGCGGCCCCGGCAGCCGGCCGCAATAACGCCGGCCCGTATCCAGCGCGACGATAATTGCCGGTTCGTTGGCTATGTACGTGTAGCCCGTTTTCCCTTCGCCTTTTTCCCTCCGCCTTTCTCCTTCTAACCGTAGCGTCGCTGGTCCGTCTCTGCAAAGGTTATGCTCTTGCGAGACGGGTTGAGCAACGAGTCGGATCGCGTCTACCGGGTGTCTTTGCCGATTCTTCTCGATTTCGTCGTTGGAATTCGCCAAAAATGACGGAGGACACGGATGGCGATGCCGGCATTCCACTCGAAGGGAAACAATCGATCGTACGAAATTCTTTTCGGGGTTAAGCAGACGAACGATCGACTCGGATTCGATGTATAGCAGACGCGTATTTAACTAAGACGCTCCGTGTATAGTGGTCGATTCGTGGAAACTACAGGCGCGTCGTCTTCGGACACGGAGAGCCAAGGGTCACCGTGCTATCCGCGTCGAGGTTTCTTATTGCCGCGAAATTTCTCATCGACGCGCGAGATTAATTTCGCGATAGACGACCATCATCGCCGATACGCGCGACCAACGAAACTGATTCGAGAAGAAGATGATTCCCCCACTGACCCTTTGGTGTATCTTCTGGCTCTTCCGCCAAGTTCAGACCACTCTAACATCGCGCATCCTCGTCCTAGAGATCGCTCTTTCCTCGATATCCTATCGATTCCCCACTGAAATTCGTCTGTGGTATCGATCAGATAAATACTCCAAGGATGCACGCCCGGCAAAGTTAAAAATAGATGAATTGTCGCTAATGAACTTCAGTTGGAAACGAGTAAACTCGAAGGCGTCGAATTAATTTGCGCGCTTGATACAAAAATTAATTCCCACCGTGTGCTTCCTTCGCCACGCGTAGATTACGATCGCGAACGATCCGATCGAGTCGAAAGAATTCCCAGCGGCGAAACAAAAGCGTGCCAAGTGCGAGAAGTCAAGGGAGAGGAACAACTGGAGTGTGGAGGCGCGAATCGACGATCGTTCGAAATGAGAAGAGATTGCTCGGCGATCGACATTGATATCGGCGAAGACGAATCAAGTGGAATTCCGTAAGGAGATGGAGGAGGGGGGAAGGGGGGGGGGAGAACAAACGACGGATCGAACCGTGCAAACGATAAAAAGTATCGCCAATCTCGATTGCCCTCGCGGTAAAGCGCAACGATGCAGCTAAATAGGCCGTGGTCTCACGCTCGCTGCTGCATCTAGACTTCGACGCGTCAAGGTTGCAGGAGGATCGATGTCGCGAGCAGACCTTTTCGCGATTTTGCAACGAAACCTGCAACGACAGTCGCGCTATCTCGCTCGTTTCCCGCGTCGTTTACGTTTCTCGTCGCATCGCCGAAGAATATTTCGCGCGTCTGATCCGCTCGGCCAGCGGACAAGACAGCAATTATCGGCGTGAAATCGATGCTCGCGGCCTCGCGCGCGGACTCAGCTATTTATGTTGTTCGCGGTGAAATCAGAGAATTAACGGGGATGAAAGTCGTAGGATTTTGTTGTTGGAAATTTTAGCGTCGTCTACATTTCGATCTGAAATTTAGAAAACGCGCTTCCCACGCCAGGATCTAGAGTAAATCGTGTAAATCCTGACTGAAAATCCTTCGATTCCCTTAAAATTCCTATTCTACGCCAGGTCGACGATCTTCGAATGTTGATGTGCGACGTTGAGGCGTTAACCTTTAAACGACGGTCAGAGTCAAAAAACGGGCGACACGGTTCGATCGATTTTTCCAGAATTGTACGATTCGCGGCCGGAGCGCTAACGGGGACGGTCGTTGATGTGTGGCGTCGTTGGTTATGCCTTGCAATAATGCTTCACGACCAATTAAAATGCACTGTTGGATACTGATATACTGCAAATTAACCGGCGGTACGTTGCCGCTTAATCAGCATATTTATTGCTGCCAGCCAGCCAAGTCGGAGAGAAAAGAAACAGATGCCGTGAGGGAATACGAGAGGGAAAGGAAGAAGCGGACGGGACTGTGTGGCTCAATGTTGCAAGTAGTACCAATTTCATTCGAGATACGTTGTTTAATCCTTCCATTTGGATAACTCGAATACGTGGCTCATATAATAAGAACCCTCCGGGCAGCTACGAGCTACGTTGCCCTACTAGTTTTCGTACGAATGCAACGTATAACGTATCGCTCGCTGAGAGACTTAACCTTTCCCTCCAGTATATCAAGCTGCACCTCGTTTTTCGTTTCGCGCCGTCCACGATCTTCCTTCGCGCTCGCAGTTTCGCCTGGGAAATTTATCGGACTTGTTTGTTTTTTTGTACGCTGCAAACGTACGAAGATATTGGCGTGGTTTCCTTCGTTTTCTTCTAGTCGGGAGAAAGTAAAGGTTCCGATCTCTAAAAGCGAAAAAGCAGTTTCCCCAGGAGTTATGGGATTCTGGGATTCGATACGTTGAACCAGAAGAGAGAATCTTCATGCAGAACACTTTCGACGGTAAAGTTGCATAATTATTGAAATTTACGGACAAACGAAATTACAGTCGTTACACGGAGGATCGATTTTTTGAACGACGTCGATATATTCGGACATTTTAGCGTCGTATCGCCGATCGGCCGTCTATGACTCGCTGACAACAATGACGTCCGATGGATATTTATCCAGTTATTATCTTATTGCGCCGCGGCCAATTAGTTTTATCTCGGCTAATCTTCGACCGTTTCTACTGACGTTTATTGCTGCTCGTTCCTTTCTCGCTCCGACTCTGGCCGCCTTTGCTTCATGGTCAGACACCTTCGGCCAGTCAAAAGCGAACTCTGTACTTTCGTCTTGAACGCGATTCATGGCCGAGTTAATTTTATAGCATCTGCCGAAGATCATAGTTAGAAAATATCGCGTAGATCACGCGCGCAATCGCATAAAACGGAGCGTTAGAAGACGTAGAAAGTGAAAAGAGAAAATCCACGGAGAAACTGTAAAATTGAAACGACATGGAGCATTTTCCTTTGACGAGTGCACCAACATCTTTACAGAGCAAACAGTAAACTCGTATCCTTCCCAACGATCGAGAAAATTAAATATTCTGGCCTTCCAAATTCCCCAAAAACAGAAGCTCGAAGCTCTTAAGAGGCAAGAGGCTTAAAGATGCCCGCCAGATTCGGTAGAGACCAACTTGGAAAATTTAGACACTCGCGCGCAGGTCGCATTTTACGTTACGCGCCAGAGAGTGCAGCGCGATTCGAACGCGGACACGCCGCCCGGCCTCAATTTGTCCGGCTGTTTAAGCGCGCGTTTCGCGCGCTTCCATCGCGCGTCGTATCTATCGGCAAAGATCTCTCGAGCAGGCGGATCCGCGAAACGCGAACGACCGGCTCGCACCGTGTCGCCGCCGAAGAACACGGGATCCGGCCGACGGATAAAACGGGAAACGAGGCAACGAGGCAACGAGAGCCCGGTCGATAATCCCGACCGCGAGAGCAAATTTAATGACCCGCGTGCTCGCCTATCCGACGCTTCTCCGCGGCATTCCTTCTGCAACGTCTCTGGTTTCTCTTCGCGCGGTTGCGATAGCGATAGATTCTGATTTAGCGATAGATAGCGCCTGATTTTTGGCTCAGATGGTTGGAACTGAAATTCTCGGTTTCCGCGGATATTGTTACTTTATTCTAGTTTCGCAAGCACGAGTCAACGAACGCCAGAACATCGGACTTTTCGTTGAAACGATATCGACACGCCTTCTGCTTTCGTTCGAGGAAAATTTCCACGATGCCATCCGTCAAGTATTCTAAATTCGAGGCGGAAATTCGTGTGCGCGAATAGGAGCGATAGTACCAGTCTTTGGAACGTGACACCGCGTGTCGGCAACAGGCTCTCCAACTGCACCGGATTATCCAGGTAGAAAATGTAATGGAACGAGTAAAGTTTGCGTTCACGCGTCGTTGAACCCGATCGTAGGACAGGGCCTTCGTGGAGGAGGGCGATGGGGCGAAGGGGACGGGAGAGAAAGAGAGACAATGCCGTCGACGATGGAACACCGGTGCGATTAGGTAACCGAGAACCGTATCGACGTGTTCTCGGACCTGGCGGCGTGTGTGGGTGTACGACACACGTGCAATCCGGGCCAGATAGGTGAACACGTCGAATAGATAACGCATTGCATGGGCTCGTTCCAGATTCCAGGCTGAATCAGTCCAGTTTTCCCCAGCGGACGCCGTGAAACTGCTTCGAACGTTCTACGGAATAATCGCGGGCATATTTCGAGTTGGAAACGGGCACGAACGATTTTCGTCGTTAAAAGCATCGAAACTGAGAGTTTCGTTGCTCGAACGAGTGCACTAGTCGCACGAGTAACTACTGCGTGACGTAAACTATTCTAATGTACGATTATAAAAGAAGAGATAGACTAGAAACTAGAGCTATTAAAAACGGCGCAATTACGCTGTTTAAATAAAATTGCAGGTTCCTAGAAAATCACTGGAAAGCGCGAAATCGATCGACTTTGAACGAGCACGGGGCTATAACGAGTAACGTGTACCGCCGATTACGTTTCTAACGGAGAAAATTAAGCTAAAAGTGGGTATCCGAAGGGATTAACGCGACGAGACATACAAATTTTACAATCGATCGAACGGTGGGCGAGCGACGCGTTAACTCTCGCTAGTTTAACGATCTTCCGAGGACTTAAGCGAAGCGGAAAGTTAATTCCGACGATTGATCGTCGTTCAGAGAGAGAGAGAGAGAGAGAGAGAGAGTTGCAGAAATTAAAGCGTAACGGGTAAATGGCTCGTTAACTCATGACCGTTTCTCTTTCGTTTTGTTACGCAGCAACATAAAATCTAACACTTTGGAGCGAGAGTCGTCGGACGACGAAACTAGGCTAGGAAGGAGATGAATAAGCTTGCGTATACCGGTATAAACTAAGATTTATAGATTGTACCTGTAAAGTGGCTGTCGCGTCATCTCCATTTCGATGATTTATGGTTCGGGGTATTCCGTTAATCGCGCAAAAACCTTAAATTTTAATCGACACCGATTGAACCGAAATTTGAGTCTATTCAAATCCAAGAGACCATTGAACTCGAAACAAGCTCGACAGGATCGATTCTTTTTCTTTTTTCTTCTTCTTTTTTTTTTTTGCCCTTTTCCAGTACGGTATCCAATTTTTGCAGAACTGTAGCCTCTGTTATAATTCTATCGTTTTAATTTCATGGCGATTATCGATCAACGACTCATACTGTTCTCTCTTTTTTGCTTTTCAGGAACGATAGGAAATCGAAAGGATCGACCACGAAACGAAAGAGGACCAACATTGTCGGTGAGTCGAAACATCTGTAGCACGTTTTTCATCGAGTCATCGGCTCTCAATTAACGCGTTTTTAATCCGCGCCTTTTTTCCCCCGTCTCCTGGATCGACGGCTTCCTTGTTTGGCTTCGATTATGTAAGAATCTGCGCGCAGGAAGTTTGTTTCTCGAACGATTTCGCGCGAGCTTCGAGTTTCTTCCTTTTTTTTCTTTTCTCCGTTCCTTAATGATACTTTATTCTTCCATTTAACGGGTGTTTGCATAAAATTTGGAATTTCAAGCGATCGAATTAACCTTGATTCGAGGAGAACGATAGAAGGTTCGCGCGAGGGAAGGGACGGGTAATTGGAAGCTATCGAGTGGAAGAAAAATTAATGCCGGTATACCGGTCGACTCATTCCCCTTGTCGATCTCGTATCGTCTTTCCAAAGTTGCGGCTTGCGTTTCGCTAACGTCCGGTAGTTTCAGAACGCGACACCGTGAACGTATTATCGCGTTAAGAGGAACGCTCTGTTACTCGCAGAGTTAATGGATCGTGAAAAGCACTCGATCGATCGGCGTTTCTTCCTCTTCTGGCCTTTCTTTCCCTTGGTGCCAAAGAGTTCGCTCGGCGCAATGACGCGATTGGGTTACACGCCGATCATCGATCCACGGGCGTCGAGCTTCCGTTTCGGCCATTCGAATTTTCATGTCATCGAGCGCGACAAATATCGCAAGTCGCTTCGATCTTTTTCGACGGTTTTACCTTCTTCTTTCGCTAGCGAGAAGCGAGAACTCTTGCACGAAACGAAGTAACGCTGATAATTCCACGAAACAAAAATAGCCGGGCATCGATTAATCTGCCATCGCCCATCGAAACTCGCATAGCAGAACATGCGGTAGTATCTCCCCTACACCTCTCGACTCTACACCACCCGATTGCCCGTCAATCCGAGATCACGTCCGCTCCACTTGTTCCGCGTATCAGCGACCTCATAAAAGACGCGAGCAGGAGAACAAGACGAAGAAGAGGAGGAAGAAGAAGAAGCGGACGAAGCAGAAGGAGAAGAAGAAGAAGAAGAAGAAGAGGAAAGAGGAGAAGGAAAAGGAAAAGAAGGAGGTCCGATGTATCTGAACCGGCGTGACCCGGCGCAAAAACGGTCACGATATCTCTGACGCGGTGCATGGGAGAGGGAACAGGTAACGAGCGATCAGATTTCTATCAGGATGCAACAGTCTCCCCCTTCCTCTCTCTTTCTCTCTTTCTCTTTCCATCTCTTCTACTCCTGTTCTTTTTTTTTTTGTTTTTTCTTTCTATCAAGCAACTAACCACCAACGATCTAACGACGACGAACCGTTTCGGTGGAGCGTGCGATGTACACGGCAGCACCAGCAGCAGCAGCAGCAACAACAGCAGCAGCAGCAGCAGCAGCAGGCCAGGCCATCGTGCATCGCCGATGAGAATATGACCCCTGCACGTACGACTCGGTCGCGCGGAATCTCTCGAAGCGTGTATAGCGTATAGGCGTCGTGGCGCGTCTCCGGAGGCCAGGCCACGGTAGAACGTAGACTGTTGGCCAGGACTGAATGCCGTGTGTGTAGGTGATGGGTGCTCTCGCGCGCGCGCTCGGCCTGGTGGGAGTACCGCAAGGGTCAATCCATGGTGCAGCATTATATTCCGCACGGGGGCCTCTGAAGAGAGCGGGTTCACAGGCAGCACACGACGACGTTCGAACGCTTAATGGCCGGAATTTGTCTGGCCGGCAGGTACACTGACAGCCAGTCGGTTCAGCGTGGCCGTTGCGCTGCCTTCGGGCAAACCGTGGACACGCCGCGAGGATCGGCGACGACGACCGGCTGCCTCTATCGAACGCGGAGACCGCGACCGGTAACGTCACGCGGTTACCAACGCCAACCTCTCGTTCTACGCCGCTATGTGGCACAATTTCGAGATTCGAGGATTTTTATTAGAGAGGATAGGTTTTATGGGCGGATGTCGGTCGGCGGTGGTCGATTAGAGAGGGAATGTGGAACGTGGGGAACTGGTTGTTGGAATGGTAGGCCGCGGAGCTCGGTAGTCGCTCGTTTTCCTCGTTTTTGCTCCGGCAGACGAACATTGGGACGCGTTGCGGGATTATTAACCTTTTAACGCCTGAGTTATGAAAACGTAATTCCACAATGGGGTTTCTAGCAAACACGATACAACGGGCAATTCGCGTAATTGCTTCCATACGATATATAGAAGCGTTACCAAGTAGTACAATGGTCGGCAACAAATCAGGATTACAAGTCTTTTAATACGACGCGGAGATTTGTCGTGTAACGTAGATTTCGCGCGAGGCGTTAAACCTTAGATTATAAATGAGAGACATAGATGCCATATTACCTCCCTATACCAGCCGTGAAATATACGATCTTACCTGGAAAGACCAGTAGGACGTGTAAGCCCTATCCTTCCGGACTGCTCCTCTGAATACTACAAATATTCTATCGCACGATTACCTCCTATTAGTTCCACTCAACGTACCTTGAGAAGCTTAAATCGTAAAGAGAAGAAAATGGTAGACAAAGATCGCTTCATCGTCCTTTAATATCTTCCGAATCTGATCGCAGAATCTGATCGCTAAGCTTTTAACAAACTGTCTGAAGCGGCCCGAAACGCTCGCGATTTCTCCTCGGCTAATCGTAATTGAATTCTCAAGCGCGGCGTCGTGTTTCATCGTGGACGCGTGTCGGCCATTCGCAACCGCTTCCCACGTCGATCACGTTTTAATGGTCCCTCCTAGGAACCGGCCGATAACGGACTGTCGAGCGATCCGTGGCTGGATAAGGTTTAGAGGGTCTCGCGGCCCAACACCACTTTGCTTCCTCGTCCATTTACGACAATGTGAAAAGATATCCTTATCTAATTCGGGTCGTAATGCCAGCATCGTTAACGAACGAGCAAAGATTGCCGGCGGTCCCTCCTTCCGCCTACCCCTCTCTCGCCCGTATCTTTCACCTTGGTCGAGGGTGGAACGCCAGCCCGTAGCGAAAAACGACTTTGCCGTAATTAAACCATTGACGGTTCCTCGAGGTACCGTAAGGGTCAATCCGCGCTTCATCGTCGATACTTGGGTCGAAGCGGCCACGCAGCCACAACCACGCGACCGACGTTCTTCGCTGGAATTTGTTCCAACGACAGGGAGGCGTATATCTATCTATCTATCCATCTATCTATCTATCCATCTATCTATCTATATATATATATATATATATATATATATATAAAATATATATAAAATATATATATATAAAGAGAGAGAGAGAGAAATAAATGATTTTCTAGTATTTAGAATTATCATTTGGTATCGAAGTACTAGTTACTCCTCCGCTAAGCGTAGAAGCTGGAAAAGATGGTTCGCCGACGAAATACGTCAGTTTGCATATAATTTTCTTGATCGGAGATCTACGCAAGTCGCTTTCGTCTAACGATTTGACGAAGAAAATGTTCCGTCCAACCGAGAGCGCGTCAGTTCGGAGAACGGACAAGTAAGGAACGAGTTTCTTCAGATAGAAACGAAAGCTTTCCCTCCTTAGCAAGGAGCGAAAGTCGCGAAGGTAGTCTTGTCCCTTTGGGAGCTTGGACTATCGTGCAAACAGGGTTCTGGTTGGTTCGCGCGTGCCGCGCGGAAGTGGCGAGACACTTGAGCTTTAACGACCGGAATTTGTCTGTTCAGGCAGGTACACGATACGACTAGGAAGGCAATCAGGAAGCGAAGAAAGTCGAAGGAGACTAACGAGTCGTACTAGGAATGGATAAATAGGCAGTCGTCTCTGGAGACTCTTTTCTTTCGATCGCGACGAGTTCGTCACCGCGTGAGTTTGTACGTCTCGCTATTGCTCGACATAATGTCCGATGGACGTTCGTTTCGAGTAACAAGACTCGAGATATCTCGCTGTAACGGAGCTCGAGGTTGACAAAAATTGCTCGCCGCCGACGAAATGCTCAATATTTCCTCGGCTTTTCGCCAATTTTTATATTCTTCGATTACCGTCGCCTTTCTATAGCCATGTCACGCTTTTCGCGACTTTCCTATCGCATTTCGACTCCCACGTGAAATTGAATTTCACGAACCGAGTAAGACGATCGCGCGTCATTTTCTCCGAGTTCCGTACGAATTTTTTTCTTTTTTTTTTTTTTAGAAAACTAACCATTTCCTCCAATGCCTCTCTTACCGTTATCTTCGTTATCTTCGCGCATTCGTAACGAACGTTTCGCCGATTATCGCGCAATCGATCGTCCGCAGCGAACAAATCGACTAAATTCTCGTTTGTTGAGTACGCCGCGACGAATAAACCTCTCCGCTTGGAAGAAGTCGTACGGGAGAATATTTCCATCGGTATCGGCCATAAATTAATGCTACCAGGAAAAGAGAGAAGCCGACTGTCAAAGGAGGCACGTTGACCGGTCAACACAATCGGCGTGCCGGTTGTGTAGCATGCCTTTTTCGGCGAACTGTGAACGTAGCCTGAGGTCTGGCATTCCCCCTTTCCTCGTCGTCGTCGGCCGGTTCGTCCGGGGTCACCGACGAGAGGTCACGTCGCTCGCATGGCATCGGTGACTTTTTCATTTTTCTCCTCCCACCCTCTCCACCTTCTCATCCTCTCTCTCTCTCTCTCTCTCTCGTCTCGATAGCCGGGGGCCCGACTGCTCCTCCGTCGCTGCCTCGTTTAAAGGAGTGGTTGAATGCATAGGCGCAGCCTTTTGCGAGGATTCTTTCGACCCTGACGCCTCGAGAGTTCTGCGATCTCGCTGACCAGTGGAAGAATGGGCCGGAGTTGTCGGATTTTTCGACATCGAGGAAAAAAGGATCGTTTTTCAAGTTTCTTCGATTTAGTCTTCGAGCCGAGAGGCAAACGAGGCAGAGAAGGAGAGGTTTAGCGGTGTAGGAAAGACGGTTCGCTGAGTTTTCGCTGGAAGGGAATTGTTTGCGGGTAGCTCGAGCGTTTAACAGAATGAATGGAATGAAAGTTTATGTACTGTTACGCTGGAAGAGGAATTCTGGTTGATGGCGAACGATCGGAATGTATCGGGATTGCTCGATACCGCGGTAGCCTATCTTCGTTGGTAGTTTCATGAAAATCAAGGCTATCAAGTGCGGTTGACGTCCGACAAGTCGTATCGAGCTGTCCGACCACGAAAGGGGCGCGTCTACTTTCAATCGGATTCTTACGTGCGCGTCTTCTCGAATACACGATAAAAAAAAAAAAAAAAAAGAAAAAGAAAACAATAGAAAAAGAAAAGAAACCCAGCAACCTGATGCTGGAATTTAGAAACTAAAAATCGACGATTTACAGTTAACGACCGATGCCATTAACCTACCGTTTCCCGTACTTTCGCGTCCTTGCAAATAAATATACTCGTAGTCTCGTTTCTCGCGAAACCGTAGAAACCGCACACGAGCCGTCGATGAACAATCGATCGTTAAAAACTGGCAAGTTGGCGTTTGCCGGTAGTTTTGCGTAATCGTAAACGCCCAGGAACGATCGTTCGTCGCGTTGTCGAGGTTTAGTAGCAGCGGCTTGCCGGTGCAGAAACACATGGCTCTGAGACGTCGTCGCGTACCCTCTAATCGCCTTACCCACGACATCGACCCGAAAAATAACGGTAACAGCTTCTTCCACGATGAATACTGTTCTTCCGACACTTTTTGCCGCGTGCTAGCTGCGTACTACGGCGCCAGTGGTCAAAGGTGCCCGCGTATAAAACCGATGAAGACGCACTCCGAAGAGGGAAGCGAGCGAGATAGACTCGTCGGACGACGCGCGAGCGAACGAGAGAGAAAACGGCTTACCGCATACTCGCCACTCCGTACGTCACCGGCGCGAAAGGATAAATGCTCGCGATTAGCGATTTATTTGAATTGCCGATTGCGCCGGTGAAACGGCGACGTTGACCGACTGTTGCTTCTCTTTCTTCCAAGCTTCGCCCCGAGCCTTCTTCCTGCACTCGGGGGGAAAATTTTACGAAGGATGATTATCGAGGAACGCGGGATGAAAGAGGCGACGCCATAAAGGGACGTTTTTGCGACGTATCTCCGACATGCCAAGCTTGCGCCGTACATTTCTCGAAAGGAAGTACCATTGGAATTTCAGAATCGAAGTTTGGTAAATTCGCCGCGAAAGGATACTGGAATGCTTCGATTCAGGGATAAGCGATCGGTGGGCGCGCGTTGATTAGCACGACACCGAGTCGCCGAGGTATTTTCTAAAGGATCGGCTTTCGCTGTTGCGCCCGTTTCGAACAGCGTTGCGCGGACTCGAATGAAAAATTAGCCTGCAATTGAGAGATGTCGCCACTTCGTTTCGTGTACCGTGCGATTGCGTAAATCCTCGTTGCGATAATAACGAAGCGTCTGATCGTGATAGAGGAGGTACCGGGCATATACGAACGTCTTGGATTCTGGCTAACTGTACGCGATACTCGAACAATTTTCCAAGTCACGCCGTTCAACCTATCGACGAACAATTCGCGCGAATAAACGCGCGTTCTAACGATTAAACAACCGTTCGGGACATTCGTAATTCGAACGGATTGCGAAACGTTGCGCTCCGCGAATCAACTAACGGTTAAAACGTCGTTTCAAGGAGAATTTACTACGGTTCGAATAATTTTCCGATCGCAACCGACTCTCGTTGGGTCTCGACGATTCTTTTCGTTTACGGTCGCGCTAATATTCGAATAATTTCAAGTGGCGCTGCATCGCGGAAAGAGAAGTAAAAGACGATCAGAGAAGGCCAGGAATTACTCGCCAGGAGATAATCGAACGATCGGACATTTATAACGGAATCGATTACAAGCCGAGATCGAGTTGACCAACGGTTCGCGGGAATAACGACTTTGCGTAACAATTAAACCGCCATCCGGGATGCAGTTACGATCCTAGGAGATTTCTCGAACGTAGCGATTACGAATCGACCAGACAGCTCATCATTTAACCTGCTTCGAGTTGACGTTAATGTCGGTGGATTTAAAAGGCACTCGAATGGCTCGAATTGTGTCGAAGTAACTACTTGGCCATATTCGTCAGCGATGATAAATTTCGTTCTTCTAGTCCGCGTGTTCTTTTGTAATTAGTATCGCGGTTAGCCGATTCATCGCCAACTCGTCGAAATTCCATCTTACGAAATTCAAACGATCCGCTGTTTCGTTATCGAGGAATTAAACACGGAGAGGTCCGTGCGCATTTCGGAGAAACGTTTTCGGAGCGTAAAATTCACTCGCGCGACGTCAAGAGCATCTCTCGCGCTGCCCTAACACGTACAGAAGCTCCGTTCGATCGATTCCCATGGTCGAAGGATCGGTTCGTCAGGGTCTCTGCGTAGTCGCAGGACTTCCGTTCGCACGGTATGCAATTAGTCGCGAGATGCGAATTGTCAAAAGCCTGGGCAAGGAACGTGGTGTACCGTTAAGCCGGCGTTCGCCTATCGAATATTCGACCTGTGACCCGGCGACGCTTGGCAGCGTGAACGCGGAAATGCGGACGCACGCTACGAGCCGCGCCGAGCCGCATCGACCTTCCACGGGTCGACTCTACGCAGAGTCGATTTTGTCTCTTGCCTTATCTATATCGGTCGGTGCAGAACGAATTTTGAGCAGGAGCCGTCGTCGAGGCTGCTCTTCTCTCTCTGCTCTTCCTCTCGCCAAGAGACTCGAATCGAGTAACTCGAAGTAACTCGAGTGGCTCGAGTTTACAAGGGATCTTAGCGATCCTTCTTCTTATGTAAAAGGCATTAGGTGGTCCGAAAAGTCTCCTTCGTTTTATAAGGAAATAATAGACGCGCGATATATTTTGTTTTTCATTATTTTATTGATTTACGTATGATCGATTTTGTTCTATTAAGATAAAGACCACGATATTCGACAGATTAGGTTTCACCTTTGCATAAAGATGCATCGTTGTAAAATACGTGTTTGTGAAAGAAAGAGGAGACTTTTGGGACAACCTAACGGATAAGACGCGACGATAAAATAGACAAAAGTTTGATTCGTCGAGATCGTTCGTAACTCTCTCAACGCAATCTGAGAATCTCGAGAATCCGTGTCTTTCCGTTTGTCTCGCGAATAAAAGGTATCAGCGAAGAAGTTGTCCGGTTGGCGTTTGAAATTCCCTCTTTTTTCCTTTTTAGCCAAAATACGCGCGATTTCGCGATAATAGATCGTTATTGGGGCGCGCGATACGTGGAGTCGTACTGTTACATTGAATTTCAAGAATACTTGCCAGCGTAGGTATCGCGAACATTGATTGACAACTGTATACCTTCAATCACGATTATATTATAATCGCGGCCGCTGTCACGGTTCCTCGAGCTATTACATATATTAGATCCGCTCTCGTGGCTCTCTCGTAACTTTCGATCAGCTCGATAAGATTGACGTGGACACGACGCGATGCACCTCCTGTGTAAATACAAATATTCGATTCGGTCTTGCCAGCGCGATTTGCGCTTCCTCGTCGACGGCGCGAAAGAATCGACGTAAATACGTTGCACGTGGCGTACGAGGCGTGAAACAATGTTAATCGCGAGTGTTAACCTTTCGCATTCCAGAAATTTCTACGATACGATCGATCTATCGACCATTCCAACACTCTGAAAGTTTCGCATTCCGAGAACTTTTGAACCGGACGGTTTTCTTTCGAAACGTACCTCGAAGCTCTCCGAGGTATTTTCCCTCTCTGTAATAACATTTTCTCCTCTCTATTCTGAAACGTCACGGTAGAATCTGGCGCACGGCAGAATTTCTTCGCCGTGCAGATCGATACACAGCTCGACGTAAGATCGTTGCGCGAAACGATTCGAAATCGATACACGGCCGGGTAGAAAATCAACGCGCGACGCAATATAAAATGGGCGCGATGTAAAATCGCCAAACTCTGGGAATTCGAATCTTTGATCGAGCCAAGGTGTTGTTCGGTCAGAAACGCAGCTGTACCATTGGAGCCTGTAGTAGAAGCGGCGTTACGACGGACGAAAGAAAAGAGGCGCCTGACGCGAATGCAAATCGGAAAAGATCGCGGTGTCAGATTCCGCAACGGGAAGTGGCTTTCGGAGGCATTGTGCCGGCCGGATTACACGGAATCTATCGCGCATTATACACGGGACCGACTGAATAGATAGATAAATGGTCGGCGTGTACGGGAATAGGCCGAAGAAAGAATCGCGGAGAGAGAGAGAGCCGGCCTGGTACCACTAAAGTGTACGCTGCCTAGACTTGCTCGAACAATGGGGCTGTTCGCCTCTATAATCGGAAGTAAGTGTTGTTAGCGTAATGCGTAACTGTACACGGTGACCGGCTAATTTCGTATTACGTCCCATTACGTGTCGACGGATTAAGAACTCGGGGTCGGAGAAGCGGAGAGCTTCTCGATCGTCCTGCGTTCACGCTCGCTCGTCCACTTTTCGATCGATCTTCCTTGCGCTCGTTCGGCGCGGCCAAAAAATTGTACGAGTCCAAGCGTAACCGCGGCTTTGCGAAATTCTACGTGCTATCGATGGTATGGAGCCTTTTTCGCGTAGATATTTTTCCTCGGCAGATAATCACGTACGCATTTAACTTAGCTAAACGAGAGTTTCAGACACTTTCTATCTTGCTTAATTCACTCGAAACGTTTTAACATCGACTAATGAGATTTAAATATAAATCGTGCTACTTGTAGTTTTTGTAAGGAGCAATTTACTTATCTGAAGGTAGACAGCTACACGGTTAATAATCGGTGTGCTCGATCAGAGTGCTAGATAATAATTATTCTGGAATTACACGCGTCAGCGGTATCGAGAAAGTGATATATGTTTTAAAAACGAAACTAGAGTAATTGCCTTGATTTCAAAACAGATCCGAACGAGCGATCGGCGAAGATTCTCGCCTTTTTTGGCCGTACCCGTTCTCGCTTCCTGCTCGGCGATCGTTTGCACGATCACGCGAGAACCTTAGAAAGCGCGTTCTTCGCCTTACACGCGAAAACTTGGCTTATTTACATAATAACCGATATCAGAAATCCGCTCGACACCGCTCGACTCGACCGTCCGGTATTCGCTTCTTCGCGTTTTTTTCTTTATTTTTTATTTTTTTTTTTATCTCTGCGCAAAACGGTCTTTCGAAATTTTCCCCGTGAATCATCCGAAATAGCGCGAACCATTCTTACCCCGGAAAAAAACATCTTCGCTTTGAAATTTCCATCGGACTTGTTCCATCGGAAATTTCCACGGAGACCGTAAATCTTGCCAGTCCCCTGTTCTCATTCGCTCGCGAGTTACCAAAAGCTCGTAAAAGCCGGTTGCGCAAGATTTATACGTCGATCAGCAAGAAAGTAGAATCGCGCGGAAAATGCGATTTTGTAACTTTTCTGTAAATTGTTGCACGAACGGTAGCTTTCTCGATCGTAATGCGAAAAGCGTGAAAGACCACGGCTTGTTCAACGCAGTGTTCCCGATTCGGTGGATCGGATAGAAAGAGGAGAGACACAGGGACAGAAGAGAGGCGGAACGAAGCCCTTTCAGGCGCATCTCGGCGCAGCCATGCGTCTTGCGCCGGGCAGCAATGGCATTTAAATGTTAGCTCTATCTAGCCGCTGGTATTTCGCCGCGGTCTGAGGCCGCATCTCGCCGTTCTCTGTTCAATTTCGAAAGTTAAATGTCAATGAGCAGCTCGAACGGCGTACACGCTGCTGCACGCAGATGCACTTTTCGCTGCTCGGCCACGCAGTCGCGTGAAATCACAGGAATCTCGCGCGATAGATACACCCGCATCTCCTTTCATCGGCCGCTTTCTCGTCTCTGACGAACAATCCGTGAAAAATATCAGAAGCTGAGAAACGATGACGAACGACTGGATAGATCAATTCCAGGCAATTTCTTTTTTTTTTATTTTTATCTATTTCATTCCGCGTTTTACAATTTGTCCAACGGGACATTTGATAAATATTCGTATCTTTGTTGCGAAATAGCACGTGGATGGTTACCCTCAGCGGGATACCATCTTCGAGATTGTCTATTTTATTTCTTTAGCGAGGTCAGTGGGATGCTTTTTTCTCAGTCTTCTTTCTATATGTGTTTTGCTCGTTTCAGCAGCCAGTCGGTTTCGATGCGTTGCCATTCTTTCCTTGTATTTTCTGGCGTATCTACCGATTTCTTCCTTGACCATTGGTATTTTTAGGTCCTTGCGTAAATTCTCGTCAGGCAATTTGACGCGCGAAAGAATCTCGTTCGGAGTAAAAGAGGTTCGTTGAAATCTCGAAACTTTGCCTCGCGGTCTCGCTGCAAAAAATTCTTTCGTCGTAAGGGAGAGGATATCTTCTTGCATCGAAGAAGCACGGCACGTTGCAGACGTCTGAAACAAGAAATGTGGAAGAAAGAACCGTGGTGCGTCTTCCTCGCCGCGAACTTTACTCCTATATGATACGCGGCGCGAAACTCTCTCGACCTCTTCCACACCTTTCCGACCGCACTTCATCTTCTTCTTCCTCTCCTTCCTTTTTCTCTTCCCATCTCTTCGTTCCTCTTCGTTCCTCTTCGTTCCCCTTCGTTCCTCTTCGTTCCTCTTCGTTCCTCTTCGTTTTGTTCGCGCATCACGGCGCGCCGTTCAACTTTTCTATGCAATTTACGCGGAAACATCGACGTCTCCCCCAGTGATACAAAGTCGCCAAGTGCCCGCGAAAGTAACTCGATTTCGATGGAAACTGCAGTCGGAAAAGTTACTCGGGCGGGATGGCGGTGGAAGAACGAATTCGTGGCCCGATGCGGAGGGCTCGTGCGAGTCGAGGATCCTCGATGCTGATAGAGAGGCCGTTACCGGCCTCCTGGTTAGATGGTCGTTCGTTTGGATCGTCGCTGGTGTTACGTGGGAAGGCGGAGACTTTGGCGCGTAAAATTTGATCTCGGCAACGAATGATTGTTCCTAGGCGAGCCTGAGAATCATCGTTGGAATCTCGAATTCGTTCGAGTCGATCGTACACGACTCCGCTGCCTTTCACGACCGGTCCGATAGACGAAACGACCCGATGATAATCGAAATGTAAATAAAAAAGAAAAACGGTGGAATCTCGAAGTTCAAAGAACCGGTACCGAAAATTCTTGGATCGATGAAAGCACTCGACTCATCCTGCTGATCCAAGCACGGATTAGCCTCGATCGTCGATCGCACCAACGTACCACGCACTCGCGATTATCATTGCCCTCGTCTCCCATCTGTCCCGTCCTCTAGAACCGACGTTGCCCGACGCTCTCGAGCTCGGCAGAACCGCACGCGGAAGTCAAGCGGATTATTAATCGCGCGATCAAAATTCAATCAACGCACGCAGGAAAGGAACAACGCAGCCTAGGTACGCGCGTTTAGGAAAAATCCTAAACCTCTTCACGGTCCACTCGCTACCTAGCTGTCCAAGCACGTAACGCGCAGTTTTGCCATAACCTCGTTGAACCCGCGGGTAAAAGAATGGCATCGGGAGGAGCGCGTTTACCGCGCGGAGACGACGTCGGATAGAGGAAATTCCGGCTGCAAGTATGACGAAATCGGCGTGCTCAAGATCGCGACGTATCGCGAGGAAAATCACGGACGAGGCGCGCGGATGGTAACGGTAGTCGCGGATGAAGTTTTTAGTATGCGCGATCTGTAGCCCCGGCAGGAAACAGAGTCCCTTCCATTAGGGGGCCGACGTTCCTGCCGGCATTGTTACGCCACCGACCCACCAAGAATCTTCCCTCTTATCGCGAGCCTCTGGCCGACGAGACGCAGCGAAACGGCCAAGGTGCTGCCCTTCGGCACCTTAAAAGGTTCTTCAGCGACTCGAGGCGCGCAGGTTCATAGCCTGTGCCTGCGCGGCTATAGCCGATCGTTGTTGCCTCTTCGACGTTTTCTCTTTAACAGAATCGGCTTGGTGGTCGTTTTTTCTTCGTGGGTTCTTAATTCGGGTCGTTCGGAGTTGCAGGATCTTCGATGGATTTCACTTTGGAAATTGCAGAAACTCTAGGAACAAATTAATCGACCAGAGTCGATTTCCTTAAATATTTGGCTGGCGTTTTCGATCCGACGTAAACGCGCGATGCTTCGAAAATTCGACGACCGTATAAAATTGCTGTCTGAACGCGACGCGAAACGAAAGACGGAGATTTTCCCGCTTGTCCTATATCCCTAATGGCACCATAGACGCCTGTATACCGTTGCCACTATATAAACTCGGCTTATTAGCCGCACGCGCGATTACGTCTGCGTGGCACGGCGTCACGCAGTATCGCTCTTAATTACATCCCCTATTTATTCTGTCTAATGACCGTTTGATTGGCTCTGTTAATTATTGTTAGTCCACGGTCTCATTATCTGCGACTAACGGAACAAGACGCGTCCTCCGCAGACTTTATCTCCTATCTGCTCCGTAATACGCTTCCTTTCGGCTTTCTTCGATCGCGAGGCCTTGTTCGCGGTTCGTTCGACGGATAGAATATCCGTCCGATCGATCGAATCGCCATACAACAACGACTGGTTCGTCTCGAAGGCGCAAGACCGAGATTCAGCTGGTGAAATATAGTTGACGATCAACGCGGAGCAGAAAAAAAGATGGATGGCCCTTTATTACGTTCGGCTGGAACGCTGCCTACGTATATTGGCGCTGCTCCTTAGACCAAGTTTTTGCGCCGATCGACGCAAGCTACCGAGTCGGATTAAATCCTGCTTACATTCTGCCAATTAATTAGAGAAACGGCGAACAATGGGATGTTTCGCGATCACGGAAACTCGTCCACTTTGATCGTCGAACGACCCTTTGTTTATTATTCGAATTGATCCAATCAACGCGCTACTCGGGATTCTTTCGCGGTAAGCGAGAAAGACGGAGAAAAAAATAATACACGGTCGCAAACGAATGGACGAGGATTCGCCCTTGGTGCCGAACAGTCGGCGGCCATTTTATCTGCAGGATCTTCACGCCAACGGCGCCACGTCGGGCCCGCGAAAGGAAAAACAGAAGAAAAAATGAACTAATTGCCGCCCTACCTGAGCTCTACGTTCCCGGAACGAACGCTATCTTTCTAACTAATTAAATTACGCGCCGTGAAATCAGAGAGGCGAGCGAGCCGCGGCGAAGGCCGACCACGGTACGCGCCAAGTCCGGCTCGCGTTAAGTGGTAAATCGTCGAATTAACATCCGTTTCTTGCCACTACAACGATTTCACGCGGCTCACGCGCCATTTTTTCGCTCCTCCCTCGCCCTTTCCTATTCCTCGATCGTAACAGCAATTGCGGACTCGCTTCTACGATCCAATTTCACTCGGAGTTGAATAATTCTAGGGCGCGACAGCGAACGCGCGAACGCTCGATCGCCTTCTTCGCGTTCTTTCTAGTTTTTAATCGTTGTCTTTGCAGGAGGCGAAGCTCTCCTTTCTAACGCTAGATTCTCCGTCACGTTTCTCGGCAGAACGATTCATCTCTGGGATTCTGGTAATCGCAAAGCCGACGACGTTCGAAATTTCGTAAGGCAGCGGTTTCCATCCGCGTCGTCGTTGCGACGAATCGAACGTGAACGATCCGTGGATCGAGAGAAACGCGTGGCGAATGGCGAAATGAGTCGAGACGACGGAGAGGAACCGAGACAAAGTCGTGCGATAACACCGCCAGAGAGTGCACAGTCATACGTTACGTCCGCGAGACTTTCATGTCCCCTAGAAACTGAAGTCGCGTAGTAAGAGTGCTCCACATAAGGCAAGACGACGTAACGTATACTGTTACAACAGCCTCGTTGCTCCGCGTAACGCGCATAGTGCGCATTCCTATCCACGGACTAATATCGACTGCCGGGTTGACTGGTCTCCACAGATAAGCCTGAACTGGGTCAAAGCCAGTCGACGCCAGTGAAAAAATTCGCTGTACGCTGTCCCGATCGGTGCCCCTTCGACCATTTGAATTTCTTCGGGTTATCTATACGAATTGAGGAACGCGTGGATGAATCGTAAAATAGAAAGTATATTTAAATATAGAAGTGTGAGTGTAAGTATAAGTACAGTATCAGTAGAGTATAAGCCGATCCAGATCCGCACGCCGGTGCCACGTCGAAGACACGAAAATTCGCGTCGTTTGAATTTTCGCCAAGCAAAGCGAATAAAAATTTGAACTCTTCAGATTTGATTTATTTCAGCGCGCGAATCCAGCGGAATAACAGGTTAGTGTATCGCGATTAAAGCGTATCGGGCGCTGATTTGCGAGGGTTTAAATACTAAGGATTTGTCCCTCTGGAGGGACTATCTCCTGACAAATCATATCGTTATGGTTTCGATAGCTGTGGCATGCAGGATGTTTATAAAACGTGATTATCCTATCGCTGTATTCTGATCCCTTCGAATTGATTTCTTACTAAACGCTCTCAATGACTTCGGTGACTAGGATAGCTAAACAGATCGGATGTAGAGTTTTCTTAGAAGCGACAGCCACTTGAACGAAATTGTCGCCAGTTTAATCGTTCTTCAACGATAATCTCGATACTCGAGGCTTTTCTCTAGAAAATTGCTCGGAGTTGGCGACTTTTCCGTCGCCGTAGCTTCTTACAGAGAATTTTCAACACGCTCTGGTTCGCAAGTTCGATCGAGTCCGAAGCACAGTTTGAGTTCGATACACAGAGACAATGCGAAGCTCGAGGAGAAAGAAGATGACGAAGGTATTATCCGTATAGTACCCGTAGCATAATCGCAGCTCGCGCAGACTGGTCGCGTGATTTCTTCACGGCAGGAACGTTAACTCAGCTGGAAAGTGTTTCTGGCCGATGTACACGACACTGTCGTCGTCGCGTTTAAGTTTACCAGCTTCTCCGAGGGGGACACGCGTTCCCTGATTCACGTTCTGAGCGGTTGCTAATAGCCTGACGAAGGCTTGGCGGAAATTTGCGAGCCACCATCTCGGTGGATCACGACGATCGTCGACAGCAGGGGGCCCCGATGTGACGAAGGTGTCGTTGGTTGCACGCGCTTCCGCGAAACGAGATATCCTAGAAACGATCCTCTCGCTCCTCTCTACGATTCTCCGCGATCGACCAAGTTGACGACACGGTTAAATTTACGCGCGTCCGTCGCGAGAATTCCCACTTTCCATGGGCCGTTCGATTCGCGTGCTCCGTCTATGGCGATCGCGGGACGAACGCGACGCTTTGCTATGGAAACACGGGGATAATCGGCGTGAATCGTCGATGCCGTGTAAAACATTTACGACATTTACGACTATTTAGAATAGAATATCTTAGACCGTGGGACAGTCGCTGTTTTGGGACAGGGCCGTGGGTGGTGTCGTATTAAATTCTACGGACAATTGCCGGAGCATAAAATCGTGCGCCTAGTTTATCGATATTTTGCGCGAACAATTAGAGTTTGAGTCGACAAAGTGAATTCTACGCGATGAGACGATAGAACGACTCGACCAAATTTATTCCTTCCGTATTTCTAGAATTCTCTCGTATATCCATCTCTGGCGATTAAATAATTCCACGGTCGAGCAATTCGCCCCGAGTTGCGTTTAATTAACACGGACCTACGATAACAGTTAACGAGGCTCTAATAATAGAATAAGGTAGCTGCTTCTATTCTAAAATAACTATCTTTTGAAATCATTCCGCATAGTGAATTAAGTAAAGCAACCGTCTATCTCACGATAGGCTCGCGGTCGATTCCCCCGTGTTTCCACGCGTAGATCGTCGAGGCATCGCAGGCCGAGCGGAGATTAGATAAAAGAAAGGAAAACTAAAAAATAAAAAAAGAAAAAAAAACATAGTCCAGGCTAGAATAAAGAAGCCCCCCGCGGATAATTATTGTCCCGGCAGGCTCTTTATCGTACGTGATTTTCACGCTGCCATAGACATTCAAATTGCGCGAGGGCTTTAACCAAGCAACGAGCGAGATAGTGGTCTGCGCCGTGCTCGGTAATAATTGCGATAGCCGGAGCGTAGGGGCAGAGAAGAGAGAGAAAGAGAGAGAGAGAGAGAGAGAAAAAAAAGAAAAAACAATACACCTGGGGGAGACAACGGAGCGAGGAAAACTTTATTACGCCAGGGACAAAGAAATTACAGCCTGTGCAGTGCCGGCCGGTCCACGCGGGCTGCGACTATGCCTGCATAAATATCATTCTCCGCGACGTTGGGTCTCTAATTTTCTCTCATTAGAGGCTCGAACGACGTGTTTCTTAGGGAACCGTGTAACGTGACGTTTAGAGTTGCTTTAGTGGCGTGTCAGGTTCGAATGTTTCGTCGTTTCCTTCGTTTCGCTTGGTTTTCCAGCGAAGCAACGCGAGAGGGATCGCGGGAGGAAGCGATAAAGGAAGAAATCGGAGGAAGGAAAGAAAGATCGTGCACCGATCGCCTCCGACAGCGATTGTCTCGCGTGTCTATACGTTTGCCGCGGTCGTCACGGAGACGCCGAGCACGGGGTGCAAGGTTGACAAGCTCGTCGTCGGGACAAACGCAGTGCGAGATCTCTCGATCGAGCATCTCCAGTCAAATAACGCGGACGTTTGCATTGAATCGCGCTCGCCGCGACTCGCCGATCCCGTGTAATGCCATTTACATGAAACGTAATCCGCGAAGGTTGCGCGTCCGCTGGCAGCGCGAGCAGAAGAGGCAACGAAACGGGCCGCATCGTGGTTCCCTGGAATTTCTGTCACGGCCTAATGGGGTGTTGGTGTCGCCGTCTCGCTTCGTCACAGATTCTGTCTGTTTTGTTCTCTCGAATTCTCACGCCATTAGTCACGCTCGTTTTCTCGCCTTCTCGGCTAGAGTCCGCGCGATGGCCCCTCTCGATCGATATATTCCTATCAGCTCGGCCTTGGCCACTTCTATCGGACGCAAAGGACGTCAACTTTCGTATTTTTTTAGTCTTCCGCGTAATGCGTTACGCAAACTCTATCGTGTTTAATTCTCTGTCGCGTTTACAGATGGAAATATCATCGGTCGAGTAGTACAAAAATTTGCAAATCCTTCACTTCGTTTTCTCTACGTTTCCGTATCGCGATAAAAGATATTTTCGCTCGATAGATCGGCTCGAAACGCGACCGTTCGGAGAGGAGAGGAGGAGGACGAGGACGAGACGAAGCAGAAGACGCGCGCGCAATTAATGTTTTTACTCGTGCACGGCCGTTACTCTCCCTTCGACCCGAATCTGCGTTCACTCTCGATATTCCCTTTCACGCAGAGCTCGTAGACAGCCAGATAGAAAACGACTTCCTGATCTACAGGGTTAAACGGCGACTGGTCGATCTCCTATATCACCTTCCCCGTGGGACTGTTTACACGAGCCGTGCTTGCCATTTACACGACATATTTCTGTCTTGTTCGATTCTCCGCTTCGAGAAAGGGGAAAGGTGAACATCGACGCTCGGAAAGTTAACGTGGCTGAAATTTCACGTTCGCGAGCCGTCCAAGCAACGTCGATTTCCGATTGAAATCGGCGTATTTTTTCGCGAGCTGCAGTCGGCCGTGTTTAAATAAGCGAACAACGTAAACAAACAAGAAGAGAGTGCAAGCAAACGAGCGTGAAATGTAAACAGATTCGGAATGCAAACAAAGAAACGAACAAACAAAACGCGAGCCAAGAAATCGCCAAATCGAAACGCGAATGTTTCGATCGGGAAGTAAAAATCGCTCTTCCGTTTCTAAGCGCACTCGTCGATTACGACGACCACGTGTCTACATAGCGAGCCGATGCCCGAGACGATTCGCGACGATTCTCCGCGAAACAGCAACATTCGCGGAGAAGCAAGAGGAAGACAGAGAACGCCAGAGACGAAAGAAGGATCGGTGTGGCGGGCTCGCGGCGAGGGGAAAGAAGAGGCGAGGCCAGAGAGGGCGAGCTTTCTCCGTAATGCAGTTGGATGCACGCGCGATTCCACGAGCGGAGTCTGTATCCGTGATGTTCGCAACTCTCGTGGATCCATTGTCCTCGTTCCTCGCGGTTGTTGTAGCTTAGTGGGTTACTTAGGCACACGCGAACAGAGGCGAGGAGAAAGAGGAGGATTTTCAGCGGCGCACGCCGTGGCAGCCAGTTAGATAATGCTCGCGTCACAACGGTGAAACAAAACGGGCAAACGGTGCTTGACTGTCGTCGTTGAAAGCGAGGAAAGTTTTGTTCCCATTGTCTGGCGCGCTAATCGAAGGCCGTGGAAACGCGAGTCGCCAAGCTGTTCGCCAAGCTTCCGCTGCTTTCTGTACGTCGTTCGTGCGAACGCGTTGCGTTCTAGCCTTTTTAAATCGGCCGCGATCGGTGTCTCGTATTATTCTTCTCGCGACGCATTGCACGATACCTATACCGTCTTGGCCTCTTCGAGACGTTCCCGCTTAGAGAAAGCGTTCTTACCAAGCGTATATATTACTTGGATGGGTTTTTGGCAATCTCATATTTACCCGCAATTCTTCTGTAAATGCAACGATATCGTACAAAGTATGATTCGTTAGGATAGATCGGCGAATGGATCACGAGCAAACGGTTGGGTAACCAAACTCGAATGCAACCGCTAAGGATCGATCCGTCTTTCGATCTCAAAATACGCGTATCGCGCAACATAATCGAACCGAATCTTCAAAAAATCGCTAACAACGCTCCTGTCACGTCGAAGACACGAAAATTCGCGTCGTTTGAACTTTCGGTAAGCGAAATGAATAAAAACTTGAACTTTTAGATTTGATTTATTTTAGCACACGAATCCAGCAGAGTAACAGGTTAGAGTATCGCGATTAAAGCGTATCGGGCGCTGATTTGCGAGGGTTTAAATATTAGGTAGTCCGAAAAGTTTGCACCGAAAAGGATGCACCGCGTTCTCTGTTTTATATTATTTTTGTCGAATCACGCACGATCGTAATAATGGAAATAGAAGAAACCGAATCGCACATGATTCGATAAAATAAAATAAAACGAAAAAAGATTGTACATTTGTTATTTCCTTACAAAATGAAGGAAACTTTTGGGACAACCTGATACTAAGGTTTTGTCTCTCTGCAGGGATTATCTCCTGAAAAACTATATCGTTATGGTTTCGACAGCTGTGACATACAGTATATTTATGAAACGCGATTATCCTATCGCCGTATTCTGATCCCCCGGTGACACTCCCAATCGATCAGTTATCGTTTCTGGAATCGTGGATTCGTCGAATCGAGCGTGGCCAGGCAGGTTAGTAGAAGCGCGACGGGATCTATCGATCGGTCGTTAGAGCGGGATGTTTAACCAAACGACAAAGATCTCTCTCCTCCGTGTCGCGAACGAGGTGGACGCTTATGTAAGCGAGGGATCTCGATCTCGAGATCTCGTCTGATTACTCTTTACAAGGATCGTTTCTCCTGCGAACGGGGTTTATCGATATCCAACTACGAATTGATCGATCGCGACCAGGAAATACCAGAGACCAAGATCGCGGTGAAAAACCCACGGAGAATTATTCGAATTGAGATTATTCCTCTTTCTTGGTTCACGATCACGAGAAATCTCTTCCATTACGCCAATTTATACACAACGATTCGCCATCTTCTATGCAACGAAATCGGCGATACTTGGCGTTGGCAATTTAATGAAAACGCAGTTGCGGCGACCAACGATCTAGAACTTTTAGCATCAAACGCATCGCGATACGACGAGAGTACAAGGAAACGTAGAAATTTCCTATAGAGGTATTGGGCTCGAAATAGCTCAATCGATCGTAGAATATAGAAGAAGAAGAAGAAGAGGAAGAGAGAAAAATAGGAAAAAGTAACGGAACAATGACGAATTTTACTCGCGGTACGGGCACCTAGGAACGATCGTTTTTCACCGATAACGTAATTACGCTCACTAGCCGGGATTTTACGAGCGTGTCTATCTCGAGTTCGTGGCTGGTGCGCGAAAGTTACATAAAGACTCGACGGTACCCCATAATTTGATCGAACAAACAATGTTCGGCGAGCCGGTGTATTTAAGTTCGAGGTGAAAGGCGGCAACGTGAAAATGAGAAAGAGTCGGACGGGTGTAAAAAGCGAAATATCGGAATTATCTAACGTTTCCTTTCCTTTTTTCTGATTTTTTCTTTTTTCTTTCGTTCGATTTTCCAACGACGACGCGTCTACACGAATAAACAACATTGCTATATATTTGTACGTACGGATGAAAAACCGCGACAGTTTCGAATATTAGTCGCGAGTATGTTTGGCGGCGTGCGATTCGCATCGGGATACGATCTCGCGATACGAGAAAACGAGCGTCGTCATCTGAAACCATCTTCTTCTTCTTCGTCGTCGTCGTCGTCGTCGTCGTCGTCCTCCGTCAGTTCGTAGTCAGTGTACTAGTATTAGTCGCGCAAAAAGAAAACGCGGACGAAACTTGAGTAATATTGACCGCAGGAAAAGTCGCGGGTTCGTTGGTCTCATGGCCTTTGCTAAATCGAATTGTCGCGACTAGCGACAAACAGCTGATTTCTCGCGGACTTACTAAACGTTTCCAAACGCTTCGAGTTATCTAAAATTTACGCGTATTTTATCGGATTTTCTCGCTCGACGCTTTACGATTTCCACGGATTTTTTTTTATGGAAATATTCTTTTATCTCGACGATGATTTTATTCCGTTGAACGCGCGTTCACGCTCGGTGAATCGCGCGAAAGCTCCCTTCAAGGATAATGTTCGTTCCAACGCGTTGGTGAAACACAAGAAAGCACGGCGGAAACGCGGTCGTCGAACGTGGCGGAAATTCGCGTCCCCGAGGGGCGAGCACGAAGCGACGCGGAAAACAAAGTCGGCAGTCGGAGTTTAGATAACATTATTATCGAGCGAGGCTTGGAAGGAAGGGCGAACCGAGTACATGAGAGCGCGACGGGGTTCTAGGGCCCCGGCATCCTTGCCCCGGGCTAAGGGAACACGCGCCGCGGGAGAGTCGAGGCGGATCGGCGAATCTAACGACCAAATCTCGGCACCGGTGTAAAATGCAAAACAGCGGAGGGGAAGAAGCGAGAGCGTGGCGAGGCGATGGACTCTGCGTTCCCCGAACGAATTCCGCGATGCGTGGCGACCAAGGTGGAGGTCGAGTACTTTGCTCCCTCTCCTTGCTCGTCCTTCTACGCCTCCGACTCCCCTTGCTTCTCTTCTTTGCCCCTTCTTTTTCTTCCTTCCTTCCTTCTTCTTATTCTTCGTCGTCGTCGTCCTCGTCGTCCTCGTCGTCCTCGTCGTCGTCGTCGTCGTCGTCGTTCTTCTTGGTTCTACGTGGTCTCCGTAGCAGCTACTTGGCGTTGTTACTTCAGCCCCTGCTCGTCGTTGTCCGCTGCTTCCTCCGACTCCTTTTTCCTTTCTGCCTCTGTACGGGAGTGCGCGAAGCAGAACGAAACGAGGGTACCCGCTTCGTGTCCACTTACAGCTCGGTCCGTCCTTTTGGTCGTACTCGACGCAGGAGAAAAGGTCGCTTCGATCGGTATCGAGTCCACGTTCTTTCGGCAATCTCTGGAGTTTTCGGGTTGCCAGGATGGCAGTGTCCGTGAAGGCGAACCGATAGGACTGTCGCTGTCGACTGCGTTCCACCTCTTCGAATGCGCGAATCTACGGTTTTAGAATGGCGATGCAACGTGGTGCAGGGCTGCCAACGCGAGGAACGAAACTCGTGACGAGAAAGCTAAAGCTAAATCCACGATCGGCGAGCGATTTATAGCGAACCCGCGACGAATCGTTAACGAACGATTAAATAATAAACGCAACGGCCTCTGAATGGCGCGCGATAAATCCGACTTAACGGACAGCGGCGTATTATTTACGCGGCGCGGTGACAACGTTAAAAAGCCGCGAGATGTAATAACGCGAAATGTCCGCGGATTAAAAGCCGTGACACTGCTAGTTCTACCGATCGTTCTTTCTCGCAACGATGCAATTAAATTCCGCGAATATAATTCGCGAGCCGGCCGCTTTTCTTCTTTGCAGTCGATCCTCCGAACAATCCGATTGACTTTGCGCGGCTAAGAAAAACGCGTATCCAGAAATCGTAGCGTCGAGGTACTTACCTATATTCCATTTTCTATATTCGCGAGCACCAACGAAGCGTTGATAATCGGGCTTAATTGACAAAGCTAGGAGAAAATTGTATTATAGTCTCGAATCGGTCGAGGCGGACGAATTACGATACAGCGACCGTGAGGAAATGGCGACAGGAAATGTCGAGTAAAGTGGCGGAACAAGCGTCGACGTCCGTCTCGCGAAATGGAGATCGGTAGCGGTGCAATTACACGCGCAAATTGTAGCCGTCGTCTCGTCCGTCGTGCAGCAAGGCCCGTGTTACGCCGCGTGGCTTGCCATAAACCGCTTTTCTCAGCCGTCCTCTGTCCAAAAGAATACAATTAGCTACAAATTGGTTACACGACGTATTTCGCGTCTCCGGCTCAACAACGTCTGTTCCTTTGTCTTACAATGTCACAGAGGAATCGCCTTACAAGACCATTATGTACATACGATGTTGCGTTTCGAGAGTTCGTCACCGTTCGAGAAGCCTGACGAATCAATCGTAGAAACTTCTCGATCCTGGGTCGTACGATGGATCGCGCGATCAGGACCACCAACGATCGCGAAATGTTTGCATGGTGGGGAGGAGAAAAAGACAGGGACACAGGAACCAAGAGTGGCAGTTCTCAATAGTTCTCTTCTAACGCTCACAAAGCAAACGTCGAGACACTCGATTCACATTCTCGATCACTGAGACACAGTCTGAACCTGTTAATTCGTCGTCAAAATCGACTTAACCACCCCTAGTGTTCTGAACGAAATAGGGAAACGACTGTTCACGTTCAGGACATTTGGTCCTTCGAGCAGGATAACGTGCGCTGGACAGCGAAGTGAAAACAGTGTACATACCAGTGATGCAGCAATAAATCAGTGCCACGTGATTACACTACTGTCATCATCACAGACCGATCCTGTTGTTGTTGTTGGCGACTTAAAGGATTTAGATCTGGTTCCTATTTTGTCGTTGAAGCAGGAGAAAGCAAAGACAGTATCTGTTGGAGCCCAGGTTAGAACCCAGTGACGTCGACAACCCTGAGATTGGGTCCTCGTCACAGGTGGTGCGAGAACCTGAACCTTTCAGAGAGACAATACACATTCCATCAATATTAATCTATAGCAAAGAAGAAGCGCTTTTGGACATAGAAATTGTTCACCCTTGCAGTTCTAATAGTAGATCAGAGGAGGAACTGATAAAGACTCCATCCAGTTAGAGTCGTTCACCGGCATTTGCCAGTGAGATAGCAAGATTAGGGCCATGTCTGCTCAGGCTACTAAAGATCGTATTGAGGAATTAGTGGCAAAATTTGGGTCTGAGTACAGAAATGCCATAGCTTCCGCTAGTACGGTTGATGAGAACCTGGATTTTCTTAAGGTAGTCCACGAGTTGACGAGATACGAAGGTTTTGACCCAATACTTTTGACGAAGCACATGTGATTGTTTGTATTCGTCGAGTCGTTTGGAAAAGAGGACGGTTGAGAAAAACGGTTTATGGCAAGCCACGCGGCGTAACAGCCCGTCTGTCCATAAAATGACAATGTACCCGGTGCTAGAAGCGTGCTGGTACACGCTAAAACGTTTAGATCCGCGTCCCGAGATAACCTAACCTTCGTCATAGCTTACCGAGCGCGACGCCGGTCGGTTCCCTTCCTCTTTGCTTTTCCTTCTGGTGTATCCGCCTGCCGTCGCACCGATCCAGACCTATTCCTATGGGATGGAAACCACCTAACGGTAGGTCGAGCTTTTTTTACGTGTGCGCCGCCATTTAAAAGTGGATCTCGATCGCTCGTCCTCCATTGGAACGCGCGAGCTCTACCATTTCCACCGACAATTACCCACGTTTATTCATGCACTACGCTCGGCAGTTTCAATCGTTTATTACGTCTGCGTCGTACGCTCGCGTCGCCTCCTTTCTTTTTCGTTCTTTTCTCTCTTTTTGCTTTTTTTTTCTTTCTTTCTTTCATTTCGGCCGAAATAAACGCGAGAACGTGATCGTAATCGTAATCAACGGTTTTACCGGTGGATGGTTCTCTCGCTGGACGACGGATGTTACCAGGAAGCATGATAAATCGGACATCCGACGACTCTGTTACCATTGGACTTTCGATCGAGGAAGTTTCAGAGTCAGAAATCGTAGCGATATCCTCCGATTTTTATTTGTTAGACCGATGTCGTCGAACTTTCGCTGCGTGATCGCACCTCCGCGTTTCGCTCTGCTATTCTACAAAACAAAACCTGGATTCCGACTTGGCGTCGAAGAATCGAACAGAAGACTCGCGACTACGTAAATACGAGGCAAAGATTTCCACGAAACAGCCGGAGCTAATTAGAATGGAGGCCCGTGTAATTAATCCCGAACACGCTTAGGCAAACGTTTCCCTTTCGAATGCGCGGCGACAGTTTCACGGAAGCCGACGCTGGTTCCACGAAACCGATCGCCAATTCTGTATGCTCGTCACAGTGTGAACGCGTGCTCTCTGCCGTTTCGACGAACAGAAGGAAAGAAAAAGAAAGAGAAAGGAGAAAGGAAAAGGCAGGAGCCGACCGGCGAAGAGTTTACGAGCAGGAAATCGCGCGTTTCGTCGTAGTTCTCGCGCGTGCTCGGTTTTTCGACGTGTCTCGGTGAAAATTCGAGCGGAAAGAGGGGAAGATCGTGGCGAGAATCGCGCTCGTTGTTGAAACGGTCACGTTCTTACACTCGATCGAATAATTCGCTAGTTTAGAGGACGGGCACGACGCGTTCGTGGTTTGACCCTTTGGTTAGAAAGTGTCGCGTTTCCGCCAACGTTCTCGAAGCGTTCGCGAGCTCGTCGAGTCTCGGCCTTTGGCGCGAAACTTTCCTCGCCTCGCTGCGAAGCGATCCTACTCTTTGTTCCGCAGCTTGGACTTTGTCGAATGGTCGCAATCTTCGAAAGTTTCTCGCGGAAACGACGGAAGAAGGACGACGGACAAAGAGCACGACAGACCGAGCAACGCTTCAAATTAGATTCGTCGCTAATTCGCTAAAATCAAAGGAAACTGATTTATGTAAAACAGGTTTAAGATCGGACTTGGAGTTTCCTTTAGAACGATCGTTTACCGAATAGTCTTCTTCTTATTCGCCGTCGTTTGCATTTATTTCTGCTGCCGTCGTGTCGTCTCGCAATCGCGTTTCTTGTTGGTCGGTCGGTTAAGACGGATTTAAAAAGATGCCACCTTTAAGGATGATTCGAGGAACGATCGTTGCCTCATTGGCATCCAAGTATGCTACTTGTCTCTTCTATGATAGAGTGTTTATTAGCTTTATTGTCGCCCGGTCGTTTGACGTTCGAAGGGGAAGCGAGGCGAGCGTCGCTGGTATCGGACGTTGTAAAGTCGGCTTAATGTGCCACCTCCTCGCAATTACACGCAATAAATCGTTTCGGAGCGAGCCATTACACCGCGATCCTTTATGGCGTCTAGATAATGATCACTCGCGATTCCGCGCCAGTATGGTCATGCACTTTTCCAGCGTCTTTCGCGTCTTTTCTTTCCTCCTGCTTTTCGTATTTTTTTTCAACAGTTTATATCCATCGCGGAAATATTTCACGCCAGGCCGTGATCGTTCAACGAAATACGATTCGTCGTCTAATTGATCGCGGCGACGCGCTAGCCACGACACAACAGGTTTCCAACGGAGGCGAACGCTTCCCTGTCGTTCTTATGCTTGGAATAATTTTCTAGTTTGCAGGGTAAACATAAGAGGCTCGTGTCGCCTCGTAGACTCGGCTCTGCCTCGAACCGCGTTACGATGAATTCGTTCCTGAACGCCCCGTAATTTCAACGCCCCGCGATATTTCATCGTCGCGTCTCGCTGTTACAGCGCGTCTTCCAGCCCCGACCGTCCTTTTTTTTTCCCTCGACGCAGTCATGGGACGTTAGCGATTTTTCTTTGCTGAAACTTATTGCTCCTGTTGCGTCTCCGCGGGGATCGAAGGATAGGTGGTATTCTGGTAAAGTCAAGGTACTGGTTGTTACGGGTTTTTAATGAGAAGAATCGTTTGCGGAGAGTGTGAAATGGAAAGATCGCACGCGATGTTTCTTATATCCGGCATACTTTCTTTTGCTCCGCAACGTGTAAAGTTCGAGTTTTCGAAGTTGCCGCGTAGAAAAATCTTACCGTAATGGAAATTGATACCTAATATTAGTAAGGGCATTAAGAAAGAAAGAAAAGAAGAAAAAAAAGAAGAGAGAAAAGAAAAAAAAAACAACCAAGGATCGAGGACTTAAGGGAAAAGGAAGTTTAAAGAAAGTTCACAGAGTATCGAACGTTGGACATTTTTATTCCTGTCGGTCGTTATCATAAATTCACAAAGACTATCTTTCTCAAACGTCGTGTATATTCTGCTTGAAACGATCTTTACAAACAGGGGCCCACGATCAGCTTTCACACGCGCGATGATTTACTCGTTTACATAGCCGATGGTCTTACAACGGTGTTAACAACAAACGAAAAAAAGAAGATATCGTCGAACGAGCGACCAAATAGTATTCCTCCCTGTACGGCAGTGCCTTTCGAACGCGTTTTGAATAATTTCCTAGTTTGCAGGGGGAGCACGATCCTTCTGGTGGTCTATTGTCTTGCCAGACACTCGGAAAGTGTCGCTCCTTTTCCGCCGGTGTCGACGCGTCGCCTACGACTCTGCCGCGCAACGTTCCGTCGTGTTTCTGCGCGACGGCTGATTCAACGCTGCGTTGATGCGTCATTCGATGAATTATCCTTGGCCAATTCGCAGCCAAGATACCAGTTAAAAACGCATAGCTTGGCAACGCAAGGCGAAAAGGCCGCGACAAATCGTCGCCAAGCACACGATCGAAAAGCTAAATTTCTGTAAGGACTTCCCGGCAAATACCGGACGATGGCGACATCGTGAACGTTGTTAAATTAGAGATTTCGCGTTTGGAATCGTCCGGACGCTTCCTCGGAAATTACATTCACGTTTTCGAGGATTAAAATCCACCTGATCGACATCGATTCGAAACTTGGTCTTTATCCTTGATAGCGCGTCCTTAAGTCCTTACGGAACGAAGCGATTCGTTGTAGCGGACGTTGAAAATAAATCATACGCGATACGCGGTCACGGGTTTCGTGGGTCTTCCGGTTTGAGTTGGCAGGTCAGGCGGCGAGGAAGGAAACAGGAAACGTCGCCGGTTGGGGACTAAACGCGTGAGCTGCGCGCGCGATAGGAAGCGGAAGGGAGGCGAGCGATCGTTCGTTTTTCGATGTTCGTTCACGCTTGCTCGCGGTGATTTTCGGCTCGCTGTTGCAGTGCGTACGACGGCTCGTCGCTGAAGCTAACCTTGGCCTCTTGCGTTTCTCGCGCGTTGAACGACTGGTGCTCGTAACTTTTCCGTACGATATAGCGACTATATATCTCAGTAACGAGGAGAAGGAACGCGATATTTTGTTCTCGAAATCGAAATTGCAATATCGAGGTACGTTGTACGCGATGGATGTTTCCCTTCGAATTTGTGCGACATTTAACGAGAAACGAAGCGTGTATTTGTTTTTTATTCGAACGTCGAATGAAAGAATACGTTCGTCGAAATTGACGCTGCCGGTGTAGACGTCGCGGATTATCGACGATCCACCAGCTTCTCAAGCTCTTGCATTTCGAAGCACGCCGCGCCGGTCAGACGCAGGCAACGTCGTCTGCCGTCTTACTCCAAGTATCCCCCGAAGGCACGACAGATTACATACCAATACTGTACCTACTGATTTTCGTACACTTTGCGAGAAATGAGAGGTTTCTTAATGCGAAAAGCAAGTCGAACGTTAAACACGTGGCGCGGAATATAAAAGAGAGAAGAACACGGAACAAGCCTATATGTATATTGTCGTTTCTGTTGCAGATACAAGCCACGCAGGACGAAAAAACGACAAGTGAGTACTAGAACGAGCTTACGTAAAATATTGCGTTTCGATCCACAAAGGTCTATGTAGATTTGAAGAAACGTTCGCGTTGTAGAATTTAAATACGCGTCGCCGAGCGTTACCAGGCTCGAACACGATAGCTTTCACAACGTTTCATTAATAGATTCTAGCTTGGCTTTTGCCGCCGTCAGTCGATGACCCGCGTTAAGACCCGCAGCAGCAAACGTAACGTTGTTTCGAACAATGAAACCGATCGTGGCGAAAGGCATCGGCGCCGTACATCATCGACGATCCACAACGAAGCGACCAAACTGCGCTTCGCAATTATTTGCAACTCCGTGATACCCTGCGCGCTCGCCGCGGAATGTTATTCTTACGGTGAATAGGTGGCGATGCTATGAGAAAGAGATTAGCGCCGGATCGTAGATCGGTCGATCGCTTCTTGCGGCTGCGTGGCTCGCCGACGACCTGTCGAGTATTAATTACGTCGAACATTGTAACCGGAGAAGCAAAAATCGCGACAACAACGTTGAAACACGTCGAGAGGATTTAATTGGGAAGTTTAGCCTGGGTCGCGAGAGAAAAGAAAAAAAAAAAAAAAAAAAGTGGAAACGTGAGTCATCGACGGCCCACTGACTCAACTAAACACAGTAATTACGGTATATAATCGTCTCCCCACGTGCGCTGTTTACGCTGTCGCCCTCGAAACTCAAATTCGTATCGATGGGTTCGAGTCGCTCGCAAGTTGCGAACAATTCGTTCTTCTACGTGGATTATTTGTCTAATTGTAGCGATAACGATGGTAGATACACTTGGATATACTTTTCGACGCTGATATCGGCGGCGATGGGACGAGATGAAACTCGACAGATGTTACGGAGAAAGACGGACAGAGAACGGACTTCGTACGTAACAGATTTTCGACGTTGTTCGATACCGCGTTCGGAAATTAAGCTATTCTCGAGACATTGCTCGCTAGCGATGGAAAGAACGTACGTTCATGGGACAACTTTGTACTTATATAGAGAAAAGCAGGCGATCTGGCTCTCGGCAGCCAGTTGATCGACCACTGCCGCGCGGTTTTGCCGTACAGATCGGCCTTCTTTCCCAGGAAAAATACGACTGTGTGTACACAGCTCGCAATCGGAAAAGATGCGTTTCGCTTCTCGTTCTGTTGCGCCCTTTCGCACGAATTACGTTCGGCTTAATACCACGTTCCGTTGACAGTAATTGTCGGTTTTTATCGTTTTGGCCGACATCGCTTCGCGAAAGAATGATTCGCGTCGGGATTTCTATCCAGCTGAATGCTTAGAGCGAGAGATAATCGATCGACGTCGAGCCACGAGATATCGCATTGACGAACAAGCGTGGATTTTCTTTGAAATTGTACGCTATTCCCCGTTCTAGACGAGACTGCGAATCTCTGGTCGATCTTTCGACTTTACGAGAGAAACGATGTACTTTTCGACGTCGTTTTTCAGCGACGAGAGACAGCAATAGCCTCGAGCGACTGATCCAAAGTACGTGGGAATAAATCGGTAAAGGGCGAACTTTGCCGGTAAACCGGAGTCGCGCGCCAGTGTCCATATTAATTTTAAAGGAAGAAAATAATTCACCGACTATGAAGAAGTGGCGAAACGTCGGTGATAAATCAGAACCACTCGTGGAAAGATTGTTTCTACCGAATGGGATGGAATTTCTCGGCGATGTTCGCGCGCGAAGACTGAGAAATAAGGAGGGAGCCGAGGGGTTTTCAGTAACAGAAGAAAAGTCGGTGGCGTGTTCTGGTTTAAGCGAGTTTCAACGAAAATAATTAATACGTTTCCATGAAGAGAAACGGTCGCGCATCCATTAACGCGATCCAGGAAGGTGTTCCGCGAACGTAGCGAGCAATCAGAGAGCCGAAACCGCTCGTTTCCCGCGCAAGATCGATCGACTGTCCCGTTTTTATGCGTTCGTCGCGTGGTAATGAGTGCTGCTCCTGTAATGGCTCGTTGCATTAACGTCGCGCCCGACTTCGTCCCGGTTGCCTTCCTTCGACGACGCCTCGAGTCTTCGTAGGTTCGGTCGGTAGTTTTCGGGGTGAGTCCGACGCGAGAGATCAAGGATCTCTCTGTGGACTGCGATCTCTGATCATCCTGTGGACTGCGAACCATAGAACCGCGTTGGAACCGGACGACGCGGATCTTGGATGGATCACAAAATCATATCGACATAGGACGACGTTTAGTAATTCTCGGTACCAGCGACGAGAGAAAAATTGCGCAACTGAAAGAGACTCGAGGAGGAACGCTTGGGAGTACAGTCTCGATGCAGATTTCTGCAAGTCACGAGGTAAAATACGACGGTTTACCGTGTCGTCGCGCGGCAAGAAACGTTGAATATTTTTGCAAAAGGCAGGAGAAGTGGTCGCTTGCCGCGTGCCAATTAGTATTTCCTAGTTTTCCCAGTCGGGCCACCTTCGTTGCTACGGTAACCGCCAACGATTACTTATTCCCTTTGTTGCACTTCGTAATTACGTTTAATTAGTTTTATTACTGCGCGTACGCGATTCAAATGCTGCGTGGCTCGAAAAACTTCCAATTAACCGGAGAATAAAGATTTCCCGCGTACACTCGCACGCTCGATGCATTATTTTCACCAGAGCGATCGTTCCTTGCGAATTCTAATATTTACGTCAATACGGATTTCCACCGTCGATCGCCTACCTCCGTTCGAATCTTCGTGTTTCTCCCTTCCCTTTTTTCCTCGCCTTTCTCTTTTTGCGCATTCGTTTCTCCGGAGGATTCGATCTGCAAAACGGGGTGAGTTCTTTCGCTTTCGTTCGGTTCCAATCGTCGGATAATCACGCTCCTCTCGACTTCTCGTAACTGGAACGAAAACGCATGCTTCTCGGATGATTCACACGTCCAGTTTTGAAACGCTGGATTTCAGAGAAGTGATCTCACCCCGTTCGAGACCGTGTCACGCGACCGTACGGAGGTCGTTGATATTCTGGACGAACAGAGCTTCGTTTGTTTCGTCTCGAGTGGCCACGGCCCGTGCTAAACTTCGTGGAAAATCGCATTAGCTTTCGGTGGAAAGGAAACCGTTCTGCGTTCCGTGAATCGATATTTCTTTCTTCCTTTATCCATGTCCGAAACTTTTTTTCAGTTAGTCGTAAACTTTAAATTTGCGCGTCGAGCCTTCGAATCTTGGCAAGAATTTAAATCGAAACTCTTCCGACGTATAACATCTTTGGTGTGACAAGACGTCGTATTTCAAACACGTGTTGCGCCATTTCGCGCGATCGAATCCTTCTCGCATTCAGCCTCTCTTCGCTACAGATTGCGTACAGGAGTTGCGAAATTTCGGTGGCAAAAAGTCGCGTGATCTGAAATACGATCCATCGCTCGTGCCTTTGCGGCGCGATTTTTTCCAGAAGCACGTTTCTTGCCTTCTTCGTGAAGAAAAGTGTTAAGAATCGTCGTACAAGCTCGGTATAGCTTGTCCAGGTTTTTTCTCCGCGGTTCGCCGTCAAACCACAGGAATTCCTCCGTGAAATTGGAAAGAAGGTTATACGTATAGAAAGAAATAAAAAAAAGCAGGCCGATGGGAACATCGTACGTTTTAATCCGGAAAAAGAAGAAGCCCAAAGTTTATGGAATTATTAACTGCAGCGGTAGAATCGTAATAGCGCCGCAATTGCAACGAGAAGAACAAGTCTTTATTCGGCAGAAAATCACCCATCAAGGATCGTTAGAATTTCTGATTACGTAAAAATTACAAATTCGTCGTTTCGGATATCGTGGTCATTTTTACGTTAACGTAACGACCATCCTCGATCGCGACACGGCGCGAATCTCGCGCGACTGTGAGTATTTTTCGACAAGATATTAGGCTGTCCGAAAAGTTTCTTTCGTCTTGTAAGGAAATAACGCACGCGCCGCATTCTCTGTTTTATATTATTTTTATCGAATCACGCACGATCGTAATAATAGAAATGGAAGAAAATGGATCGTGGATGATTCGATAAAATAATATAAAACGAAAAGAGGTCGTGCATCTGTTATTTCCTTACAAAAGTATTAACTAGGAGTTAAATAGAATTATTTGGCTCGCGCGAGATACCGATCCTAAGTGGAAACGTTAATCGCAAGTTTGGTAGAAGCTCGTGGGAGCGTGGGCGTGAATTGAGGCCGATTGCATTAGCGGAATTGCGATGTTACGGAATGCGAGTAGGTGAACCACGGTGTTTCGTTTGAGACAGCTGTCATTACGATATCAGCGTGTTTTGTCGAATGAAAATGCGATTCTCCGCTATGGCGAGCTGCAACGAGGCTACGTCGAATGGCGCGTCTGGTTATACTCGTGTCGCGTCGTTATGTTGCTCTTGCGTTACGCTAGAATCGCGTCGCGTTGGACTACCGACTTCGTGTCATATTTGTACCGTCTTCGAGGCCCGCTCGTGATGTTCTTGTACTCGTATGGCAGTTACATATCGCGTACCGGACGTTGTTCGTGGCTGGTTGTACGGTTTTTTCGGGAGCAGTCTGTTCTTGTAAGTCTCTCTCGTCGACTTCTCGTACCAGACGTTTTCACTTGGCGTCTTTTTACTCGTGCTCCTTCTCGCGTGCTAAATTCGCAGCATTTTACAATTCCTCGATATTAACGAAATTACGGTTGGAAGATGCGACGTTTACACGTCGATGAAAATACGAAAAGAATAACCGAGAGAATAATTATTCATCGTCAAGATTTCTTGCATGCCTGAGGAGGAACGGGAAGAGGGAAAGGAAGATACTCGCGTAATTTTTACCTGTGTATTATTTCGAGTATATCATTCGAATTATACAATATATCGTTGCTCGCGCGGACAGTCGTATTATTTCCACGCCTCCTTCGCCGTGCTCACCCCGTGACTTTCCTCGAGCAATACGCCTCGGCGTCGTAACCATCCGCTCGTGAGATATTCATACTTCTCGAAGGTAGTTTTAATAAAGCCTTCCCAAGGCCGCAGCTCGTCAGTACCAGGGGCCCCATCGAGCCACGATGCTGTCAGTGAAAACGAAGGCTCGCTTAAACCAGTGGCTAACTCGGAGTCTCGGATTGTCCTTGGATAAAATTCAGACGATGTTCCATCCTCAAACCCATGTCACCGTTGGCCAGTTAATAGCCGTCACGTCGGATTCGTTTCGAACAGAGAAAGAGAAAAATGCACGCGAGAGATAGGAAAATTAATCGACGATCACGGACACCGTTAACGTTACATCGTAACCAACTATTTGCTCTCGTTACCGTGTTACCAGTTAATGCTCGGTAATCGGGGCAACTATTCTGCAGGCGTCGCGTCGAAGAAAGCCGGCTTGTCCCGCGTTGCCGAAGGATGAAAGATACACGGTGCCATTCCAGAGGAAAGAGGCTCTGTCAGTCGTGTTTATGCCAGTGAAATTTCACCGTAGACCGCCCCTACAGCCTTGCCACCAAAACGAGCAGAAAGGGTGGCTCGCTGCAGGTCGACGCACTCGCCGAAAGAAGCCGGTTAGAATAACCGGCGTGGTCTTAGGATGGCTAACGCGGCGGCTCGAGGGATTCCACTGTCTCTTTTATCTTAAAATCCTACGAAAAATGATTATTTTCTCGCTATAGAAATCCCGAAACCCGAAATGATTTACGACGTTGTGTTGCAAAGGGATTTCAAGGGTCAGCCGTTTGAAACAGCCGGCACGAAAAGAGAAAGAACGACAAGTAGAATATGCCCGCCATTGGTGTTACCACTCTGTAAATATTGATTTTGGCAAGAGTGTCGGTGCAAGTTATCACCGACGGAGAATAGAACGCGAGAAAGAGCTGGAACGAGATGGTGAAGAACGGCCTCTCTCGCGATATATATTATGGCCTGTGTGGACGCGGGGAACGGCCGAGTATTTCGTTAGATTTAGGGCCAACGCCCAGAGCCTGATCCTGGTCCTCTTGCTCTTTTTTTACACACGTGGACACGGGACGGAATCCGGCGAGAGGGCAGCTGAGAGTAGGTTCGCAGGTTTAGGCCCAGACGATGCCATAGGCGTGACCAAGAAATTCAAGGCGACCGCTTGAAGCAACGATCTCGATTCGTTTCGTTCGAGATCTGCCTCGTAATCGTGAAAAATGGAATTACACGATTGCTACGACGCTGTCTAGTTGGGGATGGTACGAAATGGATGGAAGAAATGATCGCGCAGGCCTGTTAATAGGTATTTCCGTTCTCAACGTCGTCAGGTGTCGAAGAACATAACGCGCCATCGTTTCCGAGCAAACAAACAGATAACGGAAGGAAACCGAACGGCGGCAATCAGCATAGCCAGTGTACCGAGCGTACATCGCGCAGTTCCCACGTTGTACGAGTCGATCTGCATACAAAATTCCATCGAAAGCGTATACCGAGGGTTACTCGCTTCTCCAGACCCCATCGACGCGATTCCTGACCCTCTCGACCAGGTCGGTGCGGCTCACGCAAGAGCCATTGCGGCATTTCTGCCTGCTGCACGCTGCATCTCGTGTATCCCGTCTAATAATCGTGAACAGGATAGAAATTTTCCTCGAACTCGATTGAATTCCTTAGGGAGAAGGGGACGCGCCATCCCCGTGAATCGTAATTCAATCATGGAAAATACCTTTCTAAATCTTAAAATCATTCGGTACGAAATTATAGGCGCTACGGGTCGTCCTATCCGCCGATGGGAGTATCGTTACCAGGCCGTGCAATGTCCGCGAGAAACGCCTTTGCCTTTGCATGTTGCTCATCGAGCGAAACGTCCATTTCCACGAGTGCCGGCAACACGATCCTCCGACGAGGGCCACTCACCAGATGGTAGGTCTCTGTACCTACGAATCAAAGTCCGGTCGTGTCGGTTCCACCTCTGTTCCGTCAAATTACGCGGGCTTCTCACGAATCGAAGGGCCTTACGCCAATGGCAGACGCGAAGGGAAGAGGCGCACGGAGCACGAAAAAGAGTTTGCCATCGGGCGAACACTTTCCAGCGCTCCGCGCGCGGAGTTCCACGACCGCGTTTCGGGACAACAGCACGCCGGTACCCAAGCAACGTGGGGGCCCCCCGTCCTTGGTCCGTGTCAGTGGCATAGACCATACAGGGCCCGTTCAAGGTCGAACCGAGGGAAGCCGAGTTCTCGCGAAGACGACCGACGGGCCCGAACCGAGTACGACCGACCGCGCTCGACTCCCTCTTCGACTGGCTGAACGTTGGAGGAGTGGGGGACGCCAGGGGCCCGGTGATGGGGAGCGGCGGACCGATCGAGGGCCCGAGCCAAGTGTCATCCTATACCCGTGTGCCTGCCACGTCGTTTCGCAGCGTCTTAACGCACATTAATACACGCTCTGTGTGTACACTAGGACGACACCCGCCTTCACCCGCGGTTTTCGTTTCTTCTCATTTTTTTCCCTTCGCTGTCCACCCTTTTTCTCTTTTTTTCTTTTTCTTTGGTTCCGCCCTCTTCTTCTCATCCTTCTGGCTCTTCTTGGTCGTTGCTCGGCCGCTGCTTCTTCTGTCTCTTCTTCTTCGTCCTTTCTGCTCGTCCTCTTCGTTCGATGCCCGGTCGTCCGTTCGGATGTTCGTTTTTCCATCTTACGGCGAGGTTTTGTTGTCTTTCCAGCCGGTCCTCGCTGGGATATTCCAGCGTTACCGAGAACCGAGCTTTCCAACAGCGACTCTCGACGGACGAATTAAATGGATCCCCGCCGTACGAAATCTCGTGGACGTGATCGATCGGTACACGTTTCTCTCCGTCGCGATACAAGGTCGATGACTTGGACAGACTCTCGAACGCGACTCGCTGATGCAGCAAGATTCGAGTTGACAATTTTCTGGCTAATTGGGTGGCTTCGTCGCCCTAGACAGCCTTCCACCATTCTTCCGCTGAAATTCCACTCGATCCTCGCTCGTAATGGTCGAATTTTGTCTTCGACGATTGCCCCTTCGTACCTAATCCCAGTCGATCATCGCGCTCGTTCAGACTCGGCCAGAGCGACGCCATTTCTACCAATGAAAACTTCCACGAGCTTTCTCTGTTCGAGCGATTCTCTGTCCGTGGAAAAGTCCTCGAAGAGATTTACAGCAAAACCCTGAAGCGTGGTGGATGGGTTCGGGTAGCTGAATCGAATCTTTCGGTAATTCCTGGATTTATAGAGGCAAGTTCCGCGGAACCTGCAATTTCTGGGTCCGTTCTGTTGAACGTAACCGGCGTTCGCGATACGACCTTCCTTGGCCAAGGATTACGGCAGAACGGTCGACCGATTTTAGCAATCTCCCTCTCTAGTACCGGTGTGCTCGTGGTCATCTGATGTAACAGGTTTCGCCTGGCCGTGGCAACGAGCCACGAAGAGGCGGACATCGGATTTCAAGGTTATTTAAGAAGAGGGGAATCGATAGGAGCCAAGCCGTGGCATACGATGTCGGTCGATACTTTTCACGGATAGGATGGTATGCGATTCGGGAAATCGATATCCGGCGTTCTTTCGATTCATTTTTTGTCTAGGAAAAGCAAAAAAAAAAAGAAAGATATCGACAATCTTACTTTTCCTTTCACGCTTTCTTCCAACGACAACGATATTCGCTCAGCATTTTTTTTTTTTTTTTTACAACGTTACGATCAAACTTCGATTTCTCTCCTGTTCTTGCGATACGCTCATTTTTCCCACGCACGAAACATATCCCAAAGCAAACGAGAAACTTTCACACAGCGACCCCCGTAAATCGACCCCCGTAAATCGACCCCTCGGAATAGTCAGCGAGTCGGTGAAACGGCGTTCAAGTTACCAAACGACGCTCCCATACGAGCGCCGTGTGTCCGCGTTGCAACTCGACGCCGTAAAAGGTGTTCAACGCTTAATATTCAGTGGTTGCGCTTGAGTTCCGTTAAATCGGTCCTCATTGATCGTGGACATAGAGAGGGTCGGTCGCGCGATCGATGATTTTCACGCGACGCGTTCTTCCGGCTCGCGTGCTCTCTCGCCCTCGATCAGTCGGCCGATAAGCATCGATAAATCGCGTCATTAATGCAAAGTGAATCGCAAGCCGGAACACGCGACTCGTCGCACGATGACAGACCTGCCGATGAGCCTTGCTGTCACGTCGTCCGAGATAACGGGCCAGCTGGCCAAATAGGTTCGTCCCGTGTCTCCGTCCGGTGCTCCAAGATCGATAACACAGTCCGTTCGAGCTCTAACGCCGATTCATATTCCATTCTGATCGCTCCGGATGGAAACGTTTGTTCCGGTAACGAGGCGCGTCGTTAGGACCTTGCTATGGACATTCGAACGGGACTATCAGCGTTTACGAGGCCTTAGCCAGATGTAAAGTAAGAAATTCAAAGTAAATTTGGTAAAAGACGCGGTTTATCACGAATCCGATTACAGTTTGACGTAGAGATAAAACGTTACCGCCGTCTCCGACCGAGTAGATGGTGGATTTTCACGGAGATTCGCTTTTTTTTTACGAACAAAAGCGCAAAAGTGGAATTTATACGAAGATGCGTTGCAGCTTGTTCTTCGACAAATATTGTATATTTTCGCGCGTTATTCGGGGTTACTGACAAAATCGACAGTTCGCCTGGAGCACCGTTAACATTCCGAAGATACGAAGAGCGAAATAAACGAACGTCGTAAAGATAGCCGAAAAGTAATTGCCACCGGTCGACTTTTTCTTTTTCTTTCTTTTCTTTTTTTTTTTTTTTTCATCGCGTAAAAGTCGATACCACGTTGAACCCTCGTAAGTTTTCGACGTTCAGTATCGATAAAGCTGCCTTTGTGATCGCGGGAGTGTACCCACCGCGGGTTAGCTGCCTTTTTTCCCGAGCGACAACCGTAAAAAGGCAATTATGGTAATCGGAAGATGAATCGCGCCGAACCAGCAAGAAGATCGTTCTTTCGGTGACCGTTTTAATTTCGTTCTTTGGCCACGCCAGATAACGTTGCTTCGGTAATTGGTTCGCGGTTCGAACGAAAGATAAAACTCGGTGGCTCGGCGGAAATGCGAAAGGCAGAATCTTTCAAATTGCAAAAAGTAGAACGTTGGAAATGGAAGGCATTTCTCGATGAAAACGAAGAAGGTCGACGGACGGAAACAGTCGATCGACGGTCCCTTCGTAAGGTGTCCTCCTCTATACTCGATATTTAATATTCAACTCTCGCATAGGATACGAATATTCGCTTTGATACGATGCCAACGAGCCTCCGGCACCTGTCTGGCATTAATATTGATTAGAATTAGCGAATTAATAAGTACTCGCAAGTGGGTTTCGTGTGAACGTGACCTCGAACCGTACGCGGTCCGATCAGATACAGTTAACCAGAGCGCCTCGCGATTGTCACGCGCCTCTTAACACGTTGGTAGCCTTCGATTTCTCTCATTCGCGTTTCAAGACCTGTTCACAGGACGCAAGACGTAAAAAGTACTATTACGAACGTTAAACGAACCAAGTTTTTATCCGTAGACGGGTGTAAAATTGCTCGTAAATACGTCTTCCTTGTTCTTCCGCTTGCAACTTGGTAAAAATGTCGCGAGTGAACGCGGTGGACATTGTCCGATAGACCGATCCGCTCGGGCGACGTGCCTTTTCCGCTTCCCGTTCCTCGGTTCCCCGGAGGTCAGGCACAAACACCAGCAACGCCAACGAGCCGAGAAACCGAGAGAAATCGCGTTGATTGAATCGAACCGTAGCGTTCGGTCGCGATAAGAAGCAAAGAAATTGCTCTCCTTTCATCTGTTAATTAAGGTAGAAGTTAGCGAGAGAGAGGAAGCGCGGCGGGCGCACGTCGCAGGGATTTCCTGATATTTCCCGCGCTCGATGAATTCATTGCCGGTCCTGGCGGGCCCACGGCAGGCCTTTTTGCGATTGTAATTCGCTTCCTCAGCGGCGCGCTAGAAAAACCACGACGGCAAGCCTGCAATTAAAATCGTCAAGCGGCCGGGACCGGGTCGATGCACCCTTCGCGTCCGGGGGACCACGCGCTCTTTCCCGCGCGCCCGCTGAAAAATCGCAAAAACCGTGGAAAGCTTCTTCTTGCCTCCTCTTGTCGTGTCTTTGGTTTAATTTGCGAGCGTCGTTGCTTCCGCGAGCTCTGCTCTGCCCCCTCCCCCTTCTCTCTCTCTCTCTCTCTCTCTCTCTCCGAGTTCTTTTGAAAGCGCCGAGCGAATCGTTCAAAAGATGGTTGGCTGGTTGGTTTTCAATGCTTCGTTAAGAGAAGCTTTCGCGTACATGTGAAAATCGGATGCGCCGTTTTTTCTCTGGGTCTTTGGTTTGCCCGGTTCTCGTTCCGTTTGAGATCTCTTTCGATACCAAGCGTACGCGATTCTGCTCGTTAATTACTCGATCCAAACGTACGTTATTTATCGTCGTTTATTGTCTACTTTGCCAACTGGTAGAAACGCGTCTCGATAAGTACACGCGCGTATTATTTTCATTCGGAAACAAATGGGGATAGAAGGAGAAAAAGACTCGCGTTCGGTTTCCTTGAACGATCGCGTGAATTAGTAACAAAGACGCGCCGCTCGCTTCCCCTTTTTCCCCTTTATTCGTCTTTCGTCCCGTTCGGTTCTGGCAGCGTCGATCGGGAACGTTGTTTCGCTGGCAAATTGCAAAGTCTTCGTAAAGCCTGGTCGAGCGAAGACGAGTTAAATAGCAACGAGCGAAATAGGCAGGAATCGCCTTGGGAACCAGTTAAAATCACACGATCAGCGTAAACTGCGCCACGGAGAAACTCGTCTTCATAAATATAACTCGCTATAAATCGTCGTAGTTTAAAGGACGCGGTGGAAAAACTGCGAGATAATTGCTTCGCTCGTGCCGGTCAATTACAAAGCGGAAAAATCGCCGGGTTAATCGTCGATATCTTGGAATTGGACGCTTCGCTGCGACTCGCGGCCCCGGTGAATTATTGAAATCGTATATCGCCCCCTGAAGATCGTTCGCGTACCTCGAAGATTCTGGTAGTTTCTCGCGATTAAACCGATCTGCTTTTATTCGATCGGTCGCAGAGGTCTCGTATCTTCGATAATCTTCGCGATTACGCTTTCTGCTTAATGTCTAAAAATATACTTCACCTTGGAGACGATTAAAAGAAAAAGCAGCGAGATTTATCGCTGCTGAAACCTTGAATAAAATTATCGTGTCTCGTACAGCAACGATAACCACCACGCGTACAATTCAGATCTCGAAAACTGAACGATCAGCTCGCAACAGAGCCATTGCCACATCGGCGATCATCGCTCGACATCGAAACTCGAAAACTAGAGCGTATCGTTTACGCTCGTCGAATGCATAAACACTGGCCGCAGTCTGCTCGCGTTTCTACGCTCCCCTCTGCTACGCGTACACCTAATTCGCCATGCTAATCTACCTGGTTCTTCTCCAGTTCCTCGCTCGATATACTTTTTCCACGTTCGATGGAAAATAGCGGACAAGATGCTGCGATCGGTACAGTTAGACGATATTTTTACTCGTGTTCGTAGTCTTCTTTCCTTTAACGGTGATGCATTCGTTACGGTACCACCGTGTTTCTCTGCATTCTTATATGACTGCTAAGTATACGGTTCATGTGTAACGTTCAGACGGTTCGTCGACGCCCTTGAACAATAAACCGCACACTCTTCCTCTCCGTCGCTCCGTTCCATTCCCATCTTTTTTCGACATTTACGGCGTTCTCGTTCGTTCGCCATTTACATTCGTCGGAACGTATTTCGCGAGCGTTGCCATAAAAGAAATCGCGCACCTGCTACGCCAGGAAGTATTTGCCTGGCTGTGCGGCACAGGATGCGTGAAATTAGCTCGGGGGTGAATCGACGAGGGATCGCAGCTTTCAGCGAAAAAATTTATGCGACAACGCGCGTCGAGTGACTTTCTAATGGTTCGTGGCGTCGACCCGCTGCTCTGGATAATTACACGCTCTTTTCTGATCCGCTGATTACCCTTTGTGTCGCTTTCCTTCGCTCGTGGTACGCGAACAACATCAAGCGTAATTATCGGCGAATCGAATACGGAACACGGTACAAAAATACAAGCGTGTATTTCTTCCCATTTTTAAAGCAACGATATTTGTAAAAGTTAGACCGCTGTCGATCATGTCGACAAGGAAGCCTCGTTCGTGCCGATCGTAGAAGAGAAAAAGAAATTTCGACAGGTTTGCTTTCGGTAGCTGCGGTAGTCGTCGAGTTCGCGAGTTATCTCGCGAGGTCTTTGAATTTCACAATGCGATCGATTCTCGAAGGGAGAAAAACTACTTCGTTCGGACAACCAGTGGTTACCGGTTATATTGCACTGTAAATTGTCAAAGAGTTGGCAAAGTGGACGTCTCTCCCTTGGAGTGAGAGGAGAGGCGGGCGCGCACTCTGCTCGTGGTAATTTGTTTCCCGACGCGAATTTCTAATACAGGATAACTCTCGGGGTGAACGGCGAGTCTGTCTCTGGCGAGAACGGCTCGTCTGTTACGCGTGTGTTTATGTAAATTACGATCTAACTGTTAAAGAAGGATTACCGGCTATACTCGCCTGCCAGTCGGTTGTAAATTACCAGGTGTAATAAGTTCTCTAGGTAGCGCAGTCGATCTCTAACAACGACAACCGTTTCGAAGACGATCGATAATCGACGATTCCGCCACCGACGATCGCTCCATATCCTGGCTCGCGTCCTATTTTTTTCTCGATAACTCGCTAACTCTACATTTGCATACCTCCGTTGTGAAAGGTTGACGCGAGAGAAAAGTCGCGAAGAATTTCGGCAAACGATCCTCGCCGAACGTTGGTTTTGCGTTGTTTGTTGGTTTTCCTTCGATCGAAAGAACGTAACGAAATAATCGTAACGATACTATCTTTTTATTCTAAGCGTTCAGAGCGTCACGTTCCCCGAATACAGGAATGCTTCGTCTCTAAATATTAACGATTGCCGAACGTTTAACGTCGAATGTCCGGAATAAACTTTTCGATCAACGATCGATTTTCTTTCCACGACGAAGAACGTTGGTTGGTATCGCGCGTGGTCTGCGAACGAACGCCGGTTTCCGGTTATTCTGGACGAGGCCGGAGCTTGTTGTTTATTCGTGTCAGTGAACTCTGCTGGATCGGGTCCGTGGCTCTTTGTTTCAGCCCCCGAAGGGTTCACTCCGCTGCTCAATAGCCGCGTTCAGTGTTGCGAGAACAACGAGAATGTTAGCCGCATTGCAGGCAACAACAACGGCAACAACGACGACGACGGTAACAACGGGTCGTAACTAAATCCATCGTCGCGACCATGCTCCGACCTTGAATTGCGCGCGTGCGTGCGTTCCCCATAAGCGTATCCACGATCGTGGATAATCGATATGACGAAATCCGACGTGCTACGAGATCGGTTCTACCGAAAGATCAGAAGAAGCGTTACAGAGTCGGAAAGCTCCCTCGGTATGGCGACGGAGATAGAACCAAATTGAATTCGTTTCGAGGCGGAAATCAAACTTTCCGAGCACCGTGTAACAAATACGAAGCGCGACAGACGATAATCTAACAGCGAGACACACGCGTCTCGAATTCACGGATCGGAATATATATTCCACGCTTTCCCCGACATCCGAGTACGAATTTTTAGTAATTTATCTGAAATATTCAACGCCATGAGCGAAGCTCGCGCGAATTCAACACCGTGGAAGATTTATTAGAACAAAACCCTGTTGCTGGCGAGCGAACATCATTCCCATTCCGTGGTGTTTGTCCCATCAGCAGCCCAGCCCATGAAAGGCAGTTCGAAATCGAGGTTCGCGACGGGCGGGGTGTAACGACGCGAAAGAAATATCAGCCACTTGTCAGCATCCAGTTCCGAGCGGCGATTCCACGTCCGACAAATGTTGGAGAATTCACGGTGCACGCTCGAAGAGGGATTAAGGTTGCTTCTGCGTCCTCCTGCCGTTCTTCGAACGGCCAACACGGCGCAGAGGAAGCGAGGATACAGAAACGGGCCGTAACTAAATCCGCGAGCAGAGTTTCAGAGAGCCCGTGGAGAGGAGACCTTGACACTGCTCGCGTCCGACACACGTTCGTCGGCGAACTTACCCACGTGCAGAGCCGTGGATAATCGATTCGATCGTAAAATACGCTCCTTAGGCTGCCTGGCTGCCTCGTCCGCCCGGCTGACTCTCGTCTTCGTCCTCTTCCACTCTCCATCTCCACGCCTCTTTCTCTACGTTCTACGCGCCGATAGCGAGGCGTTTTTACCGAGTCCGCTGATGAATTTGGCGCGGATCGTCGAGGTCCTCGTGCTTCTTCCGTCGCTCGAGTCGGTAATGCTCGATGTGACGTTGCAGAGTACGAAGTCGTCGATGAGTTTCCACGGCTGTGACTCGACGATCGAGACGGTAATTTTCGATTCGCTTTCCGTATCGACGCGGGCCGCTGCCATTCCGTTTCTGCTCGACCATCGTAAGTAGATCCAGCGCGAAAGAAGACCTCGTAGTTCGCTGATACGATACGTGCCGACGCGTTACTAGGAGCCCATAGATAACGGCGAATTAAAGTGGAAAGACTGGTGCCGCGAGATAACCGGTAGTCCGCCTCCTGAGACCAGCCCCGGCGTAAGGACCAGGAACAGTAGCTAATCAGTGGTATCTGATAAAGATTACAGCGAGGAAACGAGATTAGAATCAGTTCACGAGTCGGTTACCCACCGGGATACCCGTTGCCACAGCATGGAAAGCGTTGCTTTTACTTAATTTTACGCACGGTAATCCGAGCTGACGTCTAATTGTAGATCCTCCGGTTTCTCTCTTCTAAACACGATCGATCACTCGTTCGGAACCCAACGGACCCGAGGGCCATCATCAATCTAGCCGGAGGGACTTTGCGCAAGAGGCAATCCTCTTTTAGTCTTTTGGTTTGCGTGCGTTTCGCGATTTAGTTTCGACAGGCAGAAGCACGCGTGAAACGTTAATTCGATCCGGCGGCGTATCGCGCGCGAACGCCTGTCCAGCGCTTGAAAACGATTATCGCACCGGCAAAATTAATAGCCTCTAATCGAAGGTAATAACGCGGTCGGCCGATTGCGTCGGTGCCGCGTGCACGCGGTTTAATCGTGAAAAATTCGCCTAGCTGCGTCCGATTATTTATCTCGTTGGCAAAGATGGCTACCGGTGGCCTGGCGGTTACCCGGCGTACGAGTTTCCTGGCCACGATCGCCGCGATTTTCGACCGACGGCACGCGGGAAGATTCGTTTCTTAACGTCGAGTTTCTGAAGCGTGAAGGTGACTGATGAAGCGTGAATGGAGAAAGCAGGAAGTTGGAAGTTAGGTTTGTTAGGTTGCGCTGAAAGACGCCATGTCGAAATTGTACGTCCTTACCGTTTGATGGATGTCGGTCGTTTGGCTCGGTACACTCGTTCGAGTTACGCGTGTAATTCGTTTTTAACAAACGCGTTAGGGGAACAAATGCTCGCTGTCCGGCGATAAGTTGCTCACCGTCAGGGCTCAATACCCACGATATTTTTTAAATCTGCTCCGTCTCTTTGGTTCATCGATCCGGCCATCTCCGGCGTCCTTTTGCCCGTGGTCGGATTCCGATCGGCCTGTGGCTCGTCTTTTCTCGTTGTTGCTCGTTCAGCAGAGGGCAGAGGTGGCTCGAGTGCACGGAATCGCGGCTATGCGCCAGCGGAAGATCGCCGGCAGGCGCTGCATCCCTCTCCCTTTCTCTCTCTTGGACACGGGAGGGAGCAGTGGGCGCCTCCGCGTCGTAGTTATATTTAGATTGGCGCTGACCGGCTTCGTGCTTCTCGTTTTACATTTAGTCGGGCATCACACCCGTTGCCACCCTCCCCGGCTCACCTCGCGCGATTCCACAGCGGGAGAGATCCTGCGGGAGATCGAGGCTCGTTCACAGCACCGAACATCTCGTCCCGATACGATCCTCCGACGTCGTAAACGCGAGGACGCGGCTGCTCTCGTCCCTTATTTCGCAGAGCTTTCCAAAGTACTCGCTCGAGATTCAGTTGCCTCGTCGATAGGGCGTTTTTTCCTCTGTTCGGTCATTCTCTTTCGACCTGTCGTTAGACGGTATTTCGTAAAAATTCTATCGATTGGCAGCCGGGAGTCGCGATGTCGAGAGCGATAACGGCTTTGAAACATTCGTCCACGGGGTTACGAAACCACGGAACGATACCGCGTACGTACCGTTTCTCTCTATACGACAAAGAAGAGACAAAGCCAGAGACACGATCGGATACGGAAGATCGAAACGCAAAGCGGTCTCGCTAAAGCGTTTTATTCGTCGGTGGACAAGAACGAAACAGTCACGCACCTCTCTCTCTCTCTCTCTCTCTCTCTCTCTCTCTCTCTCCCTCCCTCTCTCTCCCTCTCTCTCTCGGGGGCCGAGCAGTTCGGCTCTTAATTGGCTGATCAAGGCATCAAGGAAGTTGCTCGTTTTTTGTCGGGCTCCCTCGTGAATTCTCCGCGATCGGCCGATCTTATTCAATTGGACCTTCTTAATGGAGACGGGAATCGACCGATCGGAGATAAGTAGCCGAAACATGCGCGACGCGGTCTCTTCTCGCAATTTCGCCGGCATCTTCGACGCAATCTTTCGACGAATTTTCGACGAATTTTCGGCCATTTCTGCTGCTTTAAGAATCTCCAATACTGTTCGATATCGTCCATTGTCGGCCAATTACTACCGTTGCAACCAATACCGTTACGTCGTGATTCTCGATATTCCATTACCTGTATCTTCGAACAGTGTTTTGTAATACGGTGATCAGTGATTTTACAACTCTCGAGTACTCTCGCCACTTGACCAGATCTTCGAAATATTCGATGACAGACGTAGGAAAATGTATGGACGTTGGAAGCAGCGGTGATGATTCTCTGGAATCCGCTGCTCCGTGTGTATTTCTCAAGTATCAAAATGGCAAGCAAGCACCGGAACATGTTCTCCGGGACAGTTTCCCTGATCGCGACCGGCGGAACGAATTCTAAATGTCACGATAGCATCGCGCTGCATTCGCTCGGATCTCCATCAGCCAGGAAGTACTGTTAATTTCTTACTAATGGGACGGCACAATGACGATCGTACTTTGCATGGAGCGTCTCGGTAACAATGTCGAGCGAAACCAAGTCGACCGTCCTACTCTTCCTTCTTTTCTGCTCGTGGGAATCCCGTCGAAGAATCCACCTTCGCGAATCGGATGTAGTCGAACCGGCGATGATATCGGCTCCGGGCGAGACGTTCGGTCGTCCGAACGACCGCCATCTATCGTCCTATCCTCGTTGCGCCACTCCTTTCTCAGATGACGTCTAGAAAATTCGTTTAACGCTAGACCTGCCGACCGCTAGAGCGTAAAAGCGTCGAAGAAATCGAAACGCGTACCTGAAGAAATACAAAATATTTTGTCCAAACTGTTAAAAAAAAAAAAAAAAAAAAAAAAAACAAAGAAGAAATCAACTCGAATCCCCGAAAATCTAATAAGAAATAAAAAATCGATATGGGCCGCTATCGGTCTCTTTGTAAATTCCGCCTCGAATCTCCTCTAAATATTCCGTTCGAGTAAATAATACCTAGAAAACTCTTCGCCGATGTCGCACACCTGTATCGCGGCAATCTGCACCCGTATAGTAGCAATTTACGAAGCGGAAAAAACTTGCCGCATGTCCCGCGCCAAAGTTGGGGATTCGAGCGTTACGCGGCAAGAAAAAAAAGCGCGGAAAAAGCTATAAAAGCGGAGACGAAGTTAACAGCCTTGAAATCAAAGTTGAAACTGCCGTATTATTCACCTCGAGCGCTTGGAAATTACGTAGAATTTCTGCGAGTTCTCTCGAAAATGGTTCCAGAGGGTTCCTGTCGGAGTTGGTTGGTTTCGTCGATTAACGCTGGTTACGCTATAAGGCTAACAGAATCGCAGAATGAAATGGACGAACCGCAACGCGACGCAACGCAACGCAACGCAACGCAACGCAACGCAACGCAACGCAACGCAACGCAACGCAACGCGACAGTGCACTTGGGGCCGGTGTTCACGGTGCTTATTCCGCGCAGGAAAGAAGTCGATGAGTGTCCGCAATTAAGAGGCGGGACGGTGCAAGAAAACATCTGCAATGTAGATGCAGTCCACTTAGTTGCAGATCCCCTTCATACAGGGTTCTTAATATAGACGCGATCGCCGGTAAAAGGAAGCAGAAACGAGTCGTCCGGTAGCGGGAAACCGCGATTCCTTTTTCGTGCTCCGCGCATCGAGACGCGGCTCGAACTCGTGTCGGAGAGATTGATCGACTTAGCGGTCGTCGAATTCTTCGCATTTCCACGATCCCGTTTCCATCTGCTCAACGTTACGATTAGAATATACAATTATCGGATGATTCGAAAAACTCGCAGCGATACTCGAGCATCGTAGCGATCATCGCGCGACCATCTCTCCCTTTCGATCTGCAAACTCTCCAAATGGAAGGCGAAATCGTGCGTGTCGCGTAACTCCGTCTGTTGGTGCAAGAAGAAAGCGATTAAACTCCATTTAAACGGCGAATCATCATCGAACAGTGTTCGCTTGAAAGTCACGTTTTCTGTTATTCTCTAATGACCGTCGAGGAAAAAGGATGTATACCACGATCACAGGGTAGAATCGCGATAGCCGTGACGTGACGGGCGACCGATCTAACGACTTATTAATGTTAATGCCGGCCGAATGAGAAAGCACCGGCAAATGACAGACGCTGATCGTGCGTTTTCCAAGAACTTTGCACCGTAATGCGTAGCCCCGTCACGTACGATACAATTTCATTCAAATCGTCCGCGTCAGATTAGCTAGTTCTCCTCGTGCCGCGGGTGTTGCGGCTATCGAGAGTGAAAATAACCCGCGGATCGGTGAAACGTCGTCGTCGCTTCGAATCCGATTATCCGATCCATTCCTATGGACGTGGACGAAGGCTTTTTCAGAGGGCTTAAGGATGAAAGCATTGTTACGAGCACACGGAGTAGATAAGCGGGACGCTGAGTGTGTTTGACGAGTCGTTCGTCCGACGAGTTGGTCGAGGACGGAGCTTGAAACGCGAAAAATCGTAAAACGTTGCTCGCGAGCGACCTTAACTCTTGACCAAGGCACGATCGTTGTTTCTTTCGTTCTCCTCGGTTTTAACTCCATCTCGTTTCAGCCGCTTTCTCGCTGCTAACTATGCAAGCATTCGGAATTCGAGAAACTCGACGCAACGAAGATTTCACGCGTAGAACGAAGGACATGTGTAGAACGCGACGGTTCTCGAAAGTAAACGGAGTGAACAGCTTCGATCTTGGAAGCTCGACGGCTAAGTGTCGACGAGCTCTCTGTGCTGGAAAGCTCGATCGGAAAAATACTTTGGAAGGTAATCTAATCTCGAGAGCCACGTGTTCGAAGCTTCGACAGGACGAAGATCGATTCCTTTCCCCTAAATCCTATTCTTTCAACGATTCGTGCAACGACGAGCACAGCGACTTTTCTTCTTTTCCTGACAGACAATTCCCCGCGATCAGATTTCTTGGCAGCCGCGTACTCGTTAGGCGACAATCGGTAAATGTTTCGTATTCGCGGAAGGTAATCGTGTTTACTTTCGATCATTCGACCGAGACAGTTGGACGCTGGTCGCCGTCGTTGCACCGTTTAGATCTCAACTGGACAGGAACGGTAACGCCTTCTTGTCGATCCGCGATCGAATCCCGGCTTTCTATAGCCTCCACGGAACGTTCCTCGTCTCGTTATTGGATTCTTAGAACGCGACGAGACTTCGTCGCGTTATAAACCTGCCACTCGTAGCTTTACGATAAGAATACAAGCCATTTTATATTCGAGAAGAACGTATGATCTCTACCTTTGAAAAAGAAACTTTTGTACGTTTATAAAGTTATCGTTTCGTTCGAATTGTTATTATTTTCAATCGGTAACGTCGAAACACGCCGTTTTACACGTAACGATACTCTCGCCTGTTCCAACATCTTAAAATCAAGTAACGTAGCGCAAAAACTCATCGAGATATTATTATTATATTATACGATATCCAACGTACGACCCAACCATAATCCAGCCAGTCGATGTTTACCAAACTTTAGATTGCCAAGCGAGAATTCGGCAATAAATTTTTCCATCGCGAGGCTTTTACGATTTACGATTGGAGAAGTTACAGCCGAGGCTCGCACCGACGTAAAAACCACGCTCTGAACTTCCTGACACGATCGTAAAAGGAGAGACGAATCGTAAAAGGGAGAAAATCCTTACGTAAGCGACAGACAGCGTTGAAAACTCGGCAAAAGGCGCGAGGTCGCGGACTGCAGGTAACCTCGTGCACGGAACCGCGTTCTCTTCCACTTGTTTTTTATTTCTTCCCTTTCGTTCCGTCTTTTTCTTCTCCTTTGGTCGAGACCGCAGACCCCGGCGAAACTGCGGCTTTGTTATGAAATAGGCTTGAAAGCGAAATGCCCGTGCGCTCCTTCGCCCGAGTTCTGGCCCCGTTTCTTCTCGGTGCCGACGCTGCTCCGCTCTGCTCCGCTCCGCTCTGCTCTGCTCCGGAGACAATGTTGCACGGAACAGTGGTCTCGATAATGCGACGATCGATCGATCTCCCCGATACGTGTGCACGTTTGCCGAACCGCAGACCAACGTCATGGAACGAGAACTCGATTCTCTCTCCTTTCGCGTTCTTCCAAGCGACCGTGTCGCGCACGATCTCTGTATTACGTACTTGAAATTTGTGAACGGAGCGTGTTACGTGTTTGAAATTTCCGAATCGTCGAGCAAACGAAATCGCATGATCCAGAGAATATTCCGCAACCGCTAAATCGCTTTTATCCATCGATAAAGTTCGAGTTTCGTTTAAAAGCGACAGCAGACGACGGAAAGGCGGGAAGTCTGGTCGATTGGGATACTTGGTCGTTAGATATCGAGCGGTTGCCGCCCCGAAGAGTAAAATACACGTTGTCCAAGCGACAAAGATTAGCCATTTATTGGGTGGAAATTGGCCGACGCAATTACCGGGTGGAATAACATCGGATATTAATGCAGCGTCGCTCGAAATAAGCGGTTGGATAAATCTATGCCCTCTCAACAAGGTCCTGGCGCGCGACAGCAGCCTTAATGCACCCACGACACCGATAAAACCGTAGCGACGCTATCTGCGGAACCGCTACAGGGCCGAGATATCGGCCGGACGTGGCGCAGAGCATCGTGCCTGGTCATTAATAAATTTCGGGATCAAGGTGAACCGGTGCTCTCGTTCGGGACGGTAGATTAATCCCCCGAGGGCTGCTTAATTATTCATGGTGATGAGGTGTCTGGTCGAGACTCGGTCGATAAACCAGGCATTCGAGAATCTCTCCGCACCGGTTTGCGGAGTAATCTCGTTGTTTATTCGTTTGGCCGAGGAATAGCTTGTTAATAGTCAGTTTTCTTACGCGACGTTTCAAACGATCGGCTTGAGATTTATATGGAACTTAATGACACCTTTTGTTCTTTTCTAATGGCATGTTTGCAATTGGACGAGATTATACAGACGGTGGTTGGTAATTCGAGCAGGAAATTAAGCCTTCGAATTTATACTTCGGAACGGCTATCCCGAGGAACGTCGATCTTCGTTCTTTCGAATTATCCGCGTTATTGAATCATCAAAGATCGGCCAGGTTTAGTAAAAGTACGCGTAAACGTTTCATTTACCGGCGACTACGTCACACTGGCAACACCGTGCTTCCGACAATGCGTTGCAGCGAATATTTCCATTCGTTTGGCGAGCAAGTACATTTCCTAGACACGGCAGAAACTTGCATTTACTCGATACTTTTCCTCGGAATACAAACTGCATCGACTCGTAAACGTATGCGTCAAGCTTCGCGTCAAAGTAACGTCTCTACGTTTTTACCCCTATATTTTCAATCTCTCTCGCGTCAAAAAAAAAAAAAAATCTCGCTCGAAGCCTCTAAAACGGAACGAAAGGGAAAAGTGAAAAAGAGAGAGAGAGAGAAAAAAAAGAAAGCCGCGTGGCAATAAATTGAAAGCAAACAGTCGGCCGTCGAGACGGTCCGGGGAGCAGCAGTGTTAACCAGACGTTAACAATCCGCGGCATTAAATTCCGCCGGTCGGTCGATCGATCGATCCCCCGGTTGCATCTGGCTGGCTTGCACAATTGGAAAGGCTGTCAGCGTCCGTGTACCGGGGAACGATGATTCTGCGGTCACTCGTCGAGGCCTCGCCGCTGCCACGGTAGCTGCTTTCCTACTAGGCTTTCCAGCCGGGCTTTGTGCTTCTATTAGCGAGCGCGCACGTGCGCCGCTACATAACTTATTGACAGTGACGGCGAGGCACGAAAGGGAAAGGGGGAGGCGGTCAGGTAGATGGAGAACGCGCGAGCCTCGCGTCTTGGTGAAAAGGAGATCCGGAGAACAGGAGAGAAGAAGAGAAACAGAGTGTGGAACGAGAAGAAGAAGAGAGAAACCTTTTACCGGCGGCGCATCTCGCCAACTATACACCGAGCCACAACCACCGCACCGTCCAGATGCGTCGTTTTTCTCCGTCTCTTTCGCCCTAGCCACCGCCTACGTGATGGAATGAATTGGGAGAAAGGAGATCCTCAGGGAGAAAGATGGATCCTCGGTCGGAGTCTGGTTTTCTGGCTTCGCCGAGAGGTTGATGTACGAGCTTGCGTAGCTTTTGGATTAGGTCGCCATGAGAGCGCGAGACCTAAGAGCTGGATCGATTTCCTGGAAACACTTTCCTTTTCGATGGTGTATACCTATGAGTAATTAAACATTGTCCGAAAGTATTTGCACTCGTGTCTGTTCGAGTGTTTCTAATCTTCGAGGGACGTAGGAATGTAAACGTAGACGTTATTGGAAGGAAAGAAAGGGACGAGGATGAGGTGTAAAGATGGGAGATCGATGGTCGCGGAGAACGGAGAGAGAAAACGGGGCAATTGCCGAGGAAAAGACTGATTCGAGATGGACGACGTGCGACCACTTTTTAAACTCGTGCCACCTGCAATTAGCGATTATTGAGACGTTTCGACGATCGCCACGGAATCTTAAGAAGGACACGTCCGCGCGCGGATCGTCGCTGTCTCGAAACTTGCCGCGTGAAGAACTTCGTCGACGCTGACACTCTTTGGTCGCGTCCGAACCAAACGTTCGAACGAATCGAAATTGCCCATAGAAATTGCCCATCGTAGCGATAGAGAGAATACTCCGAAGAGAGTTCAACGTCGAAATAGTTAAACTCGACGTGGAAAGGTTCTTGAGCCTCGGATGCCGAGGAACTCCGGACGGAGAAAATATCGATTTAAAGAACAATTTACCTCGATTTACGTTCCTTTCGGCCAAGCTCATCCGAGCCACTAAACATTAAATTCACCTTAAGAGCGAGGATCGAATCGTTCATTGAAAGGTTTCAAGAATCACGCGAGCAACATAGATCACGAATGCTGGCCGTGAACGTTTCTGGTACGTATATGTAGGCGCAGGTAGGAGGGAAGATTACGAAGCGGGCAGACGCGTGAGACGGTTCCACGTGTCACGGCGCGTCTTCTTCGAACGGCACGGCCCGTCTTCTGCCGTGTTCTCGGTTAATGCATCACAATCATCGCGGAACCAGGAACAAGAGCCATCAGCGAACCTTCAGAACTCTGGTCCAAGTATGATGGATGACTGTCTGTTCTTGCCCGGTTCGTGAGGAAGTTATTACTGGTTCGCGCGAGCCGAGGCTAGTCATGTCCCGTGAAAAAAACGCAGAATGTCGAGCATGCGGGGCCCCTGAAACTCCCTCGAAAACCGCCTCTGCTCCCTCTTACTTCGCTTCGAGTAATTGGTTAACGAGCCCCGGCAATCTCGCGTCCGATCGACGAACCCCTTTTTCTTACGTCTCATTGAATGGAGTTTCTTATCCTCTACTGCCGGATGGAATTGATCTTCCGTGATTTAATTTTATTTAAAGGAGTACAGAGGCGATTCGAGAGATCAAAGCGAAAGTGGCGCGGATACGTTGGTATTCCGGAGCTTTCCGGAATTCGTAATCTCGCTAATCGAGGTTTCTTGTGGTTGAACTTTTCTTGCCAGTAGCGTTTCGTTTCCTCGGGACTGGCGGTGGAAAAAACGAGCAAATCGAAATCGCGCGCTTCTCGATGAAATGAAAACAACCGATCGATCGCAAAAAGACTGCGATTTAATCATACGTTATCGAACGAAGCGAAGTTGCGCAAAGCAGCTTATAATTGCACGCTGGCGGAAGCGGGATAGACGAAAACTGTATGATTTCCAGCGAGCGTCGTTTACAATGCAGCCTGGTCAGCATTTTGTCGCGATAACTGGTTGAATTAATGAGCGCCGTTCCCGTTGCTCGACCGCGCGAAACTGGAATTTCGCGTCGTTCGTGATGATTTATAAATAGGTCGTTCATAGGCGACGATCAAGGCCCTGAGAATGTCCGCCGACTGCTGACACCTCATCGATATAAATCCTGATTCTTGATGGCGTGCCGCGTGATTTGAATATCCGTGACTTGCGGTTCGAAGCACCTCTTCCATCGTTTTACCCACGATGCTACTGCCGTGTCTTTTTCTCGTCTGACACCGGTGATAGGATTTTATTCGCGAGGTGGAGCCTCGGATGTTATTATAGACATCGCGAGCTATCAAATTTCACGTTATCGTAAATAGTTTGTAATTTCGGCGTTACCAGTCGATGATATTCTGGGAAAACAGATTGTCAACTTTAATTCGACTTCGTCCTATCGACGGGTATGCGACGTCGTTCTCCAAGTTACATTTACGCGCAGTTTCCGCTTTATAAAGGGTAATCCTAGTTCGACGCTGCAATCATCCTGGCGAAACTTCCAATTTTACTTCTATCTTATTTCTATCCATCTTCGCCGACTCTGATTCTAATTATCCGACGTCGTTAAACGTCTTTTTCTGCCATTTCCCCTTGCGTCGAAACCACTGATTTCTCGTTGACGACGCTTTACATAATCGGAATTATCGAGCATCGCGCGTCCATCCTACGACGTACGAATCCAGAAGCTCTCGGAAAGGAGAGTTTCGTCTCGATCGGTGTTTCTCGCGATTGCGAAAGCGACCAGCTGGCATAATTTCACGTCAGACTCGCGGCATACGTGCCCGGCCGTAATTAGATTAATACGCCGCGAAATTGGATTAAGAAAGCGAGGCGGCGGCAGCAGCCAGCGCCGCGGATACGACAACTTTTTCGTGAGAACGCCACGAGGGTTAATTAAGGTCCGACAGGCCGGGTGCGAACGACTTGTCACGTACGAGCAGCCTATCTTTCTTCCTCTTATCCGCTATCTGTCTGTCTGTCTGTCTCTCTCTCTTTCTCTCTCTCTCTCTCTCTTTCTATACCCTCTTGTTGCTCCCTCGTTGCCTCCTCTAGCCCGGCTCTCTCCTTCTTCCGATCGCCATTTTGGTTCTTTGTTGTCGAAGACGATCCAACACGGTCGATCGTCGTCACGGTCCGCTCCTTCGAATTAACGAGTTCGCGATTCTATACTGTTTATTTATACTGTTAATTCGTTTCCTTAAAAAACTATTTTTCTCGTGATACAATGATATATTTGTTTCATCTTTTCTAATTTCGCAAGGCAGACACGTTTCTCGCATAATTTCTCATTAATTTCGTCGTTAAGGATAAAATTTCTTTTCTTTTTCTTTTCTTTTCTTTCTTTTCCTTTTTTTTTTTTGGTTAACTTCGCTTCTCTCGACGTTCTCTTCTTCGTGTAGCCTCGCATTGACCCAAACCCTTCTGCGAATCTCGCCGACCGTCCGCTTACGGGACGAGCCAGCGTGTAAATCATTTCGAAAATGGATACGTGCGCGCGTTACTCGCGTGAGAGTCGAAAAAGAGGCTGGGAATAGAAAGAGAGACCGAGGGAAGATACGATTATGGTAATACCCTACAGGCGTGGCTCGAAATGTGATTACTGGAACGAAGACTAATGCGTATCGGCCTTGGGAATTTTCAGCGTGTTATCAAGCGAATCTTGACGAGTCTCGACGTCGTTTCTTCGCTACGCGAATACTCCTTCAGACCGTTTAATTTCGATCAGAAATTCAAACCAGAGCAATTGCGTCGCGAATCAAAGGAGAAAATTCAGGCGTGTACATTTTGAAAACTACAGCCGCCTAATGCTCTTTGAAACGTTTAGTTTCTTCAAAGATCTTATCTCTCCCTAACGTACAACGATATCACGATCCCGTACGCACCAATGTACGCACCATTGAAAACTACCCTGACTTTTACGGACGCCCTGTTCCCGATAAAGTGGACGTGTCTAGGGCTGGAGCACAAGGGGTCAAAGGGTCTGTGGTGCGTTGTCGGTTGTCGCGGGGACAATCGTCCCGTTGCGATGGCTGGTGTTGAAATCTCACGGTGGAAACAAAAGGATCGTAGAGGGACGCGGTGGTAGCTAAGACAGACTCGAGCACGGTGAAAGCTGGCTCGGGCCGCGGCGTATAATTCGAGGGCATGTCGATAAATCAGCTCGTGTTCGCGTACGCTAGAACGAGAGGATCGATCGTAGGGAAGCGAGATCGACGAAGAACGCGGAGAGACGCCGCGGCGCGCCATGCGTTACGACACACGCTCGTCTATTCGTGGGCGTCCTGCATGTATCACGAGTGATCGAGTACCGCGTCGATCGTTGCTCGCCACGATATTCGAGGGCGCTGTCTTTGGGGCTGTGCGATGCTTTCGAAAGCGTTTTTCTTTTTCAGTTCTACGATCTTTTCCTTTTTTCTTTTCTTTCTTTTTTCTCTTTGTATTAGAGTAGAAGGCGAAGTTTCTCGATATGGAAGTTTCGAACTTTGAGATTAATATTTGAAAGAGATTTTTTTGCCAATTTCGAGGTACCGACTGTCGATGCAAATTTTCGAAATTTATTCGAGCGAATTCTGGAGAAAATTCGAGGCATCCGAATGCGTGGTTATCGTTTTAACGCGGTCCGTCGACCTCCATAACACGCGGAATGCCGTTGCTCGACTACAAGCTCGCGAACTAATTCCTCGCCACGCACCGAAGGCCGTGTAACAATAAAACATTACGATTAGACGCCGTGTTTCCGAGTTTGCGACCGTTTGCCCGCTCGTAGGCGTCACCCGTGCTGTATATCGTCATCGAGCCTGATAAGTATCGTACCAGGCTATCGCGAACCTCCCGATCCCTTCGAACACAAAGTCCACCATGGAATCTTTAATCGTATTTCAAGAAACGATTCGTATCTGCTCGATGAATCTCGCCCTTCCATTGATCCGCCACAACTGCTTTCGATCGCTCTATTGTTCGAGTTTTCCAAGATAATTCCCGTGTATTGTATCGTGAAACATTGCTTCGATTAGAAAATAGAAAATACTTGATATTCTTCGTTATTTTTACCAGACGCTCTGTCGATAACGTTCTTTCCGTTCTCCGATGTAAATTCCACCTGGCAAATAAGAAATACCTCGTGACGAAAAATTCGGAATGATAAAAGATTAGCGATTAAAATTAGCACATCGTTGCGAATACGATTCGATTAGAAATTGGAAAATATGAAAATCGTGCCACGATTTTACACGGACGACTAGGTACGATATCGCAGTAGCCGTATACGTATAGACATCTATACGTGTAGGAAGATGTCTCTTGCACGACTCTAAACGGGGGAGATTCGTTCAGAACCGTACACGTACACTCGCATCGGCTCGAAAGGGAGGAGGATCGCGGTGTGTATCAGATACAATGCGATCCGTCTGTTCCCGTATCGCGTAATCGCCTTATCACGGGAACACGCACGCCGGCGAAGGAACATAACGGTTTCCTGCGTTCGATCAAAGCACAAGCACCGTTCCAAGGGGAAAAAATTCCAATACAAATTTGCATCGAGCCGCTCTCGCGCCCGCTAGAAACCCACCGTGAAAGCTTATATGTGTAGTATGCTCGGCGGAGATTCTCGTTCGACCAACAGGCAAATAGAGACAGTAGCGAAATACAAACGGGCGAAGGAGAGAGACGGAGAAAGCGCGGCGCGGTCGTGTAAGAGAATGCAGGACAGGAGGAGTGTGTCGAATAACTTCCTAGAGGCGCGCCTGTCACGACGCCCCGGGTCATTGGTCACCCGGTGCTTATCTGCGGCTGGCTGCGGGCCATCTCGAAGACCCCCTTTCAGACGGCTCGATTTTCACCGCGCGATTTCATTATCCCTCGATCCATGCCACGTACGCTTCTCGCCACTCTGAATGGGCCTTTCACACGGCCAGACGATAAATTGCGACCAAGGATCGCGGTGTTACAACGATCCGGGATCCGGAACCAGTGCGTCGCTTCCGTGTGCCCGCGATAGCCCTTGCCTCCAAGGGTGAACAACGAAATTAGCAAAATGGTGAAATTCTTCTCGACTAGGGAATAGCGGAGAGTTTCTGGCGGGAGAAGAGACTCGTTCGAATACGTGGGAGTGGTATTTTACAGGTGTGGATTAAGATTTGGGAACGAGTCGTTCCACGAAGGAAGAAACTCGGTGCGTGTAATATATACGTTTCCAATGGTTTGTCGATTGCCAAGTGAACGTCCAATTCGGACGAAAAGATATAGCACAAACAACCCCTAAACGTGAAACGGAATATAAGCCAACTATTTCGTTCCTAAGGATAATTTCGTCACATCGATCTACCTAAAGGAAAAAGGATAATTGGCATCGCCAAGCGCTCCAATCGACCCGAATCGAACCGGACCAAACGGTGGTTTATATAATCATTCGGGTTATCCGATATACACGTCGCAACGAGAGGTAACACGGAAGCATCGGCGCGAGGGTACTTCTGTCGGAGTACGCCCGTTCCCAAGCGTTACGACACCGCGGAATTTCCGTGGCGATCGCGCGGCATAACCGTGAAGCAATTGGTCCGAGGGAATCGCTTTTAACGCGATGCTCGATCGCTCGGTCACGATCGGCGTTGCCCCTTTCCTCGCCATCTCTACGTACTTTCGTGAAATCCGAAACAATCGACGGCTCCGCCTAGCTATATACGTACACTCGTTAGGTAACCTGGCTTTGAGATACGGTGCCTATCGTTCGACCGTGTTAATCGTCGGTTACACCGATGATACGGCCCTACGAGGAAGTAACGGGAAACGGGCCCACTATCGCGGCCTGTTTCGTTGTTCCAGTTCGACTCGCCGGGCCAAGCCGTCTTTCGATCGGTCACGGACGCGTGTATTATCGCTGGAGGCGTCGCTTTTAATCATCCAGCTGGAAACGTTTCTCGAAGACGTTCCGATTGCGCTTTATGCGAGTTTGCGGTTTTCTACGTTTCGTATCGATATGGTACCGTTAAAAGTCGACGACCGAACTTTGATACGAGAATTTGGATACTTCGTAAGAGCGATATCTACCCGGGAACCCAGAACGGGACCCCAATTCTAATGTATCGACGTCGGTTTCTGTTACAGATGGGGCATAGAGGCGCGGCGTCCGATCAGCAGGAGCATCAGTAGCGATACTCGATCGTCGGGGCCCTGAGCGGGCCCTCAGTCCGGGGACGTCGGCACCGGGGCCCGTGCTCGCGAGAAAGCTGGGCGGCGTTGCAGCGCCGCGATGGCCGCGACCGACGGTCAGATCGTGGTTGCGGCGGCACGCTGGGCCGAGGAAGCGACGTACCTGCGCGAATTCGTTTCCAAATATCGTCTTCCAGCGGTGATCAAGATCACGAAAGGTCAGTACGGAGGCCTGGGTGTCCCGACGCTTCCAGCGCCCAGTTTGCAGAGTACGGCCCTCCTGGTATCCGCTGGACGTCGACGAAAGATCGTCGCGCAAGCGGTGAAGATCAAGGAGGGACGCAGAGTAGTGGGCGTAGGACCCAGACTGGCCATCCCAGACTCTTATGCCGGCTACTTCGAGATACTGAGCGAGGAAGGTAGGGCCGTTCGCGGGATAGAGTCCGTGAACGAGCTCTGTCGAAGATGTCCAGAAGAAGGAGCTCTGGTTCGGGAGACCGTGCGTGGAATAGCTTGCAGAGTGGACGACGACTCCGGTATAGTGGTTCCGGAAGGAACGAGGACCCTAGCTGCCGGAGAGACGATTGTAACAGCTGGCGAGGTTAGCCTGCCCGGCCGCGGTAGATTTCTGCGCTGCGTCGACTGTCGAGGAGAGAGCGTCCTCCTGGGTATGGAGCAGCGCGGACGTTTCAGCGCCCTGGCGCGCGAGGACAATATCAGCGGCGTGCACACGGCTCGAGCGTTGCTCAGCAAGCGTCTGCCGTTGACGGTCAGACTGGTGCACGGTCAACCGCCGAGGGGATTGAAGTCATCGTCGCAATTCGTCCCGGAGCTGAGGCTGTTGTCGACCTTCGAGGAGGAACACGTGTTCGCCTTGCCGTTACAGAGAGAAGGAGCTGCCGTGGCGTTACCTCTGGCCGCTCCGTTGAAGCTGGTCAAAGCGCGAAACGAGGAAGCTCTCAGATCGATGCAGGAGTTCACGAGGCTGGTAGAGCGCGCGTCGCGTCTCGTCGCCGACGTGGCCGATCGCGCGCACGTGCTGGACGGCCGACTGGGCGAGAGCAAGCCTTCCAGGCAGACTAGAAGCGGATCCGGTTTCCTCAGGCGATCGTCGACCAATTCGGATAACGGGCCGCCGAGCCACCACCGGAACAACGCGAGCCATCACCATCATCATCATCACTATCACAGCAACGGACATCAGGCGTCCTCTGGACACGCGGGCTACCGGGACGAGAACCGTGTCCCACCGTCCGCTTGCACGGAGGAGTACGACGAGATCGATCAGATTTACGACTATGTCCGTGGGTTCGCGCCGCTACCGAAAAGCGTCAGGTCCCCTTACGAGAGCCCGTTGCCGGGGGCACAGGGGTCCAGTCCACCTCTGACGCCGGTCACGGTAACGATCGCCCCTCTGCTCGACGACAGACCAGAACCACCGCCCATAGAGACCATACCGACCAAGAAGATCCAGGCGGAGAAGAGGACCAGACGCGCCGTCAAGGAGGCTCCACAGCCGAGAGTCGAGAAGCCGCCGTTGGCGAAGCTCTACGTGAAGAACAGCGGAACTCAGAGGGGACGTCCTTTGATGAGGCAGAAGAGCGCGTCGCCGTTGAAAGAAACGCCGCCCGGATACAAGGGTGGATCTCCGCTTTTTAACATCAGATACAAGAGTTTGACGAACCTGCAGCAAGCCATGGAGCTCGACGGAACGTTGGACTCGAGCCATTCCGGGGGAAGAACATCGGGGGACTCTGGTGCTGGTGCTAAGCTACCGGAAAAGAGGTACGAGCAATTTTTCGAATAGAGCTTGATAACCAGGTAAACGAAGGTAGGATGAAAGTAGAAATCGAGATTTATATCGCTTGATTCGCAACGGGGTAATCGGTGATTGTCTTATCGTTCGCTCAGATCGCGGCGTTTGAGTAGACCGCGCTCGCTGACGAATTTAGTGTGGGAGCTCCGCGGCGGAAGCGGTCTTGGCTGCGCGAGACCAGAAACCCCGCCACCAGCCACAGCAGCACCGTTGCCGCCGACTAAATGTGGACCACGTTTGGCTGTCACCGTTGTGGCACCCCGGCGTGTTGGCACGCTCTACCTCTAACTCGTGAGTACCGTTTCTTCCTACCGACTTCTCGTCCTCGCCATAGACCCACCCAATAAACAATGAACAGGCTTTAGCGCTTCGGAACAAGGTCGTCGGCTTGAATCTCCATAGCTTCGGGACGAACGATCGCCAATTTAATTCGACGAATCGCCCCTAGCGTCGAAACCCAAATTGCCACCTCCTAAACGAACTTGCTGAAGGAACCTTCTAACAGATATATCTGTTCGAACGTATAAATACTTTCATTTCTACTATATCCATTGGCTGTACGTAACGCCGATGACGACTGGGATGGAAAAAGGCTGGCAGGAACAGACGTGCACCGGTTACGGCGCAGTTAGAACGTAATTTGTCGAGGAATCGTTAAATTTACAAGATCGTAGGCCGGGTCGAGGCATTAACGAAGCGCTTTACTGGCCGTTGTAAGAGGTGGGCAAGTGTTTCCCTATTGGCCGCGACTCCTTATACGTTTAATCGTCCCCTGCGCCATCCAGGAAGCGGCCAGATCTTATTGCGAATTATCGTCGTTATCCTGCCGTGCCTGTACCGCGTTGAAATGATAACTTTTGCTACTTTGCCCGTTTTAACAATCAACGGGAACCTAACGAATTCACGCCGCTACCTCGAGCCTAGTCTTCGTTCTGATTCTCCGGCTAACGCGTTTCTTTTTTACTTTTAATCGCAAACAGAGTGTGTTTAGCGTAACTAAGTATCCAATTATTTTTATGGAAGATTCAAAGTTTATTCGGGTAAAGTGGTGCGCTGGATATACGATTCAAACGCGTGCGACGTTTAATCATACTTGAGTATTATTGTGCACCCTGCGCGACGACCGTGTTATTCAACCGGAACGCGCATCTCATCTCCGTTTAAATCGATCTACACAGCGGTTTATTATACTCAAACGAATTCCAGCACTTGCGTGCTACTGTTCTTTCGCGCCTTCAAATTTTTTCGCGAACGTGTAAATACGTAGAGTCTAGAAATCGTTAAGAAACAGCCGCAAACCTAACCAGAGATATCTCCATATATCTCGTAAGAACCTCGAGGTATCGACGCTGCATCTTCGATGGAAATAAGAACTGCTAAAAAAACGAGGAAGTCCTGGACGCGTGTATGATCCCTTTCTTGGGGCGAGGGGAGAGGGGGGGGGGAGGGCAAGAACGCTTCCGGCGTATCCTGAGTTGTGGAAATTAGCGAGGTCTAGCCGGGTTAATCTGGCGTGTCCTAACCCTCCTCTCGGCTAGTTCCGTTCGAACGAGCGAAAGAAAACGCCAGGCTAAAGGGGGCGGGAAAGGGAGCGGCGGACGAGGATGAGGAGGACGTCGCAAGTGGAACGGAGACGGTGAGGAGATAATGAGGGAATCGGGAAACGAGAGAAAGACGGACGGTGAAGATAGTCGGCGGATCGAGCAAGCGGACAGCCCGGGGATACGTAACGTCATCCTCGCTCGCCACGGCGATATAATAGCCCTGGTTTGCCTCGAAGCCGCTCCGTGAGCGGAATTAAACGAGAGCAGGTTCAACGGCTGAACAAACCGTGGCTTCCGGTCGGTGTTCCTCGTCGATCGTCCGCGTTTACCACTCTCGCGATAAACTGAAACTTGGGAACGGTGACTTCTTCGTTCGTGGACTGGATTTTGGGTCAGCCGGACGGATGGATTGGAATTTTGTCTTTTTTTTATTTTGCGTGTGAAAGATCTTCGCGTGTCATCGGCGCGTATCGATCGTATCGCAGTTTGTAGGAGAACTCGAACGATGGTCGTTCGTTTTAGAAAGAAAGGCACCGCGCGACTTTTCCCCGTATTGAAACGATCCCTTTGCTCGCTGGAACGCAGTCAAGGCTCGCGAAGGATGCTCGAGGTCAGCGTTTCTTGCTTAATTAATTAACCAGGCGAGCATCGCCTGGCCTCCCCTGCGTTTCGACCAAAGGGACACTTGGTAATTTTCAACTGTCGCGATTTGATTATGCGCGTGCACGCATCCAGGCCGTGAAGCGCCTGCGGCTAGCCGCAAGTGACAAGCATACGTACGGCAATTTCGCATAAAACACTGGGATAGCGCTTGAACGCTCCTTGAAACCACTGGAATCAACCACCTTCGGACCTCCAACTTTGGTATTTCCGTTGGTCGATGAATAAGATGCAGCGAGAGATTAATAGAAAATACATTCTTCGTCTACTTATAATATCGCTATTAACGCGTATGAAATTTTCAAATTCGCGCAGGACGCAGTCGTTACGAGATTAAGAAATTTGCATAGAATGTGTTAAGTGAGACGTAGCACGGAGCATTTGCGTAAACCAAAGTTGCTGTATCGCGACGCGAAGTCTGGGTGGTGCTGTCTCGTGATTGATGAGTGAACAAGATGGATCTGTGGTAGGTTGCTGTCGAGGGAAAGTAACCACGTTCCCTTGTTTGTGTCGGGTTTGGGCTTGGGCTCTCGCGTATATCTTCATTGCGAAACAGCAAAATGAAGCAAACACTTGGAATCATCAGTTTCACATATCTCAAAGTGTAAAACACTCCTCTCCTTTCTACTTGGCGGATTTCTAGGTGCCGAGGAAAGTATTCTCGATTCCCTTTCGTCGATGGTATTTACTAGATCGAAAACGCAATAATATCTCAAAGTCTGGAAGAACTTTCCAATCCTTTCACCCTCTATAAATAAAAGCTTCCTCTTTCGTCTTATTTTCGAGGCAAAAGAAACAAGAAATATTTTCAGATCCTCGTCGTTAATGATAATAAACCAGAGGCATGATCGATTCGCCTGGCAGAGTTTTTCACAGTCGATTTCGTCATTAGCATAATGGAGACGTGGTCACGTAAGCCACGCTCGCTCGAAGTTAAACGGTGGATGAACTGCGAGCGTTTCTCGCTCGCGAGAAGGACGTTTCCGCGGGATTATGATATCGAATTCGCGTGCCGACCGATAATAACCAGCTCGTGCTCGGAGCTGGTTCAGTCTCGCATCAGAAAATTAATAACCAAAAAAGAAACGAGAAAAAAAGTGGACAATGATGAAACGAATGGCGATGGACATGGTCGGAAATCACACTGTCCCTTGATTGATGTCGGATTAACTACCGACATTTACGAAGCTGATTTATTATTACAGACGGTCTTGCGTAATGCGATACACACACGGAACCGTTCATCTTTCTAATACGAGACCCGTCTTGTGTTCTCCTTTTATGAACATTCATCAGCTACGATTATTCGATGCTGAAGGGCTGTTGTCCGAGATCGGGAGTCAGGATAGTCCTTCTATTAGAAGGTGAAGGTTAAAGCGAAGTTTTCCGACCCGTGAATAGCGGTGATTATAGCCTTTCGAAGTCTTAAGAACCAGTTACGTTCGTTTTGTTTTATAATGATACATTAAGGTTCGGTAAAAAATTTAATCCGTTGCATCCTTGATCCAGTTTGAATTATCTGACAGAACGCGGAGATTTAAAATTTTCCGATACAATTTGCAATTCCTCGTCGAAATTTTATTTCGTTTCGCATACGACTCTCAGTTTCCACGAAATCCATAAAATTCCTCGAAAGTTAAACAAAGAACGGCGTGTTCCTATTCGAAAGAAAAAAAAAAGAAAGAAAGAAAAAGAAACGATCTCGTCCAATATCGGAGAGGACCATCCGCCGAAGCCAGAAGCACGATCTCGGAAATCGTTGGCTGAATTGACCGCGGGCGGAACCGTGCACCGACGTTGATTAATATCAACAAATTCTACGACACGTTCCTGCGATTACCCGTGCCCGAGGATCTTTCCGGATTTCTGAACGCTGGCATTACGATGGAAATTGCTTGATCCCGAGTCCCGACAGACTCCACGCTCGATATTATTGACCGCGATCTATATTTTCGAGCGATCCTGCTTCCGTTGCATCCGCGTCTCCTAGCTTTACCGGAGCTGCGGATTTCATGGATCTCCGCTCAACATCCTTAATAGCGAGCTCGTAGTCGGTTTATCGAGGTAAACGATGCCGATCCAATCATCGAAAGCAACTGTAGTGACCACGAAGATCAACGGCGCTGATCGTTTATTGAGGAAACGCGTGGCGCCGTTTCGATCTTACAAATTGCTCGATTATCGCCGACCGGAACGTGATTTGTCCCAAGAAAGTTAAAGAACCGGATTCTTGAAAAATAATTACAAAAGCAAGAGAGCAGCGTAGCGTTAGCCCATTAATTACTAAATCATCGATCAACCGAGATAAAGTTTCTTCTAGTTCCTTGGCAGATGGTGAGTACCGGTAATCGAAATGAACGCGGCGATACCGTGATATTGCTAAAAGAACGATGTTTTCTTGCGCGCCTTTGCTTACCAGCCGTAAGCGTAAACCATTCGGTAGTATCGGAACGTTCGATTAAGTAATTACCTCGTAAATGACCAATGTTCCATCGATAGAACGCGTGTGTCTATGAAACGATTTTACGAGCAACGCCTCTCAACTCGATCTTACAGTTAGTGGAACGACGAAGCCGTGTTGCGGTAGCGCTGACTTCTAATTCCTTACAGACTCTTGCTCTATCCGATACAGATTCTACGATATCGGATATTTTTCTTGAAATAATTGACAATCGTACAACTTATTTTCACTTGTAACTGAATAATAGGTAAACTGTGATTCTAAAAACTTCAACACAGAAGATCAAATACCCTATTCGCCGCGTGGTAACATGGACGTTCTTTTTTTCGCCTAAAACTGAATCCTGCAACCGAACCTCGCCAACCATCGTCCATCCCTCTATCGCCTTGTTCCATAGCTGTGCTCGTCAAGCCCAATCGATTTCCATACCGAGAAATCGCTCCGCGGACCACCTACCGATACAGATGCCTCTCTAAACGTAAAGGCACGCGGGTTAGAATGATCGACAGCATGTTGCAATCCTGGTCCCAGTATCTGCGCAGCTGTGTTTTCGCTCTTGTGCCCCGAATTCATGCATATTTATCGCATTACCGGCTGCATTGCATGCAAATTACGGACGAGTCCTCTAGCTCGTTACCCGGTGGGCACACACTCCGTCCCATTGTCTGCCCACATTCCCCCGAAGTGGATGCCATCGTGGCATAGTTCACCGCGGCCCGGTTCCCCCTTGAGTCATGCGACTTTTTCACCCATTTACCGAAGCCGCTGGTCGTTCGACCGTCCCGATGCAGGAAGAAGAATAGGATAATAGGAAGGCGACGACAGGCAGACAGAGGAAGATTCCACCTACGAATTTAGACGAACTTTCCTCCGTCTATGAACGTGGGTGCGCCACAGAGAGGAGTTTGGGAAGAGGATACGCCGTGTTGCGAGTATCGATAACAGAGATCGAAGTAATGGAGTGTCTTCTGGGAGTCGCGTAACGCTTCAGTGGTTTCTACCGTAGATAATATCCTTCTTATGTAATTATTGGAAGAAACATCTAATAATTATTAGACGAGAGAAGAGACCTTTATCTAAGTTTTATTAGATGAAAATTAGACAATTTCGCCGTTCTTTTTCCATTTAGATCGGTACGCAGAAGAAATAGAAAAGAAATTACGTAAGAGGAATAGTAACGACATTCCAACTTTCCAAGACCAATCGAGCACAAGTCGAGTCGGATATACGTAGATATGTAATGGTAACGCGTATCGTACTTCACGCCCACGCACATATTGTCAGTTTGCCTCGAACGATGGCGTGCACGAGACACTTGAAAAATGCATACCTCGTCCTCTACGATTTCGTATACGAATTCGATCGACGAAGGACGGTTTTAGCCGATAACGAATGTACGAAAAATCGGCAAGTAGAACCATCCGTGCATAGTCGGACGAACTCTGCGCTCGCGAGAAAAACGCGAACTACAGGTTCTACAAAGAGACTCTAGGCTATCTATCGACTACAGCCCGTCTTTCTAAAATTACTACCATTAATAATTATTTGGTCGTTGATAAACGAACTCGGCCATCGACGTATTTAAATCGAGTCAAGAGGCTGCCTGTATTCGCGTATCTCGTGGCTTGTTAACGTATAAACGAATATTTTATTCGATCGTTTCGAGTTAATTGCTCGATAACGACAGCCGCTCCTTTACGGTTCGTTCCGCTGTTTTCACGGCGATTAGAAGTTATCAGCGGGGAAATTCCGATTGATGCTACTTATAACGCCCTAACGCGTTTATCCGCCAGTTTTTCAACCGATAACGCGACAAGTTGCGAGTAGAAATTGCATCAAGTGCAAACTCGCTCGCATAAATCTGTTCCAGAAACACGGTTGCAAAAACAACGCGTGTAGCTTGTACGCGTCGAGGTTGCTTATTGTTGCCTCTTATATCGCGACGGCAGTCACGCGGCACCGACACGCGGAAAATAAGAGAAGAAAGACCAGTAGAAATCCCAGTGTATGGTCAGGCCGTTATGCCATCGACGACAGTGGCGTAATCGACGTAGCTCAGAGTGGGGATACTCGATATGGGGGCGTGACTACTAACTTTCTATCTTATTGTCGCTTCGACGAGACGTCTGTCAAAGTGTCTCGTTAATAAGATACGTGTTATTATACTTATTTCGTATCTGTTACGTAGATGAATTTATAGACGGAATGCCTTTATTATTTGCAAACTATTTCTAACTTAAATGTTTATCGATTAAATTTTTGTCAAATACGAATTACGATTGGAATACGATGGGAAGAAAGATTCTGCCGATTTGTTAAAACCAAATTTGTTAAAAATAAAGGAATACGATGGATAGAGAGCCCTAATGGAACGGGTATAATCGTTTCCAGCTACGTTTCACGATTCCATCGCATCGTTCACGTGGACGAATATCCGCAGAAAAAGATGGAATATCTTTCGGGCGGATAGTTGCCCAAAATTTTCTTCTCCTACCGACTACAAAGTTCGCACTCGCAGCATTCTCACCGCACGCGTTAGTTTGACAAAAGGTGGACGTCTTTCAAGTGGCTATTATCGGCTATCGTAGCGTCGCGAACACGAACACGCCTATGGATTATTGGACGGTAGTGTGGCCACGCGTGTGGCGCCAATGCGCACGTAGTATGTGTAACGTGTAACCGCAACGGGAATAAGACGACGACTCTCGGTTCGTGGCGAAATTGTCCGGTATCCTTCCGTGCCGCGAACGTAATTGGCCTCCACAGGAATCGTGGTTAATCGGAGCCTATCTCTTTTTTCTCTGTTCTACGCTTCGAATCATCCCTCCTTCTTTCGTAGAAGTAGCAGGTTCTACGGGGAAATGCGACTCGATTGTGGCTAACGAATTACGAGATGGAGCTCGGCAATCCAATTTGATAGAAAGATCAGTCAATGGGAAAATGGTCGATACTTCGCAGTAGGGTGATCTATACAGTCCGTGAAGAATCTCGTAGAAGTAACTCGCGATTGTTGAGATCGAGTCCGTTCGGAGGATCGCAAATCTAAAAGTACAATCTCCACATCTCGAGTTTACGACAAAGTTTTAAATGACAGTATCGATTTTAATATTCGTCGCGTTCAATGTGATAATTTCAAGTCTACGGTTTCGAGTTATTCGGTATTCGAAACATTTCAGTTACACCAGTTTCACGACGATCCTTTTCGTTCATCGCGATTCTCTAGTCGACAAGTTTCGCATTACAATACGCATTATCACAGTGTTCCCCGTGCATGCACGGCGTTTCTCCTGCTCGGTCCTCCTCCGTGCAACAACGATTCGTAGCTCCGTGTACTTACGTGCATATTTGTGCGTGGGCGGAGACCAGTAGCCGGCTGGCCGCACGGCCGGTTGATCGGCCTGTTGGACCGTGACGTGCCAACCACTACCACTTTATTATTACTACTATGCACTGGCGCGCATTACTCCTGGCCCCGTGTTCTCTACGCTGTTGCGAGCGTACAACGCTCGCGTGTGTCCGGCCCAAGGTTTATTACACTTGCCCCGATCAAGCGTACGCCACGCTACGCATTCGTCTTGGAGATCAACGCGGGGAACGCGGAGAAACGCGCTCGACCAGCAATGCGGATATGTCGGCCGTCTTCCCTGTGCGATTCTTCTTCAACTCGCTGGCGGAAGGACGACTGGCAAGGGAGGTTTCTACAACATCGTTGCGCTTCGTTCGAGGATCGAGCGCGTTTCAGAGAAGCAGTCTAGTTCGCAGTAGCGAAGATCGTGAAAGGAAATTGTTGCATCGGAGGTGCCTCGGGTTGAAGGACGGTTTCTTCTACCATTTCTTCTGCTACGCGCGAACAGAGCTTGATCGGCATTCCTACACCGTGTATCCGATCTCTGAACAATGTAATGGATGAAGATCACGGTCCAAGATCCTTGGCCCAAAATAAGTAACGCCTCGCTGTTACGCGATAAAACAACGCACAGCCTACTAGAGTACGAGAAGTAAAAAAAGATTCGTAGAATTCCGTGTATATGGACTGTACGATAGACCGGAAACCACGTGGCCGAGACACGAGAGCGGGGATCGCTCGTAGCGCGTGACTCGTAGTGGGGACGGTAGCCTTGCACAGTCGATAGCTCACGCTTCGACTGTAGCTCCAGTAACTCTTCGATCCAAGTATAAGACCACGTCCACACCCCCTGAGCCTCTGTTCCATAACGTAGCACAAGCGAAAGTGATTCGTATCACCTTCGATCGACATTCTAAATCTCGTTCTCGAATCACCGCTGAATAGCCATCGAACAACGCCATTAAAACACATCTCGAACTTCATCAACTTTCCCGCCACCCTTCAGCGATACTACTTAACGTCCCCCGCGACTAAATAAACTTTAATCCCGGTATAAAACGGTAAATATGACACAGGTCAGATATAAATTCAATTAAAGTCACGGGCTGTGAAGTATGCAACAATTGACCGATAAAAATAGACGTAAGCATGGATAACGAGTCGGAGAAAGAGAGGGAGGGAGGGAGAGATAGAGGGGGAGAGAGAGAGAGACAGACAGACAGACAGAGAACGATGGACCGGTGGAAGAAGAGAAATGGTAGAGTTTCGAGGTTCGTGGGCACTTATCACAGGTGGACGGGCAGCAAATAATAAATTTACGGCCGAGACACGGTGGACACAGTGTGCACATTGTAGATTGCGGCTCTCGGCCGGGCGGATTTATAATCCTACAACGCTGAAATTGTGCGCGCGCGCGAGTTCCGTTACGAATCTACCTCGTGTTAACCAGCGGCGGCCACCTAACCGGACTTGCAACATTCGCGGCTGAAGACCGCCTTGGTCATCGCATAATACACATGATGCTCGTATATCTTCTGTTACGTAATACTTGTTGGCTAGATTACACCGTTTCACGGGCCGCGCCACGCAGTTTCTTCGTTTCTAATCGCGCCGCGATCATTGCTCGCTGGCTCGTACAAAAATTCAACCGGCTTCACGCCAGGGTATATATCGATGAGCCGTTCGGGCCGTTTTCATAGGTACAAGCTTCCACATGGTATCGTGGGATAGCTGTACCTTGGACGAAACGACGCGCAGGAAACTATAGAGATTCACAGTTAAGTCTCAATTTATAATTCGTAACGTCCACGATGAGGTTTACTGGCGCGAGATTTAAGCTCCCCCGTAAGTTCGAGATGCTGTCGTGATTGAAGAAACGAATTTGTAACGTAGAATGCTTCTCGCTTCTTCCCGCAACAGGCGATAAGCAAAAAAATTCGCTAACGATCCCTCGATGTTCGATCTGGTAGCCGCTTTCCCCGTAAGCGTCGACTTACCAGGACCATCGTAGCGTTGTTACAGAGGGACGAGGGCGGAGGCTGCTTTACGATCCGATCTCTCTTTCCTGCTGTCGGTTGCCCGTAGGTTTCGATAGAACGGAGGTGATCCCCTTTTTCATCGTACGCGCGCAACCGCGTATAAAGTGCACGCAGGCGTGCACCTCCGCGGGACCGAAAGCACCTGCATAGCCGAGCAGCTCAGCGGAATCGACCGAGAGCCTAGTGTTTTACGACTAACCGTGAAATCGAACTGGCCGGTGTTTGCACGCCGCTTGCGACCGCCTCTCCGCATATTGTTTCCTTCCTCCTGGTTTCTTCTTTCCTCTTTCTTTTTTTTTTTGTTTTCTTTGCTTTGCTTCCGCGAGCCCTGCTTCGCGATTGCTCCTCGTCGTTCGGCGCACAATGGAGCTTTTCTTTGAGAAAGGAGGAAACAGAAGAGAAGAAAGGAAGAACATTCCGCGGAAGGAAATTGTATCTCGCCGGAAAATCTCATGAAAAGATCGCGTTAACAGCTGGAGGAAAGTTAGACGAATCCACTAATTTAGTTCGTAAAAAAATAAGGAAAGATACAAATATTTGTAAATATATTCGCTAACCTTCGCAAACGTTTGTTGTAACCTACACCCTTGACATTGATAGATTCGCCGCTTAGTACTTCCATACGAAGTGTAAATTCAAGAGCGAAGGATCTAAAAATCCCCCTGAAGATTCCTGAATCCATACAAACTTCTCCGAGAAGTACTCCGACTAGTAGAATCTTCGAATAAACTTCGTTTGCCTGCGCGTAGTATCGATACAAGGAGGGAAAAAAGATCGATGACCCTGTGAGGTCTGGCGTGCGCTATTCGACGTGAAATAGCCGGCGCGGTTTTTCGAGCAGGAACGGCAGAGAGCCACGCAAAAGTGGAAGCGGAGTGGAGGTGCTCGGCGTTGCGAGCGGCGTTCGGTGTTCTTGTGAAATGCGCGAGTGCGGTTCCGAGAAGTGTGCAGACCGGTGGGTGGTCTCCATTCAGAGATGTTTATGGCTGTGTCGTGGCAAAGTGGCTGTACGCCATAGCGAGAGAGCCATACTCCTTCGTGGCGCCCGCAGGGTCGAAGACCTAGGTTCGTCAGCTTCGTCCAGCAGCCTCAGCTTCTCTATCGACCAACGATCGAACCGACCGACCTCGAGCTTTCTCTCTCGCCTCTGGATTCGACGTATTAGTTATACAACCACTGTTCGTTCTTTCTTACAATCGGATGTTGCAGAAGTTTTCCCTGTCGAACAAGACACCGACGAACAAACCTGAAGATTCCGTAGTCCGTACGTTCGAAGTAGTACGAATCGAACGGTATATGTGTGAAAGATGAAGTTGGGATTTCGATTAACCTGCGGTAAGTCGAATAAGATTCCCAAAGGACAAAGTTCGAAGCTTCCGTAGATTCGATTTCGAGAAACACGGTGGCCGGTACACGCGGAAACAAACGCATCGCAGGCTACGGTCCTTGGATTGCGCAATTCTAGCAACGACAAGAGGAAAGCTTCCGAGGCGTGGTCAGAAATCGCGATCACCTCGTTCATCAGGCCACGTGTCCACACGGCCTCAAAGTAGATTCCCGCCGTAAGTGAAAGCGCGTGCGCTCTAGGAGCCGTTCTCTAGACTCTAGGCCGAGATCGTTCCGTGCCCTAGAGCAAACGCGTACAACAGAGCAGCTTCTGTGCTCAGCCACTTCCAGCACCAAGAATAAAGGATGGTAGCTCGTTTGTTTCGTCGTTACTTGTTGTTTCGAATCTCATCCGGTATTATATGGACACTGTTTACATTGTGCCGCGCATATTCTATCAGTTATCGCTACGTGTGAGTGACATGGTCCATCGAGATTAATCTCGCGATCGTATCGTACACGTTCTTTATTACGGAAGGCCGTCGATACCCTTCGCAATACTATTTTTGGAAGATGAGAATTTGATTTGGTACGCAGGAAGATTCTATCTCGTGTCACCTAATCTCCTGTTCCTATCTCATCCTTCGATCGTTGTATACAACGTCGCGATCGATCCAAAATGAAATACACTTTTACTCGAAACATTCTATTTTTAACGTCGCATCGACGAGCGTATAAATTTTGTTTCCTTCTTCGACGTACGATGGTTCTTATGCTCGTCTTGGATAAACAAACAAATAGATAAATAAATAATTAAATCCAGGCTTCGCCGACTTGAAATACTTGGTTACCTAATGAAACGCGAGCGTTTCAAGCATCTCATTCTTAGATATCGTAACGCGTTCGACTTCCTGATAGGATTAATTAAAACCGGCGCAGAATGCAGATACGAGGATAAGAATGTAATGCCATAATACAGATAATCCGTTTTCAATTAAGATGAAAGGTGGAGCATCACGAATTCTGATCCCTTTTGAAACGAGAACAAACTGGGAACGATTCGAATGGAACGACAAGAACGATTCGCTGGTCTCGTTAGGCAGCGTTCTAACCTTTCAAATTAAAGAGGCGACACAGGGCATCGCGCAGAAGAAAGATCGTTGATTCCGATGATCCGTATCTCGCTCGGTTTCAACAGTGAAATTTTCATATCGTAATTATCATCGATAGATTTCCAGCACCGTCGACGGATTTAAATTGAACAACGCGCTCCTTGTCCGCTTTCGAACGATGTGTTAGCCGTTTGGACTACTTTCACCTATGCGGCTCTAACTCTGTCCGTGATTTACGACGTTTGCGCAACGCTTTTTTCTCCTATACTGGATCCGTTGTCCCTTTTCGCTTTTTCCTTCTCGGCGTAGTCCTGTGATCGAACCTTTCAAGGTATCGCTACTTTGAAACCAGCCTGTGTCCTTTCTCATTGCCAGTCGGTCGGACAGCCTCGATAACACGCATTTACGCAGCTGTTACAAATGATTTGACTGCTTGATAATTAAAGAACAAGCATCATGTTGTCCTTAGAATCGTTAAGTAGCTGGTAATAAGAACGATCCGCCGAGCTGGATTCAAAGATGAGTCGAAGTTGGCGGGAGTTTTGACGGGAGAAAATTTGTTTGCTGATAAAGGATGAAATATAAAAAAGATCGTAAAGGCATTTGGACCTTTTAAACGGATGTTTGCACGGATGTTCCGAGCTGCGTTTCCAAAGTTGTTGGGAAACGTAGCCACGTCATCTAGGTCCTTTTATTCAATTAACTCTTATCGGGTTCGCTTCTATATCCTCCTGCACCAGGCGCAACCAGTTTTTTCCATCGGTTTATACGCCTTCCCCTTAATTTCCTGCTGCCGTAGCTTCTCTTCTGCCTTCGTTCGACGATAACCATCCTCCCCCGTGACCGCAAAAAAAACATAGATTTTTCCGCGTTTTCACCACCTCATCCAATTAATTTAAATGCTTCCTCTTATATACAACCCCAACAGCATCGCGCGTCCACGCTCTCGCCGCTTCCTTATGGGAAATCGGCCAGTTTTTCAGATCCCTGTGCGGTGTCGATCGTACAGGGGAAAAAATATTCGCGCGTTTGAAAAGAGAATAGCGGTAGCGTGGAAGATTGCGATGTTACAGGCTAATAGCGTTATGATAGTGGTACTAAGGAAGTGTGATGTTATGGAATGAAACAAGATACCGAGCTGACGTAATTACAGTAGTAGAATGATATCACAAGGAGGTATAAATTAACAAAGGAGTATATACGGCCGCTATAATCGTAGATTTCTCACGTGACTTTATTGAAAGCCGAGCTTTTAAATTCCAATCGCCTTTTAAGCCGAGCTTTTAAATTCCAATCGCCTTTTAAGCCGAGCTTGCGGGCTTTATGTTTCGTTTCGTCGCAATAATTATACGTTTGAATCTCGCGCCTATCGAAGCTCACGTTCTACGTTTTCACAGACAGGAGCTGGCGAATTTAGAAATTCTTTCAATTTCAGTGGCGGCGCGTTCGAACTGCGTACTCTTCGATGCTCGAGCTTTCGTATCTTCACGATCAAACACATCCGTTATGACTTACCGAACACTGATCAATCTGCTCGGTGTTCGATACCGTCCAACGCCCATTTCCTTCTCGGCCTTCTCAATCCCATCTGAATCTCGATCGACCATCGATTCTTCACGATGGTTCGCGCTTGGAAAGAAGCCAGCGAAACGTAGAAAAGCTCGTACGTGTTCCTTCGTCTGACTTTTCTTTCTAGAACTTCGTATATGGCATATCGTTTAGCATACAATCATAGCGTTGCACTTCCTCCTACCGTGTTGTTCGGGATGGTTGCATCTGCAGGGTCTTCGAATGGCCTCCCATACGAGGCCAGGTGCGGTCGATCGAACGATGATAACGTCGCGGTGCCGATATTAATCGATATTCTAATCGGTTAATCGATGCCGCGGGCCTCTTTGAACGTAATATCCGCTCATAACGGGCCACTTGTGCTTCTTCCTGGCCGATGATAATCATCGACGAGGCCTGAACGCGTCGTCGAGGCCACGAGGAAACTAACTGTCCGATCCAACAACGACCGTACTCACTTCTACCGTTTCTTTTTTTCTTTTTTCTTCCTCCCCCCCCCTCACCGCCTCTGAATATTGATTTCAATACAACGATGGTTTCGTGTGGGAATTCATTCTCGGCCGAAGCTCGATTCTCACGGCGAGCGGTATCTTTCGAGCCGCTTCTGAAATGAAAGAATTCTTTAGGCACTTTCAAGACAAATTAGCTGACAAAGATCATTCTCCGCAACTATTTACGTTGCTTCGGGATAGAATTTTAAAAGAAGTTGCTTCAGAAGCTGTTCAATGACTTAAACGCGTTACGATAAAGGAACTGGAAGACAGCCGGTAGGTGTGCACATGTGGTAATATTTCACGGCTTTAGAATTAGTAAGACATTTCGAAGCGGAGAGATCCTATAATAGATCGTTACGATTATAATATGTGCGGAGAGCTCGACTTTAGTTTCGTTCCTTAACACGTTTGACAGTCACCGGTACGGTAGTCCCAACTTTTCCATCGTTTAAAAAGATAGAAAGGAAAATGTTTTTTTATCACTCGTAGCGAAAATATGAAAAAAGTTAGTAGACGATACAACGTCCACTCCATGCCGGATGGCCTCGAAGGAATTCATCCGGAGGAATGGCGCGGCGCGGCTACAACACGGGAGAAACGCACGAACGCGTTATTTGAATTTTACCGACGCTTCGCGGCCGTTCGTTCGCGGAATCCGCGCTTTACCGACTGGAGATCGTTCGCGCCCTTTCGCCACTTTCGTCACACCCTTGCCAGACGATCATGAATTATTCAGGGTTTCGCCGCGGCCCCTGCGAATCCGCGCTTTTGCCGGCCGGTTAAGTTCACCGTGGCTGCGTTTCGAATCTCTACTCCTCCCAGCCTCGGAATCCATCGAATTCTCTCCTCGAGCAGCTCTCTTACGGAAATACGATGCGTTTTGCATTTGAATGCCGGCCACTTGGAATTATCCGGCTGTCTCCTTTCTTTTTCCGACGCCTCTTATCATTTCACGCTTCGGGAAACTTCGAGAACCGAAACGATCGCTTCTTCGGTGGATACCGGCCTGTATCTATGCGTTCTTTCTACGAGTCGATGTTTGACGAAGAGTGGAGAAAGAAGAGAGACTATTCCGCTACCAAAGTCGTTAAATTTCCAGAGAACGAAGCCTCGAACTTGGAGCTTGGAGCTTGGAGTCGAGAGGCTCGAGTTACTTTCACAGTTCATGTGTCAGCGGAAGCATAATTCTCGGTGTTGCATAATCCGAGATTACGCGACGAATTCACGGGGGTTTCGCGATGCGGCCGACGGCGACGACCTCGCGGCGACCTTCTTCCCTTCGGCAGCAACTCACGCGAGAACAATCGAGGCGAAATTCAGCGCGGCAGCCGGCGAGGAAAGAACGCATTATCTGAAATCGAGGATCTCCGCCGCTTCGACCGGATGTCGAGGCCTGAAGGTTTCGGCGCCGACTTTGACCGTGACGGCTGCCTCGAGGCTGTCGACGGCAATTATTCCTGCTTGCTGAAGCTTTGAATTATTGTGACAACCACGCTTTTTCTTAAGTAGCAGATCCTTTTTACGCGAATCGTGTTTACGAAGGCGTAAAGTATCTCTTCTCTTGTCAGGGATCTCACGTTGAAAGAATTCGTTGAAGAAACATCTCAAGTTGATTAAAATTCTTCGTTCGGTTTCGTCTTGAAGAGTTCGCGTTGCTATTTCGAAACCAGAGAAAAATGGACGCGTGAGCGTTGAAATATCGACGATTGTGCGAATCGGGGAACATCGATAACGTTAATGACGAACAGTTAGACGACGTTGACCGCTTATCTGCGGTTCGCGAGAAAAGCCTCGGCCGAGATCGATGCATCGATGCATACAGCCACGACCAGGGAACATATAAAATGCACGGGTTATTGTCGCCGGGACCCTTACCGACAGCTGCTCGTTAGTTGTTGCCAGCCGCGGAGGTGAACCAGTCGAACCTACTCTTATACTGGGTGTTTCCCTTCGAACCGATTATCGCGACTGTGGCCGCGATTTTTGTCAGAAGATCGTGCGTTTGAACAGTTAGTAGAAACGTTGCTCTCTTCAGACTCTGCGTAGCCATATCGCGTTTCGTACTCTTTTCAGAAATCCATCGTCCACGCCAAACGCTAATAGAACAATCTCCGTATGTTCGAAAACTTTATTACGGAAAATTCCCTACCGTGTATTACGAAATGGACACTTGTACTATTTTTATCTCCTTTCCTTATCTTCTACGGATACCTGGAGATATGAAATAAGAATCGAGAAATATCAAACGCTGTACTTAAGATGCCAATAAATTTGACGATAGATACGCGCGACCTTCGCTTCAGAATTTATCAGTTACCTGTATTATCTATCTTCGGCAAAGTATTCTATCGTTTGGGCAGAACTCTGAGAGAACGTTGTACTCCGAGAAGACTGAATACGTCCTGCAGGAAGAATAAACGCGGAGAGCCAGAGAAATTCTTCCGGACGAAGAAGGAATCCCCGAAAAGGAGGAGAATTCGATGAAAATCGTTCCGAGAGGAACACCCTGTGCTTGTGCGGAGTGGAAGGCGAGCACAGCGCCAGAAGAGAGCAGAGGAGAAGAAGAAAGCAGGCGAAGGCAAAGTAAAGGGACAGACCACGCCTTGCGCCGCCTTGGCAGTGGAGAGTTCGCCTCCGCTTCTTCGCCTCACCTCGCCTCGAGCATAACTAATATATCGACGGGTCCGTGCCCCTTGCCTCCCTCGCTCCTTTCCCGCCCCCTCGTCCTCTTTCACCTCTAGCACCGGCGATCCGCGATTCACGTGATCCCTCTGACGCTCGAGCACTCGCGAACACGCGACTCTTCCAACAACTCTCGATGCTCTTCACGCTCTGGCCTTTCACGCTCTGATTCGAGATATTCCGATGCGTTTGCCTTCTCGAGAAATACTGGCAAGAAGCGTCGAGGAATACAGGAGGTACGTTTTGAAACGTTTTACCAAGGAAAGACGACTTTCGATGGGAATTAAAACGGAATAGTTGAATTTTGAGGACTAAGGTTAGATATTTCATCTCCGAGGATTCAGACGAACTCGTTGCACCGACGGATCGGTTTCGTAAAAGCGTTACGGAAAGATCGGCATCTAACAAAACTGCAATTCTGTTCAGAATGGTGGATTTGCTGAATAATCGAAGGAATTCGCGGACGCACAGATACGCGGGTATCGCTGTGCGCCACGGAACGATTGGCATTTAACAAAGCTGCATTTTCGTTCCAGAAAACAAGATACGATCTACCGTACAGTTAGAGGAATCCACGGATGCAGATACAAATAGATTTCATCGAGTACTACGAAAAGAAATGAACAAATCTGCAACCATTTTTAGAGTAGAAGACGTTCGGATGCCTGCTATTTCCTCAATAATTAAAACGTATAGGAAGGTTTCACGGAATCGCTAGGAAAAAAATTGACACACCACGCGTGTCACCGGTCACGCCAGCAGATTAAGTTAATACCCTGGAGATCGTATCGTTCGCAAACGAGCGTTACGCGGATGGGAACGACTCCACGAAGGTCTCGAGCACGGTGTCACTGGGTTACTGGAAAATTTTCCAGACCAGCAATCGCGACAACAGCCGCGACTGCTCGCCGACATTCCATTCACGATCGAACCTTTATCGTCGTTAATTGAGTCGCCACCGTATCGGACACGTGTTTCTCCAATTTTAAATTCAGTCACGAATACAATCTCGAATTGAAACCAGCGCGATCCTTGTCGTCAACCTGTTCAAACAGAGAACACGGAAGAAAGATCTTTTAGTTAGTTCAGTTTTAGAAAAGTTAACAAAGCAGAACACGAGATAAAGAATAGAACCGAATACACCGACTCGTACGTTTTCGCGACGAGGAAGAGTATATGGTTCTTCGTCGTCTTCAAAGAAAAAAGCAGAAATCTTGGTCGAAAAGTGATACAAGTCAAAAATAAAGCAGACTTCTTTGACAAATTTCATTTGACGCTTTCGTTCGAACGCGTGGAAAGTGGCGAAAATTCTGCAAGCTGAAGGAAAGAACCAACTTATCTTTCACCTGAAAGGTTCGAAAGCAGGCATCCGACTATCACGTATCGACGTGTAGCGATTGACGAAAGATTCCGCCGCTTCTCACAGTGTCACTAGGTTACTGGATAATTTTCCAGGCGAGTAAGCGCGCCGCGTGAGAGCGAATCCGAGCGAGTTGCATTGCGGCAACGCGATTCGCTCGAACGTGCCTCGATAGCGGAGCACGGGCACGAGAGCCTCGTAAACTATTTGCGTGACCATAAAAATCGAACGGAACATTAGCAACGCGCTTACTCGCTCTCTGATATACGGAGCATTACGCGCGGTTAATTGGCCGCGAAATGCAAAACCACCGTGTTTTCCACTTACAACCGATCATTCGCCATTCGTAATGCGCCCACGAAGTTTACAAAGATATCTCTGTCATCGAAATTCGTCGACTCTATCGACTGAATTTTGTTCTTGATACTTCTCCGTGTGAATGATTAACTCTGAACTTCTTAAAATATAAGCGATTTGGCATAAGGTTGGCCAAACGATTTACAGGATGATACCAAAAATCGAATCGAAGCGTTGTTAAATCCGAAGATAATCCGATAAACGAATGCGTCGAGCTATCTCTAAACGAAAAATCAAAGAGAACGAGTAGAATCTCGGCGTTCCCGCGGCCACATGGTATACACATGGTATAGACGCGAATTAATAGGCTCATCGAGCTTCCGTTCCGATACCGAGCGAAGTAAAAAGCGAGCAAGCAGCGATCAAGAAACTAGGAGTAGGGGGCGATTACGACGCGATCCGAGGAGAAAGAGAAACTCGTCATCGAGAGCTGCTCCGCCTGCAGCCCATGAGATCGCTTTAATCGGTAACCCTCTCGGCTGGTAAATAAATAACATTGTATTACACACCGTCACCGGTCTCCGCATCTCACGGAAGACGAACGAACGCGCGGATCGTTTTCCCAGGCGTGTGTCTGTGTGTTGCACTCCCGTTATCGTTATCCTCTCTCACGTAGGAATGGACGCCGCGCGCCGCCCGATTCAGCCTCACGACCGCGCGAAACCCGCGCCCGTTCACGGTGCTGCCTAACGGTGATCGATTTTCCGACCACGGGAACGATATTACTCGCGTAAACGAGTCGGTACGGCCGATCTACTGGCTTTTCTATTTTCCATCGATCTACTGGAAACCGATCTCCAGCTAAAAGACAATTCCAATAAAACACCTATGATCCAACGATACCAAGTGTAGATTAACATTACGACAAAGGTGGAAGAAGATTCCCGGAATTTTCATTCACGGATTGAAATACGAAGCGCTCGGTACTTTTGCGACGAAACGCGATAAACGTTAAAACGTCGCAACGTCGCGCCGTGCCAAGCGAAGCTTCTTAGAAAGACACAACTCGCTGTTTAAAACGTCCCGCGTACCGAGAATCAAAAACTAGTTTCTCCGTGGCTCTATCGGACGGTTCGCACATTCGTCCTCTGCTATCAGAGCGGACGAGCATTTTTACGCGACGAGACAAAGAAGCGAGTGTCGATAACGGTGCCGTTTCCCTTGTCTCCTCCTCCTCCTCCTCCTGCTCCTCCTGTCGCTGCTTCAACTCCGCCTGCTTTTCTCTACGCGTTTTCTTCCATCGTGGAACTTCCTCTTCTTCAACTTGGCAATGGACGCTCGATCTCACGGATTTCCACTTTCGATTCGTTCAACAAGGAAAATCGTGTTCTCCGCGTGAGAAAATCGCGTTCGGTACCGGAACGCGCGAGAGCCCTTCGTTGCTTCTTTTCTTCCGTTTATTCCTTTCTTCTTTCCGTAGTCGGAGGAACGATCGTTCGAGGCTCGATCGTTTCACCGTTGGAAATTGTGCGTTGCTGGTATACGTTGGTGAAACGGAAACGAAGGGCCACAATTATAGCAGTCGTTACTTTTCCCGCTGTAACCAGAGTGACTATGTATCTCTTGGTCGATTAACTATGACCTTCGCCGCTCTGGCGAACGTAGAAACTCGGACGAACACTCGTACGCGAACATAACCTCCTTCTATTTATGTACAGGGTGGTCCGACTACCTCGATGTTGACTGCTGTTTGAAATTTGTACGATCGTGTAACTCGTGTTCGAATCGTGTTCGCGATAATGGCGAACGTGTACTTGCTTATAGTTGATAGTTGAATGCTGTGATCGATGGAAAACATTGATTCCATACGTCAGTCCTAATGTTGGTCCTGTAGTCCGCGCGAAATAGATTGCCGACTCAAGGTCGCTATCCCCGCTTCGAACAGCGTCGGTAGTCACTCTCCTCTTTGTAATTTTGTTACGTCCATGGACGTTCTTTGATCTTTTCCATTTTGAATTACGAAAAAAGAAGATAATACGAAATAGTAGAACAACTGAAAAGAAAAGATACTTTCTCATAGTCTTAAAACCGATTTCCTTCGTAATCGAACTTTCTTTCCACCTGTTTCATTTACCTTCTTCCATTTACTTTCGTTTGCGTAATATGATCGTGAGAAACTTAAAATCGATATCTCGTAATGGTACCGGTAATCTCTTCCCATAACCGTAACTCGAAACTGATCTTTAAGTTGCGTCAAAATATTCACTGGAAGAAAACGTCGACCATCGAGACCCTTTTCGAGGCATTTCCGTCGGACGCCTCGATTAATTGCCTCGATTAAGGAATCACCATAATAATCATGTGCGCGATCGAGGTCGACGTTGGGTGGAAAAGCTTGCGTATCCTGCACTTAGAAGGAAAGGGTGCAATTATATTTGCAAATAGGCGAGTCCCTTGCATGCGTGGCAATGCAAATCGCGCTAAGACCTTTGACTGCTTGCGCTTCGAACAAGATAGACAAAGATAGACGAAGAAACAGGATAGCGCAAGGCCGTTGCTTCGCGAAACTAACTGTCGATTACGTGGATCGATTGCCAAAACAGATGCAGTTGCTTTTCTCATTTTCCTCACGGTTTCCATGTTTTTGGAAGTTAGAAAGTTGTCGCGTTAATTTTTTCTTAAAAAAAAAAAAAAGAAAGAAGAAAGAAAAGCTAAAATCGTATATAATCTTTGCCAAAAGAATTTTCCTGGAGAAAAGAGCAACTTTATCTTTTCCGCGTGAGCTTCGGCGTCTGCATCGAAACGTATCTCTCAACAAAAAAATTAACGCTCGTGTAACGAATATCGTCTTCCCGATAACCGACCCTTTACATTGGGATCAGGATGTTTCCAGACGATAGGCTAATCCATATACGATTACCAAATGGAAGAGTACCGTATGCAAATACTTTCTGTAACCACGATATCTCCGTCGAACGTTCGACGTACGCTGCTCGTTACCTGTTGCTGCGAAACAGACGTTGACCGCAACACCTGCGGAAATCACGGAAGATCACGGAGCTGGTTGCGCAAGCAGAGGGCTAGAGAACGAGGCGTGATGGCTCGAAATCAATTAGGGGTATACGTTGCATCGGCACCAATTAAGTTTTCTCCGGGCGACAATGATAAATTGTGCCGGGCGTCTATTGCAGCCGGCCGATTATAAAGGTCACCGAGTGAAAGTGCGCGGCCAATTAATACCGATCGATACCGAGCGCGATCCGCTCCGATAATAATTACCCACCGCATCAAGTACGCGCGAAAATCCCATCCGTGCAATTGCCAACCTGTGCAACCTAAACGTGTAACGATTTTCATCGTCGGCAACGTTCACCTTTTGGCTCGTCCTGCTTCTCCCGCTGAAACCATCGTTCCGAGCGAATGGATATTCATGAAAGAAGCTACGCAAGAAACGAACTGTAGGCAGAATGTAATTTAGGAAACTCTCGGGATACTCGATTGTATTCTGGATTATCATAGAGATTTTGTTTCGACTCGGGACTGATTCGAGATTCGTATTTTGTCAGCATCTGTCACGAAAGGAAAAAGATTATGACATGGTGTTTCTTGATTGTGCACAAAAGAAGATAAAAAAAAGAATCTATCCAATAAGACGATGACAGGATAAAATTGCGGTATCCTAAAAAGGAGACGAAGAGGAATGATGTTTGCTTGCGCGTGATAAGTGTGATGTATCTGCATACAGGGTGTTTCAAAGCTGTACGTTCAATCCCTGATCGAAACCTTGTCCATCTTTCCCATCTAAATTCTCCAAAATTTTATCCAACGAAAACGAAATTAACTTGGCAAAGTTGTATTTTAAACGAGTGTGACAGGGTCTCCTCTCGACTTTGTCATCGCGATAAAACGAGTCTTGAAACACTTGGAGGTTAGGTCGGAGTACGCAGAATTCGGAGTTCTTTTCCGGTCGAGCCGAATGGAGCGAAGCGATCTGGGTCGGCCGATTGCTAACAATGCGCTTTGTGCAGCGCGTGCAGCGAAGGAAGGAAGGCACGATCTACGTGTGCATCGGAAGATAGCTGACTGCTCGCCTACGTGCACGTGTCATGCAGTTGGCTCATTCGTTCCGTGCTATTTGTTGTTATATTTTCCCCTCTTCGACAAGCTGAATCTAGTTTGAATGTCCCTTTGATACACCTCTGGACTCGCGCCTTACCGTTACCGTTACGCCGCTTCGCGTCGTATTTCCTATCCTTCTCGTTTGAATTTATCGGTCCCATTGCAGAGAGCGTATGCGACAAATATTGAAATTTTTGCGAATAAAAATTTGCAAAATAGCAAATAGGTGTGCAATTGCCGAAGAGTAAGAGTATTAAAATTTTAAAGCGGTGCCACCTGTAGAATTCTTTCGCGAAGTATACGCACGTTAACCGCAAAGGTACCAAACAGCGTCGAACGGGAAAGGAAGGTTTTACAGTTCGATTTTTCCCTTCCACGTGCCCCGAGCCTCGCCAGGCTACGCTCTTCCCACGAATTTCATTCTCGATAAGCGGCCAAGATTTAACTAAGATTCTCGTATTAGTACGGCTGAGTAGCATAACGTGGTTGAGAACGGTACATGAGACGGCGACAAAGGCCGCTCAAGTAACTTATGGGTATGAACTCTGCAAAAGGACTTCCTGTATGACCTCTGATCGGGAAACAAGGCCGTGGCCACGAGCTGACTCGTTCCACCAGCTAGACGCCGCAAGTGCGGAATATTCTCACCGTGTTGCTCCATCCTTCGTTCTACTTGGTCACGATGCAAAACCTTTGCGAAAAATTCCGATTACCGATAAGAGAATTTACTTAACCGACTCAGCCATCGTTTTCACGGGCAACTTGGAATAATTCTATCGCTAGAGCTTTTCCAGACAGCTGAGATATTAGGACTGTGAAATATCGTTTGACAAATTTTTCAACTCGTTGGTTCGTATTTTTATTTGATCGCGAACACCGAAGGAAAACTGTTCGCCAGAAGTGGCACGCGCGACAGTTCGCCAAAATCGTCGAAGAGGAAGCGGCGTGCCATCGAGTACGGGGGAAGCCACTTTGCTTGGCAATCGCGTCACGCTCGTTTACGCTAGTTTACGCCAGTTTACACAAGCGATATTATGTTAAGACCCATCTTTACGAGGGCCGACAACGTCTCGTGGAAAATATCCTCAGGTTTCGACGTTATTGGCGAACGGAGAAAGAGGGGGGGGAAAAAAGAAAGAAAGAAAGAGGAAGGCGGAGTTGCTGGAAAAGAGAGACGAAAGCTGTGTGTTAGCAGCAAAGCGAATCCCAAAGCGAAGTGTTTCCTTCGAGACGATCGCGGCTAAGATATGACGTCCGACTGGCTGCCAGGCTTTGAAGGGCTTCGCAAACGATCGGTCGTTGAACCGCGAATCGTTCTTGAAGCGTTACTCCCCAGCGATGGGACGTGCAAATTTCACTGGCCGACATTTGCCTGTCTGGAATTTGAGCATCCTCCGCTTCGGGCTATTTTTAGCCTGTAGCGCGCTCTGAAATTTGTCTCTATCAAAGAAATTTTGAGCGCCAAGCTCTTGGGTCTTTCTGGAAGTTTATATCTGGGTAAGTTTGATATCGTTGTTTCTAAAATACGATATTCCTCGGATGTGTATTACATTTCTCACCTTTCAGTAGTAATTTGAAATTCAAAGTTCTCGTGTTGTTCAACCATTCTTGAACACGGTATTAAAGGGGGGATATTTTTTTTTCGTAAGAAAATTGCGAACAATGGCGTTCGCGATTATCATGAAATTTTACAGCCGTCGCCACGATTATTATCGTTGAACGTGAAACTTGTCATTGCTTCGTCGCGTGACAGTCGGCATATAATAGCAGAAAGGAAGTAATTAAAATTCGATAAAAGGGAAAAGCGTCAGCTGCGTTCGATTTTCGTGTGGCATACGGATCCTGGCGAATCCTACGCCACTGCGGGGTAAGAAAGAGCGAGGAGGAGGAACAAAGCGACCCACGCTGCGTGTATCATCATAGTCATATTCATACGCGAGTGTAAGGGCATTTCAGCACTGGGACAATAGCGAGACCGAATTTTTTCGCGGCTGGATTGCGGCGTGCCTTTTTTGTAGCCACGCGACGAAGCGACGTCGACTGCCAATAAAGGTCCTCCTTTATGAAGCCCGCTGTAAGTACCTGGTCGCAGCTGTTCGCACGGAAACGGGCCACTGTAACCATTCTTTGTTTTCGAACCTTTCAAACGTTTGCCCCTCTCAAACGACCATTCTGCCGTAACTTAAAAAATTATCGTACAGTGTTTCGAGGACGTCGCGTCCCAAAGACGAAGGCTTATGAATCCTAATTCCGTCTCGGTTGCAACAGCCTACAAGCCTTTCATTTTCCGTGTTTTTCCCATTAAATAACTGCGCAGCGTGTTCGAAGCGAATATAGAGGCTCGGTTCGACAAAGTTCTTTCAGCGAAAGAAGTTTCGCGCGACTTCAACATGATAAACGGTGGCAGGTACAACAATGGGTTCATTACCGAAAGTTTGGCCCAGCTTGGGCCCCCTTAGCGAATCTTGGGCCGGCGAAGGGGTCCGGGTCGGTGACCTCTGCACACCGACGGTCGGCCCCCGGCACCGGCCTTTGCGAAAAGTACACGTGCACCGAGCAAACGTCCCTTCTAACACGAAGAATTTTCGTCGACGCTTAAAAATCGTTCTTCGAAAATTCACGTTACGATGCATTAGCGAGTTATAAAAGTATTACTACTTTATCGACGTGCCAATATTTACGGCTTCGGAGACGATAGAACGATCGAAGCGAGAGATTAGATTATTCTGAAACTCGTACCGGTTTGTTATTTCCTTTCTTCGTACTTGCAAGGAATAATTTTCTGTTGGTTGGATGCGGTAGTCGCACATAGTCGCCGAAAAATAAATACATGCACGGTCATTGTGCGGGCACGCACGATGGAACAACGGCAGAAGGGTTTTTGTTCCAACGTATGGCGTACCATGCGCGGCGATTCGTGTCGTGTCATTCACTCGACGCGATACGACGACCACGAAAGGGACTGCAAAAGCTGCAAGAGCCAACTTCTTTTCGCTCTCGACGAAAATATCCTGTCGAAAAGGATTCTTGGAAGAGTAGCTGAAACTTTCCTTAACCCTTCGAAATTCTTCAAACTGTTTCACGTATCGCTCGTCACACTTCGGAGATGTTGCATCTTCTCGAGTTTATCGTTGCTCGTCCTATTCTTTACCGCACGAACGTAACCACGCAAATACGGATTGCGTTTAACTCGAATAAAAAATAAAACGTGGGGTCTATATTTAGGATCGATCCTACGCGGAGATTCCTCTCGCGTTTCAATTTTCCTCTTGCCTGCTTTCAATGCAAATAAAATGGGGGGGGGCGGGAGGTGGAAGAAAGAGAAAGGAAAAGGAAAAATCAGGTTTTCGATTTAACATCGGACGCAAAATTAATGATCGTTTACGATTATTAATAGCGACGCGAAGCCTCGGCCGTCGTCGAACGCGAATTTCGCACGATTATCGTCGAATGAAATACCTCAGCCGAGGCTCTCGTAGTAATTGCCACGTACCGTCGAGTGATAAATAATTTGCAAATATGCCGCACCGCGCAACGACAACATTGTACATAGGGGCGGGCTCGCGGTATCGATAGTCGCCTGGAGATTTATCGATTCGTTCGATTGCCGTTTCACGAACGCGACCTTGAATCCCTTGCATCCTTTGTCTTGCTCCTTTTTTCCACGCGTACGTCCATACACCGCTCTATTAGTTGTTCCATCTTCCTCTATCGATGGTAGACGATCACCGATGTGCTTTCGCTGATAAGATTTATCGCTACAGTTTGTCGAAGATAATCGTTGTTTAAGCTTCGTGCTCAAACCTCAGACACGAGGATGAGACACGTTCGTTACGGGAAACATGAAAAATGGGAATCGAAAGACCGTTTGATCTGTATTCCGCGAAAGAAACGAATCTTTTGTAACAAGTTGCTTTTCCGATCGTTTGAAACTTCGTTGAATGAAAGAACGTTCGAAAGATAACGGAGAATCGAGGCGCGAGGGCCATGTGCGGAGAGAAGAAGGAGGAGAGAAGCTATTGACCCGTTTGATTGATTAAAACGTCGAGCGCGTCGCAGTTGTTCGATCGCTAAATGAATTTCGTTCGCCGCGCTAGCCAGGTATACAAAGCGGTGCTTTAAATCTTCGGGGCTTAATAATAATCAGTCTGAAGGCTCGTAACTCTTCGCCGTGAATCCTCCGTCTGGAGGGGGACGTTGAACGCAACAGGCTAGATGGAACGCCATCGTGAGGGCGTGCTGAAGCATTCGCCCAACCGAAGTAAACCCGAGAAGAAATCTGCCTTTCAAAATATATTTTATGCGCTTACTTTTCTCTCTTCTTACTTCGATAATAAGAAATTGGTAAAAAAGATAAACATGGACGGGGAGAATTAGGAATGTTCAGACAGTCGAGCGAGTGGAAGCCTCTGGGCGCCATTTACCATTATTAGAAGCACGTTATTGCGCCACCGGTATTACTTGGCGGCGATAATAAATCCTCGTGAAATTTTAATTACCGATTCCACAAAACGCTCGAATAAAGATATTCTTAGTCGTCAGGTAAACGTCTCGAACAGCTGTAAACGAAGGTATTTTCTGCCCCCTTTACCTTCCCCCTGTCATCTTTCTCATGAATCATCTTGATAACGATCCACTTGCGCGATGGAATCGACGTATTTCATTACTTATTCGATCATGACCTATCCCGCACGGGTCGCCGCACGTCCTCCACGAATAATGAAGCGGTCGTTTTAACACTGCAACCGCCACTGAAATTCTTGATGTTTCAATTGAATTTCAAACGGAGCGTAAAGCGCCGCTAACCATCTTCAAGATGCGCGTATATGTGTAAGAGAGCGCGAGCACAGGATGGCTGGTGTGTTCGTCTGGCCGTTTATTATGGCACCGGAGGAAATTACGAACGCGCAGCCTGTGGCCGTGGCGGTAGCCGAGTGGTGCGCGGGAATATACGAGTGGCGGCAGGAAATGAACGCCAGCCTCGAAAACGAGGATGAGCTCGAGTGCCTTCGTGTCTCTTCTGACTAAACGAAAATATAGCGAACATCCGAGTTTAAAGAAAACATAACTTCGTACAAAATATCTTGATGTTTCTTTAAAACTACCTTCCCCCCCCCCCACATTTTACAACGAATTCGAGCTTCCGGAAATTTTCGACAGATTAGACACTCCCCTAAAGGAATATCTATCTCTGATCGTTTCCAAGCTTCGTTTTCAAGACACGAATCATCATCGAATCGAGAAATCCCTTGGATTCCCCTGTATGTACCACGTTACATTGTTTCCCACGTAAAAGAGAGAAGATGGTCAGTATCGCGGAGGGCAGGCCGGCATTCTGCATCGGCAATTTGCATGACCGATGATCGAGCACTGGTGCACTGACGGTGGACTAGGTGCATCGTCATTACGCACTGACCAGATACGATCAAACTGTCGGTAATGATAGTCGCGCGACCCGGCGCACGTACGACGAACGCCAGGGTCGCGTTTATTAAATTACGTCAAATTATTGGTACGCTCGAAGGGTCGATTATCGGGGCTGCTTGTTCGACCGCCAGGGATCGTTCTCCTTTTCCCCGATTACCACGGGAAACCAGCACGTGGTGGTAGCTGAGATCTTCATGCTCTTGGACACGGCTCTTTGCCGATCTACCATCCGTCTATCGGTCTATCCTGACACCATTCCTGCTGAGACGGAAAGAGAAAGGGACAAACGAGAGCGAGATTAGATGTAAGAAAGTTCATTTTCCCCAGGGGAGTAAGGGCTCTTCTAATAAATAATAATATTTTTATACTAAACTAGATTATTATTTCTATATCGTTCCCTAGAAAGAAGACCTTTCCAATTTTATCCTGATAAACTTAGTTTTTGTAGGAATAATCGCTAAATCAGAACGAATCGATTAACGTATCAGCTTTTGATTTCAGATTCGAACCGACGAAGGGCTGAAGAAGGCAAAGAGCGGTCCGGATGGGGCGTCAAGGATCTCCGATGTCTTCGATTAATCAAAACTCGTAGCCAGAGCTCAAGCAACGACGGAAGGACGGATCTAGAGTCCGTCGACGATCCCACCATTTGTCCCTTTTTTTCTATTTTTTTTTTTTTTTTTTTTTTAATTCCTCGCAGCCGCGACAGCCATTCGAAAATCTAACCTTTTGAATCACTCTCGCATCGAACAGCGAGAGACGGTTAGAACGAGAGAAGAGCAAGAATAGCGACAGAATACCGCGTGCTTTCCGCGATTGTCAATCGAAGATTTGGATTCGACTTTCATCTCGAGGACGAGGCTGTGACGACGCTAACTGGATGACCTGAAGGAACCGGAAATGGTACTCGGAAGACGGCGCTCACGACTCGCGATCTAGCAGCAAGATCTCTGTAGCTTTAGAGTAGAACGAATCCGAATATCTGACATACTTAATTAAGTAACGATAGGAAACAAGGTTAAAGATCAAGGAGACTCAGGGAACGATTTTATAAAAGAAAAAAAGAAAAGGACAAATTGTAATCTAGAGGAATAAGATAGATGAGAATCTGATTGATCTTTCGAGTCCTGTTTTTATGTAAGCGTCAAGAGACTCGGAGTACGATTTAGGAAACTCGCCCTACAAAAGTTTGAGCGACTTTCGTGATTACGGAGATCTCGAGAGATTACTGAGAGATAATTCGTGGACAAATAGAGCTGCGTCGTCTTCGAAACGAGAGGAATAATCGATTAGATCCAGAACGAACAATGAAAACAGCATCCGAGGATGGTTTTATGAAATCACGAGATCGCCTCTAAAGGAGGGGAACAAAAAATAGCGAATGTAGTAGGCGTATAGGATGTGAGGTGGTCGATTACGGAAGCGCTTCTCGCGATGCGGAGATTGCGAAAAATCATCAGGCACACGATTAGCAGAGAGATTTACGTTAACACGCGCCGTTAGTTAATCTAATAGGGAGCGTAGTTAAGGATTATGAATGCCATAATAATGACTAACTTCTTGTGGTTGTACTTAAGTCATAACTTTACACTTTACTGTTTACGTTTAAGGCCAATTAAGTATGTAAGTTGCATAATATTTCACTATCGGAGTGTCTTCGAGTTAATTGCTAGGCATTTATTTCTACATCTTCTTTCGTATTTTTCTTTTTTTTTTTTTTTATTTCGATGGTTCCCGGTACCGGAAGATTCCGTGACGATAGCCGTCGACTCACTGGACAGAGGCTTAATGAATTCTGAATTTTTTTTCCTCCTTTCTTTCTCATTAAAAGGAAACTTCTTTCTGACAGACGTTGTTCACCTTTCGAACGAACGAGAGTTTGACAAATCACCAGTCATTTGTCACTCCGGTTCGAGGTTCGACGAACATTCTACCTGTTATTCAGGGAACAGTGATATATTAACGAAGTACCCTTTCGACTCTCATTTTTTTTAGTCTCGGATAATTATCGAGTAAAAATTCGAACGGGTAATCGATTGGTTTTACAATATGTTTCTTCAATTTACATTCATTTCTGCGTCCAGCGTTTCGAACAAAGTCGACAAAGGCCTGTGACACCCGAGATTGCGTAAAGGAACTGTTCAACAAATTCTTTATCGGAAATCAGGTATCGAGACCGCCTGTCGGTTAATGGTCCTGGCCAGACTGTGCGCTCTGGACCTTGGTCTCACATTTGTGATTATTATTTAAGTAGATATTAAGCGTACTCTAGGTTAGGCTAGGCTTTTTACAATGTTTCTTTAAAAAATTTTCCTTTTACTCTTATTCTTTTCTCATCGATGAAATTTGACGAGCGGAAGTAATCAACGAACCATGTCGACGAGACGAGCGTAGTTATAAATATTTGAACAAATAATAAAGATGATAGAGTTCGTGAATATTAAAAGAATCAAGCGAGAAAAGAGTTGTGCATTTATACGATTCGAATATCCCGCTAAGAATGATCATTTTCCTCTCGATTTCGGAGGAAATGCAAGATAGAACGAACCGGAAGAGAATTCGATTCAAATGCTGATTTGAAAATAAGTTTCATAATAAGAATACGTTTTAATCTGTTGTAATAGCTGTCACAGTTCTCTGTAACATAAGTTTCACTAGTTGTAATGTTAAGAAGAGTTTGGATTCTCATGATAAACATTCTATTTTGCGTAATGAATCCGAGTAAGAAGGCACTCGGTCCCCTTTACGATGGAACTCTGTGCGCTATAATCGTTCGTAAACTGAAAACGAATATTTCGTATATCGACGTTCGCCGAGATTTTGCCAGGAGAACAGATTGCAATGCTGCCAGTGTTTAGCGCGTAAAACTCCCTACTTTTCTTCTTTTTCCACTCGACCATCTTATATGATGGACATAATATCCATATTTTATCCTATACATAACTTTGTCCTTATTTCCTCGTGTCCATTCTTTGTTAAGTCTAGTTCTTTACAGGGCATTGGGTGTATCATTGTCCGCGTCTTCATGTCCGCGCCTGATCGACGTAAAACGATGTTTCAGCATCACAAGGCGGCACGTCGGTTTTCATCGTACGATACGTGTTTTCATGGCGAAATGCTCGATGCGTAAGGGTCGAGGATCGTTGTGCCTTCGAATGCACGCGTTCGAATGATACGTTTATCGATCGTAAGAACAGACATCCACTTTGTGATTTCGTAAGCAGTTGTTCAATGTTTTTTTTTATACTTTCCTTAATGCTTATCTAGGATAGCTTGTGTACCCTAAAGAGTGTTTCAATAAAAGTGACAATGAAATCAATTTCGATCCTGTCTTTCCTTCGCCAAAGATATCACGTTTAACGCATTCGCTTATTGTCAACTTGGCTCGCTTGTTTATTTGAAAATTCGATTATCGAAACTAACGGCAGTTTCGATAATCAAAAGTAAATTTAGCCTCTGGTGGCGGACGATTGTACTACACTAACCAAAATGGCTGCCGTGCCGGGATACGAATTGCTGTTTTGGCGCGTAATTTACTAGTCATTTTTCGAAAATGATTGCAACGAATTGTCTCGTTTTCTGGCAAATGAGTGTTCTTGAATATCCGTCGACACGTCATGTAGTTACTTGCGTCCGTTTCCGTTGATATCACGGAATAATTATGAACGTTTATTTCCGCTCGAATTATCGGTGTGCGACAATTTCGTTTTTTAGCGCGTGTGACGAAGGGAAAATTCGCAAATATGGCACCGCGTTACGAAAAAATAATTTTATGTCGTGGTTTGTCTGAAAAGAATGATTCGCAAGAGGCTTACGTAAAAACGTTGAAAACGGCAGGTTATTCGTGCGACTGTTTGCCTACCTTATGTTTCGAATTCGTGAATATATCGGAGCTCAGGGCATGCCTTCTGTCATCGTCTTCGTACAATGGTAGTAATATTGCAAATGATCTTAGTACCTTTTATATGTGACTTATCTTCGTTCATCTCATTATCTTCTTCTATGCATTCATAGGGTTGATACTAACAAGCCAACGTGCTGCGGAGGCAATTGAACTTTCTGCGAAGGAAGACGATGGCATTCTACACCCCTGGAAAATTTTACCAGTGTATTGTGTAGGACCAGCGACCGAGTCTTTTGTCAAAATCCATTTAGGTTCAGACAACTGTTTTGGGAAAGAAGCTGGCAATGCCAAAGAGTTAGCCGAATTGTTAGTGGCTTCTGTTGCAAAGAAATCAAAACCCTTACTATATCCTTGTAGCGAGATAGGGCGAGAAACAATTGAAAAGATTCTTAATGAAAATGACATAGAAGTCCATAGAATAGTTGTTTATAGAACTTTGCCCAGTGAAACTTTGGAGCATGATTTATTAAAATTCATGGACAATATGCCCAAAATATTTGTTTTCTTTAGTCCATCGATAGTAGGATATATAGTAGCTCTGTTGAAAAAAAAAATGTACGATATGAACAATATAAAAGCAGTTGCTATTGGACCTGTGACCGGACAAGCGCTACTCCATGCTGGTTTGAAAGTATTTGCTACCGCAAATAAACCTGATCCAGTTTCTCTATTGAAGGCCATAAGTGATGCTGAGAAATATGGACTTGATGAAAAGACTGAATGAAGAAATTGTTTATTATTGCGCTATGTAAGTATATAATTGTTATTAATCTATTGAGATTGTATTTCATTTGTTGATATTATATCACTATAAAGAAGAAGACGATAATAATCATTTTATCCGTGGCCCAGAATTACATATTACAAATACGATAATATGGCCTCAATAAATATGTCTTTATAATATAATCTATATATAATCTATTTCTATAGAATATTTGTTGGAATATTTATTTGGTAAATTTAATTAGTTCATAGATATTGGTAAACTTTATTTTGGTTATAATAATAAATATATCTTATTTTATTAAACATATTGATTAAAAAAAAATAAGATTACCATTTATTTACAACATAACGTTATCTAGCTCTTATATGACACTCTATACATTACTATATGATATAAATTATAACATTGTTTATGTCAAAAAACTGATATAATCAGAAAGATCACTTCCCCGTGTATAATAAAGGGAATTATTTGTGAACATACTGAAACTGCGCTATGCAAAATATTAATATTGAAAATTAATATGTTTTAATACATAGAGTGAAAGAACAAATAGTTTGTAAAATTGTGCGTGTCAGTCTTAACCATTAATCCAGAATGTAGGATTTTCTATTATTCCTCATGAAGGTGTTTCTGTATGTGAATAATTATTAGAAAATACTGCTTCTTAAAAACATTTATAATACTCGGCACGATTACGTCTCTCGTAGAACTCGTAACTGGAAACTTTAATATCTACTTCGATTAACTACGTTACCAAGAAGGCACGAAATATCTGCTCCCACAATCGTGGATTGATTAGCGTAATAAGGTTGGGGTGGATTTCCTCCGTTATTATATTTCATTTGGACAGCAGTTTCATAATCAGGTGCTGGTCTATAGGACGGAAGTAAGGCACGTAAGTTGTTGATATCCGTAGACGACACGGATACAACGGGATACGGTGACGTTGAAAGATCATTGTAACTAGTCCATCTTGTGTGACCCTCTGCATTTCTGTTATCCAAATTTACCGATACCGCATGATCTCCCGAATCGTTCGTGTCGCTGTCCTAAAATACGGCAGAGAGATTTTATTTGGACGTGCTCCTGGCACAATGTTCTTCTGCTTGAATGAAATAATACTTACGAAATAACCATTAGTTGATCTCTCCATTGGCCGAGATTCTTGATGTTGCATGTAAAATGTGTGCTGTGCTATACATAAACGCCACACATATTTTGCATTTCGCGATTCGGTAAATATGAATTGCTTTGGCTCCTCGCCTTCGGCTTGACATTCTATTCTAAACGTCTTTTTGTGATTGATCACATTGCTTATATCTTTCCATCTGAAGCATATATAAATCTCCATTATAGTTGGTAATTCAGTATGTAATATGTTTTTACGAAATAAATACCTATAGAATTGTGTTGTTTGTGTGTTAGGATAGATGACCACAATCCCATTGATAGAAATTCCTAGTATCACTTCATTGTTTCCATTGTCCTGTAAGTCAAAGTCCTCGATCTTGTTATTGTGTTAAAGAATATGCAAACTATAGGATCAATGTGAATACCTTAGCAGAAAATGTTTCATTTCCATATCCCTCTAACTGCATAACAATAGAAATGTATAGTTCTTCCGCTGCAGGCTGAGTAACACCAACCAGATTCTTGTACTGACATCCAGCAGTATGCAAAAGAGAATCTTGTCCTCCAGGATCTGCTTGAATAACATCCTGAACAATAAAATTAAGTAAGAACCAAATAAGACAAATCTAATAATTCTTTCATTGGTGACTCTCTTTAATTACCTTGGGAAATAATGTACATTGTTGCAAGCATTCCATTGTATGCCGTTCTGCATCATAGTTACCAAATTCTGCTTGCATCAAGTAACTTGCTAAAAGAGTTGCTTGCCTAGAATTACACTGAAATCTACTTTCCAAAACATCGCTTTTCAATTGAAGATAATAGTGATACCTAAAAACATGATATTTAAGAAATAAATGGTAATAGTTGGACGATATAGAAATATTTAAGTTATTACATACCTTGTCATTTCATCTTGAATGAGTTGCACATCAGTAACATAGTACATGACCCTCAAATATAGACTGAAATTTTTGGCTTCTTTTTCCAATTGTTTTTTCAATGGTTTGTCCATGTCAACCCATCTTGGAGATGGAGAATCATGCCTGGAAATATAACGTAGACCAAAGAATTCAGGCTGTCCTAATCCTAAACGTTGAGTCACATTGTCCAAACACTCCTGACCAAGGCTATCAATGCTCAGTGTGCATTCTATGGAGGTGGTATCCAACAGTTCTATGCAGATCACATATTGATTTTTGGAAACCACATTATATTGTCGACTTTTCTTCAAATGAAACTTAAACGGCATTGTAATAACACGTTTAACTGGAAAAAGACAGCATTGGTATAATATCAAACAGAATTATAGAAATCGAATTTTTTTATGTTCGATTCACTGTATTGAATATTGGAAAGTATTTATGAATGAAAAAACTATGCTGGAGATAACAATTTAACAATGAAAGAGAAACGAATAAAATATAAAAGACTGCAGCAACGATGCACTTTTACTAAGACCGCCAGAGAAAAATAAGTGCCGTATAACTACGAACAAACACCGAAATGCTTCACATTCCACGGTACTTTTACTTTTAATTGAAATATATATGCATACACGTACTGTATACATTCCACTCTGTCGAGCATGAGAAATGTATAATTTTTCACGTTTAATAAATCGAAAGCATTTCTAACCTCGTTTCTCACGTCATTAATGCTAGTTACAAAACTGTGATATATATACAGTTCCTAAACCGAGCTACTTTGACATGAGAAATTAAAACTATGAATTTCTCATTTAAAGCAAATTGAAGATAGCATCAGAAACTTCATAAGAAACGCATCAAATACGTGAAACGTATAAAATTAGCATATAGATCACGAATAAAAGTAGTTTTATCGAAAGTGATATGTTCTCCAAATGTTTTCCAACTAGATTGGTCATATTTTTGATAACTAAACGAAGAACACGATTAATGTTATATCTTTTATTGAAAAGTCAACCAAATTTGTGTTGAAATTATTGGAAGTGTTTACATTATAGATAAATCGATATATTAAATCGAAAACTTATACACTAGAGTAAAATTCTACTGATAATCACTAGAAACGAATATCACTAGGTCTAGTTACCGAAAAAATTCCCTAAATATTTCATTATGCAAGTAACTCAAATTCCTTGGACGTAATATGTACACGATGACTAATAGTCTTATCAAAATTAATCGCTTGCCTTTTATTGCAAATCCTGTTATCGCGTTGGATCGAATAAAATTACGAGACTCGTAGTAAGGGGAACGTGACGCGTGCAAAATTCCCCTTGGTAAAGTTTTTACGTCTTACCTACGTGTCTTATTTGCAATAATCAAAATTTCTATCACATGGAATAAACAAATGACTACGAAATTTTAATATAATAAATATATTTTGTAACAATTAACAAATCATTATTGCAGTACAGAATGCAACATTCATCTAAAATAATATAGGAATCAACGTCTTCGCAAACGTACTTTACAAAACGCTTTCCCATCAACTAGACAGTTTATTTTCTTCGACTTATCTCTTTTAAATGGAATAAAATTGCGTGGCCGTAGAAGACTGCATTTCTATTTGCCCCATCTTGAACTGCAATCGATGCAGCCATCGTAAGAGCGTGGCATTTGATTCTCGACGAGAGGAGCCAAAGTGTTCGGACATTTTGCTGGGTGGAAAGTCTCGACAATTTTGCAAACGCACTTGTAAATGTCCTGGTAGCTGATTATATATAAATTTTTCATGTAAAGATCATCTTTCAACAGCCAAATTATTAGAACTGGAAACGAACCGTTTTAACAATTCACCTCACCTGAACATGATGCGAATATAGTATGGGACTCCAAAGGGGTAACAATTTACTTAACAGGATGGATCCACACTCAAGAAGAGCCTCGAGTAGACTCAGAAAATGCAAGTTCACCATCTCAGCCAACTACAAAGGCAATTTTTTATTTGGGAAAAGAGGAGCCCTACTTCTGAAGGCTTTTATGAACTGTTCACTTACTACTTTTGAGAATTCAACCAATTGCAATATACAGGGCGTTATCTTGCCCCAGAACTCCAATAAAATATTCATCGTAATATTATGGCTCTCGCTATTCGATGGATTGTTTTTCGACAACTCTTCCAAATACATTGTCCACAACTAAATACAAACAGCAACGATACTGTCAAGTTCTATCCATAGATCTTGATTGATATACACAGATACATACTTGACACAATATGAAAGCATGAAACAACGAAGACATGTGCAAGACCGATGCTTTAGATTGTTCTGGAAATCCAGAGAATATGATTTGCACGTGATCTGCAACATGGCACGATACTTCCTGCGGTATTGGTTGCGCAGATGGAATCGATGGCCCGTGGATGTGCGTATTATTATTGCCAGCATACATTGCAGTGTGCGTGAGAGAGCCTAATAAGAGCCAGGATAGTAATCTGATGTGCCCTATACAGTCTACGTACTCTCGAGCTCTGAAAATGACATTAACTTCAGTTACGTTCTTGAAGTTATCTTAGTAACTCATCTTTAATTACCCTTGTTGTATCACCGAAGGTGCGCTATACAGCCATGGAAGATATCGAGCGACAGCTCTGTTCTCTATATTATTGCCTCTAGTAATTTCTATCGCTACATATTGCGCGAGACCACATTTCAATATACCACCCAATGTATCCTCGTTTAATCCAGCCTGCATTCCCTTGCTGTAGCTCTACATCATCAGAAAATTCATTTAAAAATTATTAGTCTCGTTATTTGTCGTGTATACGACTATTATTTAGTGTTATTTCGACTACCTTCACTTTACTCAAAGTGTGAAAGTCTGCCAAGAAATCGAGCACATCTGACAGCTGATTCTTCAGTGACTCGGAGGCGTTCGTATTGTAAATTGGCGATACGTCCGTTTGGACGTTCTCCAAAGCGATCGTGTTAGGTAACGAGCCTCCAATGTCCTAGCCATATTGAAGCATAAATTGTCCGATCATTATTTTCTAACAAGCTTTCCCCTTACCTGAAGCACGAAGTGCAAAAGCAACAGAAAATTCGAATCCGGTATCGTGGTTTTGAATTTGATAGCTTGAATTAACTCGAACACGATGGTTCTTCCAAAGAAGTGTTTGTCTCTGTCTCTGGTGAAGCCTCTGTGACAGAGGTAGCACAGATCCGTCAGGTAACTGTACTTTATGGTAGAATTCTGAATGGCGTAGCTCAATACCTTGGCAAAGGGATCCAGCATGCTCTGTAAACGTACCCCAAGTAAATATTTTTGCAATAAAAATCTATAAAGCGTCTAAAAAAATTCCTTCCGAGATCACCGTCTAACCTTGACCTTGTCAGGTAAAAAAACTGATATTATTTGAATGAAAATACGAGTTTTCAAATAATTTAGCTAAACCAGACCCAAGATCATAAAACAGGAACTCGCTGTAAAACCGTATAACAAATCTGTCTCGAACGAGCATCGAACGATCTCTTAGTCATCGAAAATTCCCGATCATTGCATCGACCAGCCAGAAGGAATAAATCCTACGGCGCATTTACGTCTTCCCTATAGCGACGACGATCGCGCCGCAACGATAATAATCGCGAACATCCACGACAGGTTATTTACGAGCGGCGTACAGCTGACCTTCGACTGTTGAATGCTCGGGACCTTCAATAAAGAAATCATGATCCTTAATAACGATGTGGTGTCCTCGATGGATGAGAGCATCAGCACCAGCCTACGGAACAGGCCATCGAACTGCGTCAGAAGACCGCTCCAGGTTGCTGCACCTGGACCCAGACCTGCTTCTAGCGGCAGACAGTCCAGGTAACAAGCTATGTTGTATAGTATTATCGGCAGGCGCTCCATTGGCAGAGATTTCTTTGCGTTTAGGGCCTGAAATATGAGGATAGGACCATTCGTGATCATTATAGGTTGATAGCGATCAGTAGCAATTCTTATTGATCGTAACGAGCACTCGTATCTGGATATACGTTTCGTAAGAGACTGCCTTATCGATTTTAGTCCCAATCTCCTTTTGTAAACTTTATGACAAAGGGTGCGATTTCTTGCATAAATAGTATTAGTCATGACGTTTATAGCAAACTTGTAGACTTGGAATACGCATAAAAGTACCTCGAGCAATAATTGCAGAGGTGCTATCGGGTTTAGTTCGTTGAAGTCGACCAAGGCCTGAGTAACACTCTTGAAGAATTGCATTCTTGTAGATTCTGAAAAATGAAATGGATTGTCATAGGTTGTATAGAGGAAGTTGTAAAATCTTCGCACCATTTAGATGCGTTTGGAACATCTGCAAGAAAACGCCATTAGGCGCCAGTTGATGAAGAACACAACGGAGGAACTGATGCGCAACGCTGATTGCGCCACCGGGCAGACGCATGTTGGTCTCGCTTTGCCAAGGATACATCGCGTTGAGGGCCACCCTGCAAACGAAGACACGTATCATCGAGACACGTTTTTGCAGTGTCATGTTGTTTTAAAATAGATCGGAGAAATAAAATTCGAGTCAGACTTTGTCACGACACGTAGGATTTCTGGCAAGAGCGGAGCTGCCAAGGATGGTTCACGATGGATGAACGTGCCTAGGTTGATGATGCATAAACCCAGTTCCTCGTCGGAATATTCCTCCTTTATCGTCCCACATTCCGAACACCTACGACAAAATATAGAAACCAAATGCGTCGTGCAGAAATAAACATTTATTATTAACATCAAACTAAAGGCTACCTTTCGTAAATACAGTCGTCTCCGATGCGGAATAAACTTTGCTTCAAGCTAAAATCAGCGTGATAGGCTTGCTGTGAGGCGACATCGAAGTTAGGTTGCAGTTGAGCGCCAGACCTATGAACGATAAAAGAAAATCGTAATGTATGATCTTAAATCTTGAATAAAAATGTTAGGAGTGTCCTCTAAAGTTTACCAAGAGTCTGTACGTCTGGATAATGGGCCATCGTGTCCAGTGATACTATCCTTTCGAGGCCTCTCTCGTTGAATACGGACGTGATCCTTTACCCTGCCTCTTCGATCAGGGTCCAACACTCGAGAAGGGTAATCTGAGGATTCCATCGCCGGAGGCGGTGATTCTAGAGCTACCTGCTTGGTCAGTCTCCTTGGACTCGTTGATCTACTTGAGTGTATCTCGTTCGACGTTGGAACTAGAGATGCCGACTGAAAAATTGGCATTTCTTATTTTTTGTGCAGATAACAGGACTTGCGAAATGAAATGTACTTTTTACCATATTCTCAGACGCTACGCTATCTTGCTTCATCGGTGGCTGTCCTTCACCTTTACCATTTCCATTGTTATTGCTAAATCTATTGGAATCTGACAAATTTGACGAGGTATTATTGCCAATAAAAGATTATACTGACTTTCTCTATCGAATAATACAAATTTACCTCCGATTTCATGGACACCGAGCGCCTGACGAACGTGCTCGACCAAGCCACTGAAGTCTCTGTGAGGCCCGATTGGTAACAATCGTTCAGGCATAGGAAATTCCAGCTGCGATATGCTTCTAGGACTCGTTATGTCGCTAGACATACACGTTTCACTATCCTGATCGAACGAGGAGCCTGGAAAAGTTATTTTATTTCTTTCTTACTCGGCATTTTGCCTTTCCTATATCTTCGAAACAGTAGCTAGAATCGTGAAAGAGTATAGCGTTGAAAAATTTACAAATACTCACTGACTGTTAACACGTCCATCTTGGACAAAGGTGACTCAGGCGAACCATAAGTATCATCGCAACGTAGGATTCGTTGACCTACGCTTGGTCGTGGAACTATAAAATTATCGAATCGATGAAAATTCCACTTGTCTTTTGTTAACAAAGATACTTACCAACTGGACGAATGGTAGTTCCAATTGGTAGAAGTCTTTCAACCATTGGTGCGCTTAAGGGATGAGGAGGCTCGTGCCAGCTCGGTTGCTGGCCATTGTCGGTGCTCGTGACTTGCGAGGATATCGAACTGACTGCTGGAGAGCTCGACTGGTCACTGCTCGTGACTGTAACCACTTGACTTGGAGACACGGGCGAAGGTATGGTCACACTTTGCTCTATACGCTTCTGACGACCCAGTTGTTTAGAATTTGGCGAATCTGAATTACTGGAGCCTGTTGGCGGTATCTTTTCTTTTTGGAGCTCGTATCTGTAACGTAATCACATTCGTCTTCGTCAGTACGAAAATGATACAGTGACATGATATAGTAACGAAATGGATAATCTTACTTTTGAACTTGAGCTGGTAGAGTGGTTGCGAGAGCGCTGCATAACTCAAAAGGCTTCGAGGAAGCAGTGTCTCCGTTGAAAGCTATTTGTACAGTGATGTTTCTTTCTTGGGCTGCTTTCTCTGGCGCCGGCTTCTCTGGAATCGCTTTCTCTAGAATCCCTTTTTCTGCTCTTTCTGGTATTTTCTCGATTCTACATACGGGAGTGTATCTTTGTAGATCTGGTTGACCACTTAACAAAGTGCTCGTCACCATCATCTTTACGCCCTCGTGCACGCTCCACTTCTTCTGGGGACCAGCTTTTGTAGTCTATAGGAAATTAATAGAAAGCCAATTAGCGTCAAAGAACGTTTATTGGTGACAAAAGAAGCGACCTTCTGAATTATTTTAAGGCGAATCTTCTAAATACCTGATGAGAATCCTCCTCGCTACCAAGAAACCAAGTAGGTCGGCCGATCCCTTCAGATTTTCTGATGACGTTCTGATTGTTCCAATCCATTTTCGTTAGGACGTCAGTGGTGGTTCTAGATCCATGGAGCGAAACACTTCTGGTAACAGCAGTTGGGGTTTCCTCCAGTTCCCCGAGTGATCCACCACTGCTGCCATGCAAGGTGCTGTCAGATTTTGGGCTCTCGGGTATTGCAGCCAGCTCGGACTCCGTATCATCCGCATTGATCGAGTAGCTTTGCAGAGCATTCACAATAGCGGAAATTGTAACAAGCAGCTACTGGTGTAAGCACAGGCACAGGTGTATCATGATGTAATTCTCTCTGGGTCCTGGATTGTATATTCTCAAGATACTCTAGGTAACTCTAGAGTCTAAAATCTGCTTGATTCGCTATTCGATTAAAAGAAGGAAAGGAAATTCTACTCAATGTAAGAAAGGCCACCTCACAGGTTGTATCTCTCAGCTTTCGTTATTGCTATTTCGTTTCATGCCTATAGTAAAATACTAGAGAATGGCGGAAGTATCGATATCTTTGTTCCCCTGGTCTTGAGTCTTATCGTGAAAATGATTCTAAGATCACTATATAAAGTGAAAAACAAATTTTGGATAATCTTATGATAACTTTCTTCGTCTATTCTTAAAAGAACATGATCGTTCTAAATGAGATGATGACGATAAAAATATGAAAAAGAAGTCAATAAGTGCAGAATTCGCAAATACGTCAACGTGAAACATTCCAAGCTGAAGTAGCCTAATGCTCTACCTTTCCCTGGGGAATCTATGATGTTAACTAGGATGCGGTGTTGCTAAGAACTAGGAAATGTGTAGATCAAATAACCTTGAGTGTTTGTTCGTGTAACGGCAGGTCGGTGTACTTTCTTCCCAGTGAGTCTCCATCTGACCATGCATCGCTCCTGGACTCCGTTGATGGACCGATATCATGGGTGTTCTCATTGGTGGGCTCTCGGCGTTCATATCTCCCATAGCCATTAACTCGTGATCGACGCCTAGAGACGGTTGTGATACGTCTGAAATTCGACAGAACGCTTTGTGAAGTCCAATTTTCTGATAGAAATGCACTTTTTATTTGAGAACTATCATCTGTGTATACCACGTGATCTGGATGGCGGACCACCCATCACTACGGTAGCTGGAATTCTTTTGCATTGATGATGCTGCGTGTCCAGGGTGTTTAATACGATCTTGATCAACACTTGCAACTGGCTACACCACGGTTGCTGGCCATACTGACACTAGGCACAATAACAAATGAATACGATTCGACGAAAAAGATAGAAAGACGTTTAAAAAGTTGTCCATCTCACCTTGTACAGTATGACGAGAAGAGACATTAACCAAGATCGTCTGTTATGGGGTTCGAGGTACCAGAGACTGTAAGTTGGTGTTTGATGATCAGACGGAGGCACACCTTGCGGTGGACAAGGACAATGTTGAAGGATAGCTAGAACCGGAGGTGTCATCACCCATCCCATCACGTGATTCTGGTCTAGTAGTTGAGGGAGATTGGCGATGAAAACGTTGAATACAGGGGAAACTCTAAAGAGAATCGCGGAATTGTTACTTTGGTAGTTGGTGTTGTCTTTTCTCTCTCCTTTTCTATTTATTATTATTATTATTATTATTATTGAATACCTTAATCGCTGCGGAGAAGTATGAAAAGTGCGTTCAGTTTGATTATAACCTAGTAGGAGATACAAATGGCGTAGCACGATTCCTTGCGTTTTTGACAGGGGTTTCTCATCCGTTGGAAAAGCCTATGTTTATCAATATTTTCTATTAATAACTGAAGATCTTTGACGAATCGATTAAAAAAGAACAATTGTTCATTTACCTGATCCTGTCTGGAAAGGAATTGCATCAACAAGAAGACCAGCAAATGCATGGTTTCCTTGTCAGCTTCTTCCAAATCCACAATTCTGTGGGTGTATCCTGGCAACGCGCTAGTCTCGTCCACCATATTCAAAGAATGAACGTGACCATCTGTAATATCGAACGCTAGTAAATATCGTTTTTAATCAAAGTTAATCGAATGAAATAGAACGAATGAAATTCATAGAAATCTTACCATCATCGCTTACATTTTAAAATTCGAATTCTCTAAGACTTTCGTTATCCGCGATCATGCACAAGCAAAGCCTCTCTCGATGTCATCAACGAATTTTCAAGGTTACAAATCTACCTTACGTTGGTCAACACCGGGAAACTATCTACGAACATTCACACTATTAGGGTAAGCGATCTACCCACTACCAAGAAGAAGAAATCCATCGATCAACAGATAAATTGTTCAAAAAAACTACACACTAATTTCTACTCGCTACAACTACAAAGAAAACATTCTCTTTCAACTTCCAAAAATCTCAATCAAAATCGTCGATCTTACGGACAAACTATACTCAAAACAACGGGGGAACAAAAGAATGCTCTCAATTCTGAAACTTTAATTTCCCTCGGACGAAACTCATCACTTACAATCAGCTTCATAGCACAAAACCTACGCAATACAAGAACCAAATTCCCGTATAATCAAATCGATCATCACGACAAAGGAAACACCTTTAACCCTTTTAGTTTAGTTAGTTCACATATAAAAAGAAAATGTCTAAAGCGAACTCCTTAAAAGGAGCCTGACGAACCATCAAACTTACCACAAAGGTTCCACATCGAACATCTCCAAACATTATCGCGTTTCGCGTACACAGAGGGAGCAAAGGGGGTGTATATGTGTACGTGTATATGTGAGAACATAGATAACACAGAGGAGAACGGCCATGTCTAAGGCTAGCATCAGCAACGCTACTCTACCTGGTATACTGTTATTAGGTGGGGTGGACCCCAGCAACTGACCCAGTCCGAATCTGGAGCTCTTGCGCTTCAGGATAGGCGCCGAGTATTGCCGGCTGTACACCTTCTCCTTTTCTGCGCGGTTCGACACAGTGCAACACAATTGAAAAACGCGTGTGACAGGTCAGGACGTGAAATGGTTTTAGACGTGGTTTTTAGATGGACGATCGACTAGCTTTCTGTAACTCTAAAGCTAAGTAGCCAGCAAGAGAGTCGATAGAGATCGTGAATTGTCGATTACAAAATCCTTCGAGAGTCAGGGATTCGCCTTTGGTAACAGAATGTTGGAATATGTCTCGGAAGTATAGATCGATCACATCGATCGTACTCTGTGTAGGGACTGTAATTCTACTAATATCGGAATCCCCAGCTCTCTTTAAGGATTCGTTCGACTTTAACGGTATTCTGAAAGAACCTGATAAGTCTGTAATCTGACGTGACTCTCAACTTTGCAAGTCAAGATCAGAGGGGCATTCTCTGACTCAGACTCCTATGTCTTCGAGTCCGACTCTTTACTTTATCCGTTAGACTTTCATGATTCATCGTCGATAGTAATCAATTTGAAGCGAATCACGATATGTTGTCCATGAACCGCGAGACTCGTGTACCTTGTTTAGTGTCCTGTCGCGGAATCATCGACGCCGGCGCTGACATGGTGCGTTTGTACGGCCATTTCGTGCCAAAACTCGCGCTCAGCGTCTTTATAGAGTTTGTCCCACTTCCATCCGACTGAGACAGAGCTTCCTGCGCCCTGTGCAGCTTCTTCATGAAGATTTCGCTGCTCAGGTCCGTATTCCTAAGATCTGCGAATCGATTCATCGATTAACACACATAACGTACTAAGGATCACTCCGGCAAATTCAATTCTAAAGCTGAGTTTGCAAACTGACCACGTAGATAGGGTACATCTCCGGATCTTTCCAAATTGATTTGAGCCTCGAGAAACAAAGCATCGAAACGATTCAAGAAAAACTCCCAAGTTAAAACGTGTCTGTCGCTGAGGCTATTGTGTAATTGATACAGTGATTGGAGTACCATTGGACGGTCGACTATCACTGTATCGAATTGAGTTTCCAAGCAGAGAATCAGAGACTAGAGATGTTTAAATTGAACAAATAAATATTGTATTAGAATAAATTAATAGATACGACTAGTTACGTATGCAAGTCTTACTCTCATAGCTGTATCATGGATGGTGCCAAGGTACAAGGTGGCTCTCTGAGCAACGTATACGTTGCTGTCGTCCATACTCGCGACCAGATAACAGAACGCGTTTGCCAGAGCAGCTTGGAGACTCATAACGTTTCTCAGAGGAGTGGAATCCATGAATCTAGCTATCAGTGTGACTCTTTCGACTGTTGGGCGTTAATAAATTGAGGAATTGATTTCTCTCGGTTAGACGAGCTCCTTCGTTCTATAGTGTTTAATCGTTATACCTGCCACGAATCGAACGCGCCAATCCAAATTATGGAATTCTTCCTGGATCAGACGCCAGAAAGTGTCCGTTCCACAGGGTAAAGTCACGCAATGGAGTAATAACGGTACGGTGACCTGGGCTATGTGAGAGTGTTCGGCGTTTAGGAGTTCCCATAGACTGTAGAAGGAAAGAAGCACAATTTAGTTCGAGAAAATCATTTACAATCACTAAAATGGAGAAATATTGTTACTGGGGTGCAACGAATACCTGATGTTTCTATTCATCTGGAAGTACAAAGATATTGTTGATAAGAAATAGATAAATATCGTCTTTTATGGAAAATATTATATTCACGTGTTAAACTTCATAAGGAACAATCCTACTTACTTTTTTATCAATAAATTTTCTTGGCACCATATGAAGAACCCTTGATGATCCTTCACCGCTATGTTGAAAGCATCTCCGTAAAGGCACATCACGTTTAGACATTGAAGCATATAGTAGAGTATGTCAGGCTTGTCAATCGTCATTATCTCCTACGAATCGGAGAAATAGAAAACCGTTTCATCTCCTAAAATATTTTCAATTTTTACGAGTACTGTACCTTCAGAAGTTTGTGTATGTATTGTAGTTGTTCAGGAAGATCCTCGATATTGAATCGAAACTTTCCAACGGAGGTGTGCCAGAAGTCGTCCGCCTCATTTTCTGGACTTAGATTCAATGGTTGATCATTCTCTCCTATCAATCGTGGTTTGGCTACGCTCACGGTGGCTGTGGCTGCAACAGAGATCCCTGATCGTTACGAAAGGTCCTTGATGTCTATGGAGAGATTGGTATGACAGGTAGGCAAATATTAAATCCGTGGATTCGATGGGTTTCGATTATTTCGCGGACCGAAGTAGAATAGACCCGTGCTTGGTCAGGCATCAAACGCACGATTTCCCTCGGTCGATAAATTCGAAGTTGCGTTGATCGAAGGTATCGACGTAATTCAGAAAGTTTGCCTTCGAATAATTTTAGTTGATTCTACGTTCGCCGTAATTTTACATAATTTTCAGTAGTTTAAAAATTCGACATGGAACTCGGTATCCGAAATTTGATAATTATTTTTCGATTAACCACGTTCGTTCGATTTTAAAAATACGAAAGGTAGAACCAGGCGATTTTTTTTTCTTACCCACGTCAGTCTCAGAAAGGGTAACCGCTCGAGCAACAGCCGACATGACCTTCTCTGTTGGCATGATTGCTGCGAGATCCAGCTGCTCCGAAACTGTCTCTACTGTGGCTGTCATGATCTGTTCGAAGAACTGATATAAACGATCAAAGTAGCTACCTCCGGCCACATAGATTAGCCTACCGTGTTAATGGTTCGCACAACGCCATTTTGCAGTAGAAGAAGAGAGACAGAGAGAGGCACACACAGTTTGTATTTTTTTTGTTTTTGTTAGACGAACAGCATGCTGCGTATTTTATTGTTGCAGAAAGTGTTTCGCACAGAGAGATAGAAAGAAAGACGCTGTGTCTCTTAGGCAGTGTAACAAGATCGTGTATAATAGAACATCTCAAATTTGTCAACGAGTGAGGTTTATTATGAAAGTATACCTGAGGCATGTGTGCAAGAACGCCACCGACCGAGTGCATTTCCGGCACTGGCATACTAATTACCACGTCGGATTTTGAGTCTCCTTTTCGCGACGTCTCTGGACTCTTACGTCCATGATCCTCTGCACTTTCGTCGACGATTTTCTGAACGTTAGAAAACAGTTGAATTTAAGCAGGAAATTACAAAGAAATGTTAAGCGATCTGGTTGTCTGATCATCCCCGAATGTTAGCGTAAGGGACTCACGTCAGGCGGATAAGCTGGATTTTCCGGTGCCATGTAAGTGACCAATTGCAGGCACAATTGATGCCAGATCACGCTAGATTCGCAGTATGTACACTCAGCGACCGCGTTACACACGTGGCAGTTGTTCCAATTCGAGGCAACGATCGACTTCATCAATCGACACGCGTCCCTGCAAACCCACGTGTTAATCCCTGTGTGCCTATCTATGTTCTGCAATTCCATCTGTAATATTTCATACATTTCGTTAGATTCCTCGTTCGTTCCTTCGTAATCGTTCATATCCTACTCTTAAATTTGTATCCGCAAGAATGGATGTACCTGTTTTAATAATATATCGAGCATAAGAATGCAACAGGACAGATTCAACTCCGAATTGGTAGTGAATTCCATGTGTCTCGGTGTAGGGACAACATCGTCGGACAATGGCGTTGATTTTCCTGATTCGTTTTCGACCACAGAACCTGTACATATTACGCATTAGTAAACCCTGCACTGTCGTGAAAACGTGATTCACTTCCTTTACGAATCGGTAATTGCCATTTCGACGTACAAATAGTATTTCCTTCCTCGTCCTCCTTTTTCTTTCCTTTACTAGGCTTCTGCTCAGACTCGGCAATGTTCATGGTACCCATAACGGCCACGCCATCGCTGAACATGGAAAACAGTTGGCACAGAGGAATGCTGATCTCCAACATAGTTAGCGTTTGCAGCCAATTCAGAGCTTGTTCTTGAACCTTTGCGCAAGTGTTGACAAATCGTTTCGCCACGAAATTGTACATCTTCTTGGCGTCGAAGCCTAGAGGACTCATGTCCCGATCCAAAATTTTACTAGAGACGATAATCGAATAGTTTTCAAAATTTTCACCAAGAACTTTTCAGGCAAGAGTCGTTCTTGAACCAAGTATTTCGTACCATAAAATCATTTTTAATTCGTGTAGCTCGTACTCCGGTACGTCGTTCACCATGGCCTCCATCCAGTGTGGCATCACGTAGTCCCAAACGTCTGGGGTAATCACTTCGTAGGGGACTAAGCAGAACAAGCGATTTAGGCCATCTTTTAAGTGCGACGTCCTCGAGGCCAATGTCTCCCTTAATTGCGATCATTCGTTTGTCAAAGTCAGCTTTATTTAGATATCTTTTTTTTTTTTAATTAATTTCTATGGCTAAATTAATTTTATTACTCCTCGAACTCCTAACAAGAATTTTCAATATTCGCACCAGTGTCCTCCGACTCGAACGTAGTCCGCCGGATGTGGAAGAAGACAGGAAATGAAAACTTCGTAATGAGTTTTCATCACTTCCGACAGCCATCCACAGACGTATTCGGTTTTCAATTTCTCCAATGCACTTTCTGCTTGGCCTACGGTAAAAGATCACGATAGATCAGACGTCGTTCGTAAGGAAACACCTCTTAAAGTACGTTTGAGAATATCACTGGTCGAATTTACCGTAGAAACCGGGTACTTTATCAGTTCGTGTCTTTTCGGATGGAAACGATACAAAAGCGGAATTTTGGATCACACAGCAAATACGGGCAAGGTACAAAGCTATTGAATCTGTATTAGCAGTGTTACTTCGACAGCATGCAGAAAGTATCATTGAATCTCTGAATCGATCACCGACTCGAAGGAATTTTGAGAAACCGATCGTCGAATTGTATTCTTATTTGGAAAATTCTTCGCGAGGTCACGGTTTTAACATGACTATTCTCGAGAAAGAATCGCTACATCGATGCATAGAAACTTCGCACGATGTTCTTTCAGCGTCGTCATTCTATGCATCGATCTTTGAGAGACTCGATCAGCCGCGACGCAGACGCACTCTTGTTCCTTATTTCTGAGATTTCAGTGGAAGCTCTTCGTGTGTGTGTGTGACATGCACACGTAAAGGCAACTTAACGCATAGGCGTCAACCTAGCAGATCGTCGTTGCATATCAAGAATGTTCCACAATCCCTGACCATCGAATGTAGCAAATTTCATGTTTCTGGCTACAGTACTATGTTACAAACAGCAAATTATACTCTTTTCTTTATGCTGGTCAAATTGTTATTAAAAATTTTGGATGGACCAAACTCGATGGCCGAGGGCTGTATTTACGTAACATTAAATATCAATTGAGAGAAGAAAATTCTATAGGTGTACTTCAAACTACATAGGGACGAAGTAAGGGAAAACTCTGAAACGATAAGAAATGAAATATAGAAAGATCGGAGAAACAAGCTGGAACAGCTGCAAAGCTGACGCCTCTACGACAACGAGTTCAACATAGGAAACATCGAATACATTGATTTACTGATACAATTTATAGACACGAAAAAAAAAGAAAAAATAGGGAGAATTTAGAGAGAGAAACAGGAAGACAACATTGAAAGCTATTCGATTGGAACATGACGAACGGCGATAGTGTTCACGATCAAGCTCTTGTCAAAACACTAACAAATGTGTAACACATGAATGTCTTTTTACCTAACCGTGAGAATTATTCATTTTCTCTGTTTCGTTCTTTTCTAGTCACCACTTTGTCTAACGTTAAATATCGTATCGAGTGTAAAACATGTAGTAGTAATTGTGTTGAAAGCATCTGAAGACAAAGCGAAAGAAAAAGAACGAAAACCAATGGAAAAATCGGCGATCCGCCCGAATGTGCCTACGATCGCGGCCAAAGACTACCTACGGTCTAGTGATGGGCTCGAGATGCTTCGAATCTCGTCGAGCACGACGCTCGAGTCTCGTGTCGCTTCGACACAGGCTATAAACATCTAAACGCCGAAATGCGTACACTCGTAAGAGTCTACATCGGACGTATTTGTCAGAAGGACGTAAAAAAGACTTTTAAAGAAACTAAAAAGCCTTCAAAACGGTCAAAGAAAGGAATTCATGTCGTTTTCCAATTATTTGAAATTGGTCGCCAATGCCTCTAAAAGATTCGAAGCAACATCGTGACATCGTCGTCGTTACTCGACATTATCCAAGACCTTCCGCCGCCCATTCACTGCTCATCTACGTTCTACGTTCATTAAGTGTATAAATATGCGAAGTGTTAAATTACCAACAGAAAAGATAAGGTGCATAAGGCTTTTTTTAGTACCATCGAAAGAGTAGGCAGTAACATGAAACCAATGAAATAGCATTGACAATAAACGGCCGAGTATTTCGATCGAGGTTTCTTGATTCGGGGTGCAAAGCCCGACCAGCAACCAGACACCGTATCTTCCAAGTAGCTGTCTCTCCTCCAGGGTAGCCGAATCGAATTGCCCACCGCTCCCGCTACCAGAACCACCCCCGCTGCTCCCACCGCCGCTCCCTGGGAATCCTGCGCTTCCCTTATTAGTACCTATTTCCGAGATGTCTCGGTTACTATCCATACTTAGCGGTTCAGCTTCCTTAAGCAGGCTGCAAGTAGAGAGGAAACCTGGTCAGTGGGATGTCAAACGCGATCTACGGCCACGTCTGGTTGTGGTCGGCTCAACACTGGCAATTTTTCAGACGATAATTTTTTTAAGAGATCGTTAAATATGATTTTTAGCTGAGATCGACATTCTCTCGGTTAAATCTATCACTTGGAATCGATAGACGAAGATTCTCGTTGTTTTACATTTAAATACTACCCGATAAATGGTTTCGTTCGTATCTCGAGTTATGGCAATAATATGGAAAAGAGCGAATTTTATCGGAAGTGAAATTTACGTAAATGGACATAGAGGAACAAATTTCACTGCGACTATAACTTTGGTAGTTGTCTCCAATTTTGATCGTGCCGCGATTCGAAGCTTCCACTAACGATTTCAGGCGAGCCAGAAAATGAAAGAGCACCGAACGTCGAAGAATCGAAGCTTCCACGTTCAATGGTGATTTGAATTCCTTCACGATCCCTTTCCTACTTATACTTGGCAGAATATCACCCTTTTGTGTCACAAAAGATAATAAAAAATCGTCTGACGGTATCGATCGTGAAACAGTTCATAAAATTCTATATTAAACGACAATGTCGATCTACTATTCAGACATTCTGTGTACAATTGTTCAAAGATAGAAATCCGATTAATCTACGTCGACCACAACGTCCGTTCGATCAGACGCGACTTTAGATCGCGCTCACCATAAGGAATTATATCCATTTATAGTAGTGTACAGACAATTAGATCGTCGAGAGAAATCTTGAAAGAATTCCTATTTCAAGTGACAGCAAATGTAATTCACTGTTCCGTGTTCTATGATTCTAACTACGGGGACTCATGCTAGTTTCAAGATATCAAAACTACATGCAGTATTGATGTGTCGATATTCGAGAAGTAAAATTCTAGAATCTTCCTAAAAAAAAAGAAGAAAAAAAAAAGAAAGGAGATATCAGTGAATAGAAGATATCAAGAATATCAGAAAAAAAAAGATATCAGTGTCGCATAGAGTCCGCGATTCTATTATAAAAATAACAATTGAAGAAAAAAAAAAACAGAGAAAAAAAAGATCCCCGGATATCCCGTTAAAACAGTGTCTCTGTTCGTGCAGCATACCAGTGTGTCTCGGGTAATGGGTATCTATTCAAGCCTGCACCAGTGGGTCCGTTTTTATTTGTAGAAACGGTACCAAGCTGCTGGTGCGTCGTATCCAGGACGTGATACGGCGTGGTGTCCTCGCATTGCAACTTTAAGGTGCACTTTTCCTATGCTCTCTACTGTGAGGCTGAATGCTTCGGAGTCACGTGTCTTTCGCTTGTGGATAACTCGGAGAAAAACTTGTCCACGCTAGCCGCCATCCGGTTTCGAACGTTCTCCACGATTTTCGAGGCGACCTCGGTGCTGCACTTTTCATTGAACGTTTTCGATAATCGGTAGAAGCGATTTAGTGAAAATTTGTTCACGTTGGTTATCGCATCTCGACTCCTCTAATTCGCGAGTCGGCGAATCACGTTAACGCTGGGTCTAAAATGTCTAGAATTTTTGGAATTTTTGGAAAGACAAATCTCTTATTTTGAGATTATATCCCCGATGAATCCATAGAGATTTTCGAAGTCTGGAGGCTTTAGCGTCTATGACGGATCGAGATGTACGCGAAACAATTTATTATCAAGTATGATGGAAAGGAACATGAAAGATACGTTCTTGATCGGAATAGGGTGACATGCGACATCTCGACCGTTTCTGTGAATATTCAAACACAATAATATGGAGCATCGATTAACCACGTTTAATGGAAGTTACTGTAAACGGATACCGACAATTTATACTATACGAATATATAATTATGCTATACGAGTTCCTTCGATGTATCCTATGTTTCCATTGAACGTAGTTATAGCATAATGTCTTACCAAGCAGGATGGACCAGCACGAACAAACACGCAAAGCAACAATGATCCTGCGATCATTCGTTAGTACGCGTCATCGTGTTACTTTCGAACACATCGAAGATTGAACATCGTGGATAGTGATTAACAACCGTCGTTCGGATGCGACCTGTTATCGCTAAATAAATAATTAACTGTCCCGTTAATTACAATCTTTAACGATAAATTTTTGTTCATTTCAATGGAAATTTTTTAATATCGCAGAGTTACGTGTACATCAGAAATTAACACACAATTAATACATAACGTACGATCATGGTCGCGATCTGTGGGTTGGTAAACACGAATGAAACCAATCGAAACTGCATCAACGTGCGTCGCATACGTTCACGTCATCAAAAAACGCTCCTGTCGCAGAAAGGACTTTGACATCGACGATACGCTAGAGACAAGAGACTCTTTATCACTCTTACTATATATTTAGATAAGTATAGGCTCAAAATCTAGCATATTTATTCGATCGAAATTCTCAACGTTTTAACGTATCGGAGATCCATCTGAGCGAGTCTCTCGTCTCTAGCGGCGACAACGTCTCATTAAACTCGTGCAAATTACAACGACTGTTAGTGTCCCTTGTCCCAACCATAGTCCCCATCCTTGTTCCGATATCTTTCGAACGTTAAGCGATACAGGATCTTTTAGCTAATAGAAAAAGGGTTTGGAAGTTAGGTGTCTCACCTGACGATCGCTTGTACCATATAGGTCTGGGTCTGAGGATCCAATTTCGATATGTGTGGCAACGCCGTATGATACACGTGGTCCTCACCTCGGCCTTTATCGTGTCGATTATTGTGACATTTCTGGCAATAGCGAATGGGATGGTTTCCGTTGTAACTGGCGCATTCGGTGGAGAAACAGACGCTGATCGCCGACTTGTCTGTGGCTTTACAGTTCTGACGTAATTTAGAAATTTTAAGACGCGTCAAAGGGATTACATTTGAATTTATTCTAGATTAATTTTCAACTAAAAACCGCTCGACTCACCTTATTTTCGCATATCATCGACACCTGTTGCATGGGGTGCAAAATGTCGTAGAACATTTGATTGGGATGTGCCCTGTGTATTTCGTTCGCGCATTCGATACAAAGATACATAGGTGGTGGTGTTTCTGTAGCGAACGTGATAGATATTCGATGATCGTAACAAACTTTGCCAGCTTCGGCGTTGCCCGCGTTTGGACAAGAATCTCTTTGACAGACGAACGGTGCCAAATCATCTGCGGTTAAATTCGTATTTTGTATTTTATCGAACGAAAGTTTCATCGATATTAATGAAAACCCCGTGGGGAAACGCACTTGCGAATTTCATTAGAACCGCTCTGCGATCGAAGAGATTCGGATTGAACGATGGCCAATAGTAGAAGAGTAATTTAGCTGCCGAAGCTCTCGCCGGTGCCGTGCCGTAAGCAACCACGCAAAGAATGTCTTTTACCACGCCTGGTTTCAGTGCCATTAGACATTCCAACAGTTGACAATGGTGCGCTAAACAATCACAGACGTTTAGACATTTTTTTTTTAGTAATCTGTAGTTACGAATATATCTCTGTATCTTATAAAAATACAACGACGAAAATTAGAACCTGGGTTAGTAGAGTATTGAAAGATCATCATGATAACAGCCGCTATCGACTGACTAGCTGCGTTTTCCGTCCCATCCTCGGTTTTCCTTGCTACAATTAAAGCAACATATTTCAAATAACCAAACATATTCTAGTCTCTGCATCTATTTCACGAAACGAAGACATCGGGACACCTACTGATGGTGAATGGTAGAATATAGAAACAGAGATAGTTGACGATATCTTGATGAAGTTCCACTGGAAGTACCGAGATCGAGCTAGCAGTGAGATAGGGTACGTTGTCGATCATATCGTGGTCCAAAAAAGGCAAGAGACACGCGAGACACTGAAGCAATGCCTGTCCAAACGCTGAAACGTGGATTTTTAATTGCAAACGATCGAATAAAAACAAAATATAGGACAGACCTTGCAAACCGGTGTGAATGGAGGAGACAACGTCGATCAGCTGGGTGAGGGCGTTGTACAGCTGTTTGTAGTCCAAATTCGGATAAAGAGCCATGCGTTCTGCGTCGTATTTCTGAGACTTGATCATTTCGAAAGGTGCTTCGCGAACTTCTTTTAACAGAGCTATGAAACGAGGCATAAATTAGCGACGATTTTTAACGGATACGGATAAAACGATATTGCGATTATTACACAGCAGCATTTGAGAAAAGAACTTGACTGTGTTTGCCATGTCGAGACCAGAAGGTACAGGTTGACTACCGTGAAGAAGTCTCTGATAATAGTCGTGGAGATTAGTTAACTTCAATGAATCTGAAAAAAAGCAGTTATACGTAACTGAATAGTTGAAACATTGCGTCATTTTTCTAGTACTCACATGCTGCGAATCTAGTCCCCATTTTGTGTATTTCTTACTCCTTTTGCACTTTACTCGATTTTAGTTACTATAACGACAAAACCTCGGTACACAGATGATTATCAAAACACCACAAATTTCACGTTACACCATTGTCAACCACCTGCATTTTCTCGTCTTATTTGTCGATTGTTTCTTCGTTTTATCACTGCGACTAGGACAAACGACATAAAACGCGAAACCTCTCTTCGTGATATGTTTTACAACTGCAGAATCAGCACGGATCCATTCCAGCACAGTCGTCGATGGAGAGTGAGCGCGCAGGTCGTATCGATCTGTTTGGAAGAGCGCCCTCTCATCTTTTCATCCCCTTCTCGGACAGAGTTTAGTTCCCGGGAAAATCCAAGAGACACGAACAAATTTGCAAACTACTGACAAATGTTCATAGCTGATATCGATGTTTTAACGTAGATTCCATTTCTAATAATCATTCAGAGGTAGCGAGATATCTGCCTTAATAAAATCCAACACTATGCTACCAATGTCGGTTGAGTAATCTTTTTCCGATGAAAATTATATCATCGTTTTATTCTTTAGCGTTTTTTAAATCACCGATATCATTGTTTCGATCGAGCGATTTTCTCGCGTTTCAGAATTCATTCTGGCCAACGAGAAATAGAATCCGTCCGCCGATGCTCGTTAAACGAGATATATATCATCGTGTAATGACGGAAAGCCGTCTGAAGGCGCGTTATGTAAGAAGCTTCCGTGCGATCACGTAACTTCGATCGCATGAGGTTTGACAATTATTCCGTAATATCATTATCCTTGATCCAATGAGCTGCAATTACGGTCTTTAAGAGATTACCAGGTACCGTGGAATTTATGACGGTGCTGCATTAGTAAACGAGCCTCTCAGAGCGTTGCCTCTTATCGTTACTTCGTTTCGGAAAACGTTTCGAAACGTTGATAAGATTAGTCACGTGTCTACGCTGGTGATCAAGCGATCCACTCTAAACTTTTGATATTCGACTCTGAATCGGTGATTCGAGATTCTATGATCTTATTACTTGCATCTTTCAACCTAACTGGTTGTTTTTATTCTACGATTATGCCATATTAAGATTCTGTGATCATAAAGCGATGGAAAAAAGAGTGAGTAAAGTACAGTCAGGAAAAGCAATGAAAAAAAAGCAAATTTTTCTCGTGTGATCTTCGCGTATTACGCCACTGTATCTATTTAAAGAGCCAGGCTAATGGAACCCATTTTTCCGGAACCGAGGGAGGCAAGATAGAAAGGACGGGATCAGCGGAAAGGAAATTTGAGAGGGAGGGAAGAAGAAAATTATACTCTGTTCGATTGGTAGATGTAAAAAATCATTCCTTGATTATCCGCAACAGTTGTCGAGGAAAACAGTCCCACGGATTTCGTAGTGACTTTCGTGCTAAAGCACCGTGAACCAGGCTGTAACTGTGTCACGAAGGGTCGATTCTAGGCCGACCTATGACGTGCGACTCGCGATCGATATCATCTAAATACGATGCACACTTGCGAGCGGTGAAGTCATTCTCCGGAATACGTGTACTTTGCGCGCGATTGTTCGATCGACACGCCGCGCCGCTTGTTAATCGAAATATATCTACGACGACACCGGAATCCGTCTTTAAATATACCTTCCGTGACCTGTAATACGCGCTAAGCCGATCGATCTCGTCGACACCCGCTTTCGACCCGTCAACGTGTCAGAACGATCGAATCAAAGCAATCCGTTCATTGTGACGTCGTGACGTCGTTTACGTGGAAACGTGGCTAACACGTATTCTCTCGAGAATGAAAGAAACGTGTTATCTCTGAAAGAAAATTTTAGTATCTTGATAGCGAAAAGAATTGTTGCAAAATTGGAAAAAGGAGCCGTTGAAGGGAGGTGAATTATAGAGGGAACGATAACTCGATCGGTAATTTTCGAATTATTCGCAGGGATGAAAGACGACACAATCGAATCGATACGAAAAATTCCGTGTACACGATCGCATTACGAAATTGCTTGAGAGCGTAGGGGTGCGATTGAAATTAAACAAATGCGTGTGGCGGTCGATAAGATGATAGTAGACACGTATTTTACCTGATAAAAGTTTCTGGTATGTTTGAAGGAGAAGAAGGGACCAGTGTAGGACTGCGGCTTCGCGATAAAGGGGACGTAATCGCGAGGGGTGCGAAGGCAGGTGACTGGATCGATTTCTCTATCTGGTGCGCGCCTGTGTTCGAATGGTTGCAGCAGTGACGCAGACGCGAATCCACGCGAGATCGCGTGCTTCGCTTCGACAAAGCTATTTAAAAGGATATAAAAAAAAAGCACCGAAAAACGAAATACTACGAAATTCCATCTTAAGAATCCAAAAAAGTATCAAACAACGAAGAACACGTGGCAAGAAAAGAAAAGAAAAGGAACCGAAAGAGTACGAAAATAAGCATTGCTACGAACGCGAAAAGGATGAAACGTGACAAATTAAAAAGATACGTTAAAGAGGCGAAAAAAGAAAAGGGGGAATAAAGGACAAAATTGAATTGTGTAGATGAGACATACGGCGGCAAGCGAAAACACAAGATACAGACATCGCGATGGGGTGAAAGAGGGTTAAAGCGAGACGAAGAGAGGAAAAGAAGTGGGAAAAAGATAGAATGGATATACACACGAAAGCCGGGTTGCCTAGGACACCGCATGGACACCACGTTCGCGTTACGACGTCACGGGCCGCGATGGGGGTGGAATACCGCGCAACCCTCGGCCTATCGAGGCGTCTTAGAAAACAGTGCTCGCGGGGCAGGCCACGTCGAAAGTCGTGCGGTAAACCGCGCTCTGTCACGCTTCGATACCCACACGAGAAAGGTACGAGAAATCTCTCAGCGCGCGTGTGTAGACATTAGAATCTTGGAACAAATGACGATTTAAAGGTACAAAATTCAAACGTAGTGTCGATCGAAATTTGGGAAGATAACGAAATGTGTATTTGGTTGTTATCTTCTAGTGCATGGACGAAATGGAATTATTTTTAACTGGTAAAACTTATTTTTGGTATGATCGAGGCGCAAGTAGAACGTTTTGATCCTACGCTCTCGCGTTGATTTTATATCGGAAGGCAAATTACGAAGATAGATAGCGCAAAGAAATATTCGAAAAATTCGATCTCAAAGACGAACGTAGTTAAAATAATGTTCATTTGTAAGGTTCAGCTTTGTGTTACGTTTCCTCGTTACCAACTCTAACTGGAAATCTCGATCTTGAAGGGATTTCGATTATCTTATAATTCTTTCTGTGAGAAATTTAATTGTATCTTCAAAAATTCAATTGTGAAAAGTAAAACGAGAAAGAGAGAGAGAGAGAGAGAGAGAGAGAAACGATCGACGCGTGAGAAGTCTTTCTAAACGAACGAATCGTCGATTTCTGCTCGCTAATCCTTTCCGGTCGATCGAAAATCGTTTCGGGACACGATCATCGTTTATACACTCGCATTCGTCATCACCGTTGCTGATCCCATCAATTGATTAGTGCCACCCTCGGCTGGATAGCTGGTGCTTTCCGGTGGTCGGCGAGATAATAAAAAGCAAACAGATGAATCAACCGGCATTCAAGGCCAACGGGTGGAGGCGGTCAGGACCCGGTTCGGGGGCTCGAGAGGGTGACCATCCCCCTTTTGTAGCCTGTCAACGGGCATAACGGAGCTGCAAGGGTCCATGTGATTTGATTATGTTGGTAATACGCTCCGTATGCTACCCTAATTGCTGCGGCCAGCCCCCCACGATGCGATACTTGCGCAACGATCGCGTAGGAATCCGATTCGCTGGAAGAATTTACGGTAGCTCGATCTAGGGTAACTTGTTTATTTTTCCTCTTGGAAACAGCCAATTTTATTCTATCGTAAAATCGTACAAGGTAATATCGCCAGTTTGCTCGATGAGCGACGCAGCTAGAAAAGGGTACTTTTTCGGAAAATCGTTTTGAATTTCTTTTATAAATTAGTCGATAACTCTCCGTCCAGTTATCTTTCTGTAAAAAAAAAGATCGGGGCTAGCTTGGTTAATTTCCTCGAGTAAAGTTTTCACGAGCTTCAATTTACGTAGAAAGGATCGCATCGATAATGAACTATACGACCATCCTGTGCACTTGGAAATATCCCGGGATATATAATATTTTACGAGCGCAACTCGCAAAGTCTAACAACTTAACTCGTACAAGAAGCATCGTCAACCGTCTCTAATTTGGGAAGGTCGAAAGTGGTCGTCGAAAGTTTCGATGTATCGATCCAGACGAACCTCCTTAAGGCTGCCGTTTCCGCTATCCTCCACCTTACCCGCGCCTCCATAAATCATTGTTTCTTTACAAAAACGTGTCCCAACTGCATTTCACCTGCAGAGATTGCACAATTGTCCGCAGTCCAAGCAATGATCGATATTATCGCGTATGGTAGCTGAAACTAAATTAATTGTTGCGCCACCTTGGCGGAGATAAAAGGCGAACGATGATGTCAGGATTATTATTGGCGTCATGACGGCGTCTAACCAGCGTTACAATTAGAAGATTCGCATGCAATCTCATTCCATGACGTCAGGATGATCGTTAGAAATATCAGAGATCGGACGATAACGTAGCGAAGGTCTTTGGTTGCTCGTTAATAATATATCTAGCCTTCTCGATGCTCCAGAAAATTTCTCTGCTGTTCCAGTTCGAAACTGTATCGCTTAAACAACGGTCGTTTCGTTGAACGATCGTACGACTCGTATCCTATCTAGATCTATAATCGATAAGCGATGTGCGCGCTAGCTAACGATGTTGGTGAATTAAATTTGTCGCCTCGGTTTCGAGCTCAATTATTTAGTTCAACGAATTATAGAGCTGCCGCGCCGCATAGGGATGTGAAATGCAAATATAGATTCTCAGTGGCTCTCAGCTTTTCAGAGAGGCCATCTTCGACCATTCTTTACACACCGTCAAAATGAGAAAAACGTGGAGCGAACGTGCACTCGTTTAGGGAAAAATGAAGTTTACAGAAACCCATCCAACGACTCGCAAACCCTTCAAAGCGTGGTCCCAATTCGTCTCACGATCTCTATCGCTAAAATCGGTAGCCCTAATCGAGTTCGCACACGAGGAAAACGTTTGGTCGGGGCACGATCAACCGGCTGTGATCTATAATCGAAGGGGGTTGATTTGCGAACTGAAATTAGCATACGTTCGCCGGAAAAAAGATTTGCGTCTGCGATACGCCCTCGAGATTTTTCGAGATAGATGGTTCGCTACGCGAATCGCGTCTTCTGTGCAATGCGTGTTCGCAATGCGTGTCGTGGACGCAGATGCGGGCCAGCGATACGCGCACCACGTTAACCCATTAATCGTGGAATTCCACCCTCGACGGTGGAGCTGCACCGCTTGTAAACTGCCGGATTTATTACGGCTGTATTTATTAGACAGAATAATTGGTGGCGTTGCTGATCCTTCCACGAGAGGCGAACTTTACGAGCAGATTAACATAATCGAGCCCCAATTAACTCACAAAAGACAAATGTTGCGCAACATTTCAGTCGCAATATCTTTTATATTAGTGTCTTCTATTTCTTAATGTCGCGATTATAAATCGATCTCATTACCTGTATTGTGATCTTCGACGAGAGAACGATCTTATCGTGCAATTTCTGTTCTTCGTTTTACTTACTGTCATCGTCGAAAAATCGATTGCCTCGATAAAACAGACGAGCGATCGTTAACGAAAGATATTCAAAGGGTATCTTATCGATAAGTTCAAGCTTGAAAGTTTAAGCAACCATCCCGATATTAGGGATGTCGTCGATATTAGGTGCACCTCCAAGGTCGCTGCGACGTTCCGCGCGTGACCTTAAACGCTGCTTCGTGTCAAAGGTCTCTGACCTCGCCTTTACCTGTTTTACCCACCAAGTATACCATGCGACATTCAACTTAAAATAGTCTCCTTCGAGTAACTTTATTCTACCCTATCCGATGACATTTACAATACAGTAACAGAGTTACGTATCAACTGCAAATGAATTTCTACATACTCGCGATAGTTGGTCGATCGGCTTTCAAAAAATATAGCGAATCGTAAAAATTACAGGAACGAGAAGGTCCGGTCGAATTGTAAATGGCGATTCGCGATGGCCTCTCGGAATTCCGGTTATCGTTTGTTAAGGTGATAAATCATTAAGCGGATGACGGGGGTTTCGCTTTGGTTGCGCAGTAATAACAGTATCGGTAAGTAATAGCCCGGTGAACTGGCTGCGGCACTGTGCATACCTAGTAATGCGGTAGTGGCAGGGTTCTGTTGCGTTATAAAGTGGCCTTAAGGTGTGCACTCAGTGTCCAGTTACGCGAAACCGTTGCCGCTCGATATCGTCGCGGCTGGCAGTTTTGTCTTCGGTATTGATTCGTCCGAAGTTATGCCGCACGCCGTTCGATATCGTTGTGCAATCGCGAGAATATACGTCTCGGTGCTTAATCGCCGTCACAACGGACATGTTAATCACGCCGCGCTAAAGTGCTGCTGCAAACGCGTTAATCGTGGGAACGAGACGCTGATGAATTCGTCGTGTCGCAATTTGGTCGATAAATTATCGTATCATATCCGATTTCCGTACGGTTCTGGTAGCTTAGAAATGGAAAAGACTTTATCCATCTCGATCCCACGAAATTCGATCGTCTCTCTCGAAAGAAATCTTGCGAAACTCTGTCTGAAAATTATCCCGAATTCTCCAACGTTCGAAATTCCTTTTCCATTCCCTTTCCCACTTATCGTCAATACAGCTGTCTATCTTGAAAAATATCAAATACACGTTGGCATCGATAATTATTCAACGAGGAGCATAAATCGAACCGGGAGACAGGAATACGGGAGGCGGCCGAACGTCGCCGCGTGATCTCCATCTCTCGGCCGGTTGTTGTCGGCCAGCGGGATTAATTATGTATGAGTTACTTTCGCGCGTTTAGACGGCCGCGTTTAAGCCCGTTTCACCGGTGGCAGTGATCCGGCGCGAAGCATAAAACAGTCGGAGTCCTTGCCACAGCCTTGCGTTTTCTCCTTGAGGCTTGAGTTCTATTTAAATACGCGGCACAGAGCGCGCGACTCTTGGGTGGGGAGAGGGGGGGGCGTAGAACTGGCGGCATTTCTACTCGCTCTTTCTGCGCTCCACGCTGTCCTTTTGTTCCCTGACCGCCTCTTTCACTCGATTCCTCCGCGTTGTCCGCGATTTCCGCTGATATTTTCGTCTTTCTACGCTAAAATAGTCGACGATGTGGTTTATTAAACGATCGCTCGTTCCAATTCTTCGTCGTCGACTGGTTTCGTCGTTGATTCGTTCGAAGAGATAGTTTTTCGTTTGGGAATTATATCGGGATTTTGAAAAATTTGTACGAATATCGAGCGAGGAAGAGTAAACGAAGATTAGTTTATTGACTAAATCGGATTAGTTTAAACACGTAATCGAAAAGATAACTCGTTGCCTGATCCAGTTGCCTAACTCGGCTCCTCATCGACGGACGTTCTAATAATTGTGAAATCTAGCCCTTCTCCGAACTTACCCTACGCATGGACATCTCCGAACACGTACCAAATCCTCCTTACAAAACCATCTTGTCGAACCACCACAAACGTACCGTAAAATACACGAAAAAGCATAAATCTTCGCGCATAAGGCTTCCTTTGAAACTTCCACTTCCTGCTCCCGTCCATTGCCGAGCAAAAGAAAGATCTCCGATTCGAGTTGTATGTTTTTCCGAACACGCTGTTAATCAAGTTCTATCGATCAGTTCGTGTCTGCGACACTTAACAAAAATAATGGAGATAAACTCGCGGACGCTTCGTTAATGCCGCGGAAAGTTGGGACAAAGAGACGCGCGGGATTCTGGCTCGCCTTGGCGCGGAGCCTGTCAAGTTCCTGTTCCCTCTTCAAGGTCCGCCGGTGGCCGACGTCTGAGTCAAGCGAGTCAACGCGCTCCGGGCTGCTGTCCCTCGTCGTGTTTTTCCGTTGTCGATGTTATTCTTGCACAGATCACCCGCGGACATTGTTCCCGATGACCTGACGCGTTCTCATGGCCGGATGGAACTCGACCATCCGGAGAAACAACCGATCTTTCCTTATTTGGTAGTAAACCGGATGAAAGAACGAAACATTCTTCCTGTTTTGCTTCACACCTGCACGTAAAAATACAGGCTCTCTTTCATTTTATATTTGGGACCTGGCCCCTCTTATATAATCTTATCGGAGGACAAATTCTACGATTCGTCATTTCTCGACGTAGAACTGTGAATAATACTACTACACAAGCGTAATACCTGCAACTTACCATCTGTCAATTCACTGATATTATTGATTTATAAGCTATGACGTAAAAAGGTCTGGTGTGAAATGGGCTTTCTATTTATTTGTCGAGAGTCCAAAGAAAAAAGGGAATGCTCAATAACAAACGGTGGATATTTAGTTTGATTAATCTATTCAAAGAATATGAGTCAGAGTGAGTCGAGTTTATCATCACATTGTTTGTAATCGGTGAATCATTAGGATTAAAAATTCATGTCTGAAAGTGTTTCACTGACCGCACGCAAATTTGCATCACGGGTAGATACCTATAATTGCTTGTTAAATTAATGTTATATTATTGACGCATAGCTTTTTACCGACAATTTATCCAGTCTTTCTCTCGGTAAATACACGAGGAATATTTCCAAAGAACGAGTTCCGAAAAGGCCGCAGGCTTCTCCATTTAATAATCATTACAAGAACATCTTCAATTCGTTAGGGAATTAGATCAATGCCAGCAAAACGCTAACTAGAACGTCGAAAACGTGTAAATCGATCGTAGCACAGATAAGTTCTGTGTGTAACTGTGTGGAAGAAGACCACGTGTCCAATTTTTTCAGATAAGCGAACAAGGTAGGAGAACGCTGGTAGACGGGAAGTCTGATCCAGGGTTAATACGTCAAATATGGCGATTCCTGAACAGGGACCAGCTAAAAGATCGTTAACGGAAGGCCCGTCGTGATTTCAGGCCGCCTGACCTCCAATTTCTCACTTCCCTGTACGTGATTCCGTAGCCGCAGCTCTGCGATTTACAAATCGGTAAATATCGATCAAAAAACCTGTTACAATCACTGTAAACTCTTACATCTCGATTTTCGAGCGATAGACGGTGATTCTAATAATCAGAATGCGTATTAGTTTCAGGTCGATCAAGATTTCCGTGCCTTTACCAGCCGCGTTAATTTCCATCGCGTTAAAGAGAGAAGATGTTAGTCTAGATTCGAAGGATGAACAACTTTCGTTTGGAGAACGTCGAAACATGTCTGGGCAACGTTTGATCTCGTCTTCCTGGTAGGTGTTAATATCGAATGATTTCTGGGTAAATAAACCGCGTTTGCAGCTGTACCCTAGACTTCTCAAGAAACGTGTCAGCGTGATTTTGATGGGCTTCGTGGTTACGTGCGCTTGTTTAGTATCGGGGCTGTCAGATTTGCCGAGGAGATTACGACGCTTGCAATTACTATTCCAGAAGATTGACAAAACGATTTAACAAGCGTTCCTTCTTTGTTATATCCTACGACTATTGTTCTCTTTGTTACCGTTACGATAGAACTTCATTCGCTCGAGCTCATTGTTCTCAAAGAACAAAGTTCGAATTACTAAAATTTATATAGTAGAATCTCAGCGATTTGTCGTTCAAATAACGCAAGTTCGCGTTCGGATAAACGAACTCGAACAACGGCATACGCGATTCATTTATCACGCTACAACGTTCGAATCTCTAACCTCGACAAAATCGTAGCTTTTCAAGGCAGAGTCACACGCTGGTCATTTGTAGATCCTCAAGTAGCATCGAGGAGAACAACGGAGGACCGAGAAAAACATATCAGTTGCCGGATCGAGCAACGACAGCGACCAGAAGGTCTAGCGTGATTTAACGAGGTGGCATGCCAGCGCGGCCTCCGAGCTCCACTTCCCGGTACGTGACTCAGGATCGCAGGAAACGGTAGCCTCCGCGAGGATGAGCGCAAAGATATCCCTCGCGAGCCGTGGAGCGGCGCAGTCGCCGGTCAACCATCGTGGCAAAGCATCGTCGGGGCTGTTACTCGCCGGAAAGTCTGTCAAGAGGCCGTCGTCGATGAGTAAGTCCTGCGAGTACTATAGCGGTCCACGTGGGCCGCGATGTGCCGTGTGCGTTGTTAAGCCGCGAATTCGAACGTGTTTGAAAAATTATTGCGACTTTATCGTTTTGGCTAGTTGAGCGTGATTTCTGTGGGGATTTTATCGATTCAGAAAATCCGTGACGAGTAGTTTTCCGTCTGTTCGCAATCGTAACTTTGCATTTTTAATATTTTAGATACTAAATAGAAAACGCGTATTTCAATTTTACAAAGAATGATTAGTCGAGGATGTGGTGGAAAATTTTTGTGAAGAATAGTTTCTGGTCTGCTGGCAATTACAAATTTTTGTTTATCGATAAAGGGCTTTTCGCAATTATGCAAAATATCGTCAACGTTAGTTAACTAACAATGTCTTGAATTTTTATGTATTCTTATTCTATAAAAAATGAAAGAGCGTGAGTCTTTGTTGGAATGTTTTGTTAAAATCTATTAGAATATCTGAATCTGTGGACTCGATAGTGTTTACCGCTTCTGTCGCCATAGATAACGCGATATTACGTAAGTACGTATATTTTTCATTCTTGTTTTTACATTGATTGCCTCGCGCTTGGTTCCCCGAGTCATCGTCTAAAAATGCGTCAAGTAGACGAGAATTCTCTAAAACAAATGACGTTGCAGATCGACGTAGTAGTTTCGATGTTTCGAAAACAAAACGGTTGATCATGTTTAGAAAATAGGACGTATTATCTAAAGCGAGCGTCACACTGGGCATCGCACGGTCGTTCTTTAGATCGCAACTAACGTTCAGTCGTAACTCGATGAATAATCGATTGACATTTTGCACGCGTAACTAAAGTATACGTGTCACGATAGCTGAGTAGAAGTTTCAAATCATGGAAATGTTTGGACGACGATAAATAAAAATTCATCGAAGTGACTTCCATGCGTATGCATTTCTATAACAAGTTTAGCCGCAACATCTGCGTCTCACGTGCCTCCTCAATGACGATCCAACCTCGAAGTCGAGTAAATTTCATTTCGAGGTCGTTCCCTTGCCGAAAATACGCTACAGTGCTTTCGTTTTCGTTCGCGTCCGACGATCGAGCGTGTCATCGTCGAATAAGCAAACGTTCAGCCGAACTTGCTTTGACGTGGAAACCCTTAGATCAACAAATTCTTTCCACGCGATACATTTCGCAATGTAAGCATCAGCATTTCGTGATCAGAAAGAAAACGTTGAACGTAGGAGATTTACTTCCTCGTAGACCTGTTGATAAATTTATTAATAACATAAGTCGGGCGACGGAGTCTCCGATTCGAGAAAATTCCAACGTTAGTGAAGTTAAACTTGGTTAAGTAGTCTAGAAATACGTCAAAGTATTGACTCGAACGAGTCTGGCTATGACTAAGGAAAGTTATATACGAAAGAATCGATGGTGGAGCAAGAACTTGCGCGAACAATAGCCCCTCTGGTGGCAGACGCGAGTAATGTTGCCATAAGTAATCGATTTTCCGGTAATTTTAGCGAAAGCAGACAAGCAGTGTTTAAATCGAAAGATTTTAATGCGCCTGTTTTAAGCATTAATCGTACCAAGTCGTTCGAAGTAAAAAATGCAGAAGTTTAAAAAATACTTAGTTCTCTTTAAGATTCTTGGAAAGAGCAAAAGTTCACAATAACGTTATTCTCTGCACAACCAGATATCTATCCTTTCTCTTTCTGAACAAAAATTTCCACACGACGAAACAGGCAAACGAAATTTTTTTACGCAATTATGTATTTAGTATCTATTCGATTAGAATTCCATCGTGCTCCAGTAGGTCGTAAAACGCAGAAAATTAAACGCGGCAAAAGTACTTCGAAACGATTAGTTGGTGAATTGGTTCGCGTGGCCACCTGTTACGGTGGAGCGGGGAAATTTTGCAATTCGCTAATGACACACGATTCGTGCGGCTTAATGACACGCACCGTACGCGTCACGAGATTACACGCATGAACGAAGGATGCGTTCGTTAGCCGTAGAGGTGACTGGCACCGAGGAAAGAGTCGTCAAACGAGCCGCTGTTCCAAAAGTGGAAGGATCGTCCAGCTTATCACGTCCAAACACGCTGTTGAAGAGAGAGAGCACCATGCCAGCCTTGACGCGCGGTTGCACTACTGCGACGCTACCGAGGATCAAGAGATTCAAATTCGCCTCCTTCGGTGAGTCGGGCTACTTTCACATTTTTTCCTCTTCCTTCTCTTCTCTTAATATTATTCATTTTCTAATAAAATACTTAACATCAGTTGCTCGGGATTTAAGATTTATTCGATCTGAGTCTAAATCACAGCATCTGATTGATATTAAGTTTATATATTGATAGTTTTATTATTTAGAAGTTTTATATTGATATTAAGATTGATATTAGGTTTGTTTCGTGGGTATCTGATAAAATGCTTCCCTAGAATTTTTTTCTTTTTATCAAATGTATAATTTGTAGGAACGTAAATTATTTTCAATTTTTTCTTTCTTAATAGACAGTTATTATTACCAGGTAGATTAACTATATAGCTTTAGAATTAAATGTATAGCTTTAGGATTGAACGTATAGCCTTAGGGACAATATTGTCCTCTTCGACGAAAACAATCCTACCATATAGCGTTCTGTACGTTACCAGAAAGATTAACTCGTATTTAATGACGAGGAAAATCGTTACGGGTCGGGGATACCCCTGCGTGATTTTTCATGGACAACGTCAGTCTCTGATTAATTAGGAACATTACGTCGTCGTGCGAAATTCAGCTTATGATTCATAATCGTCGAATGGTTCATTTTTCTTTCTCGCGTGACACTTAAAGGTTACATTGTACGTTGCAATCGTTCAAAGATTATCAGCTTATCGGTAGTATTCAAAGAACCGAATGAGTCTTACCGTTCGAATCTTATCTGAATATCAAGTCCATTCATGTAAGCGTAAAGTTACCGAGCTTTTTGAAATGCACGAGATCAAGCACGAAGAAGAACAAAGCGATCGATCCTCGATCGCGTTCAAAGTAAACGAAGACTGCACGCATATCGATCCGTATCGAGCGATATCCGCAGCCTATATTCGCGAATTGTCGATCAGGCTGTCGCGTAATGAAACTCGGACGCGGTTCGAATACGTAATTACCGCGGAAATAGTATACGGGCCGGCTGGTCAACGGCATAAATATAAATACCGCGGTCGACCGTTGGGCAAGCGAGTCGAGCTACGACACGCAGAATCGGTGAGTCAAGTTGTGTGTGACGCCACTCCGCCGCGCCGCTTCGAGAACCACTTTCTATCGACCACGTTCGCGCTCGCGGCATTCCGCTCGTCGTTCGACTATCGATGACTCGGCTGTAAACGTTCTTTGGTCGAAAAAAGAGAGAAAAAAAAAGAAAAGAAAAAGAACGAAGCGATTCGTCGTTTCATCATATCGATCGCGTTGCTTGACCATCGATCTTCATCAGCGTTTCTAGAACTCGTACTTCTTTCTTTTTCCGTCGATTCAGCCAATCGAGCGAATTCCTAGAGCGAATTTTAAGCGACTCGACGAACCATTGCGATATTAACGTCGAGCCAAGTAAAAAGCCAAACCGACTAAATCTGCATTCTTGAAAAATTTCTTAACTTTGGTATCACCACCATTGGTGGGACGATTAGCGTTTATTGTTTCTTTTTTTTTCTTTTTTTTTTTTAAAGAAACAGATGACGAACTTTGATATAATCGAGCTTGGCTCATTCGATAGAGGCAATTGGTTCGAAAGCAAAGCGTGAATGAGGAAGTTGCGTGGGACGTATCTTGTAATTTGTCGACTGCATTTAGGATCCTCGTTGTTGCGGTATTTGTCAACGTTGTTTGATTTAGTGGAGCGCATAAATAATTCACGAGCCACTTTGTTTGATGATGTACGAAAAAAAGAATTCAACGTAGTGCCGTGAAGGCATCCGTCAAATCCATTCTTTTATTATCTGTACACTGTACACTAGATGACGTCAGGTTGATAGCACAAAGACGCATGTTTACACGCGATCGAGGCTGTATACTCTGTGCGTTATCGGAGTAGCGGCAAGTGTTACGAGCTACTATACGGCTTAAGCAGGCGACAAATAATAAAACGAAATCGTGGCAAAGGTACGGTCTTTCTAAATTTACCGAGCCCGATTCCGTTTCGGTTCGATAAGATTTCAACGATCGAAAATGAAATTCGTAAAACCAAGATGAACGAAGAAATACGATCGCGCTTTTTAATCGAAATCAATCCGTCGTCGATCGTACCGTCTCAATCCATTAAAATCCATTAAAAGTTGAAACCTCCTTCGTCCTTATCACCGAGTTCTCGACATAACGTCCTACTTAAAAATGCAAATCTTTTGCTTTCCAACCCTTTTTCCCCGCCGTTCTCCGCCATATTCCCCGTCAAGCGCCGATTTTCGTTATTTCGACGATTTCTCGCCAAGCATCAGAGTGCATTGGAAGATGTCAATTGAGACAGTTCTAACAGACAACGTAAACCTTCCGCGTGCAGAGGTATCGTGTGTGCAAGTATGTTTATCGCTCGTTCGACCCGAGTGATGCTTCTGTGTATGATGTCAGACTCTATCTTTGGCGCGGAGTAGATGACCACGCTGAAACCGGGTTGCACATCTGCGCATACACGCGGATATCTCGATGAAATTCGTCTAACGCCAATTTGATTAGATGATTTAACGTCAGGTGAAGATTCGTCGATGAATTTGATAAATGGGGGGGGGGAAAGGGTGTAAAGATAGGCGCGAGAACTCGTGAAATAAATGTTCAGCATAAAAATACAGCTTTGCGATTACGATAAAAATGGATACGTTTGTTCGAATGATTGATTAATCTGTGGAGACACGTTTATCTCTACGCGTGTACACGTTATTTTTATTGTTTTAATGGCGCAAGTACGTAGGAAAATGATTACGCGCCGTGGAACCACCGTATACACCGTGTACCATTATATTCTGGAGAATATTTATTACCAAGAAACGTAATGCCGTGAAAATGACAGAGACTGGTCACGTCATTCGTGTTTACTTCTGCTTTTCCTCATCTGCAACGTGTTTTTCGCTTCACAGATATTCGACGCAATCGTGCAAACGTGCGCATTACGCGCAACAGACTACGCAATCTAAGATTACTTCTTTCTTTTCCTAAATTCGTAATGCGATTTCGAAAATGTTTATCTTTCACGTACAACGACTCTTTCGTTCAATAGACGAGGATTTTATGTACAAGTATACATCGATACGGACAATCTTATCTAACCAAACGGTTTAATCAAGAATTTATAAACGTATCGATTAAACTTGACAACTCGATAATTCGATAACGATAATTCCATGTGATCGGTCGATAAATTTAACCGAAGAAAACAGTAGCGATCCGCTACTGTTCGAATCGATTAGAACCATGTGACGAATGTCGGTTCGATGAAATTTTCGTTTGCCGATTTTTCGTTCTATTTTTGTCCGATACCGGTCCGAGAAAAGAAATTTATGCCGATCGATAACAGATCGACGATACCTGATTTCGTTTGGAAATTATTTGACTCTTTTTAACTTACACCAAACTTCTAGTTGATCTAATTATAGAACGACTAATACATAAAGCGAGATAAGGAAGTTGTTTTCGATCGAAATATAGAACATTCTTGTAAAATTGAGGCAACCGAGTTATCGATGAGTCAAGAGAACGATTCTCAATTTCATCTGACGAGAGAACAATTCGCGTTAGCGCGTTATCGTGACTCGATTCGTCGGAACGGTCTCGTACGATCCGTGAAAATCGTTTTTCACGCGAACCGTAAAACGATCGTAAAACAAAGACAGCCTCCTACGATGGAACGAGAAAAATTCCTTTCTAAACAGTCGGTTTACAATTGTCTCGTTCGCGATTCCAAAAACAGAATACAAACAATCGAAAAAGAGACTAAAGATAGAATCAGCATATATATTGCTGCGTCTTTTAAATACCCTCATTGGTCAATTACACCAACACCTAACTCGAGCTAATAAACTGTAATTGTAAGTGACGCAGTTTAAGAATCGTCGAACCGACAAAAAGTATCGTTCGTTGATCGTTGAATGAATAACTCATGGCCACGATCGGGAAAATCGCCATTGGCAGAAACGAGGCAGAAAAGAAAGCAGAACGGACGATAATAATAGTATATTGGTCGGCGCCACGTTGAGTAAATGGAAAGAGACGCTTGGTTCGGAAACGCAACGACGCGACGATTTCGAGTCGTCCGAGTGGATGGACGTCGCGTGAACTTTCACCGCGTCGCACGAGACAGCAACGCAAGTGACAACACCGATCTCGCAATAATTTTTGTCGGGTGGCGTCGACGCGTGCCCAGCGAATTTTTGCAAACTCCGTCGTCTCGTATTCCGCGAATCCGAGTATCGACTCGCGATTTTACACGAAGATTTTCCGCAAACGACGAGTCGACTTACGCGGAGGTCGTTTGGTGCGAACATCGGCGATTTTCACGTCGAAATATGTACTGATTCGAAAGTTTAACGCAAATTTACTTTAATCGTGTTCGTCTCGCAAACATAATTTCGCAAATTTCGCAAAATTACAGACGATCGCTGCGATATGGTACACACTTAGAGTAGTACTCCTACAAGTTCCAGATAGACATCTGAGGTTTCACGCGACAGGGTTAATATCTCGTGGAATCGTGACTATTGTACGATCGATCAACTTACGTGTTTATTGCCACGATATCGTTTTTATCAATGGAAAATTCGTCATCGATCCTTAAAAAAAAAAAAAAAAATGGAAAAAAGGAAGCTTCGCGACAGCGAACTCGCGCGCGCGTGTTACCAACGAGAGGTGACTCATTGGCTGACTCTCAGTCACGTGTACGTGTCTCCACGTGTACGTGACTGCATTTGTACGTACGCTCGATGCACACACGGATGCCTCGCTTTACAGTGCCGTATGAGTATCGAGGTTCGTTTGGAAAAATCGCGAAATTCTTGATAACGTCGATAATGCTTATCGTTTACTGATCTGACATAACGCGAATCGAAGATTTCACTTATTGTGCACTCGTCGAGAGTCGTGAATCACTTTTGCTTTCGAGTCGATCGTCGTCGATAAAACTTTTGCGACTCCGTCGTTCGTTGTTTGAAACAGTTCGATCGTTGAAGATTGCAAAAGAATTATCGTACCTAAAGTATCGGTGATGTATTCCTTTATTTCACATAATTGTACAGAATCGAAAGTGTCGCAAACATGGACTTTAGGTATAATTTTAAGGTGGGTTCAAAGCGATAATTTTAAGGTGAAACGTGATGTAGATAAAAGAAATTTACGAGAATGTCGTGTTTAAAAAAGTTGAAGCGTGCGATAATCGACTGGACAGAATTAACCAACGGACAAGGTGTTCGTTCTGTTCGAGTGTTTACTTTATCCGAAACCAAGTATACATGAATCTATTAATACGTTCGTGGAGCAGACCCGCTAAGTAGTTACTAATTTCTGTTACGCGCGTGGAAAAAAAGGAAGTATATCAGCACGTATTATGACGAGACTGATATAATCGGAGCGACGTGGGAGGATGGACAAAAGTTGTCGGTAATTTTTTCTTTTCCTTTCTTTTTTTTCTCGTGCAACGAAAACGAGGATTGATGAACCGACTGTCATAGTAATGATCAATTTTCTGTGATCCGTCGACGGAATTAGTCGAGCTTCCGATGTTCGAGCTTTGAACGTTAGGAAAATGATTAACGACGGTTCTTTGACCCCGTCGAGCATTTTCGTTGCAGGAAGCTTAACAAGCGTCTGTTACCGAAATACCAAGTTATTGTTTCTTCGTGACCAAATGGAATCTCTCGACATTCGCCTTCGAAAATCTATTTAACATATCGTGTATAAAGGAACGTGACAAGTATATTTAACAAAATTGTCCCAAAATTAATTCTGAGATAAGAGCTCGTTGCGCGACACAAAACGCTGCAACTAAACCAGCTTCGAAGCACAAACAATCGATCATCTTCCTTAACCGCGAACAAATTCAATTACCAAGAAATTTGATTACGAATACCAAGAAATTGAAGAAAAATTTCGAACAGTTTGGAAAATTCGATCGAACGATTGCTCTGAACATTGGTGTACGTACCTGCTCGATGTTGATGGCGCGCGCGCGCTTGCGAGTACCTCGGCAAGTCCTCCCGATGCGATGGTCCGTACGCTCACTCACTCACACGAGCAAGCTCGTATAGAGAGACACTCACACGATGGCGAGGCCGGGCCGTGGCCTCGCGTTGGTAGTACTCGTAGATCGCGATCGGGCGTTCCGTGGGGACGAGCCGTTCAGTCTCAGCTCGTCGGCCGCCGTGAACGGATCTATCGAGCACGCTCGGTCGATCACACGGTCAGCATCGTGTTTACTTCCGGCCCCTATCGTGGTAGCACAGCGCAACCGGAAATGTTGACGAAACGAGCCAGGCACGGGGGACGTCGCACCCGCGTGCCAACGCTCTCCTGAACACCTCGTTCTCGTAACCGAGAATAACCTATTTCTTCTTTTCTCCTCCCTTTTCTTCTTTTTCTTTTCTTCTCTCTCGTTTCCACTCTTTTCTCCTTCTATTACTACCTTACTTCATCTTCCTTCATCCTCGCTTTAGTCTTCCCTTTTATTAATTCTTCTCTCTCTCTCTCTCTCTCTCTCTCTCTCTTTTAGTTCCTCTTAACCTTTTTTTTTTTATCCTTCTTCGGTCCTTCTCCGTGTACCAGTCTAGCCTTTCCTCTCGTTACCGGTCGCGTCCTCGAGGACGCTGCGCCTCGAAACGTAATTCGCCGGTGAGGACAGTGGTGGTTCCATGCGGTCGCACGTGGATTATCGTCGACTGTTATCGGGATACGGAGTGCACGACGGGTTGGTGAACAGGCCTCGAACGACGACAACGGTGCGTCACCGGCACGGTTCGTGAGGCGGCTGTTGGTTTCGTCGTAAAGGCGAACCGGTTCGATCGATCGGGAAAGGTAGGTGCGTCTGACGAACTTCGCAGGAACGTTTCGTTCGGACCTATTCTTTCCTTCCTTCTTTAATCAACTATGTACCGTTTTATCGTGTTTCTGGCACATCTGTTTATTATCGTTGACCGCTATCGGTTCTTGGCCGCCTGATCGACGAGCGTGTTTGATTTGGTCGTTGAAACGATCGCGGCCGGCGTTACGATTCGCTGAAAGACTGGTGAATCTTGAACGGCGACTGGTCTTTCCTTTAATTGAACTGGTTGGGGTTGCTGATACTTATCTGGATGGGAGATCGGTGTAATTGCAAGCGTAATCGGGAACGTGGATAAGTGAGATCATTCTCGACCGGGCTGAGATCATTCTGGAGCGTTACGTTACCTCGAACGCTTTTGGACCCGTTGTTCTTCCGCGGAACAAGCCAGGAGGACAGGCTCGCGCGTTCGGTATTACGAAACGCGTCGGTTCTTCTGTTTATTTTCTTTCCGTTCGTTTTCTTCGCGGCGAAAGAAACGTATGGCGGAGAGTGACTAGAGAAATTTGAAAACTGTTTTCCAAGGAATGGATGACGAAAGTGGAATGCGCGCAGAGATAACACACGGTGAAAATTGATTTCACTCGGGTAATAATGACTTTGTTAAACAATCGAAATCATGTGAATTCCAATGCTTGTTAACACCTTCTTTTTTTTATCGTGCCTTAAGGTTTTCTATTACGTACGTACGTATGTATGTATGTATGTATATATGCGTCTCTTTTATATGTTAAACCGGCCAATATAGTTGACGATTAACAAAACGAAAAGAGTTTTTATTGCCGAGTATGCTAACCACGTTGAACCCTGAACGAAATCACACGATCGTCACTGTTACATCATTAGACATAACGAACTTGAATGATCAGGCAGGCAAACCTTCCCAATGATCGTTAACTTCGTGACTGCTCAATCGACCCTGTGGTTGAAGAAACGCCTCTCTCTCTCTCTCTCCCTCTCTCTCTCTAGATACCGACGAACTATCGAAATACTTACACCCGACCTACTCATTTGCAAATAATTGGTTCCCAATTCATACCCGATTATTATCTATTCACCGGGAATATCGACAAATGTTTCCACCATTTCTATGCTAGCGCCTAAGAATTTCAAGTTTACTCCGCTTCCTTTAAATCTACGTAATAAACGACCGCGTACATCGCTAGAAACCACTTCCGCCGTTATGCTATGCTGCAAACGCAACGAGAAAAGCAAAGAAATGTCAAGCAGACCACCGAAACGTTCTTAGACAACATGACTCGACGGGAGAATCCGAAATCAGTAACCCACTTCCTCGAAAACCTGCTCAACCATCGCGTTTGGAAACCTCTTTCACCTTTATCATCCGGTGAAAACAATCTCGGAGAGTTGGTCTATCGCGTGTAAGCGGTCCAAAGCGAGAGGAGTCGCGGAACAGAGGCAGCAGGTGCTGGCGCTACACCTGTCCGCAGGCTGAGAGAACCCGGGCCCAGGTTGTGCGCGCTGCTCGCCGCTCGCCGCTCGAAGCGTCGAATTCCACGGCGTTTACTCATTCCAAACAACGAACCCGAAGACTCGCCGGGGCCGCGACGAGTGAAACTCGGTGGCGGCGCTGCTAGCCGCCGGAACGGAAGAAGAAAGAATGAAAGAGCGAGAGGGACTGGGCCAAAGCAGCTTCCTCACCTTCTAATATTAGTCGGATGACTCACTACGATTCGTTCCTGCACGGCGCGGCGTGCGTCGTCGCGACGGACGGTGTCGTTCGAGTCCGTTGCCACGGCATTGACACGAAACCCTATGCCTGGCCTGGCCGAGTTCGCGCGGATGTTCGCGGATTTTCCAGCCGAATTTCGCCGAGTTCGGCCGCGTTCGACGACGTTCGTCGAACGAAAATCAGCAGTTCCGTTATCGGGCACTGGTTAGAGGCGTTCGATAGCGGCGGTTTTGGTTCAAGTTCGCACAGACGATCTTCAGATAGAGAGACAGACAGAAGAAGTAATAAATAAAATTTGAGAGGAATGTTCGTGCTTGAGACGTATATTGGTAATTGGTAGATCGGAATTTCACGGGAGATTTAACAGCAGCTTTGAACTGCGGTGGTCGATCTGCAACGCAAGCTCGCAATTCTGTTTGATCGCGTTTCAAGCCAGACTCGACAAAGAGTTGGAAAACAGCGATAACGGAGACCACGATTGCCCTTGTAAAATCGGAAAATAAAGATTCGTATCTCACCTAATTCTCTCGGTAACGCGCTACGAACGACCAAAGTCAACAAGGCTCGTCAACGGTTTTCACGCGTTTCTCGTTCGCGCCAAGACAGCTCGATAAACAGACGTCGAAAACGTTGCTGCTTTCCGCTCGATCCACGTCAACGGGACTCTAAATATATCGATGCATCGCTCGTCGATCGTCGAGAACGTCCTCGACTTGTCCGAATCGCGACTCCGACAGATCTCGCGATTTCGCGGCAGACAAAACGAAAAAGGGCGTCGCAGGATCGTCGAGGCATCGCGTAACGTCTAAGTTGGACCAGCGTGGTGCTTGCAGCGGATCTTTCGTAACGTTTCGGGACCATTGGTCGACGTCCAACTTCCAAATTAGAACAGCCCGAACCGTCACTCTCGCGACAATGGCGCGATAAGTTCGGTAACTTTGTCAATGGTGTCTCGCGTAGAATTTAATAACGTATAGAAAGAGATTCGAGGACCTTCTTATACAAGACCTTATTTTCTATATATTATAGTAAATATATTACGCATTTACCTTTAACCGATCTTTGATAACCCGAAGAATCGAAACTGAAGCAAAGTCTGGCTTAAAAAATATTTTCCTCGATTCTGGCACGATAGTTAATCAGCTACGAATTTGAAAAATTCGTCTAGCGAGCGTAAGAACGTTGTTTGACATTCCAGCAGAGTTTATTCACCCGATTTATCGTTTTACGCGAGAAACGAGCGAGCAACGTGGCAGCGAGGAAAATCATGTAGACCGGTGGTTGCGTTTCGTCGCGTTATCTGCACCGTACGTAGATTACGGAGCGGTTTGTAACGGTGTCGCGCTCACGAGCAACCGGGAACGATTCTAATGCGGGCCGACTCGCATCGGCGAGAACGTGCTTTCACTCTCGAACGAACCACGCCGCGGCGTCGATTATTATGCAACCGGAGTCGCGGCCATTATTTCAGGTTCGCTTATGAACGACATCCTCCAAGGTTAATCGAGTCAATCGTTCGCCTCGATGCCAGTTACTCGCGCTTGATAAAGGATTAAGTGTCGCTTAAGCGGGCTCGAGAACACGGTTACGGTTGTTGCGCTGATGCGAAGCACGTGTCACGACAGACGTTGTTTCAGCTACCGTTCGTTTATAGGCACGTTGCTGGAAGACGCGATGACAAAGGAGTGTATCAAGAAAATATTTAAACGTTACGTTACCTGTATCCACTTTAAGTCACGTTACTCAAACTCTCGAACAGACATCGATGCAAGCGGCTTGGCCAACTCGGACGAGGCTTAAGAATCGTAAGAGAAATCGCGAGTGAATCCGATAAGAACGGAAGCAGTTATATTCCAAAGTAAAATTTGTCGACGCTTGTTTAAATATTTGATCGAAGCCATCGCGAAAACTAGAAAGATTAGACAAGAAGAACGAAGAGAGAGAGAGAGAGAGAGAGGAGAATCGGTGCATAATACGAGTGCTCGGCGTCGCCATATATCACCTAGACGCGTCGCGTTCTCCCATTTACATCACATAATAAGTGTCTTAGCACCTGTGCAAGCCGTGGAATATTTTGGTCGACGTGATCTGCGTAAAGCGACCGCAAATACGGGTATTTCGGTGGCTTGACTCATCGGCTCCGTAACGCTATTTAAAACCGTCGAACGTCGCGGACCGATGTATCGAATCCGGTATTTACCTTAGCCTCCCGATAATTCCTCGAACAATTTAAACCGTTTCACGCTGCCAAGACTCGCTCTCGCGATCAGTACCATTAAATATCGTCTCGAAATGCCTTCTGTCACGGTTAATTATTTTACTTCCCCTCCCCCCCCCCCTTCCGCAGAAAAGAATCGTCGCGTCTGTACAACGCTCTGATCGTGTCGCTACACTTAACGTTGATATTTGACAAAATTGCGAGAGATCAAATTTATCTCGGACCGTAGAGTCTGTCCGAGACTCTTTTAGAGTGTCACTTCGCGCTACCTCGACTTGTTTTCCTTTAACAAACTAGTTTCTCAATCGAAGTCGCTTTAACCTTTACGTCCACGCGTGAAATGCATCGTACGCAAGACCAGAACGGAAAACTATACAGAAGGAGCTCGGTGCTCGGTTCGTTAATCCGTCCTATCTCGTGAAACTTCTCTCGTAACGTTTCACTCGTAAATTGACAGAGTTAACGAGCAGATATAGCGGCGAGCGCACGGCGTGTGTACGCTTTATCTCGTTTCATGGAAACGTGGCAATAAGGAAGCACGAGATTTCATAAGCCGTAGAACGAAACAAGTGACTCACTGATTGGACGATGGCATACGCGAGTATCGAGAGATTCGTGGCATGGACCGCGATCGGGGGCTGTCGCTTTTCCATGAAAGATTAAAGGTCGCTGGCTTCCTCGCGATCTTCCTCCTCTCCGAGTCGCGTCGCGTCCCGTGGAGTATCGTTGACCCACGCGTTAGATCTGTCCTGGCTGTCGGCGATAATTCTAGCGAACACGAGACTTCCAAGTAGTTACATGAAACTAGACTACGAATTTATATCGTCGTGCTTGCATCGTGACGTCTTTGATTCATCGTGTCTCGTATGCAAGGAAGAGTTTTGGAAACGATTCAATTTCGAGCGAATCAGTTAGATTGGAACGTACGATTAGCGAGAACTGCCGCCTCTGTCTTAGATGCTACAAAAATATTTATGCTTGTCTAACGAGGCCTAGCGGGCTCTATCGGTGTTCTGGAACGCCATTCGTTGGATTCACTTCGACGAAGATCCCCGCCCTCTCTCTGTAGCCTGCGATTTTCTAGAAAACCGCGAATCCACAAAGCCTAATTGCCCCCATTTTCCTATCTTCCGCTGCCACCTTGCCGTTCCCGAAACTTCATAAACCTCTCCCCGAGCATCGAATGCGCGTCAGAAAGCGCATAACATCTGACGAGAGCACCCTTCTGATCCGCAGCAGCGTCCAGCTCGCGTCTCGATATAACCACGACTGACGTCAGGAGCGCGTATACGCTCCAACAACAACAGCAGCATCGGCAGACATCGTCGCTGTCACCGATGTCGACTCTGGTGTGCTGCGAGCCGGTCTCGGCCGGACGCTCCCGGGACAACCTGAAGCTGGTTCTGAACCGCAGTCTGAGCGAGCCAGGACCACCAGCGAGCGCGTCTACGTTCCTGTCCTCGCCAACGTCCACGGTATCGCCCAGCTCGTCGACCAGCAGCGGTGTCGACAGTTGCATAGCCAGCGACGGGACCGAGTGTAGTTTGAACGCCAGCGGAAGTAGCATCAGCGCCTGCAGCAGCTCAAGCAGCGGTACCGACTGTGACCTTCCGTTATCCGACGTTCATCGTCATTACCATCATCTTCATCATCATCACCACTTTCATCAACACCAGCTGTCCGCGTCGAAACGCTGCAAAGTGGAGACCGTCAGCCTTCCAGCGAGTCCGTGCTCCGAAAACAACACGCTGCAGAGACAGTTGGTACTCCAGAGGACTAAGACAATCACCGCCGATGAACTGGCGAATCGTCTCCTCGGACGGGATTCCAGTGGTTCCGTGTTGCTCGATTGCCGACCGTTTATCCTGTACAACGTGAACCACGTACGAGGCGCCATCAATGTGAATTGCTCGGATCGATTCAACCGGAGAAGGTTGCAATTGGGTAAAGCGAGTCTGGCCGATTTGGCGAACACTAGAGAAGGCAAAGAACTGTTGCGTAGAAGGCACTACAGGGAGGTGATCGTGTACGACGATTGTACCGACGATGTGGATCGACTACCAGTTCAGCATCCGCTGTTCCTCGTGCTCGTTGCGTTGCTGGACGATAACAGGGAGCCCGCTCTTCTTTTGGGTGAGTGATTCCTATTTTTTGTATTATCTTAACCGCGCGTACTCGGCCTGAATAAGAGGATCTTTCTTATTTAGTTCGTCGAAGAAAGCAATTGGTTCGGTGCGCGATCGACTAATCGCGGCGGATTTAAACTTTTCGTTGAACGTTTGATTTTAGTTAAGTTGAAAAATAATACGTGACAAATTCTCGTTATATGCGTTGTTTGTTGTTTACATAAGATAACGCGGAAGCGTTCCGACTTTCGGAAATAACGATGATGCGACCGTCGCGAAAGTCGCTTCTGCGCGCCTCTGCCTTCGTATTTCTCTCGAAACGCCGAATCATCGCGATGCTTTATTTGCGCTAACCGCGAGCCAAAAATTTACGAGTTTCGTTACACACGCCAGATATGTACTTTCTTACGAATCGTTCGCGTTTTATCAATCACCGTCGTTACGTAATACGTAATGAGAATTCCTTGCGAAACGTTTATCGACAAACTACTTCTCAAACGCTACCTTTATCGAGGGCTGCGTAAATTCTTATTTTTCTCGTGGAAAATTTTAAACGTTTCCAGATTTCTTATAAACGAGATAAGATACAGATCTCCAATTTAACCTAGCAAAATGTCAAACTGCTTTCCCGGGGTAGAGTAGTTCGAACGTTGTCGTAAATGAAAAATTAGAGGCGGAAACTGAAGTTGCCTCGTTGGTTTCATTAAGAGTTAGATGTGAATCAACCGGGAAACTGAATGGAAAATATGATGGAAACGTGGGTGGGAAGATGGCGTATCAACGATGGCTGGTGCTCCTCTCTGTCGAGGCTCGAATAACAGTACTCTGTACTCCACTAAACGCGTTTTCTCGCCTCGTTCCGGCCAGATACGCCGATACGTGCTCGCTTTACGGAGTATGTATACGTCGACTCTGCCTCCCTTCTTGGTCTAGAATGTATATCATTTCTCGTGCTCTTCTTTCTTTGTTAAATTTCCTAAAGTCGTGCCTTCAAAAGCCATATCCTTCTCTTATATTTCTTCTTACAAATTTTCTTCGACACAGAATTCTGACCAAGACTTGGAAAATAACAGTTAGATACTTGAAAAATCATTAAAAACGCGTATCTCTATTTCTAGAGCTATTTTTCTTTTCTACGTCATGCATCCGCTTGACAAAAAGGTTGCGTCTCCAGGGTCGACCATTCTCCGATCGTCAAGCGGTTGATTTCGCAGTTTTATCGTGCCATGAAACTCTCCTTATTCTTAGATCTATCGTGTCAACTAAATTGAATCGAATCGTCCGCAATGAATTCGAGCGTTTCGTACGAAACGATCGTATCGCTCGATCTACGAACGAGGCAAACTGTCGCCGAGAGTTAGTCGATCATCTGATATTGATAACGCCCGTATTTTTCCATCTCTTGCGTTTGCATCGTGAATCTAATCATCCCGATAAACGGCTGCAGAAACGGCGCAGAATCGCACGATACCGTTGTCACGAAAGGCGATAAACGTGATTCTAGCAATTGCATTAGGATGGATCGTGCGTCAGTAACACGCGTCATAAATGAAGCTTCGAGATGCCGGCGAGCATTCCGTTGTTAACTTAATTTCTATTCGCGTGCATTACGATGCACGTGGCTGCGTTGGATTACAGTGCACGCGGTCGAAGTTCCGCAGGAAGGTCGTCCGATGTGTTGAGGAAGATTGCGTGGAAAATGCGAAAATAGAGGAGGGGGATTTGATACACGAAAGTGGTACGAAGGCTACTGACAGCAGATTCATTCAGTTTCAAGGAAGAATGAATGAAATTTCTTCAATGAGCTTTCTTTTTTATAACCGAGATACATAAAACGTGGCGATTGAAACGTTCCACGAACGTGTCGACCAAGTGTCTAAATCGTTAGAACGAAGAACTAAAAATAGTCGCAGATTTTAAACCAGCGATAAAAATCCACCAGATTCGTGAAAAAGAAATTCGACGCGATCAGAGAATCGGAGCTTCGTTATTCCACCTACTTTACCATATCTTCTACAAACAAACGCTTGGATATTTTAATATCGAATATTTACTTTCCTAAAACGACGAAATAAATTCACCGGGCTATGCAGCAGCTGGAAAAAAACTTCGAGAGTTCCAAATATTTGGCGAACAAAGGGGAACGACATCGCGAAGCCGTGTGAAAGCTAGCGGACCAACTGTTGCGGCAAAATTTTGCAACTTCATCGATGTAACCTGTACAAGTGGGGATACCGATAAAGTTGATGGCGAGTGGTAGGGAACGCGCTATTTCTCCTTGTGGCGGCAACAAAGTTGAGGAAAGTGTGACGACGCGTGCACGAGCTGCGCCTTTGGTATGGCGCGATGTTCGGCGTTTGGCAAACGGAATCAGGGACGGGAGCCCGGTGGCATAGTGTAGTGCGCAAATTCTGGCCAACTATTCGCGGCGTCATCTCCGACATGAGTCATTCCTATGAATAGATCCCCACCTTTTGCCGCGGCTCGTGTGTATCGCCGTATGTCGTGTGTATTCTGTCTGTTCGTCGCCTTCTCTTTCTCTCTCTTTTCCTCTCTGCTGCTCGCTCACCGGTAGGCTTAACAAGTTTCTCACCTTCGACGCTGTCGGTCGCGTCTTTTTGTCACTTTTTTTTTTTCATGACTTTATGTCGAAGCGTATTCGCAGAGTTTTCAAGGTTCGAGAACAGATTCTTTTCGAGTCTTCGTCTCTTTTTTCTTTTTCTTTTTTTTTTCTTTTGTTTTTTGTTTCCTAGAGAAAATGAAAATTAAGATTAACGCGGGCTGCAAAGAATCACGAGCGTACAAAATATTCCGTGGCCCTGGATCGCAGCTGTCAATCATTCTTCATCAAGCATCTTCTTTTTCTCGCCAGCTATCTTCTAGCCTGGTAAAACCAAATTTAATACGCTCCTTCGACACAGAGCGATCTTTTCGAAAACTTCGCTTAGTCATCGTCGATATTTTCGGAATGTTGTTTTTTACTCGTCACCTTCGAGGACGTTTTTTTTCCACCCACGAGTGGAATTTTCAAAAATCCATTAAAAAAAAAGGGAGAGAGAGAAGAGAGGAAATCGAACGAACGGGACGATCGTTGGTTATCTGCGATTTCCCATGACGGAAGGATGGTTCCGGCGACTAGCGAATCATCGTTTATTGATTCAAGCAATTCGCTTATCGAACGGGGGTCCAGTCTATCGATCGTTTACCGATCGTCTTCGAAAAGCTGAAAGGTCGTGGCGTACGCGCGTAGGTAAGCGCCGCCGACTCCTATGAAACGAATATTTGCGCATTAGACGGGAATGCATACGCGGAATGTCGAATGAGAAAAAACGCGTAGCCTTAGAATTATGAAAAACCGCGTGACTCATGCGCTTGCGCGGCCTTCTGCTTTCGACTTCTTTGCGTAGAAGTCGATCACGAGACTCGTTCACTGCTCGAGGGAATATCAACGAGCCTCGCTACTCCAGAAACGGACGATCTTGGAAAATGTGCCGATGCCAGAGAAATTTCCGTGGAAACTCGTTACGATGTTCGCTCGAAGAAAAAAAAACAAAAAAAAAAAAAAAAGAAAAAGTACAAAAATTCCACTTTCTCGAATACGTACTGCGTGCGTTGATAAAAATTCTCGTTGACTATTTGGACCCACGAGATTTATCGACAGATAAGATTAGATCGTAAAAGAGAAAGGACGCTGGATGAACGGTTGGTTGATACGTATCGCCACCAAACAAGTCGTAAGATCGTGATTTTATACGAAATTTCACGACTCGCGCTGTCTCACGGTTAATCGAAAGCAAGATTTGGACTTGACTGTCGTAGATTATTCTTATTGCGATCGATCGATGAGCGAAAACAGATACGCGATAACCGATTGCTCGCAAGGTGAACATTGGCGAATGTTATTAGATATCGTACGGATATTAATTAGTGGTTATCTGTCGGTGGTCGGAGTGGGTCATGTTTACGGGACAAACGCAAACTGCTTATCTCTTTTGTTCGATCTTCGCAAATTTTTCCCACCGAAGTGGCAATCGACTCGATAAAATTTAAAGAGATCGGATAGGCTTGGAACATTCGTACTTTGACCAACAATTGTATCATCTCGATTTCAGTATTTTTACAGTCTGAAAGCTTTCTCGTATCTTAAAACGCGCAATTTTTTCGGGGTTATCGTGCTTTCGTTACTTAAAAAAATGTATCGTTTGCCCATCTCCGCTTTCTTTTTATTCTACGACGTCCTCCGCCATTGCTGTACTAGAATGTACTATAGAATTTCGATGTCTAGCTATTTTACTTCTATTGTCGTTTTACCTGGCGGACCATCGAACACGCGTAGCATCGTCTGCTTGGAAAATACAATACGTAGCGCGACTCTCGTTTGATACCATGCTTACGAATACGGCTATCTACTGTTGCGATTGGTAGTGACCTTGATCGCGGATTAATAATAGTATTATTCGATATCAATGGCTGATAACGCAATACTCGTGACTCTTAGTTTGGCAATTTCGTACGCAATTCTTGATCGCCCAAAATTTCACGTCCAATAAATCTTTACGAATCTCGCAAACATAGGCGCTCGACTTGCCTGTAATATATCAACGACGTAAGGGAGTCGGATAAAAGATTCCATCGACTTTAAAATTAAAATCTCCTCGCATCGAAAGCAAACTCGGATCTTCCACGAAAAAAGAGGCTCGCCGAGTTCTCTGAAATGCGACGAAACTCGCGAACACGCCTAATGGCTGGGGCAAAAAATAGAAGGCACCTTTCTAAAATGCCCCTAATCCACGTGCTCGCCGGTGTCTCGTCTCTCGGTCCGGGGAATAATTCGCAGCTCGCGTCACAGGGAGTCGTTTAAATTTATCTCCGATTTGCGTCACGCTTTCGGTTTATTGCCAGTAAAAGCGTTTGAGCGTCCGGTCGTACCGCGGACCGAAGTTCCCTTGTGCGCACCACGATTGTTGTTTCACGAACGTTTCGTTCCTCCAACCTTGCCTCTTCCGATTTTTCCGATTTTTCGTCCCGGACGAGACTCGAGATACGACGCGATTATAAATGTTCGAACGGCGAATCCGCTCGTGGCGACCGACCCACGAGAAAAAGGTTATCGACTGTAATTTCAACCGCGAAGGATATTACGACTTTTTCGCCGGATGACGAAAGCAGGGTGACCGGTTAAATTAGCGATGAAGTAAGCGTCCGCGCAACGGAAAGTACAACAAACAGAACGACGCGCACGCCCGGACTTCTTCCGCGTTCTACGGATCGTTTGTCTATTTTATCGAGAAATTCTTCGTCGAAGGAAAAATTGGAATCTTCTTCTTCTTCTTCGTTGCTTCGAACGATCTACGAGGAGTTTCGCGAGAGAGGAGTTTTCGTCTTCTCGATCTTCTTCGTTAAAATAATTTTATCGCAAGAGAGGAACACGCGTTTTGCGAAACCAGGTTCAAAGGAACGAGCTTCTCTCGTACGGAATAGTCGACGATCGACGAATAGATCTAGATTCGTAATTTCGAATTGAGATAGGTTGGACGTTACGCGACGTTTCTGGATAAAGATCGACGTACCGATCCCACGCAGACGTCAGACTATGAATACAGCTGGATAGAGTTGGTCGTGAACCAATCGTGTTCGAGTTGCGACGTTTTGCAACCTCTTCGCACAGGAAGTTTGAGAAATTGGTTGAATTTTATGTCGCTTGGCGTGCATCGTCCGTACCAATAACGAGCGATCCTCTGCTTCTCTCGGTCTGTGCCGCGTAAAAAATTAGCAACCGCGACATATGTAGCCGATTTCGACGTCTTGTCCCAAAGAACGATTACTCAAGAGGAAGTGGCATCCATAGAACCTAAATACTCTCAACGTGGCGCAAAATGGCAGTCGTAGAGCCGCTTGAACAGCTGGGCTCTAGTACGGTTTTAAAAAAACGCGTTCGGTAGTCGCGCAAAAGCGACGCGTCGCGGTGACGCGACGCGACGGGGAGACCAATATCGGCTAAATTCACCGATGAACTAAGCGCCACCAGGCTCGAACGATGCGGCGAGGCGCGCGCGCGATATCGCTTCCACAGATAAGGACGTAGCGATTCGAATCTCGTTCACGCGGTGCACGCGCGGCTGCATGTGCGTCTTCGTCGTAAATTATGCAAGCAGCTTGTGTATTACACGCGGCGTCGTGAATGCGATTAGCTTGCCTATTACCATCTATCCTCCTTTTCTATCGCGAGAATGATCTTTGTTTCTACGATAGAACGGAGAAACGAATAAAATTCCAATTCTGTTCCTCGAATTTTGGGATTTCTAGGAATGTTCCGTTAGTTCGGTCGGGGTCAGGTTAAACGATACGTTATGGGTTTTCCTTTTTCCTCGTGTCGGTCGTTCGACGATAAGATAAGAAGGTACCCGATCTCGATAATTTTCAAGCCTGGATGCTCGTCGAACGTTATTTGGTTCAACGTTTCTAGATATTTCACTTTGAAGATGACTCTATTTTAAAATTCTATTAGAGTTTACGATCGTTTAACCGTGACTCTTGAACTTTCTCGCGGTCCTGAAATAGTTCTACCCAGCCCGTTCTAGCCAGTCGAAGCACGAATGCATTTATCTGTCACAACGACATACATCAATACGATCTGCGTATCTATCGTCCTCGTACGTCTCGCCTTTCCGCCAACAACAAATTCTTTTCTTCGCCCAACCGTCTACCAAGCACCCTCCAACGCCTGCAAAATTTCCCCACTCGAATTTCCAATTACGACTTGCTTCTAATTGTTGGTGGTGTACATTGCCACGACGACATCGCCAAGAAAAGCGCGCGCGACGTATCCTCCACGAAGCTATCGCTTTTCGCTCTATTTCGACCAGCTCGAGCGTGTCCCATGCCGAGTAGCTGCGATCTAAACATTAAGGTCAAAGTGGCAGCCAAGTCTCGTAATCCACGCCTGAATCACCTCTAAATATCCGTAAGGGAACTCGAGACGGAGGGATGGAGATGGAGGTTGGTCGAAGGGGAGGCACGCGCGTTATGCAACCGTGATTTTGACATACGGCCATACGAGCGCACTTCAGACCAGCGTAAACACGCCGCGGGGTTAATATACACGATGAGTCATGCTTTCGTCAGTGGAAAGCGCGATTGGACCGACGCGACGAGGACGTTGTACGGCATCGAGTCTCTTGCCAAAACAACGATAACCGGCCCTCTCCTCCCGCTCCTCCGGCCCGCCAAGTTGCCTCGTTTCGCCGAATATGCTAATCGCGGGAATACGCGAGGGAGATGGGTGTAGAGAGAAGAGGAAAGTCACCAGCGAAGAGATAACACGGTTCGATGATGTTTGCCACCGAGAGTTTCGTAATGGCTGATTCGCGATCGGCTTTATCGATCGAACGAGCGGATTCGCGAAGCTGTTTTCCGTCGTTGCGCGTACACTCGAGCGCCGATCAGTTAAACGAATGGTCGGAGAGCCGGAAATAAATTTTACTTTCGATGGACCGTATCGTCGCATTGGAGAAATAGTCGCTCGTACCATTGACAGGGGTAATCGCTTTGACAAATTCTCGCGATAAACTTTCAGATCGGACGCTTAAATATTCAGTTAACTCTGGAGATTGACCTTTATTCGCGAAATAAGTCCTAATCAATTATCTCGCTCGCAGAAGCTCGTTAATCTTCTGTCAACTCGAAGAACACTGGCCGTGCTAATCGCGAGACCGAGATTTTTACGTTTCACAATGGTAGCTCTAATCGGATCGTCGCGTTCGCCACGAAAATAAATCAATTTCCAGCGAAGCAATGGATGTTTTCGCGCTATCTCCTCCGTTTCCGGCGGGAACACAATCGTAACCGAGGTGGCCGTTCATTGAGACTTCGTAATCGTGTTCATTCTTGCGAGAGCGCGCGCTATCTACCGCTCGGCCGTTTTATCGGCACTTCCGCTACGTTAACGTTGAATTACGTCCTCGTGGAGCCACCCACGGAAGCGAGTCGCCGAGATTCGATCTCTCTGCCTGACGATTCTCGATCGCGTTCACCCTCCCTTTCCACGATCATCGGCCGCATCTTATCGCCGTTTTATCCGACATATCGGCATAGGATGATCCCAATTCTAGAAATATGATTTATCGGTTCGAAAATTTCTTAGATCCTAGGAATATCGTGAACCTTGATCCTCCGTTAGCCGTGATATTAACAAGAAGTTGTTTCAAAACGAAAACGGGGAATTTCAAATTCAAGGATACCGTATTCAAGCCGTGATCATAAATATTCATATCCGGCACGGGCTTAATGAGATAATGCCGACAAGAAAATTTTGCTCGCCGAGGCATTTTGGTCGGTCGATCGGTCGATTATCGTAATCGCGGTTTAAATATAACTGTAGTCGAAGAGTCCTTGGTTTTGCCAAATCTCATTCTCATGGAGACAAAAAATTCTGACTAAGAGAGAAAACAACGTCGATCGAAAGAACGTCGATGGAAAAATATTTTTCAAAACGGTAGCGGTGCAAAGAGGCACATTCCCGATCGCGATATCACGGGACCCGCGAATAACAAACGAACGCGAGGCAAATAATTTTATCGATGGCGGTTGCGCGTGAATCATCGCGAATCGATCGGACGACGGGCTCTCTAGCGTCGAGTGTTTTATTTGCGATACCGCTCGTCCTTCTGTCGCGATAAGAAGAAGGACGATGTGTACGTCACGCATAAATATGCATCGACCGATGTCGATAATAATTTATGGAGATCGTATTAGCGAAATCTGCCTGTAGATTCAGCGAAATACCGTGGGACGACGGAGTTTCCGTCTTCCTCTTTAAATTCCAGCCGTTTATCAGACAATTGACAGAGACGCTGCTTTCAACGCGAAAACATTCTACGTATGGCGTATTATCGATTACGTCTGTTAAAGAGGAATTGAACGTTAAGGTCTATTGAGATCTTCGAGTTACGATAAGAGTCTATCTTCCTTTCGTGATACTTAAAAAAACGCGATCCAAACGTGATTCAAATCTAATTTAGATCAGTCGGTGATAGGATTCGCGCAAGCGATGGCAGCTTTTAAATTCATTCTCTCTTAAACTTGCAATCTCGGAAATTCCAACGAGCTTCTAAAACGTTTTACGAGCACCGTCTCGCGCGATACTCGTAAAATTAGAGGCAGGTCGTAACGAAAAAAAAAAAAAAAAACAGAAAAAGAAAAAGAAAATACACAAAGCCCCGAGCACTTAGCATTTTCAATTTGAGATCGCTGAACGCGTTTCAGGCGCTCTTTCTACCTATGAGTTTCTACCACCGCGTATCGCAACGATCTTGCGAGCACGGGCGATTTACATACATCGATCCGCGTATAGGAACGATCAAAAAATGGGAGGTGTACGTTCCGGGAGCAGAAACGAGGAATCGAGGTAATGAATACGCGGAGAGTCGGCCATTACGGTGGTGTACACGATCCTGCTAATTCTCACGATCTCGTTCTGCGCCAGAACAAAGGGAATAACAGAGTGTGACTGGCGAGTTTGCGCGTATGTGTACCGCGGCCATGCAACATACCGAGGAGAACCGCCGCCGCTGTAATTCATGCAAATTGCATTACGTCCAGCGAGAGCTGGCCTGGCCGACGCGACGGTTCATCGAAACCTTTCATTCAGCGTGCTACCATTCAGCGGCTTGACACTCGTGACGAATCGCGTCGGTCCTGTGGAAAACAGTCAGCCGGATCTTTCAGCTGCCGTCCCTTTTTCTGTTATTACGCAAACGTCGATGCTTTCCTATATCGTTTTCTTTTTAGAAGAATTACGATTCCCATGCAAAGTTTCCAACGTAATGAATCGCAGATTGAATTTCGTAACAGTCGCAGAGTCGAGTAAACCATCGAAGCACCCTTCGTCGACGTTGATCTTCAGTCGGATAAAAAAATCCCACTTCGACGCGCCCCCAGAATTTCATCATTCGTCGAATCATTCGTCAGGCCGTCCAACAAAGCGGTCCAAATATACACTCTCGATAGTTGGTCACAAAGAAGCGTCGTATCAAACGGTCGGCAACCGGTTGAATCATCATCGAGTACGTAACGAACGAGGATGGGGATGGGGGAGAGGAAGAGGAGAGAAAAAAGAAAAAAAGGACGAGCAGAGACGGTAGGCAAGGGGAGAGCTCTTATTAGCTCGATCGGTGCCCGTGGGATTCACCCCCTGTCCTGACTCGACCACGTTGAGCTGCGGGGCCAAATTGAAAATCGGAAAAGCGTGGAAGCGTGAAGGCTGCGCGCCGCTTTTGGGCAACGCAGGCCTTTAATGAATTAGTCATCGCTTTTTGAACGGGCCATCCGGTGGTGGAGAGCGAGAGGGGTCGGGGGGAGCTGTAGAATGGCTATATTTTGCTTTTGTGCGCCTTGCTCGATCCCTCGCCCAGCATCCTGAGAGGCTCGGGGGGTGAACCACCCCTCGATGCTAAGCGGCGTCCAATCGAGGGAGAAACACAGGACCCGACGCATCTGGATCAGCTGTCGATGACGATTATTATATGTGAGTCACCCGCTAGAAGCTCGGTTTAAAGTGTATCAATGACTAACGTGTCCAGTGCACACGCGCCTTGCCCCCCGCCCCATTTTTTCGCCGTGTCCACCCCTGTACGCAACCGGCCTGTTCCCTTTGATACTTCTACCACCTTCTCCCGGCCTTGTCAACCGCTCCCCTCCTCGCCCCTTGTACCTAATTCACGGGCTTATTCATCGAATGCGTATGACGTGTACGCATTGTTTCTCTTCATCCACCCCTTTGCTACCCAGCCCCCCCCCCTGCCAGCAATCGCGGATGGCAGCCGTTTGGGATGGAATTTCGGATCTGGTTGAGTCACTTTTTCCGGTTGTGTAAGTGGGTCGCTGCCTGTTCCGGCAGATCCAGTTTCCGTAGCGATAAAAAGTTTTTTAATTAAAATTTCTAATCACCTCGTACGGGAACGTCGAGACTCGGCTGATAATTTTCCTATACGACACCGTAACATTTTTAAACAAGCATGCGGACAACGATTGTATTACAAATCCAACGTAATCAAGTCGAAGAGTTCCATTAGTATTTCCCGTCAACAGCAGCCACACGCTGGCCACGCAGCTCCAACCATATCTATCGCCCTCGACATTTTCTTACACCATTTCTACGTCCACTCCGCTCGTAATAGCCTTAGAGCCCTGTCCAGCTCTTTCCTTCGCCCTGCGCCTCTGTTTACCCATCCACGAAAGACATTACGATCGTGACCGCAGTTTCCTCGTTGTCGAGGGTGCTCCGGCAAATATAAACTGCTCGAGGACTCTGATGCGCTATTCACGCGTGAAACCGAGCCATCGTCAGGCGCATATGGTCGCTGGATGATGCATAGCCCCTACTAAATAGCGTTCGTTCTGCCGGTTCTTTCTCCACGGCGTCCGGTTGGACGATCTCGAGGAATCTTCATCAACGGGACGCGCAGGTTTTTATATCGGAGACTTAGTCCTGAGGGGCGAGCCCGAAGGGATATCTGCGTAGGAGGAGGTCTCTTTAATTTACGGAGGACGACGAGAAATAGGATTAGATAGGACACAGAGAATTCTAATTTGTCATAGAAATTAAGAGACGGTATCCCCGTGGATTATAAAATTTTCGGTTCAACGGTACCCTCGAAAGGTAATTTCGTTGGCGAATCTGCTGAATCTCCGTGGCATCAGGTTTGGGACTTTGTCTTGTCATCGACTCGCGAATCTCGAATCTTTTCGAGAAAGGTACACACGATGACGGTATTGGGAATAATTGTTCGCTAAATTGATCGATGGTGCAATGTTTAGATTCCACTTATCGATGACTGGATTTCGTCGCTTTTTCTTGGTTCCGCGAACCAACGTGCGAACTAGAATGACGCACTCTATCGTTCGTTCGCTATTCACGGAATTCGTTATCACGATCCGCGGATAAACAAGCGCTAATCTAACGCCGCGGCGTTTAAACAAAGTATTGTTCATCGCTGAAAGTATGACGCGATGCCTGACGAAAAAATCGGCGTCGATGGCTGGGCGTTAAGTGAATTCGGGCGTTTGCCACGGCGAGAACAGTTCTCGATCGTGCTCGAACAAGAGATTCCAGGTTATTTGCCATGACGCGGTCGTCGTCGATAAAATTTTATTTACAAAACTTTGCTCCAACCGTCTAGGTGTTTGAAACTGAAATAAGACGAGAGCATAGATGGATCGGAAATCAGCGATAGGGATAAAACGCGTACTCTTCTTTCTCTTAAATCGTTCTTCTTCCAACATTTCGTAAGTATCGTTCGCGATGTTGCATTCTGTTGAATCTTGGACCAATCTCCCTTTCAATTATGAATTACGCCATGGTCGCGTCGCTTTTCTTTCCTTCACGGTCGTTGTTCGTTCGAGGCTTTATCGAGCTACGAAATCTTCAACATCCTCGATATAGCCAGCTTTCGAAAGCGGCGTGTTTATTCATCGTCGCGGATTTCAGCTGCATCCTCTTCCACCTGGTGGCAACGATGGTTCTCAACCGTTTCGATGATAATTCCGATAGCAAATTCAAGAAGAAAGCATTTCTCGAGAAGAAAAGACTCTTCGTCGTCCCTTTCTTCGTTCTCGCGCGTTGAAATTCTATTTCTCCTTCTCGTTCCGATTAATCAATTCTATCCAGCCGGTGATTAAACCGTATAATTCTCGACCTTTCGTCGTCGTCTCTCGTCACGTCTCGTTTTGAAGCATCGCGTCGTCGAGAAAAGCAGAAGCTCGCGTGACGCATCATTCGGTAATTCGTGGCGTGTGGAGATGCGAACGCGTGGCGCCATCGGATCGCTCCCTGGCTCCGGTGTCCGAGGAGGACACGGATGACGCGCGTGTTTCGTTACGTGCCTGCGTCGTGGATCGAAAAGTTCTCGAAACCCTTTCGACGGAAAAACTTTGCCTCGAATCTTATTCCATTCGATCGCTTTTCATCCTCGATAACGTCGCGTGAAAAATTACGTTGCTATACTTTGGAATCGTAGGTGCAAGCCACTTCGAAATCGTGCTAATATCGTCGATTATCGAGGGTTAAGTTAAAAGAAGCTGCTCTTTACGTTTCTCGTTAAAACCTTTCTGGCTAAGCATCCCGCGTCTTATAAATTCGATTAATAACCAATCTCCTCCGTTATTATTACATTTTTCCCATTAGTCACGGTGATAAGTATACGATTATTAGTGGGTTAGTGTCGATCGCGTTTATTTTCGCATTGACAGAATCGCTCAGATTAGCAAACATCTTCGTGAAACGGGTGCGCCCGATTATTTTTCCGGACCGATCCCCGTTCCCTCGTAATATATCTAGAAAAAATATAGCAGAGCGTGACGCACCGTTCGATATTCGTGCGTGATACGATGCGATACGCAATTACGCTTCAGCCGACTGTACGCTGTTTAACTCTCGACCACATCGAATGTTCCATATTGTTCTGGGAAAAGATAGTTTCTTTCCTTCCTTGTTCTTTTTTTTTTTTTTTTTGTTCTTTTCTTTCAGAATGTCTCAAAGCGACGATGTCGAAATTACATTGTTCGCGGTGAAACAGCAGAGACAGCCGCGTTTTCTCACTACGAAATTACTATGCATCTCTCATTCATTTCCTTTCTCTTACGGTGTGACGAATCCCACCTTTTCTGCGCAGTTTTTCGCATCCTTTCACTCTGCGAGAGGTATCGTTAAAAGTTTCGTTTCCGCGTTGATCGAACTGGATTTTTTCGATATGATAAAACCTCGCGAGGAATGTCAGTCCTTACAAAGTGAATCGAGAAAGTTTCAATCGAATCGCAACGATCGCCGATCCGACGTTCGTTGAATCGATCATACGATCGTGTATATCGGAAATTTGAAAATGTAGAAATTGCCAGGTACGAATCCGAATATAACGAAGTTAGAATTACTATTTAGTTGGAATTTGCAAACCGGGAGGAATGCGTTGAACGCGATTACGAAAACTCGATCGCGTGTCACGGAGTTTCCTCGAATTTATGGCGCGAGACTCGCGCGAAACAATGATTGGTAGTCGCAGCCAGCGGGCGATGGCCCCGCGTGGAATCGCGTTTCTAATCCGTGGCCTGTTCTCCTAGGCCCGTCAAGTCAAACCATCGAATCACGAAGTTGCCTCGACTCTTACTTTCTCTCTGACTCACCCAACCTCGTCGTCGCGGCTCGATCCACTTGCTTCTCCCTCGAACGATCGGCCGCTTCGATTCCTCGTCCAGGACCATCCGTGTCCAACGAGAACAGATTCCTTCGGGAATCGTTAAATTCGTCGTACGGTGATCTTTAGAAGATTCTCGTTGCTCGTATGATGCTTCGATCGTCGTTCTCGGAACCCTCCATTCGTGAGACGCGTGGAAATTGGAATCTTCGAACTCTCTTCAACCAGTAGATCGGAAACTTTTGCTTCCGCTCTTTCTCCGCCAAGGTTTCTCGAATCGAAACGATTCCTCGAAACGTCTTGTCCGTTTCGACTGTTCGAGACACGATGCGTTTAGGTTTCTATCGTTGGATCGTTATCGCCGATAGATCGCGGCGTCGATTTCGCGCGAGACACCGGCGCAGCGACGACAAGAGTCGGCGCGCGGCTTTTTAATTGATGCCTGGGTGAAAGTAAGGGAACTAGAGCAGAACGGAAACGTCGAGAAGCGAAGTCGCGGTCGCCTTCGATCGACCTGCTGTTTCGCGAAAATCGTTCGGCTAAGAGAGAGAAAGAGCAGGAGAAGTTAGGTGCACACGCAGGACGCTTTCCAACGCGCTGTCACTCGCGAGCAGCACGGCTGACAACGTCACGTGTCAAACCGTGCACTTTCGTAGAGTAGCTGGCACTCGTGAGTGCTCGTCGCTGAATTCTGCCAGCTTATTGTACTCGCCGCACGTGTTCTCCTCTCGCCTCCTCTCTAATTGATAACGATTTGGCACTGGCTGCTGAGCTAGATGGATCGATGAACGGCAGCATGAATCAGGTTTAAGGATAGCTCGTATTCGTTAAAGGAAACGGCGATCTACATAGGTAGAGATAAAAGATAGACGAGCATGTGGAACGGAGTCAATCGAGTCGATGGATGAATGGATAAAATATTTATTCGATGTAAAAGCCAAGCGTATATATATATACACACACGTGTATATAACAGGAAAATTGCGATCGATGGGTATCAACGATTTCCCATCCAGGGAAACAAACGTGGTTCTAATTCGGTCGGGAGCCGGTGACCGGCAGGGGCGCGAGAGCTTGCCGCGAGAAACGAGGCACATTTTTCACAAGGTGTCCGAACGTTGCGGACACCGTGCCAGATTCGTCAGCGACGCCCGATTTAGCCAGCTTGGCGAGCATTAATGAGCAGTGAGGTCATCGTCTCGGTGCTGCCAAATAAAAGCCGGTCAGACACCGTTCCCCAAAGACTGTCTCGTCTCTTCTTCGACCTTCCCTTCGCGCGTTCGTTTCCGCGGATTAAACGAGCCCCCGGGACGCTGGCTTGCACTTTCGTTCCTTCGCGCGCGTTGTCTCCGATCGAAAGAATGAAAGGACGAGAGAAACGTGGCCAACAGGGGCTGAAGAAGGGGAGGAGACGCGAAGGCAAAAAGAAGCACGGCGAACAAGTTGCACGCGCGTCCTCGTCGCGGTCGTCCTTCGTCTCCTATTCGGCCGCTTTGGGAATGGCGAGTGAATCATCGGCGTTGAGACGAAGCGGATGAAAGGAGCCGGCACGAACAACGGACCGTTCCCGACGCTCGAACGTCGTCAGCTGGTGCACAGGGTCGACGAACTGCGTTTTATTTCGCGACGTTCCGCTCGGTAGCCTCCAGACTCGAGACACTGGGCCACCTTTGTCCCTCTTCGCAACTTTCCTTTTCCTTTTCTTCTATTTCCCCGAGCACGGACACTTTTCATTGGAAAATGAAAATTGCCAGACCCTTGTACTTATTCGGTGTTCCAAGCGTATTAAATTTCGCGCTACTTGACAGCGCTTTCGTTCGACCACGAAATTAACGAATTACTTTATACGGAACGGAACGGAATTACGATCGATCGCGTTTTCCTATCTCTGCACAGAAACTAAATATATCGCTGCTAAATCGCATGGCGTTGTACAGGGTTAATATTCTCATTAATCGCGTGAGCCGAGGATATCGCCAAGTCCGTTTGATGGTTTTTCCAAGAAAGAGGGTAAATGTATCTTCGTTTTCGAGGTTGTTTACACGGGATTGTTACAATGCACGCGTGTTCCTGGCAAGCTGCTAGATCAAAGATTTGAATGGAAGATTTAAATGCACAAAAGCTTTTTGAAATCGATCTATGAGTCAACTAGTAGCTTAGCCCGTGTTAGCATCAGGCACGCGATTGTTGCGCGAGAAGAATCTAAAGGAGCTCTTTGTCATACGGTTGTCGACGATTTTGGAAAGATGATATCATTGAAAAGACGCGAGTATCGACAGGAACGATATTCTCTCCGATGGATCTTTTTTTAGTAATAGCAGACAGCGTACCTACGTTCAATCGTCCTCCGTGTCAATAAATGAGTACGTTCGTGGTGACTCACTGTCGTCCACTTCGTTCTTTCGTTGTGAAGTCACCCATGCTCGAACGAACAATTTCACTCGATCGTGAACCGTGAACAATCAGCGCCGCGATGACTTCGGGCGCCAAAAAGCGGTACTCGGCTCTTAACCCGTTTAACGACAACCTCCGACTGCCGGTGTCGTGCTAGGAATATCAGGTTTGTCGCGGTAAAAACGCTCAAAGCAAAAAGTATTCGATAAAAGAAATTGATAGAGCTCGCGCTTTGTCGCGGAGCTCTAATAAAAGAGAAAGGAAGAAAAGAAAAAAAAAAAAAAAGATACAAACGAGAAAATTGCAAAAGATCCGCGTTGATCGAGTCGATGATATTTTGCGCGAGATTCGATGAAAACTCTCGAACGACTGTTGCGATACGTAGAACGGAGATCCGCGAACGATAGGCTGGCAAATTGATGAGATTTAAAAAAGAATAGAGTCGCGAGAGATCAAGCAATAACGATAGCGTTATGAACGCTCGGTTTCAATAAGCATTGTATATTCCTGATGCGGTTAATCCTTTCATTGTTAAAAACGACCATTGTGAGTCATTGCCGCGGGTAAAAGAGGCAAAGTGCCGTGAAATTGCCCGAGAGACGGAGAACAGCTCGAGCAAGTGCTTACGACTGGATCCCTGATCGAGTAACACGGAAAGGAAGAGAGATCCGTGGAAAGATCTTTGGTGGCCGTACAATTGAAAAACAATTAGAGAAATAAGTTTAGAGTAGACGAGAGTTGGGAATGGAAAACTAGGAAATTACGTGTTCCGTGGAATACAAAGAGGGGAGGAATAGGGGAAAGAAAAGAAGACGATGGTACGGCGCGAAAAGGATAGGACGAAACGAACGAAGCGAACGCGAGAGAAATAAGAAAAGAAGCATCGAATGTCGCAAGGTTGCAGGGAAGTTGATTCCGATTGTCCAGGTGCAAGGTGACGACAGGTAGCGAGCTGGAGTTGTACCGCGTTTAGGAGAAGACCGGATTGATCGAAAGTGTCTGAGAAGGGGGAGATCGACAATGAACGAGTCGAGATGCCGTTGGAATGCCGTTCATTGGCAGACCTGCACGAGAAACGAGCAAAGGGGTCCGGAGGAGGGAAAGGGCGGTCACAATGCGGGTTGCTTTCCTCGCATGGCCTTCACACCTTCGCCTCGCCTCACCTCTCGCTCGGCCACGCCGCTCCACCGCGTAGCTACCCGATTTCCACATCGTGTGTAATACGTTACGGGCTTGTCTACGCGGCGTTATGGTTGTTATGGTATCCAGGATCGTGGATCCTTCCCCTCGCGCTCGAGCAACGCCGTGTTTGGCTTCTTCCTGCTCTCGGTCGGTGGGCACGACGACTTGTAAGGTTTCCGAACGTAATTGGAGGTGTCGATGTTGAAGAATTTAAGTGGAATATAATTAGGCGGTGGAACTTTGTTCGTTCAAACTGCGACGAAAATTTCGAAAGATAGAAAAGAAATTTGCTGTCTATATCGCTGTGTAAATTGCCGTGGAATCGCGGTCGAATCCACTCGTCCGAACTCGACGAACGGTCGATGAAGAAAGTAACTCGAGTAATTGAGATGGAAGAGGCGCCAATAAATTTAAATGGAAGAACAGAAACGGAAGAAGGAAAGGATCGTATCGTGACCGCGATCGGTTGTGTAACAGAAGTCTCGTTTAGATTTTCACATGAGCAGGCATAACGAGGCTGACCTCTAGAACCGTGGGCAGAGATTTTACGACGGAATCGCGATCCCTGACGATCGTTGATTCTCGTTCAGACAATCGGATCTTACGAGCCCGAAGGTTACTTAACCATCAGGCGTAAGTTACTTTGGTTCTCACTTTGGGCGTTACTTTATGTCTCGCTTTAATACCCCGTTCTATTCCACGTTTAACGACTGCGTTATTTCATTCGCGGATAAACAGCGCGTGCTCGCCGCTCGATCGTATCGTTTGTATCGCTTAACGATTTCTAAAACTCTCATTTACCACGGGGAGAACGCGCCACACTTTGAACGAAACGTCGCCGATGAAATTGACCTATCCAATACGATCTCATTTAGATTTTTCCTTGTGCGGATAGATTGACCTCTCGTTTCGTAACGATGTATCACGCTCGTGGCATGGCTTAAGCCTCGATCGCAACGAACACAAACTGTATTTGCATGGAAATACAGTTTTAAAGTATCCGCTGAAAAAAAACAAATTATAAGAGAAGGAGCGCGACGCTGATGGCAGGAGAATCGAAACGTCGGAACTAAAATTTTTGTATAAATTTACAACTGTGAGAAAGTAAAATCGTCCAGCGATATTGAAAATGGCATCTTGACGCGCGTTGCTTAGAAATCATCGGGATTGCCTAACACCGACGATGCAACGCGTCGTGGCCTTACGTAGGCAGAGATTTTACGATCGATTCGATTTTCTCGCGGGTCCCTCGCTTGACATCGAATCGATCTTCTTTCGACTCGTCTCCAGCCTCGAAGAACGACCCTATCAACAGCGTCGAACGAACCTACGTATAAATTTAACGACGTATACGTTTAATGCGTAATACGAATGTAAATCGAACACTCCCAAGTCTGAATTTATATAAACGTGTACTTTGGCCTCTGCAAAATTATGGGACACCGTTTACGAATTGCGGAATGTAATTTTATCGCGTTTCGATTACTCGTCCGCCATCGAAGTTTACTTCGATCTTGAATCGCGGGAAAAACGTAGGTAGACTTTCTGTTTAGAATTTCCACAAGGTGCACGCCACGCAGTCCCCATAGATCGTACTTAGTCACGCTGTTTTACGACGCATTGTGCCGGTAAACCGTTCAGTGCGTGAATAACGTATGCGAGACATAATGACGCCCCCTTCGAAACGCGTCTCGAAATTAATCGTGGTACAGCCTCTGGAGATTTACGTTCGTCGTGGCGGAAAACTCGTAAATTTCCGACGATTTTGCGCGATGGATTATCGCAGACTGTTTAATCAACTATTCCGTTATTATAACGTAGCAAGTTTAGAAACATCGGCTCGTTGATTAAAACATTAACCGGTACCTAACGTAAATGCTACGATACAATCTAACGGTGTAATTATCGTTTCGAGTCTCGCAAACAAGTCTCAGCTAATACAAGCCGCAAAATCCACCTTGAAAGCTGATAATCCGAGCCTAATTCTACGTATGATTGGGTCTTAGGCAGAACTAAAACTATATTGTGAAATTGCTTTTACTCTTAAGCTTTCCAATAAAACTTCCAGACAACGTGGACAAAGAGATCCGATCAGAGCGAGCAATACTATATCGCTACGTAACGTTCAAGAGAGAGAGAGAGAGAGAGAGAGAGACGATCGACTTTTGCAATTCTTAGACTATAAAGAAATTAACTATAAACCGTTACAGGCACAGTATGCCAATACGGAAATTGTAGATAATCGTAAATTCTGTATGGCGAACGAAACGTTGATCTTCGAACAAAGGACAATATATCCAATGTTTGCAAACATTTTTACAACTACGACGCTTCAACTAAATCGCGTTTCTAGGAAAAGTTGTACACGTCGGTAAGAATAGTAGCTTCGCGTTCGAATGACCGATATCGATTGCGCCGGTGCATACGGGTACACGACCGAGCCGATCTGCAAGTAAGCAAGCGCGCAGGTAGCAATCAGTTGCGCACGGGTGCAAGCGCACATAAATCAAGCATGGCAAAGGGGACTTCCGTGAAGTCGTCTCGCGACAACGGCCCGCCTGTACCGTGTCCCTTTTTCTTCCCCTGTGGGGAATTTCAGGCGTAATTGGGACCGTCTCCGAACGATAAGCACCAGCCAACCACTCTGGCAGCAACAGCTGCGGTATTAATAAGAATTTGAAGGCGAGATAAACTTTTAAAGGTCGTTTTACGGGCTATCGAGGACAGGATAACGAGGGATTCTTCGAATCGCTGTAGATAGCGTTCTCGGAACTTGAGGGACCTCTACCATTGGGGGCGAGTAAGCGTTAACAATTGTGAAAAAGATAACGCTTTAGGTGGAAAAATGGGAAAAAGGAATTTGTGGCATACCTTGCTCGTCTTAGCGTATCTCGAGTATCGCTCGCCGAACGGTGTCATTATCGATGCCAAGGTGCAGACTTCGCAATAAAATCGTGAGTCACTCACTGTTCGTACTCGGTGGAAAGCTAATTGAAAGTACAAGTAATTCGCTCCGGGATGACGTTCGACTCGGAGCGTGGCTGAAATTAATGTAAATTGACGCAATTAGTTTGCTCGTAAGTTGCTTGGAAATATCGATCGCTGCTCGCTGTGTCGTCGTTCCATACGGGTGCTACTACTCTCCACGGAAGGATGTGTTTGACAAACGAGCGAGTTAAATAAAAGGGCGCGCCGTGAACTCGGAATTGTCAATTAAAACGCATCCTTCTCCTTCGTAACGATCCACGATTTCCTTCTTTATGGCACACACGGTGCACGACGTTGCGCCAGTTTCGTTAAATTCTATATAGCAGGGTCGCTATTCCAAAGGATCCGTGTTTCTTCTTTGGAATCGCCGACGAGGGGGCGACGATGCCAACTAATAAAACGAAAAATACAAATTTTTATTCGTGAGCCGTGCTGCGGGCTTCCTGTTTGCATTCGTTCGTTCCCGTTGGCGTTGAAACAAAAGCCAGATCAATTATGCAATCGAGATTCAGTCGAAGTCACATTAGTGACTCAAATACCACCATAAACAGCGTGGCGTAATTGAAAGTCACCCGTGTTTCTCGTTACGACGTTGCGTCGCTCGAAAGAATGCAAAAGCAGTCGTTTGATGCAAATTCCGTAGAATAGCGTTAGTGTTTCATTTCCTAGAGACGTTTCTCAACAGTTATTGGAGAGACCTTCTCGAAGAACGAGCACGGCAAAGTCGCTCATGGCCTATTTTTAATTAGAACGACGCAGTTGATGCGAAATCTCTAGTTTCGACGACCGCGTACCCATTAGTCATTTATTACGAGCATTGCTTCATCGTTCTCGCGAAAAACAAACACAGACGGTGGCAGGGACGACGCAACTTCCCGACAAAGTTTCAAAAATCAAACAAATACCTGACTCATTTACTAATCTGTATTGTAAGTTTCGCGAGTATCGTTCCCGGTCGCGAAGGTTACATTAACGACGAGACAAAGAAACGAAAGACGAAAATTAGTATCGCGCGTTTTTCTACGTTTCGCAGCCGATAATATTTCGCTCACGAGCAATGACTCCGCTCGACGCGAATAGAACGACCAACTAAATAAACGAGCATTCGCGCAACAAATAAATATTCATGCGACGCGATCTCAAGAATGCAACGAGCACGAACTCGGTACAAAGTCGTCGCAACAAAATCACAACAGGCCGATATTCTCTGCGATTAGATCCAAGTGCCGTAAGAAAAATCATCGCGGTGTATATATAAATTTCTTTACGGCGCGTTCAACCCAGAAATAAATCGACAAACGCAACAGTGTCCAGATTCTTCTGTAGATCTTCTCGAGAAGGGAGGATTGCCAGATATCGCGAGAGGTTACAGACGCTAATGAAATCAGGGTCGCGGGGTTATTAACGCGAAATGAATCAGAGCCTGTGCGTGCACGCGGAAAGAATGCGGGAACGTCGGTCTTAAAGCGTCCTTCGAAAACGTAGCCGTTTCCTACTACGATCCGCCGCTGACTCACGCCGCCCGGTATGATTCTGTGGCCTATTCGTGGCACGAGCTCAGACAGCATGGACCACTCGAATAAATCACCAAATCCGTCGTCCGTCCCCCTAACCGTTCACGGCTTCTGAATCCTGTCATTGATCCGCATACGATTATACGAATCCGCATACGAATCGTCCAAAGGGCGGTTCATGCATTTAGTGTGCTTTTTTTCTACATTTTTTTCGAGGATCATCAGATTAGATATTCGCTGGACATCGAGCTTCCTATTCGAACATTTTACCTTTGTCATTTTTGGGGAGCACGAGAAAGAGGATATTTTTTCTTGACAAGCCGGTCGAGGCAATTTTGATATTACATGTTCGTTTATTAACGCGTGACTATCGATCATTTATTAGCCGTTTATCAGCAAGGTCGATCATACGTCAATTTTTTAAACAAACTTCATCTACGATCTCATTCCTCATCCCGATAACGCTTTTTCTTCGATGAATGGCGATCGATCGTGTATCATCGAGTCTTACGTTCAAATCGATTCTTGGAAGTTTAACAAGATTTTCTCGAATCGAAACGCCACGTATCATCTGGCGTTATCTTTCCTTTTTATCGTCGAAGCGCTAGACCTGTCCTTATCGAGCCGCGTGTTTCTCCTTCTTTCCGCTCAAATCGGAGTGACTAAACAGTCCCGTATCGGACTGGCCACCCGAATGATAAGTGCGGCGATAAAATCCCCGATAAATCGACGAATCATCCAGATATTCTAACTGGGGAATAGCCAAAAACCGGGTGAATACTAATTGTTCTCTGTCGCACACCTGTCTGACCGGAAGTCAAACACGCTCATTCCGCGATAATTCCCCAACGACTACAAATCGTTTCCTAGATCGTTGGTATTTTATATATATATATAATATATATATAATATATTATATATAATATATAATATATAATATATATATAATATATTATATATAATATATAATATATAATATATATAATATATATATATATATATATAAATATATATATATATATATATATATATAGAGAGAGAGAGAGAGAGAGCAGGTGTCCTGTGTTTTTTATTTAAGTTTCTTCGCACATTCTTTCTTTCTTTCTTGTTTTATACTTTGCTTTCCTCGTATTCCGTATCTAACGTAACTGGAAAATGGAAGCACGACGAAGGCTGAACGAAAACGTAAGAACTGTACGAGATATCGATCTTTACACGTTGCTTAACAGTGCCACGTCATAATTAGCGCTCTTACTGTCGATCGATATCGTTTATTGACAAAAAGAGGCTAGTCTTTAGATATAGTTGTACGTAACAATAGCGCGACGCGATTTTTACGCTCTGTCGTACAAATTGCATCGGATTAAACTATAGTATAACAGTTAAATTTAGAGCAATAGGTGGTGTTTCTATTCGATAAGAGGGATAAAAGTCTGACGACGTCCATGAAATCATCTTGATGATCTCTGCTCGCAGTTCATTATCGATGTTCAAACGGTTGGGTATCGCTGAACAAACGTAACGCGTGCACGTCGGTGGACGGAAATCAGTGCACCGAAGGAGAAAAGGGTTTCCCAAAAAAACGTCCGTAGGGGAGCCAAGTGTCGTTGAGAAAATTGTTGGACTGACTCACAGCCGATGCTCGCTGCCAGCTCATACCGTTCCATTCTCTTCTGCGTCTCCCTCGTTATCCCTCGTCATTTTCACCCCACCTCGAGTTCTTTATCCGGCCATCGTCGCTCTGAAACGAATTAAATCTTCGTCCGAACGAAGGAACCGAAGAAAAAGTAACAAGAGAGAAGGGTGAACTTAATATCCAGCACGTATTTCACCCTCCTCTAGTTCGATGTCATTTCAAATATGATGGAGATTAAAGTGATATATATATCTTATTTCGCGACGTATGTCAGGCTTGTTAAAAGACAGTTGAAAAAATAGTTCTCTTCCGCGAGAGGTTTGGCGAGAAATTTCGCGAACGCGATGGCTGACAGAGTCGATTCGTTGCGAATCGACACACTCGCGATATTTCATTTCAGGCAATTCTTCCGAATGATCGATGGGCCGCGACGAGCGACCGATGTTTGATTCTTCGGAGGTGTTTTTTAATTTGCCGATGGCATCGATGTCGTTCTCGAGGGGATCCTACGGTCGTTTCGTTTCGTTTCGTTACAGAGGGATCGTTGTTCGAGAGAAACATTCGTTAAACGATCGGCCGGCTGACTCACGCGTTTACGTTCACGATGCAGTAACACGGTTCTACAGTGTGTCTTACAAATCGTTTAATGGATCTGTCTGTCAGTGGAAACACTTATCTTCACGTTTGAACGTCCTGAAGGAATTCTACGTTTCTCGAATAGGTCGATCGAAGGAAACCGTTCTCCTTCTTTTTCCTATCATCAAATGATATACGTACCAAAAAGATCTTCGGTTCCCATAGTACCATAGCGGAATGGCGAAACTTCTTTTCCGCTCATTCTCTAAACTCGGTTCGCAATCAGAAATTCTCCTGAGAAAAGAAAAAAGAAAAGAAATAAAAGAAAAGAAAGGCACGAAGTGTCCCGCCATCGTCCATCCATCAACCCGTCATCTTTCCGGCAAACATCCCAAGCGCCGCGAAGAGAAACATTACGTATGCTCGGCACGTGTTTCTCGTTAAGTGATTCATTCACACCGGAATCCTTCGTGACGCGTTCCGTGCGTGCATGTTCCAGCTACGCGAATTCCCAGGACGTACGATCCACCAGCCTCGTGGCAGGTGGCTGAGTCCCGCTCCTCGTCCATCGGGAAGCGGCAATGCGTTAACCGCGGGATTACGCGCGTTACCGTTGTCTCTGTTTTCCCGCTCTGTAAACCATCGCCTGGGGCCGGAACGACGTAACGAACCCGACGATTCGCAACCCCTTCGATTCGCCGGAATTAATGGAGAACATCTCTCCAGGACACGGTGTATACGACACCTGTGGCTGGCGGGAGAACCACCCTCGAATCGGCGTTGCATCGCTTGCAGCGACAACTCGAAGGGTGTCGTGATTCGTTCTAGGGGCTGTGCGGTGATTGCGATTTGCTGGAATGCTTCGTAACGCTTTTTCGCGATGATTGAACGCGAACAATGCGCTCTATTAAGTTACGAGTCCGAAAGAGGGCGAAATAGTTAATTTCAAAGTGTTGGCGTTCTATGAATAGATGTATGAATAGATCGCGGATGTTTATTGGGTCGATAGAGTAGAAACGTGCGCGGTCTAATCGTGAATTTGCGATTTGCTGGTACAACACGACGAAAATGGTATTTTCCAGTCTTGCTTGGCAACGGATATTTCGTGTTCGTCCGAGCGTTTGTTTTCTTAATTAGAAGAGAGCTTTTCAGCTGGACGAATGTAACCGTTTGATGATAGATCAAAGTGAAATGGAGCAATCCGCGGAGATGCGTGAGTCAGACTCGTCGAGCTGTTCATTTCCCATTTTTCTCGCTTAGAGTTAGTGAGTCATAACACCGAAGGAAGATTGATCGAAGATTAATAGACGATCCGTGTTATCACGGCTATCGTGTATAAACAATTTTTATCGTGCAATAATAAACTGTCCATTCCTGGGACAACTTTATTGCTTCGGTAAAAGGCAGAGAGGCAAAAAAAGGGAGAGAGGAAAAAATGAAAAACTCGGTCGTGACTAATGACACAGATAAACGAAGAAGTATCGGCGCCTAGGCTGGCTATCGATATCGATATTTTATAAAATTCCTTCGAACGCTGTCGGCTTTGCGATAGTTGGAACGCGATGCAATAAAGTCGTATCGGTAGAAAGGAAAAAGTAGGATATATCGAAATATTGTGCTCGATTTGTATTTTCTCGCGTTCTTGCCGTTTGACGAGTATTTTATTAATAGCCAGCCAACGGTTACAATTGGCTCGGTTAGAAATAGCAGAGTTGTTGTCCGTGCACGGCACATAAAGTCCGATTGAAAATAACAGTTTGACAGGAAACGGCACAGCCGCGGTGCCAACCAGTTTCGAATTATCGTCGCGCGTGCCATAAAGCGTCGTAACTAGACAGATTTACATAGTAGCCGCGTGTAAATGAAACTGTTAATCGCCTGCGAAAAACTATCGACGTAGAGTGTCCGGGATCTGGCTTCTGGCACGCTTCCCTCTGCTCCTTCGAGCGTTTAAGAAGATCGAACAGAGTCTCTTCTACGTATCCGAATACGTAAAACTGCGAACGACGTGAATCACAACGTCTCCTCGTGACGCGACGCGTTAATTTGGAATCTCGGCAGCAGGCGCATCAACGTGCATCCTTGCGGATCTGTATGCTGTTTTGTTCTGCGTTATTCTTGAGAAACGCAAACGTCGTCGATAAATCGAATACGTTGCGAATTAAGATCATCTTGGCTCCAACGATTGGCCATTCTGTAACTTCGCAGTCCAACCCTAATCGCGTAACTACCGAGAGTAAGAATAACGATTGTCGTCGATCATGTTCAAAAGCAGTAACTAGAGTTATTCGTTTCCGAGCGTCGATCAACAACGAACAGTAAACATGTTTACATCTTGGGTCAATTAACATTTTCCGCTACTTTGTATCGTCTGTGAGACGTGTGGGACATTTTTGCGAAACGCAGCGGCTAACCAAGGGAGTTTCCGTGAATTGGAAGACGCGACGACTCGCTCTGACTTTGCGAATCTCTCGTACGTTCTGCTATCTGAATCACAAAGAAGTTAGCTAGCTTGAAAGCCGGTAAACAAAAGCGCGCGTGGATCGCCGACGTAATTCAGGGTCGTTGAGAACTGCCTAGGCGCTCTGGCCGCGTGACTCATAGCTAACCACATCGAGCATCGATATCAACTTTTGCGTCTCGATAGCAGGAACGGTTCTACGCCGTGCCGTCGACTAAACCTTCGGATTTCACCGATTTTGGTAAAAAGATGACGTATTATGGTTTTTCCTTTGAAATCTCAAGCCTTTGTCTTATATATGTTTATATCCAATTCCTGAATCATCGAGATTTTTCGTCCTGAAATCTTCGAGTCTTTGGCTCTTTGGGTTTCCGAATTTTTCGACTTGTCTAGATTCTCATCGTAACGACGCAGGTTTCGTCGATGCGTACGTCGTCTCGTATTAGATACAGCACTGTCCGAAAAATCTGACTCTCAAGAAAAATTATTCAAATCGCCATAAACTATTTAGATCGACGCGCAAAGAATTCACGATTCTACTCGCGAAAAGTTTCCACCGATATTTATCGGAGGATGCATTATCCCTATTTAGCCGGATCGCGCGAGCATTATATCGATGAACTTTATTCCCAATAGACCGAGCGCCACGGTGAATCATGGCGGATCGCGTACCACCAACCAGACTATTGCGAACGATGTATGTATCTCGCGTCTGTTTACCATTTGATTCACGTCGTGTCGCGTCGAGGCGAATGCCTCGATCTTGTTCGCTCCCGTGGTCCCGATCGCGATCAAATCCAGCTGGAATGCGCGCAATAAACACGCCTATGGTGATTAATCCGCCGTTAAAAATTCACGGGACGTATTCGTCCGTATTCGCTGTCATCGGTTGCGATTATCGATTTGCATATGTCGCAGCTACGATGCCTCTTGCGATATCTGCCACGCGATTATTCTCTTCGAATTAATCCGGATTGAAACGAAACGATAAAACGTTGTCTTTGATCGTTGGAAACGTCCAACCTTGTCTTAATCTACATCCACGGAGTCAAACTTGTAAAGTTTGCTTAACTTCTAAAGCTGAAGAAGTCAAAGCGTACCGTGCAATGCGTTGGTGCAAGAAATTATGGCCAATATGCATCAAGAAGCGATGACTCACCTAATATAGTTTTGATTAGATCTCTCTCGAAGGTCGCGTATCTATCATAAAGAAATTGAGATGCCAAAGATAGAACAAACGCGAACACACCCCATGTATATACCGTATCTTCGTATATGACGTAAACTATTAAACGACGTCAGAAGGTCAACGACGATCCTTCCTAGATCGAATTGTACGCGGATGATCCTCCGCCTATCCCCGTACCGTCACATCATCGAGACACGTCACTCTGATGCCTCGTCTTACGTCTACGCTGGAGTCGTTTAAAATCATGGATCGCGTTCACAGTCCCCACCCTGATTATCCGGAACATTTTTCTGGAGGATGATCCGCAAGACCGTTTGCGATTAATTCGATTCGGTCGAGCTGACTAATTCCCTGGAAAAATCTTAAACGGAAACATCGCGATGGAACGATGCGAACCACGATCGCGGTTTCGCGTTGTTCGCCGGAATTTTTTGTCGTCACCGAGCAACTGACATCACGCTCTGGAATTAGAGGTAAGCCACCTGTTGGACACGATGAGTCTCATCGCCACATCCTCCGGTGGAAAGTGCCGTCACGTTGACAATCGTTGCACCGTTTATGGCCTTCGCGGAGACGACTACGACGGATCGCGAGCGTTTCGCTCTAAACGTTAGTCATTGGCCTTGAAGGGATTTCCATCTCGCGTGGTCAATTGAATCACTCGCAAGGCGTTCTAGGATCGACGGCCTCGCGATTTTTGATCAGAGAAAAACATGTTGATACTGTGACGAGTCAGCCTGGAATTTGGAATTTTGGAATATCTTTGTGGTCTTTTGGTTCCACGAAGGATAGAGGTTCTAATTAGTCTCTGTAATTAGTCATTGGTCCACATACCCTCGCATTTTTACGCGACGTTCTCCAAAATGATGTCACTCTCTCTAAATCGAACATGTCGGTTGAACTTTTGTACCGTTGTCAGCTGGCTTTCGAAAAATAGCTGTCGATCCAAAGGATATTGGATAACGCGAAGAGCGTCGTCAAAGTTGCAAACGTAATAAAATTACATTTCGATCATCCTTGGAAGATCGATCAGCGTATCTGGCTCGACAAAAATATTGCTTACGCTTGAAACTTGCTCGCGCTTCCTTGTACGATATTTAATAATATAAATACAACAATGACGTTGTATGGGAGCTACGCTTTTAATACTGAGAAATCATTACGCGTGTCGAACGTTTCTTCGTAATATGACTGCAGCGGTCGAAACATCTCGATAAATCAAGCAGCCTCGTAATAGTCTCTTCTGAATTACGAAGACGGATTTTCCAAAATCAAACAATCGGCGATGATGCGAACGTTCCAGGAAGCAGGATAATCTTGTTATTCTTTATCTATCGTATCCTCGCGAGGATAGGAAAGAAAAGCACAGACAGAGCGAAGAAGTTGTCGAAACTTCGGCCCACTTCGGTGCGAATGTTGTTCCTTCCTCGACAACGCATTCTTCTTCCAAAGTAAAATCTCGCCCAAGCAAATTAAAAAGAACAGGTCCGTTAACAGATTCTATGTTCGCTCGACGACACGTAGTTAGGTTTTAGGACGAGAAGAGACGAAGATCGGTGCTCGACATCGGGTGGTATTTGTAATTTCCGTTTTCGGTTTTCTGGCGCGAGTCGGTGGCGATCGGCGTCAGCGTCGGCTAAGACACGAGCAAGAGAATTTCACAAGTGCATACTAAACAAGGGATCGCGATAAGCGATAAAATTAGACGAGAGAGCTTTTGCCGGGTGAAAATTGCGTAAGAGTATTCGTCGATGTGTGTACCAGCGAGTGCAGATCCCGTGAATCATAGTGTTCGAAAGACGCATAATGCCTCGATTTATTTTTGCTCCGCGGCACAAGTCAACCTTTGATCTTTTGTTCGACGGGCCCCCCTCGTGGTGTTCGACTTTCTTCGGCCGTCCAATATTCGCTGGCGACCCGTGCTCCTTATAAATAACCCTGGACACAAGTTAGAAATTTGATTTTCATAACGCGTCTACGAATTCTAATTATACGGGTTAGACCACGGAGGGAGGTTTCCTCTTTTTTTTTTTTTTTCTTATCGTGGAAAGAAACGAAGGCGATTGTAAAGGCAAATTCGTCGGAATCACGGCGTCCGATCTTGACGAGCGTCGTGAAAATTCAATTCTATTCAATTCTATTCAAATCGGGTTTTATTCTTGAATTACATCTTCCCTGTCGCCTCTTGTTCTAAAGCACGAGGAGCGCCGACGACGCTCTTAGACTCGATATCGATAAAAGGACGCTAGAACGTGACCGCCACGGTGGGACCGATGGGAACCCACGGAGATTCTTATGCCGATCTTACGAACTGATACTTGGAATCCTCCTTCCGTAGAGTGCAACCGCGCCGATTTATCGACGCTTCGGCAATTAAGTCGCGTTACGTTATGTATTTACGAGCAAGTCGCGCGACAAGGTCGTCATAGGACGCCGCGGAGTTGCGTGCCGCTACAAAATGCACGAAGCCCTGCGAGAAACTAGGAAGAACGTGGAAAAGGACGCGGCGATCCGTTCACCGCGTGCTGAACAAGGACGAGCGCACGGTACACAGACAGCGATTCGTACTCGACTACGTTCGTGTGCCTTCGTCCGCAAATCGCGTACGTCACGAAGCGGCCGGCCAATCAGCGTCGTGCCGGATGACTCATCCAGTCAAGCCTCATGTAAACTCTCTCGTGCCGCTTAGCCAAAGCAGTCTCCCGCCAACAAGCAAAAGGGCAATCGCCGCTTTTGCCACGTATCTCTGCCTATTTCACCGCGAACGCGTAAACACGCTTTTCTCGTGGTGTCGTGCTACCAGTAAGGAATATTCAAGTTGTTCAAGCTTGATACCATCGTAATAACGCGGATTAGACGGTTGACGATCGTCAAACGAGAGGGACACTCTCTCGTAATCGTTGTTTTGTGTAACGCGACGCCGAAAATTTCGTGCGTGATCGAATAATACCGGCAACGCTTGTTCCTTCTTGTTGTACGCGTATGTGTCAAATGGTGAGGAGGTGAGAGTCGTCCCGAGAATCGTGGAGGAAATCTCACGTAATTCAAGAATAAGAATGAAGAAGGAAGCACCGTGTCTAGTTTTGAGGCTAGTTCCTCTGGAGAATCTCGAACCATGGAGTAAGAATAGGAATTTCTCTCTTTGCGTTTGTCTTTTCGTGATTTTTGTCAATGCGAGTCACTCGAGGCTCCCTAAGCGTATGCTCGCGGACCGTGTTTCTCGATCTATGCCCGAGAGACTGTACCGATGTGTCTCGTTATTTGACTGGACCATTCCGATGTATCTGTCGGTTGATTCGTTTGTCTTCTAACCAGTCCAACAAATTTGACTCTCGGTTTATTCCGTCCTTGTTACACGGTTGCGATTCTGTTGAAAGAATAACACGATCCCTGCGCACGGTATATCGTGACGGTTCGAAAAATCTCTGGTAGAATGGAGCGTATTTTTTATTTATGAGCAGCCTTCCTCGCTAAAGAGGAAAAACAAATAGCAAATCTTTGTTTTGAGATCGGGCGTCTGACTGACCATCGAGCGTCTCGTTCGTTATCAACATTTTTAAAAGACGAAAGCAAGCGATATTTATGGCCAGATCTTCGGAACCATCGCTGATCGATCAAACGCCGCTGGTAGGTCGATTAATCACGCTCATATTTTATTAGTTGTCCGTGCTTCATTTAGACATTTAGTTTCCAACGTCATCCGACTACTATGATCAAAGGTATTTCTGAAACGTCCACAGCAGCGGGAGAATACAAAGTCGAACGTGGTACGCGGGTAAATACAATCTCTTACGCGGATGACTCAGGCCTTGGTATCTTAGATTTAGGCGTAATGCGTGCTCGATGACTCGTTTCGTGTTAATCTCCGGCATGGTAGAATTTACAGATTCCTCCGAGGCGTCGCATTGAAACGTTTTCTCGCGTTCGTAAATCGAACTGCTACTTACGTTTTCACGTCGAATCACATCGTAGATACGCGTTCGCGCGTTCGCGCGTCGTGACGGAATTCTTTCGAGGCAAGAGAAGAACATTTTTTCCATTCGTCGACTAATAACCTTCAACGTGAAAAGTTTCTTGAACCAAACGGTCCATCGGTAGATACTAAAATTTACCTTAACACGCGAGTCTCGAATATTGGATTACAGCGTAGATCTATATATATTTCTCCCTGTACGATAGAACAAGACGATAAAGTACCATATGTATATCGTCGATACGTTATAAAAATCTGCTCCGTTTAGTACGGTACGCGATATATAGCGGACAAGGCAGATCTAAGAAACAGCGATACGAAGAAGTTAAAGTCTCCGAACGAATTGTATCGTCGAGTACGAACGATCCGAGAGGAATGCAGGATGTAAGAAGGGAAAGATCAGTGTCCCATAGAATGTACGTACACGGTGGACAGCGGAGTGCGCGGCATCGTCTCGATGGAATGTGGGTCACCTCATTTAGGTCATTATAACAATCAACTTGTACTCGAGGTTCAATGCTCTCGTTTCGCAGGTGGCACAAAAATATCGCTCCCCTATCGCTGCATTGACCTCTGTCGTTAGCGTTATCTTTCCAACTCGCCGAAAATTGCCATCGATTTCTTCGTTACCGCTATTTCCTGACAGTTGCTCGATATCGTCCACTATTAGTCATCCAACTCTTCTTTCGAAGATCATCGCTGTCCATTTCGCTCCGTGGAATATCAAAGGGTCGCAATTATAATCAGCGCGTGCTCGCATCATGCGGCAGACGCGTCAGATCTTTGTTCGCCAAGCAACTTCGGACCAAAATCGCCAACCGTTACTTGCGACAGTTTCTGCGACTGATTTCGGGCAGCGATGCCGTCCCGGTGTAAACAAACGTAAAATCAACGAGTACGTGAAGGTATCGTCGTCCGGCCGATGCTCGACGTAAAAAGGGGATTTCCTAGAAACACGACACCCCTGGACAATTGGCCAGATAGGATCGATCCTCCACCCCTGGCCGTTTAACGAGACGCTGCTGTATCTTAAACTAAAACGAGTAACACGCGTCAGCGCTTAGGATCACGCGTACGCCAGCCAACGGTCGGAAATCAGGCCAATGCCCTGCGAAGAAATACGCGTGCTCCTTTTCTCGATAATTGCGACCTATTAAGGGTAATTAGCGTTTGGTGTTTGGCAGGAGCGCGCGGTAATCGGATATCGCGATGGCAAAACACGAACCTGTGACGTCACGCGCTGTGTCACGTAGCACGGCGTATGTTTTAACCATATAACGTGACCGCGTAGCGATAGATCGTGCTCAAAGCTGCGATTTCCTTTGAAAACCAGTCCTCGGCGTAGGATATCCCTGTGGGTATTGATAGGCGGCGCGGTTGTGCCACTTTGTTAAGAATATGTGGATCGTATAACGAGTTTCGCCGCGTTTACATAGCCGTCTATGTAGAGCCGAAAACCGTTACGCGTGTTTCGAATCGTCGCAGGGAAATCGTTGAAAAATCAGCGATAAAACCATACGATTGGGTTCGCGAATAGGCACACACGTTGTACACGCTTGTCGTCGATACGTGTTCGCCGGACGTGTCCAACGCTATATTTACGATTTCCGGCAGACAGCCTTACAGACTAGGTCACGGAATTGCATTACGTCTACTTATACGCCAGGCGTGTCGATAACGCGTCGTTCGCATCTCTGAACCTTAATCCTCTCATTTGGAATTCGCATCTGAAATGGAATTTCGCGTTTGTATCGCGTTCGTCGTCGTCGGTCCAACGATCTTTTCCAGCGACGCGAGTCACCGCCGAATTCGATCGGTCGACGTCGAGCAACGACGTCGCTCGAATACCGTGCAAAGTATAAAACGACGAAGGCGAAGAGAAAGTAGGAATTAACGCGATAAATTGAATTAAATCCGGAAGCGGGAGGGACCTTCCCCACTGTACGATCTCCTGGCCACCTCCTCCCCTCCTCTCTCGTCCTTCCCCTTCGTAGAAGGAAGTTTCGTTGCGGCGACTGCGGAATAATCATCGGTCGCGACAACAGTAGCCGCCACACGGGGTTGGCGGCCGTGGCGGTGCGACGGCAGGGGGCGAAAAGAGTGACTCATCGTTGAGCCAGGCCAGGCCTTGCGAGCTGCAGGTCAGGAGAGGAAGACACTTTTAGCCCACATTTCTTCCTTCTCCCCCTTCGATGTTCTGCGTCCGACGTTTCTTTATTTTTACCCCAGCCGTTTATTCGCGGTTCCTCTTCCCTGTCTCGTTTCCTCCTCTGCGTTTCGACGTTCGCCTACTCCGATTTCCAGACGCGTCGCTCAACAGGATATTTCGCGTTAATCGACTCCGGGGTCTGGTAGATTCTACGGACGGGCGTGCGAGGTTTCCTAGAGCAAATCGGTAAACGACAAAGGGAAAGAAATAGGAGTGGCGGGTAAAGGCGTTTCGAAGAAAATCCTACAGAAATTTGCCGCGTTTAATAACTTCCGGGGTATTAGGTATTTAGAATCTCTTTAGCGTTCCGCGGTACACCCTTCGAGCCGGCGTTTCTTAAGACTGGAAGACTTTCAAGATCCGAGATTCATAATGCAGCTTCGATAGGGCTTCCGGAACCACGCGAAACATGCCAGATTGCGAGATCCTAGATTCCTTTCTAGGCTTTTGAAAAACCTGCTAAATTTATCGAGAAACGCCCTCGAGGTATCCCCTTCGTGTTCTCATCGTTAACGGCTAACCAGGCTACAGGTTTAGATACGGTACACGGAAGTATGGCGAACCTGCTACGAGAACGGTTTATTAGCTCGTCGCGTTTCTCGAGAAATCGTCGTGTACGCGATTCTAGGATACGATTCGGCGCGATCGTATCACTGCGTTGTACTGACGTGCGAAAGAAAAAGAAAAAGGAAGAGAGAGGGAGAGAGAGAGAGAGAGAGAGAAAACACCTCCGATGTACGTTCTTTATCGCGGAACGCTTTCTATTCCATCTGCGGAGCCTGTAACGCAGGCTCCCAGATGTAATGCAGGTTTCCAGGGTTTTTTGAACAACGTTGAAAGGATTAGACTTGGACACGTGGACGAAGAGACGCTTGCTTGCCCACAGAGAGTTAAATGCCATAAATACGATACGTAACCAAACTATAGACAAAAATCACGGGATCGAGCGAGCACCATCTGCTCCTGGTCGCTGTATCGGTATTTTCAAAGTAACTCGACGCTTCCCTCGAGACCGGTTCCCACGCCCCTGGTGTCTCGTTAGGCTTCCAGTCAACTCTCAGCGTCTAAAAATCAAAAGCTACTCCATTCTGACGGACCGATTTCGATTACTTTTAGGTGGACACAAGGAGTTCCACAGGCGGCACAGGGATCTCTGCGAGGACACGCTTCTACCAACGGTCGCAGCTGGTCCATCGACGGTCGCCGGTTGTTCCAGCCCAGGACCAGGCTGTCCGGTATTAAGTCTATCCGGACCACCGACTCCCCAACCCGCGGACATCGATAGTCATCCAGCCTCGAGGGTTCTACCGTTCCTCTACCTTGGAAATGGCCGTGATGCGGCTGATTTGCAACTCCTTCGCGCGTTAGGCGCCACCAGGGTGCTCAATGTCACTTCACAGCTACCTGGATATCACGAGGAGAGGGGTATCACGTACAGGCAAATCCCTGCCTCGGATTCCGGCCATCAGAACCTTAAACAGTACTTCGAGGAGGCGTTCGACTTCATCGGTGAGTGTCCATTCTCGATACGATAGGGTTTACGGAGGAAATAGCTGGAATTTACCTACCGTCGATAACAGCGGTGCGACTTCTTTCGGATTAAAGGCGCGCTGGCTTTTAGGTAACGACGACGGGACCGGGTGTACGAACGAAGAGATTCTAGATAATCGCGAGAACGTTTCTCGTTCGATCGTGTCTTATTGCTTTCTAATGGCGCGACGATGCCTATTAGAGGAAACGTTCCGAGCGGACTCCCCGAGTAACGGTGTACCGCCTCCGTGGAATCAACGTTCTCGCAGCACTCGCGCGAACCGCGCGACGAGTAGTCCTGCTCGCAGAGTCTGGCAAGTCTCGGTTTACCAACAACGATGGTACGACGGGCTCTCTCGAAAATCTGCGTGCCGCCGGAACGTTTCCTTCACATTCACGATATACGGGTGGAAAACAAGTTTGTTGATTCAGCTACGCGCGATCAATGAAACGAGCCTCTATTCATTAAACCGGAGCACCATTCGTATAGGTGACGCACAAGTAGTTTGCAACCGCGTGTTGACATTGGACGAACGAACGAACGAACGAACGAACGCGGCAGCTCCATTGACGCTCTCGAACCTGTTGCGTGTGATTCAACGAAAATACGAGGATCACCGGTTACGGTAAATTGGTCTAATTGCATCGACGATGCGATATGTCGACTCGTTGGAACGCGACATTCGAGGAAGCTGCGTTTAATTCACCGTGAGAGTGAACAGAGGGACGATGCGGAGGGCGTTCACAAAGAGATGTTGGCCTCTGTCGATGAGTAATTCTTTCGGCTGACCGGGTGTGTCCTCGGCCAATGATCGTCGTTACCATTCGTATCTACGACAATCCAGTCTGGATCTATCGGTAGGAGCACAACTTCGACGGATACAGTAATTTAAAAGAGACGATAGCGTACGTATTCTTCGTTGTCCGAGTACTGTCGCCACACGGTGTACAGGGCATAGAAGAGTAATTACGCTTAAAACGGGGATACAAAGATCGATGATTTAGACGAGAGAAAGTTGGACGATAGAGCGACCTTCTTGAGCCGTGGCAAACGAGACGAGGAGCTTCCTAACGGTCCGGATTTTAGGCGTTCTTTATTTCCCCTCATGGGCGATGCGATCCAAGGGCTGTGATCCTTTGTGAACGGACGTCAGTCTTAAACTTTCCATTCAACCTGGCTGCGTATTTCGAATCGTAGAGCAAACCGAACCGAAGGAAATATCGCGTAACGCCGCTTGCTACGCAGCCCCTGCTCGAGCCAAAGACTAAATTGAAAAAGAAATACAGTCGCAACAACGTAGTTAGAACGTGCAAGACGTCACGAAATCGAGCGTCGTCCTGCTCGTTCCCTGCGATTACGCGCCTTATTCGCGTCGTACGTACCGTTGCTTGCTAATCCTTCGGAAAATGCTAATTCCACTGGCATTCGAACTTCGTAATCGACAACATCGGTACCATCCTCCGCTTCTCTTCAAAATTCTGATCGACCTTGGTTATCGCTAACACGTTCTTACGACTACTGTGCGACGATTCCGTAACGCGTGCCAAATTGCCGAACGAATTGCGAATGGGTCGAATTCGACCCATAGTAGGGGTTCGAATCAACGCGGCTTTGTTTGTCCTGCATCGTCGAAGAGGCGGCTTAACGGTCAACGCACCAAGGTGCCCTTCATTTCACGCAACAGTCCCTACGGTGTTGGTCGGTTGGCCAGGTACAGCATTCCACCAGTTGCACATTCGGTAGGACCCTCTTTGCGAGCCCTGTCGCGCGCGCGTGCAGCACACACATACACACAGAGGTTCCTATCACGTTGGCTCGCATGGAGCAGAATGTGGTGCAATAAACACACGGGAGACGAAAGGCCGACACTGGGGCACCATGAAGGGGATTCACGGGTGTGCATTCGTTGGAGCGCTTGCACACACGCGCGCGCGCACCAGTGACTCATGGTTTCATGAATGGAAGCCTTTCGTCTTCTAGTCTTCGCACACGGTGAATGGTCCACCGGAAACGGCTGGTTACACCCTGTTTCCGTTACACCAAACTGCGCCGTTCTGACGAGGGAAAAACGAGCGTGGCACGATGACGCGCTTCGTTGGAAATTTTGCGTTCGTGGCTCGTACGCGCGTCTCTTCTTCGATCTATGCGAGCCGACGGAGACTCGAAGAACTTTCGCGTTCGTCGGAGATGCTTTTCAATTACGTCTAACGGTGCGATTAGTTTCTCCTCTTTGTCTCTTGCTCGTCGAAATTGCTTTGTCGTTTCACGATTTTTACGCGCGCAGTAGAGAAAAGTAGGTACAAGCGGTTACGAATTGTGGCGGGGATGATCGCCGGCGTTGTTGTCGCGCGGACCAATCGATTACAGGCGGCCTATAGATTTTTTAAACAAACGAACAAAAAAAAAAAAAAAAAATTGGCGACGAATAATCGTATCTATCCGTTAGGTTTACTACGATATATCGCGATATCGAATAAGGTTACCGCTGTAAGAAGAAAAAGCCATGAAAATTACGGCTCCTCGAGTCTGTCGCATACGTTTAAGCAGAATTTCCCAACGCTCGATTCGCGGAACGCGATACCTCCGCCGTTAATTATAGCCGAGGCGTTTTAGGGGAGAAAGCAAATAGAACGAAGGCAACAAGAACGCCGGATTTCCCGGAACCTGGTATCATTCTCGACATCGCGGCAGGTGTCGTGGCTTTCCGTCAGTACGTACACACGCACCTTCTGTTACCAAAATACGGTCCCCTGTCCGGTTTCCAACTAATTTCCACCCTCTCCTTTTTTTTTTTTTTTACCAGAACTCCCTTCGACGATATTTTTTATCCCTTTCGTTCGTTCTTCGAGATCTGCACGGCTCCGAGCTCTTCCACCTTTCGATCTCCCCATCCCCCCTCCCTTTCTCCACTCTTCCGCACTCTCGTTCTTCTCCCTTTATCTATAACTCTCCCTTCTCGCAATCCCCGCACCGATTTTCTACCGCTTTCTCCGTCTCTGCCCGACCATTCGTCACCCGTGACTCATAGCAGATGCCAGCCGCGAGTCTACGGTCTACAACACGCTGCAGGCGTACACGAGCGCACATCCGTAACGTTTAGGGGCCGATGCACCCCCGTGTCTACGCTAACGCGCGCCTAAACCACTTCTATTACGCGACCCTCGATGCGTATCCAGATAAGATTAGTCGCGCTGCTTATCGCCGTTCAGTGGTCTGGATTAGCGATCAATCACGGCCACGGGCAACGTTTTTCGGCTGTTTCTCAAAACGACACCTACATCCTAACTCGATATATCGCGTCGCTCGTTTACGGTAATTTGTTCCAACGATACGGGGCGCGTGCAGCGTTATTTTCCCGATCTACGGATCGTAGTCGTTTGTCCGCGAGAACGACCGCGGCAATTCCACGGATCTGTTCGCAGAATCTGTCTTATCCGCGTCACGAACCACGCGTTAGCTCGGAACCACGATATTCGCGACGCAATAATTCCCTGCGATCGTTTACTTCGTATTCCACTTGCTCGCGTTCGCTAGAATCGACCAAACTGTAATTCGCGTAGCCTTCTTTCAACTCTGATCGACTTCTCTGTCGGTAAGATATCTGCCCGGTAAATGGGAATCTGCGAAGAAATTGTTTGAAAAGCAAAAGAGGGAATTAAATGCCAGAAGACCGTTCTTCCGTGTAGATGTCGCGAAATCCTCGTGCTTGCGCACGTGCACTTGCAGCGACTCTCGTGCTCTCTCCCTCTCTCTCCTTTCCTCCGACCGATCGCAGGAACGTCGACCAGCACGTCACGTAAGATACGGGCGCGCGTCGCCGTGACTCATTGGCGATACGATAGCGTTCCCCGCATTACGTAACCGAATCGCCTGTTTGGGTTACACGGCTGGTTTTGTTCGGCTGTTTTACAACGACGCGATCCCCGGACCCGTTCGACTCGGCCTCCGATGGACCATTGCTCTCCGCTCGTAAACCGCCTCCTAGAATTTCCGAATGACGTAGTAGACTGCCGCGCGTCGATGACCCTCGGATTCCGGGCCCGTTTCTCTTCCTCGAAACGAGTAGAATCGGAGTCGAGGATCGCCCCGTTGTCGTCGAACGTCGCCGCTGCGTCTTTCGTTGAATCGTTTCGCCGGTTGCGCGTAGCTCGTTGATTTAGCGATAAATCAAGCAGCACAGGGCAAGTGCTAACTAGCGGAGAATTTTAGCAGCTCTGCGGCATCTAAACGTTCTTAATTACGTAGGAGAAGAAAGAAAATTGCTGGCGCATGGCGTTTCACCGTCTACGGAGGCGCGTGAAAAGTTGCTCGATAGCATTTTCGTTCGGACGACGCTGTACGTTTGAAACGCGCTGCGCATCGGCCACAGCCGCGTCGAATCGCGCTTTAACGTTGGGTTGTCCCAAAAGTTTCTTTCGTTTTATAAGGAAATACCGGATGCGCGACGTTCGTTGTTTTATATTATTTTGTCAAGTCGTGTGCGATTTATTCTCTTCCGTTATTACGAAATGAATCGCACACGATTCGATAAAATCTATTTTGTTCCGTTATTACGAAACGAGGATCGTACACGATTCGATAAAATCTATTTTGTTCCGTTATTACGAAACGAGGATCGTACACGATTCGATAAAACCTATTTTGTTCCGTTATTACGAAACGAGAATCGTACGCGATTCAACGAAATCTATTTTGTTGTATTTTTACGAAATGAATCGTACGCGATTCGAGAAAATAATATAAAACGAAAAACGTTCGTGCATCTGTCGATTCCTTATAAAAAACGAAAGAAACTTTCCGGACAACCCAATACTTGGCTTATCCTATCCGATTATTACGAACGACCTTGCAACCCCGGAAAAACACCTAAGAGTAACCGTACCTTTGTTTCTCCCTTACAGAGGAAGCCCGGAAGGCCGGAAGCAGCGTGTTAGTGCACTGTCAAGCGGGAGTGTCGCGCAGTGCGACGATCGCCATCGCCTACATAATGCGGCACAAGGGTTTGTCCATGGTGGAGGCGTACAAGCTTGTGAAGAACGCGCGACCTATCATTAGCCCTAACCTGAACTTTATGGGACAATTGTTGGAGCTCGAACAGGGTTTAAGGGCGTCCGGTGGTGTGGCTGCAGCTCCGGAGGAACCGAAAACTTGTCACCAGTGTCGTTGGTCTCATCAGCAGAACAGCGAGGAAGTTACTTCCGGTTGCAGCGTCTGAGTCGAGCGAAATCAATCAGGCGGGCGCGTCACCCGAGATTCTCTGGTGTAACGATCGGGTCCCAGCGGAGAAAGAAAAGAAGAAAAGAAGAGCCCACGCGCGGTTTGCGAGGCTGTCTTGACGTTTCGCAGCCAAGGACGCGGTCGAAAGACACAATCTACACATATCGTACACGTATATCCGTTAAACGAATCGGAGTCGTCGTTCTTCCTGTTTCACACACACGTGCGAAGAACTCGGATACAATATCTTGCTACACGTGCCTTGGCGATCGGCCCTAGAAACAGCAAAGGCTGATTTACAGAGAGACGCTTTATTTCTATTATCGAGTAACTTATTCGGTGGAATATGAAGTGATTCTAAAACAGAGAGAGAGAGAGAGAGAGAGAGAGAAAGAGGCAGGTTGAGAGGGAGGGAGAGAGAGGGGAAGAGAGAACGCGTTGTTGACTTTCGAATGGCAAAGGATGATGCGAAACCATTCTGAAACCGGAGGAGGACCAACTTCGTATAGGTCTGACGAACGAGTTTCTTACCGTGTACGTTTGTCAACGGCGCGAGCTCCTTCGCGTTGCGAGTTATTTATGCGTGGATGAAGAGAATGGAAAAGTATAGAGGGACGTTGACGCGGCGCTAGTTATGGAAGCTTCGTGCGCAATCGTCGCGTCGTGAGAAAAGAGACGACGGTGTACTTACGCGACAGTGTTCCGTAGTTTTATTGGTACAAAATATATACGTGGTAAGAAGCGCGTACGTCGAAGGAAATCGTCGCGAATATTCTTTTTTCTCTTTTTATTTTTTTTTTTTTTTTTTGTTTTGTTTCTTGCGTAGTCGATTGCAGTAGCGAGAGTATGTACGTTTGATTTTAACACGATGATACACGATATTCCACTTTTCTTGGAAAGATCTACGCGTTTGTAATTTATGAAACCGATTTTATCTCTTTGTTTCTTTCGTATGTGTATTCTGTTTCTTTTCTTTTTTTCTTCCCCTCCCCCCTTTTTTTTTTAAATGTGAAGTCTCCTCGTTTAATTTAATTGGCCGCGATCCTTCTCTTTTCGGGCGCGTTGCGTTAGATTCTATCGAAGAAGAAGCATCGAGCAATCGCGCCCGGGATGTCTCGCGGAATTATTATATCTCTTTGCCATGGAAAGACGCGCGTGCGTAAACGAACAGTTAAAAAGGTGGGATGAATGTACGTCAATCGAGATCAATAATAACTATGTTTGCGTTTTTGCCTTTTGCCTATTTGTATCTTTGTATTCGTAATATTACTTTATTCGATAGCGAAGTGGTTTATATTTGATAAAATAATATATCGTTAACCGGAATTAGCTTAACCACGAGCTCCGTAGCATTTAAGGATCTGGTTGAGATCCAACCATCGTGATCTAGTCGTTTGTTGGGATGTAACTGATGATGATGATGATGATGATGATGATGATGATGATGATGATGACAATGATGATGATGATGATGATGATGTTGATGATATGTAAGGTGCGAAAGAGAGAGCGAAAGAGAGAGAGAGAAAGAGAGGGAGAAAGTTCAAATATCCCCCGCCAACTAATTAGAATAATGTAAGAACGACGTCGACAACTCGAGGGACAAACATGCGATTTTAAAAGCGTAATTATAAGATGCCAAACACAGATTTTTAGTTCGGATTCGACGAGTTTCAACCCTCCGGTTGAAATTTTACGTAATAACCAAAATTATTACCATTTCTCGATTTTGTACATAACAAGTAAATATTAACGCGCGACGACGCGCCGATCGAACATACTTTAGACCGCTCTGCTCGCTGAACAAACATCGAATTCAAATAATTTCTGTCGCTCGAAAATTCCACCGTTTTGCTCTTTCGTCGTCCAGATTCGTCCAATTACTTGTTGCGAGGCGCGAACGTTTCCAACGAATTCGCCGATCTAAACAACGACGAAAGTTAAAAACGGATCGAATGGACGTTGTTGGCGGTGAAGCACGACGGTTCAAGCAATCGTATTTCTTTTTAATCGGACAGGTTCGTTGTATTGGAAGATCGAAGATTTGATATCGATGCGCGTGCAGTCCCAGGGCGAATTGTGCCGCACGAAGTGAAATTTCTCGACTAAGAACTTGCGTCTGTGTGTTAGCGGTAAAAGCATTATGAGAAAGGAAAAGCGTATTTCCTCGCGTGGCACGCGTCCTTCGAAACGCCTGTATATCTTAACTTTTAATCGCTTCTGTCTTAAATCGCAACGGACGATCCTCGCCTCCTTCTCGAGAATCGGCGTATATCGATCGTTCGGCGTAATAACCGGGAAATTAAAACAATCGTGCGCGCAGTTCGCTTTAATCGTCGAAATACCTCGAGCAACGGCCTACGTAGGACGTTGATTAAACGTTAAAGGAATAAAAAAAAAAAAAAAAAATACGAAACGCGTGCGAAATAACTGTACGACACGACAATCGCCGCTGTTAAATCAAACCGAGCAGCTGTTCAAAAAAAAAAAAGTCGTTTAACCGATATGCCTTTCTACGTTAGAGAGAGAGACTCAAACTGTTGACAATAAAAGCTCGACAAGAGAAAGAGAGACCTGCTGTGCGTGAAAAGTAAAATATATAGGTTCGCGTCATACATATATGTTCACGTTATATCTATATATTATATATGTATATGTGTGTGTGTATGTATAGCATAACGAGGCAGAGCAAGTTCCTTCAAATTCTCTCGAGGAAACGGTACATATCAAAGAAACGTCGCCTTGTATTCTTTCCTTTTTCTTTCCCCCGCCACCTCCCCCTCCCCCCCGTTTCTTGTAGATCGCGAAGAACGATGTCACATTCGAAGGGAACAATTTTTGTTCGCACCTCCTATAATAATAGTTGGTCGCCGTTAGGCTTCACGTAGAACTTGTAAAAAGTGTTAGCGAATAATGTTGTAAATATTCACCGAGCAAAGACACACGAGCGATCACGAAGGGATTCGCGTAGAGAGGAGAGACGGAGACCGATCAGCGTCACCTAATAAATAAGAAGAGAGTTCTATTCGGTAGAAAGAGAGAAGCAGAAAGCTACGGCCGTAGTACCTGTTGCGTCACGAGAATGTACGACACGTATGTAATGTTTACTAGGTTGTGGAAGAACTTTGACAATAAAATGTACGTCGATTTACGATAAATAGCCGTAGTTGCCGTGTGATGATAAAAATAGTGCTCGGTGCAATTTTGTACTGGAACTGGTAAAAGCAGAGTCGTAAGGTTGCTAGACGGCCTTGTCACATTACACCGTTCTATCGTAATTTTAAGATAGCTTGGAAGATAGAACTACCAGTAGTAACTAATGTCACGCGGTCGAACAAGTTCCTAACACCATCTTGCCGCTCGTAATTTTGGGCCTTGCTTATCCAGTTCTACTTTGCGCGAGAACCGAATCCTTAACGATTACGATTTATCGTGGATCGATTTACCCTTTTATTGCTCGTGTCTTTCTGCACCAGTATAAACGCGTTAAGGTTCGCGTACACACGCTTCTTGGGATGGTTAGTAGATGATGCACCGAGTTGACAATTTTTTTGCGAAAAAGTCGCCGTACGATCGGATACCCTTTTTGTTTTTCAATGTACAGTTATATAAATATAGCGTAAAGTAATTGTGCATACGCGAGGACAACTATTGTATCATATCAAAATTTAGTTATTTTATGAATAAAAGTATAAACCGCACGCTTTTTCCGCATTTTCTTTCGGTACGTTAACGATGGATTCGGAACATCAAGAATGGAAGAACAACAGGAGGGTTCCATCTATAGCGGGCAGATGCGATATAAAAGGTACAATTATTAAGAAAATGTTTATTTAGACAGAAAATATCGAATTTCGAATATAATAAAGTTTCCAAATTCTCGCGATAGAATCGGTTAGTCCTCTTAGACCGAGTATTCTTCTCTACATATATTTTCAAGAAGGAATCGAAATGATATTCGAATCGACTTTCGAAACAAATTGAAAGACGTACATGACAAACTTAATAAGCAAATACATTCTCTTCGTGTTATCTTCTTCTTGTTATTCGGTATGGCGTCTTGACAGAGAATAATATGATTGTGCACACGATGAAGTACGTAAATACAAATTCGATCTGATTACTTTCTCTCGATTCTGTTCGCTCACATGCACAATATACTCGCATTCTCAGTCTCCTGCTTTCTAAATATTATATAGATTACGTTTCGCTGTAAGTATGTAAATATTAGGTTGTAACGGTATAGCTAGTAATAATAGCAATAGCAATAGCAATTTTAGGGGTCATGCTGAACCTGCCTGTTGCTTCTTCGTCTTGTCATACCCCTGTTCGTTATGTTTCGTTCTATTTCGTTCTGTTTCGTTCTATTGGTGGCTGGGCACGAATACGAAAAACCTATCGTTCCTTTGAATTAAATGCATAGGTAATCGATAAGGAATTGCCAGCTATGTACTGTTTTATTTACACGTTCTGCACAGATCGCGCCTAATTTTATAGAGGTTTGTATTACGCCTTGTACTACCGTTACGCCAATATAATTGCGCGACGAAGCAAACGTTTCTCATAGGTAAAAAGTCTTACGTGGGGCAATAACTACTTTACCAATAGATTCATTCGAGTATAAAACAGACAACGTATAATTCAAGTTATAATAAATACTACGCAAAAGCGATACTCTAAGAGTCTTAGGTATTTTCAGACATAAACCTTCCAATATTTATTTTGCACATTCTCCGGTTTAAAATCAATGACATAACAAATCGGAGCACCTTTTATTCCGTTATTCGCGTTGTCACATCGCGAAGAAACATATTTGCTCGAACTTATCGCTCAAGATTAGATATCGATTCTATGCGAACGCGCAAAATAATAGCTTGTCTCTTTCCGCTACCAAAGAAAAAATTCCCGTAAATGAATGAAGCACTACCAGTGAAGCGGATAAATGTAATTATTTGTTCGTACTCGACGATCTATTGCTTGTTTGTTGCAAGAATGATTATAGTTTATACTGCGTAACTTACCCTGATTCTTTAACACCGTAAATCAGTAACAGATAATCGTTTCTCTTTTTAAAATCGCTTTGCCATCTTCTCGGCTATTATTAACAAGTAAATTCACAATTACTTACAAGCTATCGGTATATATGTATATGTACATATATATACATACATACATACATATGTATATATATGTATATATATATACAGAGCTTTTCTTAATCGCTGATCCACAACTTCTTGAGAATCGGTCATAGAATTGATAGATTCGACTGTTTTGCGAATAGGAGAGTTAATTACTCGCCAGGGCTGCCATAGCACGAATTAACGCGGCATTTTCTTCACGAAGCCGTTCCCTTTCTATGGTCATTTCGTGCTGCTGTTGAAGCAGCCGCGCTTCAAGGGCCATTATTTTGTGATCCCGATCCTCCAGGAGGGACAGCAACCTTCTATTTTCTTCTTGCGCTCGTTCTATCAACTGAAAGTTTTAAACAAAATATTGTACGAGTTCGTGTGTTGTTCCGTTTTATTTGGTAGATGAAATATTCCAATAAAAAAAAAAAAAAAAAAAAAAAAATACTTCGTGTGGGTTATCTTCTGTTGGCGTAGACAGCCTTGGTTGATTGACGGTATTTACGGAAGTTTGTGGCTCGTGATTTCCATGATCTGATTGATTGACGCTGTCAGACTGATTCAAGGAATCGAATTCCTCGTCATCTGCCTCCAAATCGGAGTGGCTAAAATTAAATGGGTAATTTTGATATATTAGTGAACGTACATGGTTATAACGATATCGGACTGTCTATGATATTATATTAGGCACGACCCTTAATATCGTAATGTTTGATGACAATTATATATCTCGTTTACCCTATATTTGTATTGTTTTCGAATTAATTTGTCGACGCTTTAGTGCAACATAAAATACGATTAGTACGAGATCAATGAGACATTACGCGATTCTTATTATTTCTATATCGTTATAAAAAAGGTGTACAAAGGACTTACGGTACTCGTTACAATACGCAGGCTCGTTTTTAAAAGAATCTACTAGCTCTACCGTACTTCGTACAGGTCGTGCCTAATTGTACATAGTCACGTACAGTAGCACTTACCAATTGTGCCTATTTATACATGACCTGTAGGAAGTACGGTAATGCCTAAAAAGCAGTAGCAGTTTATTACAAATGACTACTAAATTTCACTAAAGCACTATATATAGTTTACTACCATAATAAGATATCTCAGTGTTTTATACCTTTTGTTTCGCCTTTGTGTAAACATTTTTGCTGTCCGTTCCTGAAACATGCGTAGTTTGACATACATAGGTAATCATGTTTACATACGATCGACTTTTGACCGTGTTCGCAATAAGTAACGAAATATCTTTTTTTAAGAAGTGAAAATCACACGCACTTACTTCTATGAGTTCATGATCTAGGAACTCATTGTGGTGTGTGTTGTGTTTAGTTTCAAGACAAGTGCCACTAAGATCTTCTTCATCTTCTCCTGTACTACCTCCTGTACTCTGTAGAATTAAGTGGCTAACGAAATTACATTGCGGAGTAAGAACGGGTTTGCACACAAAACTTTTACCAATATCCGTTAACACTCGCGGCCAAACGCGATTAACGCTAGAAGAACGCGGTGAGCAGTTTCTAAGTGCAATAACTACTTTGGCATACGTTCCGTGTGCGTCTAATATGATCTCCTAGAAAGATACATTCGCGCAAGACATTTCCGACAGAAATCGAGAACACCAAATGTACGTTTATAAAAACAAATTCTTTCGTAAACGAACTAAAATATTCATCGTCTCAGATATCGATTCAAAATAACTGATCAAAGGATCCTTTGTAACGAATATAAGTAAAACAGCTCTAAATTTGTCATGCAGGATACAGAAAAGACTAAAAGATTTTTAGCAAACGAGTATAGGTGTAAGAGAGAAATCCTTATTTTAAAATCCGGGATATTGCCGCGAGAAGTCATTAAGATTTTGGGTCCTTAACGTGACTGGAAACAGTGACAAACCTCCGTTGATGGCAAATGTACCACTCCGGTACTACGTCTCTTTTCTCGAAGCTTCCGTCGATCGCGTTGCTGCTTTCCCTTGTTTATGTGCGTTGGCCTGTGCAAACAGGATACGACACTAAAGACACTAGAACCAGATCCAGAAATTGTTAACAAACCGCGCAAACTCTATGCTAGATCTACTTAGTCTTATTTGGAAGATACTTGCGCTCAGCGATAACTTCTCCCCATGAATACCTTATTTGAACGACGACGCGTTTATTTACTTACCGGCCAGTCACTCGTTTGTCCTGTTTCCTCATTATTGGTTTACTCTCATGTTCAGGTGGAAGCACACTGTTTGAACTTGTGTCGCACACACCTTGAGATTCTTCTACATTTTGTGCACCCTCTACGAACAAAGGCAATTGAATATAAAGTATCGTAGAGCATAAAGTAACAAAACGGTGAACATATATCGTTACTTTGAAAGTTTATCGAAGAAGAGTCTCCTGTCCTGGGTGGAACAACCCGTGCCCTCGCAGTTCTGATCCTAGACCTCCTGGATGTTAACTCAAAGTCATTGTCGAAATCCTCCTGGCTGACGGAGCTGGATGCCATGCCGGTTATATCGCTGGAAAATCAAGCAGCAGGGTTGAACTTGATCTTTAATGATGACAAGCGATTATAAAAAACTGCGCAAAAAGAATTAAAAAAGGGCTCTTACAAAAAATACCTGGACATTTGAACAAAAAGTAGGTGATGATGTGCGATACCTATGTTGGACCAGCACGATACTTGGAGGCCAAAAAGCGAGTGCTTGATTAAGTTTGTCTAAGGGAAAGTCACAAGGCATGAACCGCTATTAACTACGAGCAAATGCGTGCGCAATAAGACGACAACACAACTTCAATAGGAAACAAAGAGCAATTCTTAAGGTATTAGTCACCTGTCGAGGTGAATAGTCTTCACCTAGTTCCACTGCCAATGTCGTGACTCACTACCAACCTATGTGCAATTGACAGCTGTCAACCATTGAAACATCTATAAACACGTATGGCCTGTACGATTACATAGTTCAAAGATAGATAGGCATATCGATCGTTCATACACCTTTGCTAAAGCACAATCTCCAATGCGTAAATTCAATGTCACTAGGGCAATGATCGCTACAACGTGAAATGTTACTAGATAGGTAAGGAACTTGGAAAATCGCTAAACGCGATATAGTGACAGAAGCGTACAAAAGTTACTAGTCAAGAAAAATAAATATGTTGACAAATTTTACTCGACTATGCATAAAAAAGTTCACCGTTTAAGAATACTTCGAGGATTTAAAACAAGAAACACGTTCCACTACTATATTTTATTGTATAGAACGCTTCAATTTGTAGTTGATATTTAAAAATTAAGAGATTTACATCTTTCGGAAACCAAGGACAGATAATAATAGGCTTATTTTATCTAACAGTACACTTTATCTCATAGAATATTTAAGTTCTCGAAAAGAAAGAAAGGAATGATTCGGAAAATGATTTATGCAAGAAAGATAGTAAACACTGAATAGGTGTATGTCGTTTATTTATTGAATCGATCTGATCGCAGATATAGTTTTTTCATTCATTATACTTCATCTTCCATAAGTTAATTACAAGTACTCATCGTCGTCTATAATCTAAAAGGGTATAGGGGATAAAGTTATAGGTAATTTTTTTTTCACAGTATTGACTCTATTACATATGCTAATCAGATGGCTAAAGTGTTTGTATCTACAAATATATCTTATATTTGTTTCCTATATACATATATACATATATACACATATGTATAGAATCTGTATATGTGCATATCTATATATACATATATTCATTTTATAATGCACCTTCTCGCACTCTCTTTCCCTCTTCCATATTCTCTCTTTCCTTTGTCATTTGCTCTTCAACGGCTAACGTGTAACTTCCGCTTCGTGTACCGGAAGCATGCAGTTCCTCTCTTACGCTTTTATACATTTTTTTCTTCTTTTTTCTCTTTTTCTTAATGTTTCTTTCGCTTCTTGTAACTCGAACTCTAAATTTGTGTATGTTGTGTATACGCATGTGTGTGTATGTTGTGTATGTGAGGAGAAAAAACTAAGTGGTGTCGCCACGAGCGAGAGTAGATTTCGGTTTCTTTTTTTTCTTTTTAAGAGGGCTAGACTCGGTGTATTTTTTTTCTTTTTTCCCCTTTTTTTTAAACGAGATATTAAGATTTAAAAGTATATACGTATGTATATAGTATCTGACGCTTGATTTGACACATATGATTGAGGTCTCGAGCAAGTTTCTCTGCTGCTTAGCTCGCATCTCACAGCCTAGAGGTGATTTAAACCAGACGCGGGGCCCGTTTACAACGAACCGCATCGCTACAACGACACACGATAAATCTCCGACAAATGCCAAGCTCGCAGGTTTATATATATATATATATATATAACATATATATATATAACATATATATTATATATATATATATATATATATCCATATACTTCTTTTCCATATATATAATATATATATTTTTCCTTCCTTAATATTTTCTTTCTCTTCTTATGTTTACGTAACGTGTACATATGTATGTCCATGTCCATATGGTCAATTGTGCATTTTCCAGTAAATACAACATAGTAAAATATTAAAGCGACAGCAGAATACACTGCAATACTGTTTGATCTATGAAAAAGATGTTTCTCTTCTCTTTCTTTTTCTTTCTATTTCTATTTGAACCATGTCTCTTAAATCCTTCCCAATCACTTTTTCATTTCTCGCCTTCTCCTTCTCCCTAATTTTATCTATTTATGTACAACACGTTTACCGTTTATCTGCAACAACTTTCCCCTTTTTCTCTCTTATAATTCTCCTTCTCTTTCACTCTTATTATTCTTCTTTGACTTCCATTCTCTACTCTCGCGATAAACTTTTCTCATAGTCAACACGTCTCGTATAAACTATGCAGTGCCGATGCCTATCAGATAGGCAAGTACACATAAAATATATGGTAATCGACAAGTGAGTAACGTATTAAAATTAGAAAGTACATGTCGCAACATCGTGGACGATACATAGAGAAAGAGGGAGCGTCTCACGAACCTTCGCCGTCTTTTCTCGTCCATCGGCTATGGACTATCCACTTTTTCTTTCTTTCCTTCATCGCAATTGGGAACAGTCCTATTGCTTCTTGGAACTGCTTCTTCTTTTCTTTCTCGCTTGAATCAACGCATGTTGTCGATGAGGTAGATAAAGAAACGTTTTTCATTTTTATACGTGACGCTCTCGTACAATTAACGTATCTAATTTGGTTCTTTAAATCTTTTACATATTAGATATAGGCCTGGTAATTTCGGTTGTTCCATTTTTTTCTTAAATCTTTATGTTTCTTTTGACGACTTTATATTTGAGTCTGTATACAAAATGTTTCAAAAACTAGTTCAGGCTTAAGAATGGACAATAAAAAAATCTCGGTCATTTCGGTCCCATTCTAACAATAAATTCATTAACCGGTGAATACGATTTTATGGATTATTAGAACGATGCAGTAGACTGCAACATTCAACCAGTGAGATTAAGTATGTGTCGTTCATACTAATGAAATAAAAACTCGTAGGACGCTACTGTATTGCTCGTTATCCGATTGCATGAATACGAAAATCCTCAATTCATTCTTTAAAATACCTGTACAGCGTCAAACATAACGAACGAAGAAAAGAACCGTATAATTTCCATGCATTGTATCCTAGCCGACTGTAAGCGATTATGAAGATTCGTCGAGTGCTCGACTCTCTTGTTTCGATAAACATCATCCGGAATCATCAACCGCGATTCGTCTGCGGCTTTCGATTAAGTAGACACAGTGTGTATTGACGAGCATAGTAAAAGTTGCACGCTCTAACGTGATTACTTCACTCTTTTTTTAAAAGATTTTTGTTCGTCAACTCTTTCTTTCTTTCATTTTATAGATAAACTATACGTCATGTACATATAAGTATATTTATATTTATATGTGTATATATACACACATATATATATATGTGTGTGTGTATATATATACATATACATAGATAGTGCCTATCTAAAAATGAGATACGGCAGAAGAATTTCGCGCCGCGTATGAAATGTGACATGCACACGACACTTAAATGCAACAGATTACAACACTACACGCTATCCTTCGATGAAAGTCGGTTAAAGATCCTCGCGAAAAATGTGACGCATTTGTTTTTGGCATTCACCGTTCGTTCATTCTGTGACTCTATGCAGGCGATATCGTGACGCGTTCTTCTTTTTAAGGTTATCACCGTGATGGTTACACGCGTAACACGCGCACGCACGAATGCATTCCCTTTACTTACTTACATAGACGTACTAGAGCCGTGAATCGAACCGGTAGGCCTTGGACAGTGTAAACGCGAACCTAGACGAAGATTTCAACGCGCAAGAGGTCGAGAAGTACAATGGAAAGAACGAACTTCAGTCCTGTAGGTAGGAGATGCGTGAATACTCGCCGTGTTTCCTCCGTTCGTCGTTCGCGGCGCTAGTTGGAAATAAACGCTACGGCTTGAACTTTTATGGGGACGCAATGTCGAGGTGTCGAAGATACTTGGTATAGTGAAATATATACATATGTATATACATATATATATGTATATGTATGTGTGTGTGTATATATATATACGTACATATATATGTATTATATATAAAACGATGAATGAAAAGAGAGATCTTTTTCTTCGCATTGATGCTCTGTGCGTACTTGTGCTAGCAATTTTGTTGCTAACGTTTTAGGTTTACCGATGCATTTAATAGATCCGTTTTATCATTTAAAGTTTGGATTCTAGTGCTATCGATCAATCACTGATGTTACATCGATCATCTATGATTAGATTAGTATCTCTTAAGACTTTCGCGATACGTTTTTTTTTTTGTAGTACATTAAGAAACTTCAACTCTATGGATAGTTCTACTATTGCTAATTCCTCGCGTTAATATCGATACGAAGAATGCGAATTAGTAACTCGAAAAGAGATTTCGCGATATATATAATGTATATATATATATACATATATATATATATACTTTCCTTAGGACATTTAGCGTTAGAATTCTTTAATCGTAAGTAGATCTATGTTTCATAGCGATGTAGTGATACGGATTCGTAAATTTAAGTAAACTGTGAACTCGTATTGCTATTAGAATCCTGACGTCGTATCGATGTTAAGTGATATAAATTAGTAATTTCAAGAATACCTTAGCACTACGCTTTGTAATACACCGAAAGTCTGAACTCTATTCTCTGCATCGAACACGCGTTACCATTGATCCTTGTACACAATCTTAAACAACAGTTTGGAGAATATTCTTTTCTTTCTGGCAGTGACGTACTTTTCTTGATACGTCGAAAATTTTCTACTACTCCTTTGGCAATTTTGTGGTTAATTTCAATAATATCTGTTTCACGAATTAAGATATGGATTTGCCTCGTTCTCTGTGTCACAGATACATTTTCAGTTCTGCGTCCGCATAAAATCGTTCAACGCTGCCAACGTTCGTCCTAACTTTCGCCACGTAAGCGCAAAACGCGCGCGGATATTCGCGCAAACGTAGGCGCCACTGCTCGTCGGCGTACTTCACCGCGCTATCCTAGGCTACCCTAAGTTCATCTATAAGCAATAGAATTATACATACCTATTATACTCTCTATAACGACAATGCGTGTAGAAAAATGAGCCTCTCGCGTCTTTGGTTAAACGCGAAGCATTTAGAAAGTATTCTGGCAGTGGTTTTCGTAGATGCTTCGATCTTAGCCTCGGACCAAAAATTTTGATTTCAGTTTCAAACGGGAATATAATCGTCGGAATAGTATCGTAGTGAATTATACTTTTGTTTCATTATTCTCGAGACGTGTCGGTCTCATCTTTGATTCGACCTTCCGCATTTCCCCTTTCGATTTCCTTGGATTCCGTCGATAGGAGATCGAAACGTTGTCTCAGCGACGTAAAAATACGCTCCGCTTTGTTTTTCTATCTTTCCTCTCTGAAACACTGTTTTGAGAATCCGATTGTATAATGACAAGGTCGAAGTATGCTCTGTGTGCAGCCCTCTGTGCTAACTGTCTGTTGTGTGGTCGCACGTGTAACACGTGTGACACGGATAAAAACCACTTTTCGTACTTTAAAGTCTCTAGCCTCATCGAGAAAAGGGACGAGTGTAAAATAAGATAGATCCTACGTATCCTAGTTTACGCGTGAAATTCATTCGAAGGAAATTATCTTATCCTTTGGCATGTCACTTTTGGCCTTCTCGTCGACGGTCAGTTTCTCTTCTCTTCTTTACCGTATAACTAACATTCTCGAAGCGGGTACGCGTTGGTGCCCGATCGGTATCCGCAGAAACAGCGTCGTTGATCTGTATCCGGTACTTTTCGTCCGATTAGCCGGGTTATTTATTACTCTGTGTGTGTGTGTGTGTGTGTGTGTGTGTGTGTGTGCGTGTGTGTGTGAATGTGTGTTCACAACGCGCAACGCAAGTGACTGCTCAGACAATGGCACGAGAGCAACGTGTTCCGTAGGATGAAGTCGTTTAGGTCTTTCAGAAGTAAACTAGATTTCCGCTGTCGCGAGGCGATTACTTCGATGGCAGCCGGTCTAGTTCACGAGTAGATGGTGATCACCTCTCGTCCGCCACCGCGCACCATCAGCACCCTCTCCAGACCTTCGGTAAGAACCTCCAGGAATTCCATATCTATGACGAGTTCATTAAGGAAATTAAAAGAAAAGAAAAAAAAAGGAAGAGCAGCAAGCATCTGCTATTCCAGCGTCAAATGTAGAAAGGATACAGTTTGATTCGCGTTCCACTGAGGTGTCCCTTGGTGGTCCAGGAAGATTCAGGATGACTAACTGGGCGTTTTTGCTCTTCTTCACGATCACTTCGTTCAGTTTGATGGAAGTGTGCATACGCCTTACGTTGCCCTCGTCCCTGAAAACATCGTCAACCGTTTTTTCCAACAGAGAGTCTCTGTCAATCAGATTTAACGAATATCGTTATATCGTGATTACTCACGGTGTAATCGTAGGTTTCTTAGACTCTGGGCTATCGGTTTTCTTCTCCTCGTTTTCTTTCGCTTCTTTCTCCGTGTTCTCCTTGTTCTCCTGTTTCGGTGATCCACCGATTAATTTCGCTTCCTCCTCGTTGCCCTCCTTGGCTTCCTCTCCGGTTTCGTTAACTTCTCCCGGCTCTCCCTCTTTACTCGCCTCCGTCTCTTGTACCAGTTTCTCCTGCGCCTCGTCCACCGCGTTCAGATTTTGGCTTCCAGGCTCCTGGAATCTCACCTTGGTGGCAATCTTCACGTCAACATTGTGATGATGGTCCACGATCGCCTGTACCTGTATCATGTTAGTCAAGTATCAACGAATCTGCGACGAACTACCGTGTCCCGAGCAGCAGGAGACAGTCAAAGTGTATCGAAAAAGACGACTAACTCTAGCATCAAAGCGCTCTATAATGATCTGACTAAATGAACGATCGCTAAATGAAAGCATTCTGGGCTATGAACGTGCCAATCAAAAGCTGAAACATTTGGAGGTTCTCAGGAGGCCCGGAGACGGTTGTAAAACGTAGTCATGAGAAGCAAGAAAGCAAACTGGTGGAGGGATCCATTGCAGCAGTATTCCAAATCAAAACGAGTTGCGAGTCAGAGAAAAAGAGATAGACAGGCAGGTGTAATATTGTAATTCGATCGATTAACCGGCGAGGAATCGTGAATATTCTGGAGCGACGATTCCTACGTCACCTCCAAGAGTTCATTTTCTCAATATGGAAGTGAGTTAATTCGAGTCGAACGTTATATTATCGCTTTTGTATGTATGGCGTATGTACATGTGTAAGTTGGTCAATGCGAATGAAATCGATCAAAAATGAAATGTGATTTTCTTGTTTTTTTTTTTTGTTACGAGAGTTGGAAAGAACGAGGATTCGTGGATGACACTCGTGTGTGTCTTGGTCATAGTAGACACAAATATAAAGGGGATAAACAGACGAAGGAACTCCGGGAATTTTCTGACAAACCAGAGGTAAATTTTCTTCAGCGGGTACCTCGTTGAAGTCCACCAATGTCTGCACCTTATCCGTGACGAGCACGCAACAAACAGACACATACCGATCAGTAATCGTAATATATATATATGCACATATAGGCAGATCTTATATTACATATACACATTGTTTTTTTTTTTTTTTTTTTTTTTGCTTATGGTTGTTCATCGGTTTCGCGATCTCGTCACTTACCACTCCTAGGGACTCCTTCTTGTTCAGCCGCAACTCCCTCAGCATCTGGTTCCTCTGCTCCATCATCAAGGTTCGTTCGTACGTGTACGCGGATATGTCGGAATCCATCTGAATGAACATTACCATTTAAAAACAATTAGTCGCGCATAATGAATTAGAAACGTCATGTTCGTTTTCGCATTTGGTTCTTTCGAACGATGGACTTGGACAACTTTGTTCCATCGAACTTCCTATCAACGGTTAATCAAAAGAGTATCATGAAGAAGTAAGATACACGACTCACCATCTCGACGATCTCCACCTCGGCTTCGATCCTCAAGTCGTATAGGAACTTCTTCAAGTCTTTCTTCATCTGGATAGAATTATCCTCCATCTGTGCCACGGTGAAAATCCTCATTTTGCAATTCTTCCATGTGCGATGTTGCTTCAGCAGGAACGGTAACAACATCAGAAGACCGCCATCGTGTACGATCCACCAGACATCGATGTTTCCCACCACTTTCTCCGTCGAGTCAGGGAAGAAGTTAATTCCTTTAGGCACCAAAAGAGCCATCCTGGCTGCGGCGACTGCTCTGACGGTCTGCAAGAATCCCCTCCAGTTCCTTTCCTCCTGCGATTGCTTCCAGCGATAGGGCCAGCCAAGAATCACGGTATTAGGCTTCATTCCACCCAATCCAGTCGTTTGGATCAAAGAACTAAGTCCATCGACAACGTCCCTGACAACCAATACGTCTACGAATCCTTTCACCTTCTCCTCTCCCATCGTTTTGCGCAGATTCACCTTTGCAGCCAGAATCCTGCCAGTGTTTTGAATGTAATCTCCGGCAATGCAGCTGACGCAGATCGTGAGACCTTTGCCAGCCTTCAGCTGACTGGCGAACGCGAATAACTTGCGATACTTGGGCACCAGATCGTCCGTCAGTTTGGCCAAGATGAGAATCTGCGGCCGCCAGTTCTTCGTGTGTGGTGGTCCTTCTTCTAATCTTAAAAGGGAATAACGAGCGGCGGATAATGCCAGACCACGGATCCCGTCACCCCATTCCTTTTCAGCGCCGCAGTATTCGATGTATTTGTAAATGCATCCAGCCATTCCCATGGCCAATAGAGCATAGTACCAGCTGGTCATGAACATGATGGCGATGCAGAGGGACAGACCGAGGAATGAAAGACTCCAGTGGTAGTATTTAAATCTTGGTCTCCAGTTCGGTGTTCTGAGAAGAGTCTGTAGGGCGCAGGCCAGGTTCACGAAGCCGTAACACATCAGGAAGAACATGGATAACAAGGGAGCCAAGTAGTCGACGTTGCCAAGGAGAATGCCACACTGACAAATGATGATCGTCAACAGCAGAGCTCTCGTGGGTTCGCCGCGACTCGAGCTGGTGGCGAAGGGAGTCAAGAAAGGAATGATACTGTCCTTGGCGATGGCTTGAAGCAATCGCGGAGCACCTGTTAAAGATTGGAGACCAGCACCGAGGGTGGATAAGAAGGAGCCGATCAAGATGACCCACTGATTGGGCCAGGCCATGTTCGCTACCACCAGTTTGCCACCGATACTTTGACCAAACTTGTCTCGAAGTAGAAGATTGTCCACTGTACCGGCGAACAGCAAGACGCTGGAGAGGTACACTGTCGAGGTTGTCAAAATGGCGCAAATAGTGCCGATGGGAATAGATTTCTGAGCGTCTGCGAGGTCACCCGATCTATTGGAGCCAGCCATGATTCCTGCGAACAACATATAACGGTGACTAAACGTTTTGGTCACGTTGGTTTTCGATCTCTCGGTCGTGTCACTTCTAAGTTCGATGTTGCAAGATTCCTAGAAACGATAGGAAACTTTGTTACAACTTGCCTGTGACCGAAGGGAAGAAGATACCGATGAGAATGGTGAAGGTAGTGGTGAGATCGACCTGGATCTGGTTGTACGAAGACGTAGCCATTTGGTCCATGTCCTTGGGATCTTTTCCATAGGTGATCAGTTGGCCTTCCTCTTGGAAACTGTCCCATATGTTCTCTAAACACCATAAAACCAATATGCTTGATACAATCCAACATTTCCAGGTCACCCGAGGATCCTGTTTGAAGGAGCCTACCTAGGAATACTCCACTGGCCAGTCCGCGAATCCCATTCACGATAGTCACGTTATTCTCCACATAGTAAGGATCACACTTGGTGGTGCTGTTGCCGCAGTAAATTTGATGAAGAATTCCGCTGACGTTCTTATTACAGTCGGTCAGTACATTGATATCCTTCAACAACCTCTTACCAAGGATACACATCCTGAAAAGCAGACAAGAACGTCGGTGAAGTAGTTTGAAAGGGAATTTAAAGCAACGAGGATTAATTGTGCGTGGCTATGTACTTGAGGGACTCGTTGCCGTAGATGTTGTAGAATAAGCCGACATAGACGGCCACGATGGAGAGGATAACGCAGGCTAGGGCGACCGTGGCGAACTTGTTGACGAACTTCACGCCGATGAACACGATGGTGCCCATTACCATAAGCAGACACGTCCCGTATACTCGGAAGTTGTTATACATGATGCTCGGGTCTTTGGTGAAGTCTCCGAATATACTGAGAGACGGCGCCATGTAAGTCTACGAGAGACGAGGCGTTTACTTTCAGTTGCTAGAGAGATTTTTGGTTAACGAGTATGGGAAAGCAATAACACGGAACAGAATCCTATTTCGTGGTTGCTAAAGGGAAGTTTCAATCCTGTTGTATTTCGAGAAGTTCGTAACACGATCGAGCGAAAGTTTCCGAATCCCAAAGAGAAGGATTATCAATTTACCAAGACTATTTCAACAGCGCCGATAATGTACATGGCAGCAGCTAAGGTGGTACCCGTGTAGAAGAGCATTCCCACAGCACCACCGAATTCTGGTCCTAAACTTCTGGATATCATGAAGTAGGAACCTCCGGCTGGTACCACACCGTTGGTCGCGATGGCACTCATACTGATGGCCGTCAGCATTGTCTACGTGGACAGAGATATATCTCTTGATGCGCGAGAAAAATGAAATTTCGGCGGCTTTAAATGTCGCGTACGGTTAAACGAAGCTTCGTAACCGTTCTATCGATACCCACCACGCAGCAACAACATAGCACGATGAAGAAACCTTGAATGGCGCCGGCCGTCCCAACGACCCAAGTCAAACGAATGAAGAGAATAACACCGAAGATATTTTGGATGCAGGGCAGAAAGACGCCGATCAAGGTACCCATTCGTGCTCCACTTTGAACGGGCGATGGTTTGGCGTCCGGATCGGTTGCAGCTGGAATCGTGTTGCTGTAATCCGACAGGCGGGTGAGCAGCGTAGAGATTCGAGGGCGGACCTCCATCTCTTCCTGAAAGGAAGAAAATCGGCTTATAGCACCTTGGTTCCTTATCGACGTGAAATTTAGGAAAATGATATAAAAATTGTCAGATTTTCAGAAAGACGCTGTAACAATATAGGGGAGAATCCACCATTTGAACAGCTTAAGTTCGAGCATATTAAAATCCCCGATGGTGGTCAGGCTAGCGTGAAACATCTCGTTAATCGGATCGCTTTGAAACTGTTTCCACGCGATGCACAAGCAGCCCAATTTCTTGGAAATATAAGCTGGCCGTAACAGGCTACGAGATTCAGACAGATCATTATCTCTAATATTTTCAACACGAAGGTGAGCCCATTTTAATTTATACTCTACGTATCTTACGCGATAAACTCATTGACCATCCCTGTCGTATCAAATATAAAGCGTTCGTTAAAGCGAAGCACTTCAAAAATAAATAACGATTCAGCTTAGATCTACGATTCCAATTTAGTGTTAAAAAGATATTAAGGAACGAGAAAAAAGCCGGGTAATATGTTTGAGTCGGTCTGATCAGGCGCGTACTTTTCTACTACTTTGTTTCATAAAGGTTCATGCTTTGCGATAGTAATTAGAAGAATCGAACAGTTGGCTTTCAGGCGATTGGCTGAGCGCGTACTGCCTATTCTACTTACGTCGCCGAGTTTCATTATAAGCGAGTTTCATTATGACGTTATACAATTCCATAAATTGATAAATCGTAATACATTGGCTTTTACGTTCCTAAAGGTGTCGGTAACTAGAAAAGAAAGCTTTTAGCTTTATAAAGTCGCACAGTTTTAAGACATTCAAAGTTTTCCTTAAAGTTTCGAAAGAGTCAAAGTCTCCGACATTCGTTATCGCGTCGTCGGGTTTGTCTTCATTAGCAGGAAAACAAGTCGAGGAGCGGTTAAAAGAAGAGATGCCGGATTATAAATATTCAGTGCGACAGAGGAAAGGCGATACTGGGAGGAAATTTCATCCTGTCCAAACGGAAAACAGTCGATAAATATAACGAAAGGTCGTTTTAATTGGACAGGCGATGATACTGTTTGCGGATTAATCATTCAACGTGCTTAATTAATCGATCAACGAGACTTAATTCGTTGGAGAAAGGAAAAATCTGGCTGGTCGACCGTCGGAAAACGTTTGTTGTAAAATGCGATTCGCGCAGTACTGCGCGAATTTTTATCTCGTAGGAATCTCGTCGTTAAAACGCTTTGTAATCACAGAGGTAGTTTCATCGAAATTCCTCGGCAATTCTCCTGAATTTTCAGCAAAGAATAATTAGTTCTCGAGGAACAAAAAGCTCTCGCTGAAGCGAGTATAAACGAGCATAAACAATGAAAAACTGACGTGTTTCTCCAACGAAGAACTTCAAAGTAAGCATTCGCCCGGATGAAACTTCTCGGACGGAAATTGTTTCTCTCGGCAAAGTTCTGCAAAATGTTGCTCCTAATTTGCACGCGCGGTTCTCCTGATCCGTTTGGCGAATTTCAACCAGCTGCTTTACGGAGAAAAGTCGCTTCCAGCATCGACACGGTGTCTACCAGTCTAACCCAGAGAAGCTCGTCGAGCGGCAAGGCGATAAGGCGCTCTGTAGGATTCGATTTACGTTTGCGTCAAAGCCTCGCGAGTTTCGACCAAGTTTCTCGCCTGTTTCTAACCGAATTAGCATCCTATCTAAGCGATACCATTAATTAATTGTTAGCCCGCGAGGAATCGATAATCGACAAGACGGGAGACGGATCTAAACAGATCGATAGATGGAACATCGATAGCGCACATTCGTAGAAAGGAAAACGGATCTCTCTCCGAATTAACGACGTGTCGACCTTTTGAATTTATGGATGAGATCTATCGCGACACAGTGTCGAACGACGTAAAATTCCAAGTCAAGCGAATCAACAACGAAATTAACGAGAGAGTTCTTTATTTCCAATTATAAATAATCAAAGATTCACCCTCTCGAAGCGTCTTATCGTCATTTCTAACAAATTCCAATGGGTCGAAGAAAACCATCAAATCGCCAATAACGCTAGTCGCAGTCGCTGGAGCGTTCGAAAGGCCAAAAGAACGCGCTCGACAAGCCTTTCGTTTAAACGACAACGCGGTTGGATCGCTTTCAAGCGCAATCCTCGAATCGACCAAGAACCCAGGTGCAATGTTACGTAACGATCGCATTCTGACTGGCGAAGATGCGGCAAGAAAACGGAAGGGAGAAAAGGTATGACGCGGAATGACGCAGCGGAGGATGAAAACGCGTGGCACTCGTCGTCTATAGTCGGTTAATTAACTTGTTCCCTTTGGCCTACGTACCGTAGTCTTCTCATAGACTGAAACGCGCGCGCGGTTTGGCTTCGACCCCGATTCCTGCATATCCAATTATCCGTTTCTCTTCTTGCTGCGATGACTCTTTCTTTCTCTCTCTCTCTCTCTCTCTCTCTCTCTCTCTCTCGTTCCTGCGTTACTGCTTCGTCGAAGAAGCGAAACGAAAAAGCGGCGAAGAGTCTCCTCGAAATACCAAGTATCGAGAACCCGACGTGTTACAGTCGAATCGGTACACGGGTCCTGCGTTCGTTCTCGCGATTAGGGTTAGGTTCCGGAGGAATTGACGACGAAGTTACGGATTAGGAAGGATACGCAGTCCAACGATCAACGAACGAAGAGACATTACGAAGGAAAAATGCGCGTCTGTCCTCGATGCTGAAAATCAATGATCTTTGCTCCTTTCTCGCGGGAAGATTCACGATTTTGCCAGGTAGAAGGCAAGAAAATAAACGACAGAGGCGAGAACTTAGGAAGGAACGTAAAGTGACCGCGACACCGCTCGCGGGAATAGAGATTACAGTAAAAAGAAGCAGCTCGAGACACTCAGGTGGGAAAGGGTCTCGTCAGAGGGGGAACGAACAAAAGAAAAAGAAAAACCGCCGACGAAGGACAATGTTTCGAAGAATATAACAAGATGCGGCACCGCGGAGGAATCCATTCGCGGGTTGCTTGTTCGTTGAACGACAATTAAGCGAATTGCACACTCCAGTGAATCCAACCCTGCCGTTTTCTCTCCCTCTCCCTCTTTCTCTTTCCTTTGCGTTTTAACGAAGGACCCTTCTTTCGAGAAAAGATAGTGGCAACCTTCGCCGTCCCAGTTTTCTTATCCGTTCAACTTGCATCGCTATTGTTCGCGTAACCAATTTCAATTAGAAATTCAACTCTCGATACTTTGCCTTTTGCGATTTCCGCTACCATTTCGGGCTGAAAACTGTGCAAGCATTTCTTAGATCGTGCCTTGTAAAGCAATTTCCATTGAATTTCAAGCATCGGTTTATATAGTCGCGATTTTAACGTAGAAGCTTAACGTCGTCGGCGATCGAAGTTCTACCGGATCGAAGCGAAATGTATTTACTCACGCTATAGAGGAAGAGATTCGTCTCGTATTCCGTCTTCTTCTCGGAATTACCGCTGCCCACCATGGAGTCGCCATCTCCGCCGGTGCCGCCGCCATCGCCTGAAAATAGAGAAACATTCTTTCATTCTCTCGTGGTTTATTCTTCAGCCTGGAATTGATATCGGAACATAGGATACGTTGAAATATTAAGAGTACAGCGATAGATTTCGAACTGGTTTATTCGACGATTCGTATGGAAGTAGAAAGGACGGACGATTTAAAGAAGATTATCTCCGGAAGAATCGAGACTCGAATATGAACGACGTGGCAGCGCAACGATAAGACGATAAACCTACCGAGTCTTTAGAAATAGCTCGAGTGATGGACGACCGTGTATAACCGAGGGAAACCTAACAAAGAGGATTTTTTGGAATTAGCCTACCTTTCCTCCCTTTCCTCGAACTCACCGCGCTTTATTAATTTATTGTCTGCGGGCTGTTTAGTCGGACACGCGCACGATCGCTTCAGGGGTTGGACTATCTCCTTGCTGGAAGCATGCCCTCGTCGATTACTTATTCTCTCCAACCCCTCTATGTCGAGAAAATACCAAGTCAGGAAATTCGAACGTTCACCCACAGCAACGTACCTAACTTCAACCATTTTTCTATCGGTCAGTCCGTAATGGAATTTCGCCAAATAAACACGCGTTTCTCCTCCAAGTCTGCGCGCCGGCTCTCTTCGAACCGTTTTTATATCTCAGAACCGCTCAGCTGTGTCAAACTCGTCTGTACACAGCTCGTCCTAGCCGAGCGACAGTTCGCGCGAACGATCTCTCGTATCGCAACAAATGTACTTTGGGAGAAAGAATAGCGATAGAGTAAAGTAAAGTAGCAGTTAAATCGTCTCGAAGCTTGTTTTCACGTTGATCTAAATATCTGTGCAACAGAGAGACGAGAAAGTTTTAATAGAAATACGAGGGTGAAAGCGAGAACGCTTCGGTTAAAAAGTTTTAATAGGCGTCGAGAGGGAAGCAAGTTGACAGATTCCCAGTTAGTCTGTATCTGGAGATTGACTTTTTCGCTGCTATATGTTTTTTCCCCGCTATTTCTTTTTGTTCCTCTCGAACGCGCCACCGCAATCGCAAATTGAATCTCGATCGAGACTCGAGCTTTCTCTTCCTACCGCGGAACGATTAATAGCAAACGAATAGAGAGCAAACTTGCCTTTGTTCCTCACTTGCCGTGTAAACCGGAAAACCTACGAAGCCCGAAACTCGAGCCAATTTTAGCTTTTAACACTGAACAAAGCAAAACTGTAAAAATCGCTGAAATATTTCAACGATACTCGATGCCGCGTCGAATTATCGTCAAGTTGGCCTCTCTTTTCTTTCGCGAAATGAACAAATAGGCCAGTTGTACTTGTATCGTTATATAAAAATAAGAGGCATAAACCGAGAACAGATACGAGCTTCCTAAATCTCTACGATCGTAAGCTGCGTTAAACGTTGGTTATCTGCGCGGCGTAGCAGCCATTTCCAGAAAATCCCAAGTAACAGAGAGTCGCTCTATCTTCGCACGAAACCGTAAAACGTTCGTCGTGTTACTGCGTCGCGGACAGAAAATCGCACGATAACGGAAAACGAATACGCGAACACGTAAGATATTCGGGAAATATCGCTCGGACGTCGCGGATCCGCGTCACGGTTGAAACGCACGTGCAGAATACAAGACCGCTAGTGGTACGAGTCAACCTATCGATCGCTATCTCGTAAACTTTCGACTTAAAATTTGTTTCGTCAGCCCGAACCATCTCTGTCTGTTTCGCAAATTAGTCTCGACCTAAGAACGAAAGCAGGAAGAGGACGAAAGAAGTTCGTCTTATGCCGAGAGATACACGCGTGTGTATGAACGTACATGCAAAAATTCTCTTGTCGCGTACGAATTGATCGGATACGTCGATCGATCGGATGCGGTAGAGGCGAGCAGAGAGTCTGCAGAGGCGTCACGACGTGCTTCGACGTCGAATCGACGTCCTCCACTTCCGCGGCCACGTATTTCTTCTGGCCGCAATAACGAATTACTCTCACGTTTCAATCTGGCCTCTCGTCGTGAATTCCGCGAACGTTCGTTTCGTTCGTCCAACGTATCAGCGAACGTCGCGTTCTCGATTTATTTACCTTGGTGTTCGCCGTATCGTTCCACGAACAGCTAAAACACGGGAAACCGTGAAAAACCTATCGCGCACGGATTTCGATTTTCTCGCGCGATCTCTTCGTCTCCATAGGACGCGGTCTTACGTAAAATATTAGCTTTGACCGGCGATAATTTTAACATAGAAATGGTATAGAGCGGCCAAGTTTTGTACTTGAGGAAAATTGTACTCCCAAGGTAAAACCTTCGCCTAGGAGGTTACATGTTTACGGAAATTTACGATCAGGAGAGTTTTCGACGGTTTTACGCGGAACCATAAAATTGAGTTTATCGAGAGAAATCTCTGACGGAAGACCGGGTACATGGAAGTTGTTAGTTGGTAGAATTCGCTTGTTTCCAATTGTCTTTCTCCTACAGAACTGCAAAATTTCTTCGACCGTCACTTCCGGAAACCGAAACCGAAAACAACGGCGACTATTCGATGGAAACTGTGTCGTTTCGAGAAGAAGTCGCCGAACTGGGATTCTCCCTCTCTCTTCCTGTCTCTCTTAAGGAATTTTTGTTCGGTTACGTGCGATCGAGCGGAACGATATCGATTTACGACGCAAAGCGAATCCGAAAGCTGCTTCGCGCGAACAGAATCTACCGAAGGGAAACGGACCGTACATCCCTATTTCCGCCGCGTATTTTCTCCTCTTTCTCGTTCTCTGGGGGTAAATGTTATGAGAGAAGAAGAAAAGTTTCGCTCGCAAACGGTCATCGACGCGTCGAGCGTCCGAACGAAGCTGCAAGAAGGAAAATTCCTCGGCCGCTTTTTCGACACGACGATCGTCGTTGGATACTTGCGTTCGTATCTTTCGGTAAAGCGTAAGTCGCGGAGACAGAAAAATTTCAACGAGGACCCTTCGATCGATACGATAATGGGATTCGCGAGGAAATCTCGAGGTCGACGAGCATGGAGCAATTAGGAAAGGCTCGATGTTCGAAACAAGCTTGCCCAAGTAACAGGCAGGTTGCGTCCGTACAATCTAAAAACTAGGCCAGTCGATATTAACTTGCTGATTTGTCTCTCTGTTCCTTTGTGAAACCGCGTCGTTCTGCCTCCGTCCGTTTCAACGATATCTAGAAATCGGTAATTGCATCGAGATCGTCGATGAAATTCCTTTAATTGGAAGTTTAAACGAATTGTCAAGCGAAGAATTACTCGATCCTCCCCCGATAGTTCGATCGATATTTCGCTGATTTAGTAGCTTTTTCCATCTCGAAACGACGTTCGCTCTGTTGCTTTATTATCTTATACGAAAAAGCGACGATTCTCCGTGGAGATATCTTTGGCCGAATAACAACGGAATAAAAGAGATCGAAGAAATCGGCGGCACGTTGGAAGGGAACGTCGGAGGGAAAGGCCGATGCTGATTCGGCTATTTTAATCGGCGCGTTTCTTTGTGCGGGAACAGCAAAACAGGACAGAGGGACACGCGACAAAGTACATCGAAGAACGCGATTACGGTCGGCTTTCCAGAAAAGCTGTTCGTACGTCGCTTCAAGCAGAAGTCGATTTGCTTTTCCGATTCTTCGCTTTGTCGTTTGGCTTTCGCCTTTCTTCATTGGTCAATCTCTCGATAACGTTCTCTCTCCCTTAGCTTCCGTTCCCTGATTCCTTTGAACATTTCCAACGTCTCTTCTCGACGTTCCAATTTTCTACTCGCGTTTTCCAATTCTCCCATCCCCTTTCCGAGAACCGCGGCTCGTTTATTTTCTTACTTTTCGTTCCTTAGTTTCCCGATTGATCGATATATACGACAGATATATCGTTTGATTCGAGATTAATCGAGTTTCCTGCACGCTGGACGAACAATCTCTACTCGTGTCAGATGCACCTCAAACTCGGCACCGAACGTTGCTAACTTGCTGCTCGTCGTTCGATACGATCCTCCGATTTCGTGCAAATCGCTGCGAAATCGAACGCAGCTCGTATCGTCCGCAAAGCTTCCGCTTTTCTTTAATTTTGTCCGTCCCGATCGTTCTTCGTCCGCTTCTCTTAAAATCGTTTCGCTAAAGGACAACGAACCGTCTGAGCGAGGACGTATCGACTGCGGGACTGTAAGAGACAGGAACGACTACTAACAGGGAAATATTTCCCATGGAAATCGTCTACGAAAGGAGGACACCGTGTAAGCGAATTAACATCGTATCGTAATAACGTCCAAAGACACTCTCGATCGTCGTCGAGGAGGAATCGCGGCAGCCGTTTAATCGAGGGTCGCGTTTAGTCGCTTTCCGACCGACAAACTATACATCGAGTTTCGTGCATCGCTAATTATTTTAATCGTGTTTGCTCCTTCCATTATGCGTTCCTTGGTGGTGGTCGCGATTGGAAACACCGTTGAAAGCAAGGTGCGCGACCGATAGTAGTTTCGCAAAGCGTGCGAGGCCAAGGTAATTGCGATACATGCCAATATCGACAGCGGGAACAGGTAAATACGAGAATACCCTAACGAAACCAAGGGACGGAGCGAATTAATTAGAACGCAGACTCGAATTCGGCAATAGGGTATCGGTTGCGCGTATTGTTGTTGCGGTCTACGTTTAACATCATATCTGGCCGATTTACGCGGAACGGTCGGATGATTATTTAACACGCGAGTAAAATATACAAGATCTCGTTGGTTTCACCGGAAATTCCATCGGAAAATCGTCGTAAACGCTAATCGCATTCGCTTTATAAACACGCGCTAATATACACTGCACCCGTTGCATTTTATCATCGGGTTATTCGGATTGAGTATTTAATTTGTAGTCGAACGAGAGCGCGCGAAACCACCCGCTGATCGGTGATCAAATTTCTTCCATTCGGATAACTTACGAAATTAGCCGCTTCGAATGTGGTTCGTCGATAGATTCGAAATCTCAGGAATTTCTGGCGTATAAATCGAGACGCGGAGATCGTTCCTTCGAAGATTCATTCATCGACGTTTCTCGTAGCGGCTTGCGTAACCGCGTAACAGGGAACAACGTCGGTGTACACGTAAACACTCGGATACGTGCGGCCGAGTTACCCTAAGTGGCTCAACTCGTGCAGGCGGGTTTCAAACGCGATTAATTCACCGACACGTCTTACCTGCCGAACTCTTAATCGATCTTGCTCGAGACAACGAAGATTCCCGATATCAACGCCCGTTCGAACGCTATCGTCGTATCGTTGAAACGAAGGAAGAAAATTTGAAGAGACGAAAGACGTTTCACCTCCTTATAATACAGGCATTTAATGAATGAAATTACCAAGTACGCGTGATCGTATACCGCGCGTTTGTGGCGATGGTATATTTTTATGCCTGATCGTCTTTCAGATAAATATCTGCACGTTGTCGCTTTGGGACGGGGGGTTGCGAAGTTCACGGTAGAACTGCACGCGTGTACCACGAGCGGCGAGAACAAAGTGTCTGTATCGACTGCCGAAACGCGGATTTTCGGCTGCAATAGTTTGAAACTTTCTCGATCTGGACCACCGGCAACTTCCGCCGGTAAATTTCCACGTGATTATCGAATTCCCAGTTCTGCAACAACCAGCCTGTATTCTACGTTCAAGATCGCGCTCGTCTGATAACCGTAAAGTCAGGGAAGATTGGAATTTCGTTCGGTAGCCGTAGTACGTTCGCGTCGTAGAATATTCGTCGTAGAACAAAAGTGGCGTAGCCGAGGAAAAATGGCGGAGATTCGAGTAAACCGGAACAATCGGGTCAGGGGACGGAAGCGATTCCTTGGAAAGAAGATTCGAGCCAGATACGAGATCGCGCAATTGGAACGCGAACGATAAGGAGGAAAAGCGCAGGAAGGGTTGGAATTCGAGAATTTCGGCTGGCGACGATATTTGCCAACGTTTGCCAGATCGTTCGCTCGCGATTCTCGTAGCGAATTCGCCGCGAGAATCGAGCACCGTGTCGCTTTTCGGCCAACTTGGAGAATTATTGGCTGAATCGCGAGCGATTAAAGTCACGTTTTACGTTCATTCGCCGAATATTTTGGCTTAGACCCGGCGACCATGCAAGACGCGTAACTTTTGGCCATGCGAAATTTCTGCGAACAAATGTCGAGTATTCGGCGGCAGAGAATTGGTCGCGCTTATACGAGCTGCGCGATTTAATTGGTGTCCTGTGGTTCTACGAACGCGCGTGGAATCCGCGCGCTCGGCCGCGTAATTACTCACTTACGTATGCCCGGTTAAATCGAATCGGCTCGAACCGGATACTCCGTGACCCGAATGAGGTCTGAAAGCTGGGACTAACGAACGATCGTTCCGCCCCTCTTCTCCAGTGTATTCTTACGTTATCTTCTTAATTGACGCAGCGATGTACGATTCGATGAATTTTTACGCCACTTCGATTCGCTCGCAACAAGACAGAATAAGAAGTTCCAGTAGCCGTAAATCTGTCGAACGGACCTCGCGATCTTTTTATTCAAATTCTCTATATTCGCGTCCATCGTTCTTTCTACGTCTATGCTAATTTCTTGCGACAAATCAAGCTCGCTAACTCTGCAAACGTGGGGAGCGCTCTGCAACGTTTTCGAACTCTTTCGAGGCTGTTCGAAGGGCAAGTGTAGGAAAAATCAGCAGGCGATTGAGGAGAATGGTTGATAAACGCGAGCTCGATAACCAAGCTGTGTGCGTACGGGCACGTTGCGAGTATAAAAGCAAACGGTAACAATGTCGGGCGTGTCCCGGTTGGTCGGTGTCCCAATTTCTCTGCTCGCTGAATCGCGATAAATCGCGCGGCGGCGCGGCGGCGTGCGACCGAGGCGGCACTGCGTCGCGACGATACTATTCGGCATTCGATTTTATTACGACGGCAGTCAGGTGCCGGTTATTGGCATTGGGCTGATTTACGCGATCCTGCGTGATCATGATCGACGATTGCTGGCGAGCGCGATGGTGGACAGAACGGTGGTTCGATCTCGTGGATACTTTGGCGTTGAAATTTGTAACTTTTGTGTAATCTTCTTTTTCTTCTTTGTTCGGGGAAAGGTGGCTGCCAATTGAAGGAAAAATTCTTTATCCGAAGGGTAATGTAAAAATCGTTTGCAACTCGGTATTTTATCAAACGGTTTGCACATGGACGAGCAAGTTTCTACGAATGAATCGTCGAAGATACGGAGCGTTAAAAATCTCGAGGGAAAATCGATTTCGCGTCGGAAGTACGATCGCGACGACGATCTCTAAATCGTTTAGGAGGAAGCAACCGCGACGTAGAAAATTCCACCTCGTAATTATGTGGAATCAGACGTAACGAAAGAGAAGCTTAAAGCCGACTCGAGGCAAAATTTTCCAAATTTCGTCTCTTCTACGACGGTTGTTTCAGATTCTATACTGTAATGCGACGTTCGTTGTATGTTTCGAGAAAATAACGTTCACCGCATCGGGATCCCGTTGAATTAAGCGCGAAGCGTGGCCGTGAGCTGTCCGGATATGTGCAGAAGTGTGGTAAGCTCGAGATAGCAAGAAACGTCGTCACGTCGTGAGCATCCTTACAATGGAAACTACTTAACCCTCCGCTTGCCCTTGTCCTAATCTCGTTTAAACGCGCACGAGGCCCAGCACACGTTTTCGTCGTGGATCGACCGGCTACTCGACCGAGACGAGATTCAGTTGAATCAACAAAGCGTTGGCTTACGTCGACTCGTCTAAACGGCTAAGCTGCCGCGCCGTTCCATCTTCTTCCGTCTTGCATGTTTTCGCGCAAACGAGAACACCGCTATACCGTACCACAGCTGTATTATACCGTAATAATTAATAACAATTACCGTTGAGCTACAATTTCCAAGCACCTTCGACGTGAATTTACTTCGTCGTTTATGTCAGTAATTTATCAATTAGTGATTTTTGTATCGTCGTATTGGCGCTTTGAAAGAATCGAATCTCTCGACCAACCGATGGAAACGAGAAAAAAAGATGCGAATGTCGGATAGAGCGAAAAATCTTCCAGTCTATCGAAACTGTACTCGTCCTTGTCCAAGAATTCTGCAAAGTCCGCGATATCATTTTAACGGGGATCGATCAGCCACTCGAGCGCTGGCAAATTCGATTGGATCGACAAAGTGCTGGTTGCCGGCAACCCCCAAACGAGCTCGTTTCGTCGCAGCTCCCAGCGTTGGTTAATAAATGTTTCGTAAAAACAAACCGCCAAAGTCAATCTGCTTCGTCGCGACTATTAATCGAGCCTGGAATTCGCGATTTAAACGTTAAAAAACATGCGAAGCAGCCGTGGCGCCCGGGCCGAACAGACCGAGCACGTTTGCCTGACGGGTAAACGAATTAATTTGTCAACGCGATTCAGCAGAGCGCGAACGAACAGCTCGAGTAAGAGCACGCTTGTCTCGCGTCGTTCCTAATTTCGTTAGTTCCGATGAAACGACGACAAATGGCCAACCGTTGCCTCTGCCGTTGATCGAATTAATATCTGATCTCTCTAGCGAATTTCCCCGAGAACCTGTTCAATGGAGAAAATTTCATTACGCGTGGACTGGCACTGTGACTCGTTCGTGAACCTCGTTCGCGTTGAGATTCGGAATCGGACGATACGAGATTTCCTGAAATTTCTCGCGTTTCTCGAAGCAATTACGATTGGTAACGATTTGAAAACTATTCCGTGGATGTTACGAACTTGACTCGTTGTTCAGGGCTAAGTTGGAAAGTTGTTATACGCGAGATGTCGCAGATGTCGTGTACCGTAGTTTGCTGGCAAGAGCAGAGGGAATCGGATGGAAAAGGTCGGTTCGTTTGTTCCTATACCTTTGCCTGTTCTTGCTGCGAGTTCGCACGAAGCCCGCGAGATGTTATTACGCGACTTTGCCAATTCGCCCGAACGATTAATATCGTCGTCGTTTGCATCGTGCAGCTTTCCGATTCGATACGATTTCGCTGGAATGAAAAGTCAAAAATATATTTCCATATATATATATATATATTCATTTCGTGAGAAACGAAAAATTCGAGAAGAGCCAGGAAACTGAAATCTTCGAAGAATAACTTCACCTTGTTAAAGGGAATTTTGCTCTTGTCAAAGAGAAAGAGGATTGTTTTTCCTTATCTTGTTGCCGAACTCTCGGCAAATGAGAGATTTTCAGATCCGAGGAATCTTCCTTACGAGCTACTCGATACACAACTACGGCGCGTTTAAATGTTCTGTGTTCCCGAAGCTCCGTTACTCGTCTTTTTATCCTTCCTCGATTCCTTCGGGTTTTCTTCTCGTCCCAACAAACCGACCATAAATTAAGGCTATTCCGCTCGTCTTGCCCGCCATCTCGGCCAGGCTATAAATCGTACAAAATAACAGATACGAATTCTATGAAAAACAGGCAGCCTGCATTTTTCCGCCTAGAGACCACTTGCTTAATCCACTTTCTCGAACAACGTCCGCGGATTGCTTTTCTTCCGGTTGTTTGCTTTCCGCGTTTTAATCGTCTCTCGTTTTAGCTCGCCTGCGTACCTGCTTGGATCTTCGAGGTAATGGTCTGCGATAAATCGAGACACTCTCTTCTCCCATATTCTACGCGCGTATCCGCTGAGAATTTGTTTCCAAGTTGAATCTCAACTTCTACCAACGAGTATCGTTGGTCATCCTCTAGCGAATTCATATTTCGCGTTATGTGGCGCGGAATAGTTTTAGATCGTTAAAAGCAACGAAAAAGATCAACGCGTAGCGCATAAATGAATTGGGCTACGCGAGAGAGCGCGCGTTCCATATTCGCGTCGCATAAATTCACCGTGAAATAAACTCTTCCGGCTGGGATGTTTTTCCATCCGCAATTTCGACGATTTACCGAGGTCCATAGGATCGCGCGCGTAAATTTCACGAGCGGTGGACGTCTCGCGAATCTGCTCGGTTCCCGACGAGTCCGCTCGTAAATTTCGCCATGGACGTTGCGATATTCGCGCGGAGAGCACAGCCCTTCGGGGGGTCCAACACCGACGATGCTCCACTTTCGAATTGTAGGCCAACCAAGTGGTAGATCTTCAACAGCGCGGAACATTCGAGCGTCCCCGAAATTTGCATATCCCACTATGAATATTCGACACCCTTTCTCGACGTGTTTCCGCGCCAGCGGACACGGCGTTTCTTCCGAAAATAGCCGATTTTTTTTATTACGCTCGCTGTATCGCGTTTCTTCTTTTCTTTTTTTTTTTTTTTTTATATAACGCCTCTTAGTTGATGATACGCGATGGAAGATATTTGCAAGGTTCTATGTTTTCCGAGTTACGTTCTTTTCACGTTATTTCGAATGCATATTTCCTGCCGTTTCTATCTTATATTTCCTCTAAACATCGCAATTTCCCTTCTATCGTTTCAGTTTCTGGCACAGTTTCTATCCCTTTGCGATACACAGTCTTTTCGCAACGTTTCTCCTCCATTCTTCTTGACTTTCATGAATTTTTCTCTTCTTGTTAAAGACGTACCACAATCCTTTCTGGTAAATTGTATTTTGCCCTGAATTATGTAGGATTCCCACGCGTATTGCCCAGCTACCAGCCATCCCCTTTCCCCCGTCCTTCTTGTCTTCTTCGTCCGGGGAGTAACAGTCGAGAATTTCTCCGTTCGTTTCAGAATGCAGAGTAATTTTAATTTTATACGTGATATACGTTTTTTTTTTCGCGATGGGACCTTTTTCCATTTTTTACTTGATATTTTTAGTCGCGTAGAACGTCGACAAATCGATGGACCCGAAAAATGCGTTGAAAAATATTGCGAAAGATTGGACTCACTCTGTGGAACTCGAAGCATGACCTAGTTGTTAGTTAGACGAAAAGCAATAGTTCTAACTATTTTACCTTCGTCGCAGGCCTTTTTACTTCGTCCAATTATCGATGGATAGATAGAAAGGATCGTCTTCTAAATTAAATCGACGACAGGAAATGTAATTTAAGAAATTCTGAAATTCAGCGAGTCCATAATTCATAATATCGGCCATAATCAGGTTGGTGAAATCAAGTTGTCGCGTGATTATTCGCGCGTCGACGACCACCGAAAAAACAACCTTTGACAATTTCGATTTCAAACCTCGTGTTTCTGCACGTCAACGCGACAGACCGTATCTCCGAGGAAATTCACGCTCTGTTCGTTCCTAATTGTCGATTATTTAAATTTCATCCAGTTTCGAGACAGCTCTTTGCTCTCTGCTCTCTCTCTCTCTCTCTCTCTCTCTGTCTTTCTCTGTCGCACCAACCGATAACGTTCCTCCTTCTTATATCCCGATACACCAACACACTTCCGGTTAGCTTTCGTTCACTCTACTGCCGAACGAATTACCTCGCGGGAACGAGCTATACACATGTATGTCTCTCTTTCTCGTGTTATTCCGTTTCGTGGCATTCAATTCGCATCGGTTTTCCCTCGGCAAGGACGAATATTTCATTGAACGTCCAGCTTCGTCACGGGTATTGTTAAACGATTTCTATTCGCCCCCGAGAATACAGCTTTTTAACGTTTTGTTTGTTCGAGGATATGGTACGATTTTTGAAAGGGAGACGTAGCGTGTTGCGAAAATAGGGGGGGGGGTGCTGTTTTTTTTTTACTTCCAGCGAATTTTTGAATAAGAAATTGTACGCGAGAAACGTGTCGAATGCGATACACGGTTCTCGCAAACTTTTTACACAGTGGAGAACAGTAACGCTCGAATAAAACGTTAGTCACGTTTCTTCTTATTAATTATAATATATTTTCTTGATTATTTAAGGGTGCGAATAGACGCGCACAAGCGTGAATTTTGTTACGAATTAAACGTTGTTGGGAGATATCAGCGTTTAAACGGTACACAAGTTCCTATAAATTATAAATCTGGTCTCTAATCACAGGCAACTAGGATGTCTGACCACATACGATCCGCTTTCACTTGAACCTTTTTCCCTCCTTTTCTCTCAAGCTCCTTTACCTTCTCCTCGTACAGAAATTGCTTGGTTGTAATAATACTCGTTCCTTTTCTCTATATGTACGCGACGGCGTTATTTACTGGAAATTGCGTGGCTGTTATTTCCAATTAATTAAGATCGTTCAACGCAGATCTTGGAGCGAAACAGCGATCATAGCGCCGATCACAATGTCTATTTGTTAGCGAATTCCGTTTCTCCCAATTCGGACGAGCCATCGCCTAGGCGCCGCGATATAATTTTTTCGCTCGAAATACACAATCGATCGGTGGAGCGAACAAGAAATTCGCCCGGGGACGCAACCTCGTTAAATTAATGGACGCTCGTGCAAAACGGAAACCGCAAATAGCTGCGGCCATTTGTGGTTGTCGCCGCGATACGATTTCGCTCGCGTCATCGAATCGCTTGATCGGTTTCCGGCGAGGCACGCCGTTACCTTTCGATAGGGACGTGCGTCTCGAATTTTCGAAGCACAGGGGGATATTTTCGAGAGAGCAAAGTATCAGGTTGTCCCGAAAGTTTCTTTCCTTTTGTAAGGAAATAACCTCTTTTCGTTTTATATTATTTTATTCAATCGCGTACGATCTATTTCGTTCCATTTCTATTATTACGATCACACGTGATTCGACAAAAATAATATAAAGCAGAGAACGTGGCGCATTCGTTATTTCCTTACACGACGAAAGAAACTTTTCGGACAACCTAATACTACCGTAGAAGAATACCGTCACGTCGTCATTTTGCTAACTTTAACTAACGTCATACTCTCTCTCTCTCTCTCTTTGTTGAAGTTGAATAATAGAGATGTCGAGAGAAGTCGAAGAGAGACGAATAGAGAAATCGTTGAACACGTTCGAGAGTTCTTTTCGTTACAGAACTTCAGGCAATAATTAAGTTCTTGTGCAAACAGCGATTAAGCACAGTGCGATTCGTTCGTCAAGAAGCAGAGACAAATTGTACGCGTAATTCATGCCGGTGACGTAACTCGAGGATCTCGCTGGCATCTTAAACGCAATCATTGCGTTGCCATTCACGTAGACGCCGGGGTATATGCGACTGCATTAGCGCAAACAACCGGACACTTTCTTGCGCTTATTTATACCGCATGGCCGCATCCCGATTTCCGTACACGTAATATGTTAATGCGAGTTTAGGCGACGCAGCGGGCTGGCGGAACAACTGACCCGAAACTTCAGGACGCGATCGCGAGAATACCAAAGGCGTTCCCTGCATCTTTAGAATGTTCCTTAAATATTCCATCGTTCAAGATCCGCCAGATTTTCCGCTATCTTTTGAAATAATTTCGAGTCTAAGTCAAACATTAGAAAATATAACAAGACTGTACGAAATTTCTGCAATCGTTGTTCTTTTGAAAGGATAATAGGCATAACCGAGTTGAAAGCTTCGCGCTTTGCGACTTTCTACGAGGGCAATGTGAAGTCTTGGGACATTAAAGATACATTAAAAATCTTTAAAACTAGCGTGGATCAGGGATGGCGCTAATTCCGACCCAAAGTGTTAAGCGAATAGCGAGAGGAAGAAGCAACGAGATTGGCCAATTTTCAAGGATCTTGGGACTGGTAGAATTAGGACAGTGGTTCGAGATAGAAGGAAGGGGTCATTTAGCATCATCGAGTTCGGTTCGCGAGTTCACTTTCTGGGTTACCCTCCAACTTCCCGTACCTCCGCCGAGATGCGAAACTTTTCCCGAGTGTCGAAATGCTTTCCCGAGAAAATCAAATCAAGAAATATCGTGCTTTTTGGGAAAGGTGCTGCTATTGGATCAATTTTGTAAAAAAAAAAAAAGAAAAAATACTCTTATCGTCGTATCTTGTATTTATACGCTGACGTAGAATTTTCCATATATTTAAAAGAAAAAAGACCTTGTACACTCCAGAGTGATACATTCCACCCTTCACGCCGTCACAGGTATATCTTTTCCACCAACGTATATTTCTTTTGCGCCTGATCGGTTACCACGGTACCGTTAAATTTTTACATCTCTTTGTTACAACGTCATTTCACGCTGCTTAATCGAAAAATGTCTCTTTTTACCACCGTTTCACATTTTTGTATGACACAAAGTATGACATAACGCACCTGTCTGTCTCTCACGAAACGACTTATTTTCCACGTTGCGCGAATATACAGCAAAATGGAACTTTTTCGAAGAAGAAGAAAAAGAAGAGGAGGAGGAGGAGGAGGAAGAAGAAGAAGAATATCGTGCAATTTTCAGTGTAATCTAGAGAACGCCCGGCTAGAACGATCCGGGGAGATGCGTTTTCAGATAACAAGCGAAGGCTGAAATTGTACCAAGAGTCCCATCGCGTCTCGAAGAGTTTCAATGTTGGAATTGGTTGGAACGAGCGGAGAGATCGCGCGGGTCTCGGAAGACTTTCGCGATATTAAGGGAAAAGAGCCGGTCACAGCTCCTTCAACCGAAATCGTTGTCCCAGTTCCGTGGAATCGCTGCCAGCGTACAAAAGCCAATTTCTTACGACTTTCTAACTTTCCACGCCAAATTTCTTCGTGTACTTCAAACTCGACGCGTTACGCTACCCGTACACGGTCGCAATGGAAAACTGAAATCTCCTTTATAACGTCGCTTCCATATTGTCGAGCTCGTGTCTTCGAAGAAACTTCGTTGTCGCGCATACGCGAGGACCAAAGGTACGGGAACGTTCCTGAAAATGAAATTCTTGTCCCAGATTCGCCAGTAATCCCGAAAATTCTCCCTAGTCACGCAGTTTCGTCCGTTTTCACGAAGCCGCGCGACCCCTCTGCCATATCCGCCGAATGCGTTACTATCGTCCGATGTACGATTTATTAAATTATTTACGGGTGGAGCGAATTCGAATCTTTCACAACACGATGACGTTTTCCTCGAGGCGACGAAAGACGACACTTTAAAACGTCTTCTAATTTTACGGGTCGTGGGATTTTTATCTCGTGATCGGTGCAGGTGCTCTCAAGGTTCGTGTTCGTCGAGAGTAAAACACTTATGCCAAGTACTACGGTATTCCGCGTCATGGTGGTAGGTTAAGAGGAATATGTTCTCTCGTATCGCGGCGATGCTTTTGGTATTTATGAATGGACTTTCGGGATGGAGCGGAGCGGTGCACACGCGCTTTGACGCTCTCGAAGAATGGTACACTTAGAAATGGGGATAAATATTTGATGCGGTAAATGGAACACTCTTGGTTGTGGTGTAGTGGTACTTTTATCATCGTAGGTACGTTTTCTTTTCAGGCTCCGACCCTTGGTATTGATACGGCGGAAAGATACTTTAATTGTCCGAGCGACAGCCTCCTTTGCATCGCAGGTTTGATATCTTTAATAATTTACGATTAACAGGGAAATAGGTCCTATAACGTAAAAGGAATGCTTTTTCATTTATTACGCGTGTAATTTTTGAAAAACAACGTACTCATTTTCCTACAACTCTGTAAATAAAATATCTTTTATTATATCGCTTCTTCGTAGCGCAATAACGTCATCTTCCCTTTACAAGCAAATTTGACTTCTCACAGTTTGCCATTTCTTTGCGAATACGCTCCTTGTACTATTTTAGTATTTCGACTCCCGAAAGACATTTTTTTTTTTTTGCTTCTATCGTTACGAAACGTTCGATGTTTCTTATTCGACTGCGTCCAGTGTTATTTAAAAGATACTTTTTCGCACATTTGAGACAACTCTAGAAAAACAACTCTGTAAATGGAATATCTTTTATTATATCGGTTCTTCGTAGCGCAATAACGTCATCTTCCCTTTACAAGCAAATTTGACTTCTCACAATCTGCCATTTCTTTGCGAATACGCTCTTTGTACTATTTTAGTATTTCGACTCCCGAAAGACATTTTTTTTTCTTTTGGCTTCTATCGTTACGAAACGTTCGATGTTTCTTATTCGACTGCGTCCAGTGTTATTTAAAAGATACTTTTTCGCACATTTGAGACAACTCTAGAAAAAGATTTGTTAACCCCTTTTCCAAACTTTAAAAAAGGACGTACATCGAACAAAGAGTATTCGCACAATAAGCGGTCACAAATTCTCAGAACGTCTCGAGAAGCTGACGGAATCGTAAATCGCGATATCGGTCAACGAGTTCCAACCTAACGTTGTGCCGTCAGCGTCAAAGCCGCCCTTTCCTTCGGTTTTTTTCCGGTCTCTGGACGGAAGATTGCCCGGAGGATCGAACCGAGAAGTTTGAAGAGCGTCCCACAGAGAAGGAAAGGAAGATCCGAATTGCGAAATTTTAGTGGAACCTCGAATAGAAATTGAAACGTCCACTCGGCGGACCTTTGTCCTTTCACTGTCGTTCTTCGGCTACGTTTCGCGTTTCACGCTTTACCGATCAAAGAACGCGGACGGCTCGCGAATATTTCGCTGTCATATGGCTCTCACGAGTCGCCAGAGACTAGAAATCGAAGAGGAACGAAATCGTTCTTTCGAACAGGTTAGTTCAGGTTTGAAACGCGGAACGTTTGAAACGTTATTCGAATATCTACTACAGTCATCGATGTATCAACGGATCGATAGATTATATCGATGAAAGTAACAACTGCCAGAGCGAGTCACGGGCAAAACTATCTATCATACGAGTCGCGCTAAGCAAGGTGTACGCGATCTCTGTCCCTTGTCAATTACAAATCGAGGAAACGAGACTTACGTCGTTCTATGGGGGAACTAGCCGATTGTAAAGTTTACTGGGAATAGTTTAGCGAAATTGGATACGAGCATACCGGCTTCCATACGAGCTGGCGAGCCATCGGGCACAGTTTTGCCCTGGGACTTCGGCGTACCCTCGCTCATGCTTCTGTCCACGTCTTCGATGCTTGGATGCTGAGTTAAAGTAAACCGCCTCTTGCAATCGCCACCTAGGCGTCTTCTCGTCTCCTTGTTTACGACCCAGAACCCGCCTTCCCTTCGAATTCTTCGATCGTACTTGGTTCAACGGCACTTGGTCTCCTTTCGCGCGACTGTCCCTCTCTGCCTTGTTCGTAGCCTTTATGGCAGGTAACTAGGTATTTGGCACTTGGAATCGTTTCTCTTCGAACTCCACTAGTCACTTTAGTCGACGAGTTCTTGCTCTCGAGAACGGGTCGAGAACCACTGTCGAGATATTTGACTTCTTCTCGAAAGAGCAACGTTAGTCGGAGAAAAACGACGGAACGCACGAGCCGGGGACGACGAGGCCGGGAGGAGTGACGGCTACACGCTCGCCGGGGCCCGGACGAATCTCGCGGAGGGTGTGTTGTCTCAACGCTTCAGCCTCGTCTTCCGCATCCCTCCTTCCGTGGCACACGGGCTTGGGTTACGCTTGTCGTGTCGCGGTGTCACAAGGTCACGGGATCAGCGACGGGATCGGCTGGTCTAGATCGAAAGAGAGGAGCCGCACGCACGCAGCCAGTGCCGGCTGGTCGCTCGGTCGCGCACGCTCCTCTAATTAAACCACGTCGGAACGACGATCCCCGGAAGTGCGCGTCTGTGTTCGGGAGGATCGATCGTTCCGATTGCCACGGAAGCGCATCGACAGGTACACGGAACCAGGTAGATTTCTCTCTTTCCTTCCTTCTTTCTCTCCTTCTGCTCTCTCTTCTCCTTCTTCTCCTTCTCCTTCCACTTCTGCGTCGGTGCTCGATAGAAAAACCTTTTCCTCGGTTGGTCAAATCGTCGAGTACGGTTTTTAAAAAAATACTCGGCGAGCGAAAGCTCGAAGGATGCTCTCGTGGAGGCTAACGGGAGAGAATAACGACGCAACGAAGACGAGGAGGGAATCGACGAGCAGCCAACTGTAGGTCACCACCCCTGGACGCTCGTCTTCCCCGTGGCTCGGATGCTGCGGAGTGCTGGAGCACCTTCGCCACCCTCTACCCTGTTCCCCCTCTCTCCGTGTCTCTCCGCGACTCGCTCGCGCTCCACCGCTCCCTCTATCTCTCCTCTGTCTCTCCTTTTCTGTCCCAGCCGCTGACGGCGCTCCGGTCGTCGTCAGTCGGTCGGTCGGTCGGTCGGTCGGTCGATCCGTCGATCCGTCGGTGTGTCTGGTTCCGCTGTCAGCCACCGCGGCTGGATTCGTCTCGGGCGTGGAACGCGACCGAGCTCTCGCTTCCGCCGATAGACGCGCACGACGACACGACCCGCTACACGACCATTCCGCGACCCACCACGGACCACACCATCAACGAGACTACGGCGACAACGAGGGTAGGTTTCCCTCGCGGAAAACGGGAAAACGTCGACTGAGACGCGGTCGAGGAGAGGACGTGGCCCGAGAGGGTTTACTCGAACGAACACTCCCGGCTTTTCCAGGCCTCCTCCTCTCCTCACCTCCTCGCTGCGCACGCTCCATCCGACTCCCTGTTCCTGCTTCCCCTCTCGTTTCCCTACCCTTTACCCCTCTCTGTTTCGCTCATCCCTCTCGCCCTCTCCTATCCTCTTCCTCGCTCTTCCTACCTCCGCTTCTCCCCCTATCGTCCACCCCTTTCCATCTTCTCCTTTTATCTCGTCACTCTCTTCCCTCTTGGCTCGCCACCCTCCGCTACCCCTCCGTTTCTCTTCTCTCCCAACCGACCCTCTATGTATATCCAAAGCCTTGCCTTTCCCTTCCTCGCGTTGGCATCTTCTCTCGCCCTGCGTAGCGTCTACGCTTCTCCCAGCGTTTGTTAGTTCGCTCGCACTCGCGCGAGCCAGCCGCGACGCGGCGCGTCCCGGGCGTTCTCGGCTTTTCCACCCTCGAAGCGCGCACGCGTCGCTGCAAACCCGGGCATGTCCTCCTTTCTCTCGCTGCGGGACTTTCTTTCTACCTTTTTCGCTCCTGCAGCTTCGAAAGTTGGAGCGAGATCGAACGAACGTCGGACGAAGAGGCGAGGCAAGAGGGTGGTCGCATCCCCTTTTTCCTTCCGCCTCCTTCCGTCGATCCTGTTTCCTCTCCTCGCTCTATTTGCACCTTTTCGTCTTTCAATAACTTTATTTCTTTTTTCTTTTCGTTTCTTTCTTTTCTTTTTTTTGCAATTCCACGCGCAGACGCGGCTGCAACATCTTTGTTCACCCTCTACTCGTTCCTGGAGCGTTTCCTTCTTTATTTCGCCTTTGAAAAACTCTTTGCTACTTTCGATTCGGTTATTTTCTCCAGTCCGCGTGCATATTTCACCGCCGTTCTTCCGGTGTTCCCGATTGGCGTCACGATGTTGCAAGTTGCACGCGTGGCATCGTTCGTCCCGGTCATACACGCGTGGCATCGTTCGTCCCGGTCATACACGCGACCTCTCCCTTTGACTTTTACTTCATTTACCGCGTAGGCAGGTGCGTGGGACTTGTTTTTCCGGTCGCGAAACTCTCCTACCGGTAGTTTCGCCTTATTTTCTTCCTCGGCTTCGCGTCCCTCCCATCCATCGTGCGTCTTCCTCCTCCTCCTTGCGTTCGTTTTACGCGTTTTGTCAGTCCCGTTTCCCCTTCCCATTACGCGTCCAATCTTCCTAATTTCGCTACCGAATATCTCGTTACCCGTTCCATCGCCTTTCTTCTCTTCTTTCTTTCGTTCGTTTTTCCACGTGCGCGTACTAAGCCCTTCTCTGCCTTCTTACGAACGCTTCTTAACTTTCCTTCTCCCTGGCTAACTCTTCTTCGTTTCGATCGACCTCTTCCCTCCATTTATTCCATACGTTCGGGTTGCCCTCTCGCTGCTAAAAAGTTTTCCACCTTTTCGTTTCGCTGTGTACATACTACCTTCGAAGCTCATGCAAATCGTCTTCCGCCATCCTGCAGGAATATTCCGGTTCGATTCACCGCCGTCGTTGAATATTTTAACCGTTGATCAATTTCAACCGTTCCGCAAAAAGAGAAACGACGTACGCCGCAGCGAATTCTTCCTGAATTTTCTACGGGCCGTTGTTCTCTGTTCGCGTTGGTCGATCGACGAATCAGCTGCATCCTTTCTCTCCGATTGTTGCTTTTTCGGTTCAGTTTTCTCTCTCTTCTTTTCTTTTTCTTTCTTTACGAGCGTGCAAAGTTACATCGTTCTGACGAAAGAACGATCGTGGAGGATACACGGAAGCTGTTACGGAGAAAATGACGCGTGAAAGGTTGGACACGGTTCTTGTCACTGTTAGTTAGTCGTCGAGCTTGCGCTTGCTCTACAACCGTTTGCCTTCGGTTCGTCCCTTTTCGTCGCACTTTGACTCCTCTTCTTGCTCATTCGTCAAACGCCAGGCCGTTTTGTCGGTTGACACGAAATCGGACAACGCGACGCGTCTCTCGTAATTTCGGCGAAACAATCGGAATCGCTGGATGCCAGCTCGAAAGCAGCGAGAATCTCTCTTTAAGCGAAATCCTCGTTCAGATCTGCCGCGGAAAATTGCCACGGTTGCTTCTTTTTGTTCGATTAATATACCGTTGTTCGTACGAATTGCCTTTGTTTCTCTTTTTTAGCTTTATTTATTTAATACCAACGGGCCGATGTTACGATATAAAGACGTACGTCGTCGCACGTTAGTTACTTTCAGATCAGATGTCTACGACCGGTGGGTAGTGCCAGGAGACGAGCCGGGATAGCCAGGAATTTCATTTGCGTGGAACGAGGAAGGTTAAAATTTGCGATTTTCAGAAAGAATTTAATACGACGAACTCGGAGAGAAAGCTGTTCGTTTCTAAAATTATCCTCGTTATTACCGATCTTCTATTTTCAAATATTTCGAACGTTTTTCACCTCGAGTTCCAAGAAAAGAAATCCAAAGTTGCCTCGTTAAAATAAGCACGTCACATTGCTTTCTCGTCTTATCGTTCTTCCAGCACGACGAAATGGTCGGCGTTGTATATCGCGTCTCGTGCTCGAGATATTCCAGGTAAACGAGGATCGTTGCGGAACGCGCGCGGGGAATCGAACGCGAGCGAGCAGCGCGCAAAATTCCGCGCGATTTCTCCTGTTACAACACCATTTGAGCGACGCGGCTTAATGCGGCTGCAGGGGGAAAAAACCGCGCGTTATTTCCTACATAAAGCGCGATATTTATATCACGAAGCGTGTATGCGCGAACCAAAGCCTACAGCTTAAGCTCAGTATGAAACGGCGTTCGATCGAACGTTCGTTCTCGTTTAACTCTCGTCGAAAGTGCGCTAGAAATTTTGTATTTCGATTGGTTCCGCTTTTTAACCGCTTCTACGTTCATCTCTCCCCTTTCTCCTTTTTTTCTTTCTTTCTTTTTTTTTTATCGTTACTCGCCAATTTATACTTTGCTTTCAACTTGTAAATCGCGAAACCACGACAGTGGCAGCTGAATATTTACCGTAGAGAGCATTTTACGCGTATATTACGCGTGTTCGAATACCTTCGTGGGTCGCCGTATATTTAAACAGAGATTGAGTATCGCTAGTTCTGGCGTTAAAGTTGTGGCGAGACGATATCCCCCATTAATTTAACCGTCGTTCTTGAAAACGATGATTTACACGAGGCTAAAGATTCGTCTTTCGTGTCTTAAACTACAATTTCTCGCGAAATCACGACGCCGATCGTTCTCCGTTTTCTTTAACCCGCCGCCGGCAAAAAGGATCGGCGTTTCAATTTGCCGGAAATTCGACAAATTCCGGCCGGTTTTTCACGCGCTAACGACACCGCAGAGATTTATTCAGCCCGAGCAGCAACTCGTTTCCGGATAAAAGTTCTTCCACCTTGGCCCGGTGGACTATCTCCGAGATAGTCTGGCAAATTCTTTCCTCCAACGACGCTTCCTCGGCGCTCGTTCGCGTGATATTTTACAATCCCAAAATCGTAACGATCCGTATGAAACGAGACTGCCTCGACACTAGCCTTACCAGGCCCGGCCGAGTCACCGATCTCGACATTTAACATTGACAATTCTACGTTCGTCGTTATTACTTATTCGCCTGATTTTACGCCTAATCAGTTTCTCGATTCTTTTTTACCTGAATTTTTATTACAAATTTACCTAAAGTCGGACGAACGGAAGGAATAACGACGAATGCGCAATCTTGAATTAAATTTCGGAACCGGTCGTTCGAACCGGAGATTCCTTCGGTCAGCGTGAAATACTCGCGTTCTTCTTCGGGCGAGTAACGCTTGGAGAAGGTATATCTCCGAAATTTTGTAAACTTCTGGAATTGTCAAAGGTGGGATTTTGCTCCCGCCCTGAGAATTAGATATCGAAAAGATCGAACTGGTATCTAGGGGTTGCTCGGGAAGACTCGAATCTTTCTCGAAGATCGCTCGTGGCACGACCACGGCCAAGTTTCCACGATCCTGTTCCGCGTTTTTGATCCACGTTCTTCATCCCCTTAACGAAAACTCGAATAGCCAAACCCTTTCCCGCCGCCGAACGAATTATTTCTCGATTCAACGAACGCACACGACGAAACGGATCGTTTCTTTCACCGTGTTTCTGGAATTGGATTGTGAAAAATAGGGTTTGCTCGATACTCTGGCCATTTTGAAATGCTGCCAACGCGATCGTATCGGGCTATAACGACGGGCAGAGCGATGATCGTAAACGATGCAAAAAGCAGAGGATAATAAACCGTCGATCGTGGTTCGTTCGTTCCACTTGATAATTCCCTCGCGCTCCCCTGCGCCAGCCAGTTGTTTCACGGTAGAAACAACTTTGGGGAAAGCTCGGTCAACAGCACGGTTTACAGTCGGTGAACTTTGCTGCAACGCGACTGGATTCCTTGAAAAATCGTCCAACTTAGCTCGCTTCGCCTGCGAGTTATCGTGCCTGTCTCTTCGATCGGGAAACTGCGACGAGAATGAAAATTGTCGCGAGAGTCGCGTTCGCTCGGTGCGGTGAACCAAAAATTTAGGCGGTTCGCGCGCGCGAGAAATTTCGCGTTTGGCAGAAAATCAAAAGTATCGCGATCAACGTTCTGCCGTTCGACGGTTCGTTCGGATAAACTCGCGTAAGTACGATGCGTCGCGAATCAAATGGAATGGCCCTGGGCCAATAATTAATTCAGACTCGCGCGACGATCGTTTAATCTGTAACGCAATCTCGCGTCGCGTCGTCTCGCCAATTTTCCAAAGCAATCTCTCCGTTCAAACAAAGGCCTGTAAGTGGATCGAAATCATTCTCCATCCTCCGTTCGTTTTGTTCGTTTTATTTTTCTATTTTTTTTTTCTTTTATTTTCTCTTCATTTTTCCTAAATTTAGAAATAAAATTCTTCGTCGACGACGAATACGACGAAGATATTTTACAAAGGTATTCTTCCGTGCCGCGTGCAAATCGTAAAGAGATATTCAAAGTATAAAAGGCTGAGAATAAACGAGAATTCGTCGACTGAATATACTATAATCCATATATTATGGAAAGCAGTGCTGTACGTACAATGGCAACGACGGTAATCCGACTGGAAGGGAGAAACGGCGGTAATTAAGGCGTATCACCGGGCTGCATGGGTGGCGCAATCAAATGGCGCAGCCAAATCCCTCGGAAAATTGATAATAAATGGAGAACCGAGATCATTGTGAAGCATGGATCCCCGTGAAATTGTAAAGCTTCGTCAATGTAAACGTCGAACACGATGCTAGCCTCCTGCGCTGGTAGTTTGCACTGATTAACTTGGTCGAGTTGTTCTCCCGGAGGGTCTTCAACTTCCAACAGCGGTTTAGCTCGACTACTAACACGATCGCTGATCTTCAAACGATCCGTACACGACGCCACGAGCGTAATTGGATAAATTTATTTCCCAATCGAAAATATTTCGCCAAGAACGAAAGATTCTATATCGTTTTATTTTAAAATGACGCGCCAACGTTTCTTTACCTAAGAGTCGTAAGTAACGAAATAATCGTTTCCACAAACGGTGAAACAATTCTCTAGGAGTAAGATATTGAAAACTGATCCTCGGTCGACGAGCCAAACCAACCTATGCAAAGTATCCTGTTTAAGGCGTCCATCGGCAGTTTCGACTTGAAAGCGTAGCCAACAACAAAATCGTCCTAGGAAATTACACGAATTTCCTTCTCATCTCCGAGCCGTGAAATTTTTTCCAACAGCTACGAAACAACAGAGAACAGCGATGTAACCGGTTCGCGATTCGGTTAATTGCGTTCCGGCTGTTTCGACGGCGGTTAATAGCGAAACGGCGAGCGTACAAAGGAGCGGCACGATCAGGTAGCCAGTGGCGCTCGCCTCTTTCGCGGGGCAATTAGATTCAATTACAGGATCGCTCCACCGTAATTAGAACGACCCCGTGCTTTTCTGCTCGCCGCTGTTGCGTTTATCTCCGCAACTTGGGCGAATCGACGCCGCGTCGGGACGCTCGGCGTCTCGCCGAACAAATAGCGATGCAACCTTCGACGAACCCGGTCGTGCGAACTTGCTCCTTCGATTTTCTCCATGTTTCTTCCCTCCTTCTTCCCTTCTTTCCAACGTGCTCCCTCCTTCCCTTGACAAAATACCAGGCGTAGGCGTTGGAACGGAAGAGAAGACGAATTCGAAAAGCTGAAACGCGCGACGGTATCCGTAGAGTAATAAGAAGCGGCGTATCGCGGAATCTCCGCTCGCTCTGGCAACGTGTCATTTTAATTTTAATCGCGCGGACACTCGTCACGCTGGCTTTTTCGTTGCGCGATCGCCTTTGACGAAGGTTAGCCTTGTCCCCTTTGTGCTCCGCGTTGAATTCGCCCCGGGGTATACCGGGCAACAGGGTTTTAAGTATCTCTAAGTAATTTCGCTGGACTAGGTACCTCTTTGCAGCTTCGATAATTACAATCAACCTGCTTTCGTCGCCTATGCAGCCACGTAGATGCCAGCTTTCGCGTTTATCCAAACGTCTGTCCGTTTGGAAACGCGTTTAAGCGATAGCAACGATGGTTGGCCATGCTCGACGATCGGTTGTTTTGTTTGCGTCCAATACTTTTATGTCGCGCGTGCTTTCGCGGTAATTAAAACTCATCCCGATAGAATACGAAGAAGCTCTCGTCACCCCGTTGGCGCGAGAAGAAACGAACTTTGACTATCCGCATGGTCATCATCGTGTGATTCTTCCAAATGCCCCGAACAATCGTCTCCTCTTGCCCCATAAATTCGTCAGCCCTTCGACTATGTCGCGAAAAAGACATCGATCCCTCTGCAAAACGCGAAACCTGGCAACGACATGCCTCGATTCTGCATCCGGTTCCACCCGCCTTCCTCCCTAAGGAAACTTGGTTCCTTCGTTCGCGGAAACTCCATGTCGCGGAATGCAAAAGCCGGACGCTTTGAAATTCGACGAGAAAACAGGTTTCGATTCGGCCGAGCCTACGGATTGACGCAACTTACTCCTCGGCAGAGGCAGGAAAAAAATACCCGGCGCGGCCGAGGGTGTGCCGCGAGGTAGGAGAGGGCTGAAAGTAGGCCAGTGGGTGATCCGTCCACCCTGAGTCTCTCCACGCTTGCGTAACGTAACGTTTCCCGGCTTTTACGTCATCGTACGGGCCAATGACGTCACTGCCGACCACCACGCACCACCTCGCCAACCCCGGCCCGCCGGAAACACGGGGTTGGAGCATGGCGCCACGAGTCGAGGGATCCCTGTTCTTGCTCCCGGAGGAGCCAACCTGCCGTGCAACGGTTCCCCGCAGAATTCTCATGCGAGAAATTGAAAAATGAACGCGCCGGGAGTGGCAGGTTTTTTCGCACGAGCAACGGTGACACGGCGACGGCACGACGAAAATGAATCGTCGTTCGGTCTTACGGTTCTTCGAGTGCGCTTTTTATCCTGGTTTCTTCGAGGCACGATCGTTGGTACCTGATTGGAACAGGTCGCGGTTTCGTCGATTCGCGAATAAATCCTTTCGTCGTTCGACGAAACGACAAAAGTATCTTGATACTTGGCGAAGCCGGTCGATATTTCCCTGGGCTCCCGAGTTACGTTTGGTTGAAATTCTACCTCGTAATTTAAAATACGTAACGATGTACGTACGTACGTACGTACGTACGTAATTACGGCGTGATCGCAACCGGAAGCCTGACGCGATATTTAGGAATTTTTCTCTGCAAAATTCTCGCTTTCTGTTCGGGTTTTTCTCCGTGCGCTTATCCAAAAGTGAAAAGAGACGACCGAGAGGCTGGCGTTGAAACGCGAGGGTTCGCCATGCGAAAGAAATTCGGCGGAGCCATTAGCCGGGACGTGGAATCGTGGACGTGGTATTGCGGACGGAAAATACAGCGATGCGTATACGTTCGATGTTCGCTTGGTCGCAAATAACGTCGACGCGGCTCGTGCAACGTCTCTTTGTTCGATGCTTCCGCGCGCGCTTGCATCGAGGTCGCAAAGTTTATTTTACCGCTGTAGCGATCTTCGTTTTTCGCTGCTATTCGCTTTGCCTTTACGTATTACTATTGTATTGCAAAATCTTCCGTGTAGCCGAAAGGTTTCCTATCTCCGAACGTAATTAACGCTCAGCGCGGTGAAACGGTCTTCTTGTTCGACGAAACGAGACGAAAATCGTAAAGACGTAAACATTTAACAGCCAGGATAGCGAGGTTAACGACGATAACGATTGCACGATTCCTAGGCGCGATACATCTGCTGCATACGTAGCGTCGGTACGGCGCAAATTACTATAAGCGGCGTCTTATTAAAAATCTGGCTGAACGATAATCTGTCGTACAATTTGCGGCCCATAATTCGCCATTCAGAATGCGACCTTGCGCTCCAAAATGACACGCCACGCGTAGCTTAGTCATCGTAATCGTGCTTCGTGCGAGCAAGAAATTAAAGCTATGGAGCATAATGGTTCTAGGGAATATTTGCGACGCGATAAATCCAATCCTAGGGGTTCCAAGATTTCTCGAGATTTCAACATACGCGAAGGGCAAGATGTAGGTCCGTGGGCATTTGAAAAATTCTCTAAAATTCAGGAGCAACGCCCGAAGGTGGCGGTTAGCAAGCGACCCTCATCTTCGCGTATTCAAGCTCCATTAAGCCTGACACCAGAAGCTCCGTTGCCCAGGGCTATGGACCCGGGATAAGAACCCCCTCGAATTCCTCTTATCTGGGTCAAAGATATGCGCTCTATCGCCTCTATATACGTGTATACTCGTACATCTATATACACGAACGTACGGCGTGCATCCTGCACGATAAACATCGTTGACACGGATCATCGTGCAGGTCGACTTTTCGCGCCGGTCCACTCGTTTCCGATAACGCGCTGAGCGAGCCATTTGCAAAAGCGTCAACCGATTTGCGAGGGACGATACGCGTCAACGATCGACCGTTTGTTTTTCTCATTTGCCGCTTTGCTGCGATTTAGTTAAACTTACCATCGTACTTTGAGTTCGTCGAAAGTGAATTTCCGAGGTACGATGATTTCCAATTGTTTTTAGTTCAATGGGTTTTCCAGTTGAGTTGCGCGTAGGCCAAAACCCTGGATTCTCGAGTTTCAATGACTCCTCGGTCCCACCTCGCGGCTTTTACAATTTCTTTCTATCCCGACACCGATGTAGTCCCCGAACCCGAGCGTCTCGAATTTGAAAATCTGAACTGGCAACGTTTACGTTTATTTTATTTCGACCACTTTCTGCCTCCGACTCTCGGATTGTTTAATTTCTCTCTGATTATTTGCACATTCGGATTCGAACGTCTCTAGTATCCCAGCTTCCGCGATCTTATCATCTTGCAGACCTCTCGAAATTTGTTGTTTATTTTGCCCGCGAGATCCACGAATTTCTTGGCTCGAGATCGCCAGCTTCGGCCTCGTTCTCGCCAGCGTGCGAGACAATTTCCCAGCTCGCCCTATCCAAGATCTAGCAAAGTTCTTTCTCGGGATATCAAGTAGGAAACAAGGAACGGTTCTCGGATAAATAGTCGCGACTCGACGAGTCCAACCTGCTTCTGGGAAATTTCCGGTCCGTCGGTACGGAAATTCAGCGCGGTGCGCTCGCTCGTCGATGTTTTCCGCTCGAGCAAATAAACTCGGCCGATTTTCGCGTTTCCTCCCGTTCGCCGACGCCGGTACGCCCACAATTTCCAGCGTAGAGTTTAATCCGGTAAACAGTTTCGTCTCGCGACCCATTACCGTGAAGCGTGCTAATGTTAGGTAAATATTTAATAGCAGCTGAAACCGGTAAATAATTTCACGAGAACGAGCTTCGATGGTTGTCGCTTGGCCGCAGCCACCGTCGCGGCGGAGTCCGTTTTCCTCGTTCCACTCTGTTTGTCGCTGGCGTTTCTGCTATTTAGACGTTGATCCAAGATGTCGTTGATCCTCGAATCGATCTATATTTTTCGACGCGCCACGACGGAAAGAAAGACGAGACAATAGACGCAGACTGTTGGAACGGACGTGTGTACTATCTTGGCAATTAATAATCTTCGCTGTTGGAATTCGTTCACGACCATCAATTTTATTGGAACAACGCGAAACTTTGATGATTCTAATTCCACCTTAATTCTACGGGGACTGTAGATCGATAGTAACACGAAACTGGAGCAAATTGGAGGAAAGCTATGGAATCGTCGAGCTTGCGATATTCTCACGCAGTTTCCGACAGCCGAAAGTAGCTTCGAAATTAGAACAAGAATTTATCCTTACGAAGCTAATTTAATCGGCCGAGTTGTCGCGAGCTACTCCGTCCTCCGACAAAGTTTCCTCGAGAGGTCGTCCCTTGAAGCGGTCGGCGGTCTCGCGACGGTTTCAAACTGACCTTTCGCCGCAACGTAATTGTAACGTTCGTTCGGTATTTAGAATGCGATTACACGACGATCGAAGGGAATTTGCTCGGACGAAAGCCGGTTATTATAAGCGCGTATTCGAAAAGTGTGACTCCATTGTGATGCAACGTTCAACCGTCGAATCGAATTTGCATAAAGTTTTCCAAGCTACGCTTGCTGAAATGCAATTTGTATTCCTCGGTTCGACGGACGAGGAATTAATTTAACGCGGCAGATGCTTCAAGAATAGACCCAACACAGCGATTTTTCCAAGTTGAACGTCGTTCGAGTTGCCGCTTGCGTTGGAAATGCAAAAAAGATGGAACGAGTTTAAATCGCTTCGGATTGAGATCGCGGGTCTTCGAGTTGCGAGGAGTTCGAACGATCTTCGTGTTTACGTTGTAAAATTTCGGTCTGCTTCTATAGAAATGTCGTATCTTCGTCTTGGAAGATCCTGTACCTTCGAAGCGTGTCTGACAGGGACTGCGAGTGAATTCCAAACAACTCGAGTAGCGGAAGAAATTTGAACGAATAAATCCGTCGGAACGTCGGCTAGATTTAGCCCCGTGACACCTGTGATCGTCATTAACGTGGAAACGGAGTTAATTGGATGTACACGTTTTTATTAAAACGCACCAATCTGCTCTACGAGACTTCCGTCTTTACGCAACGAAGGAACTAGGAGTTTACGTAAGGCGACGAGGTAGCCTTTACAGGAAGCGACGAACCTTCGAGCGACTAATTGCGACACTTAAAAAATTGCGCGTACACAGACGGACCAAGGTTCGCAGCATTAGAACGAATCTTCGCGTAGAACGACGGAACTTCTCGCCATTTCGCTCATTTCCGTCTAATTTCGTGCGAACGTGCAGAATGTTGGGAAAATTAGCGGAAAGGAAATCGCGTCGATTCGAAGGTGCTCAAAGCTAATCGACGATCATCTGGCGGTATACGTGCGCGCCGGAAATGCACGTCCCGGCCGTTCTCCACCTGAAATAACTCTGGTCGATCCGTGACCTTAACCCTATGCACCTCGCCGCGCGCGTGAAACGTCGCCGAACCGCCACGTCGCTTTGATGTAGCGCGCAGCCGGGTCTCGGATGTCTGTAAGTCTGCCAAAAGCCGCGGCTTCTATCTATCATCGCGCGCTCTACGCGACGACAGTGCCAATAAACGCCACTCGACGCGAGAGTAGGTCAGGATTTCGCAGCGAGATACTTCGATCGAGAGTTCGTCGACGCGATTGCGGCTCGGTTCTTCCGACGTCTGTTGTCTCGTTAGCCACGTATCCGCCGTTTGTTTCGCGTTGCCGGTCTTACTCCGCTCGACTCGCAGGCTCGTTCCCTACCCGACGTTTCCGGTTTAGACGCGAACAGCGGATCTTCGGGTTTACCGCGTGTTTTTACGATGCAGCGTCGTAGGATTTGGATCAGTCGTGGTTTGACGACGAAGGATATATCGGGCTTAGGCGGGCTTAACTGGAAAATGGAACGAAGAACGAAGATCGCCGACCAGGAGAAGAAGGAGAGATCGAACGAACGAAAGCAATAGCCACGCAGTATGACGCGTTTTGCCAAGATTTAGTTTCGACGGTTTAGCGAGTCTCTTAGAGCTTAACGAATAAGAATATGTTTATATATATATTATTCGTTAAATTCTATCCTTTCTATCCTATTATTCTCGACTCTATGCGTCCAAGATTCAATAAACTCGGAGATAAAGCGCTATCCCAGGATCGTCGTCTTTTACACGCGAGCTTAAATCTCCGATCTTGAATCTTCCTCGTCTCTACGTTCTACTCCATTATTACGCTTCCACCGCTCCTCCAAGACGCCCGTAAATAAAGTAGCCACTACCATAAAAGCAACCGTAAAAAATTTCACAACTCTCGGTGAGATCTCAAAGGGAGAGACATTAACACGATCGTTCGACAGAGACGTAAAGATCACGAGCGAGAACGGTCCATTTTCGACTGGCGAATTGCAGCGAGAATTCGCCGTTGCATCGGAGGAAAGATATCTTCTTCCTCGAACTAACGTTACCTTCCAGTTCGCGTACGCGTCATTCGAGCAGGCCGGCATAAAGGTAGAGTTTCACGGGTCGGAACAACCAAATACGAATGATCCAGCGTAACGAGATACGGGGGCAGATAGTCGTTTCCGTCCACCTTCCATCAGCGGGCCGCCGCTCGATGAATAAGCCCGCGTCGTTTGATCCAATTCTTTCAAAAGCGTGCGACCTTTTGTTTGCCAAGCCACTTTCCTGCTTTGGCGTGGAACTTAGCGGCGCAATTGTTGTATCGTATCCGTAACACAGAGACTGAACGACGAGAAACGCGTGCCTCGTTAGGTGGTTCGACGAACGTGGAAATCCAAATCTCAAGGTTGTTTTTCCAGTTTGGAAAGGCGAGTGCGCTGCTATTAAATGGAACGAGCATTCGTGGGTCGGACCATGATGGTCCATGCGGAGTCTAATCCTTAACGCGCTAAGGAAGAGCGATCGACGTTTCTTCCTTAACAAGATCTTTTTTAACGACTCTGCGAATTTTCTCATCGTTGCGTTAACTCGTATCGCTGAATTTTTTTCGCAAAGACGACTCCATCGAATTTGGTGGTAGCCATTATGGCCATCGTCGTGGCTTAACCTACGGATACCAAGAGTCTTTTCTCTTCTCTATTAACGTCTTCTCGATACGATTAACAGCAAGGGATCCGACGAAAGAATGCGTCGCCGCGGCGCCATTGGATAGGAGGTACTTAACGAGATTAGACTGTAATAAAACGCCCGTAATTAAAGATGATTCGATTCGATGGACGAGAACCGCGTTGGCGCGGTCGCGGGTGCGGTTATGAGAAACTTTCCCGGAAGACTATCCGATAGATACACCTTCTCTCTCTCTCTCTCTCTCTCTCTTCCGCATTTCGCGTGTTTCATCCCTTCGCCTCCCCTTTAAAACCACTATTTCAACTAGCTGCAGCTCTTCCGTTTCCTTTCCACTGGCGCGCATATCTCATCTCATCCCATCCACCTTCCTCCTTCGTCCGTTTCCTTCTTCCCTAATTCTACCCGTCCCGCCGAGCTTCTTTCCCAAATTTCTCATCCTCCTCGTCGTCGTCCAGCTCGTGATGTCTCCGACCCACTATTCTTCGCTCTATCGCCTCTTTCTCCGTCTTCCTCCCATCTTTTCCTTATCATCGGTCGACGTACGATCCTTTTATCCTCCTGCACAGGCCCTGTCCTCCCTTTCTCGTCCCTATCGGTCAGAGCCTCCCTTCTCCGTCCCTCTTTCTCGTCTCTCTCGATTCATCGCGATTTCGTGCGGCGTTCTCGTCTCGTTCCAGGCCGGATCGATAGAGCGGAGTCTGCGTCTCCAATCCGCGCGTATATACCGCGTACTTTATTATCATGCGGTGCACCCGGTATATTCCCCGGATACACGGTACCCCGATGCGAACCGCGCCCGTTTTTCAGCCGGGAACGACAACCCCTCCGACAGAACATGTCGGCCAGCCTGCCGGAAACCACCGCGTCACCGGAAGGATCGCGCGTCACGGATACCGCCGCGCACTGGGGTAACCGCCATTCCACTCGTTGCATTGTAATTAATTATGTTCGACTGGTTGATGCAATTGGGCCGGCCGATTGATTATTAATTCTCCTTTCGTGCTTTAGCGATCCTGATATCTCGATGATCAAGGAGATTCTGATCGTTGAAACGTTCGCTTCGTACCGCGGAGTGTTTGGAATTTGGAGATTTCTCGAAAATTCCTTTCACACGGATCGACAGAAAACACTGAAAACTTTGTTGCGATCGATGGTAAAATTGTATCGTAATCGTCGTCGGTTTTAACGTTCCGTCATCGATGTCGTATCACCATACTCGGTTCAACCAGGGAATTCGCCTGCCACGAAAATCGAGACAGCACAGCGAATACCGGTATTAAGCGTACGAAACGCTAGATACATACAGGTATCAGGTTGTCGCAAAAGTTTCTTTCGTCTTGTAAGGAAATAACGGATGCGCCACGTTCTCTGTTTCATATTATTTTCGTCGAATCGCGTAATAATAGAAAGGGAAGAAAATGGATAGCACGCGATTCAATAAAATAATATAAAAGGAAAAAAGGTTGCGCGTCTATCGTTTCCTTACAAAAGGAAAGAAACTGAGTTTGTTCCGCGTTAATTACCACTGCGATTTTACCTCTAATTAACAAATGTGCTATCAAGGTCTCCATTTGCCGTTCCGGCTTTTTTCTACGAACGTGACGCTACCGTGTAACTTTTTCTAGAGAAGGGAGTCAAATTCTTCCGATACTTGAAAAATTTCACGCGAGACTGAAAAATCGATTCTGCGTGCGGGGAGCCGAGGAAATTCGACGTTCCAATTACACGGACCGGAACTCGTCGGCTGACGAAAACTTAATTGCGATCGCGCACCACCGAAACAGGGCCAAAGAGCTACGTGAAATGCGTCTGATCGGGTGGCAGAGGCGCTGCAGATGTAATTCCGATGGAGCACCGTTTCGGATTCTCTGGCACGGAAGTAACAAGCTCGTCTGACGGGGGCGTAGCGAACGCGTGATTCCGTGTAAGAAAGTTTCCCTTGGTTCACCTACGTGATTCCCTCTTATCCAATTTGATGTATCGGTTTCGCAACGACGGTCGAACGAGGACCCAAGTTACAAATCTTTCGAATCCAAAGTTTCTCGACTCCTGAACTTTTCTTCTCGTCGGCGTTTATTTTCTTATTTCCGATATCCACGATCGAGCGCTACGCTTCACGAAAATTCGCCATCTAACGACAACGTCTCGCGGATTTTAATCTCTTCTCCTCTTTAAAATAAAAGGTTGGACGGAAAAAGACGTTGTCCGATACCTCTGAACTGCTATTTTATACGCGTAGAAACTATCTGCCTCCCTCTCGTATTTTCAATTACGTCACGCTCTATATTACGTTGACCAAACTACGACGTTCGTCCTACATTCTGTAGCTTCCTTGATTTCCTCAAGATATCGTCTGATCAATCAACGGATACTAGGAGCAATCAGAGAAACTGTATGGGCATTCGTGCGCGAATAGATTCCTAGTGAGGTACAATATGCGCATACAGGCCATCGTGCACGCTGACCCAACACGGTTTAACGACGATCGATCCGGCGTATAGATCGCGGCGGGCTGCAGTCGAATATTCGGTTCACCAGCGACACGCTGCGAGATCGATGCTGCTTGTGCTTCGGCGACACAATTATTCGAATTAGAGATTGGCCGTGCTGTTTGCGTCAAACGTGCAATTAAATATCGTCTCTAAATGGTGACTCGACACGGGAATCCAGCGATACTTTAGAAAATATCTCGTACGAAGCGTTCCGTGCGATGAAACGAAATCCGTGCAAAACGGAATCGTTCCTCGATTGGAGAATTTTCATAGTGAAATTCGTACTACTACGTGTTCCTTGATCGCGGTGAAATACAGCCACGCAACCGGAATCGCTTCTGTAGCGTCGCAGACGATAATCGTATCGAGAAATTGGCTCGGACGAACGCCACGTGGTGCAAAAAGGGCGGCAATTTTCTCCAAAGTTATTACTTGGAAAGTTATCGAAGCAGTTCTAGTTACGCGCGTCACTCGGGTAGCATCGTCCCTTACACGCAGTTTACCGATCGTCGTTAAATTTCCTCGCGATTCTTGCCTCTCCTCGACGACGCTTCTCAGCACGCCGTTGTTCTTCTACCGATTTCTCGATACATATCTCGCGACCGCTACGAAACGCGTTCGCGGCGGCACTCGTCGTCGACGTCCCATCGATCTCGTCGAAACGATCGAAGGGAAAAGAGGCTCGTTAAAGAGGAAAAACGACGGACAGAGGATAGAAGGTTGACGGTAAAAGAATTAAGGTTCGAACGATCGAGCGAGACAAAATCGATGGGATTAGAAGGATTAATCGATAGAGGGCTGGGGGCAGGGGCAGGTGGCCATAGTAATTTATATCAGGCTTGCACCTTAACAATGGCGTCTCCTCGATTTTGCACGACCAATCGATCGTCGATAATTGGTTGCCGCTCGATCGACACCGCACGTCTACCGACGATTAACTTTTTTATTTCTTCCGCGACCGCGTTTCCATTCGAGTTAAACGCTCGAACGGCTTCGCCTGCCGGCCTATTAACGAGAATCGAACTCAAGGCGCGCTTCCATTGTCCTCCCGTTGACGTTAAGACCGGGGAGGATCGCTGGAAAGGTCGAGGGCCTCGTAGTTCGTCGACGTCGCAGCTGCTCCAACACAGTTTCGCACAGAAACTTGTAAGAAATTTTCAAAGAAAAAAATATTCTTTCTTCCTCTCTCTCTCTCTCTCTCTCTCTCTCTCTTTCCTTTCTAGAAAACAATTTGTGAAAGAAGAAAAAGCGATACCTATAAGTTGGACAGACAAGGAGATCGTTCAGAGGTTGGTACACGTTCGTATCGCGCACGTTGAAATTTGTTCGAGAACCGCCGGAACGTTCGACCAATTTCTATAACTCTCGATTCAGTTGACACGCCGTATCACGTATTTATCGCGTGTCAACATTTGACGGACACGGACCTATTTTTAATACGAAACGTACCTATGCAGGACGGAAATGAATATAGAGCGGATAGTTCACCTGACCAGTTGTACAACTTTCTCACGATTCGGATATGCATATCTATGTACAGGGTCGTTCACGAGTAAGGCAAACTCGGTTCGAGGCGAACCGCGAAACGCTTGCCACGTTAAAGTACAATATGTGTTCTCGCGGCAGCGGGTTTCGCGCGTGATAAAATATCCATGGTCGGTCGAAATTTCCGACGATCCTGACAAAATATTTTCTACGAATATCCGAATGATCTGCCTGAAACAAACAGTGGTTACGAAAGTAAAGTGTCGTTAAAATCAGAGGAGATATCGTTGTACATCGATTTCTTGGAAACGTGTCGCCCAGTTCTTTCGAATCGTCCGGTAGCCACGCGTATCGAGAGAACGACGCGCGAGAAGCTTATTTTTCGTCAAAGTTGCCTCGTAGGAAGGCGAATTGATTATCGACTTTCGTTCGTCGATGCTGGTCATGCGCGCACTCTTCGTTCGTCTTCCGTCAACGGACTTCCGGACGAAACGCGCGACCCGTGGGCCCGATTGCTAGCTACGTTCGATTGGACGAAGCTCAGCCGTGCCGCGAACATTTCGCAAATACTCGACGCGTTCCAACGAGGACACCGATTTCTATCGAACCGGAGACAATGAACCGGCGCTTGATTTACCCTTCGATCCTCGAATTAAACGCCGCGTTGGGAAATTACGATCGCGGACCAAGATCGGAGGAACGTTTATCGCTCGGACAATTTTAACCCTTTTAATCGCGGAAACAAATATTCGATCCCGAAATTTCGGTATAATTGAAATTTGTCCAGATACCTCAAGGTTATCGATAAAATAATAAAAGGGCATATACTCCTTGTCGATTACGCGAGTACTAGAATCGCTTGAAAAACCTTCGAATTCGCCGCGCGACTTAAACTTTTCCAATCGAGTAAATCCATAATTAGAAGCTCGGAAGAAAATACGCGACCCGAGCACGACAACAAGGGCCCCCTGCGTCGGACGATGCTCCCTTTCGACTCTGACCCTAAATCCTGCACGCTGTTTTGAAACTCGGTCGACGCTCGAAAGGGATCGTCGTTGGTCCTCGGGTTCCCCGCGAAAACGCCTTCGAGAAACTTCCACCCTATCTGCGCCGCGACGATCGGAGTAAATCCACCGATAATTTCGTTATAGCCGCGATTCACGCTAGCTCTGTTTCGACTTGCCGGTGATCGTCGAATCGACAGCAACTCCTGCCAAAGGATTTACATTGCATTTGCATAGGTGACAGCGTCACCGAATCGTTTCCTATGGAACGCGTTACAACATCGAAATATCATCCTTTCTTCGTCGAGCAAAAAGAGCGTTTCAAATCCTTTCGCGTTTCCTCTCGTAGAAAGAAATCGCGCCTGTTCGGTAATGATAAAAAAACGAATCGTAGAGCCGTGAAAAGGGAAACTTGGCAGGCTGTGTACTTAATGCATAATTCATTGGTCGCTGCTTCGACTTCCATTGATTTGGCGAGATGGCAGGGTCGCGACCGAACGAAACTGGGTTGCAAAGTCGCTGAATCGCCGAGAGCAACCGCGGCGATGATTCTCCTGTGGTCGCGCGCCCGCCTCCCCGGAAACAAAAACCACCGACTGCGATATATCGCGGCGCTCTTCAGAAGTGCCAGTCGCGAAACATCCGTCGTCGCTACGAATTTAATCTTCTCTAGCCGGGAAACGTAAACGAGGAACGCTCGGGACAGTTTGAGCCCCTGCTTTCCGTCTGTCTGTTAACTTCCGCCCCCCTCCCCTCCTCGACGTTCCCCTTTATTTCTGCCGCGCCACTGTAAAACTTCCCAAGCTAAAGTTCCCGGTCGAACTTTTCAACGGAATTTCCTTTGTGTCGGGAATTTACGTTTTCGGTATATTTTGCGACGACACGGTTCGCCTGCGCCGCGTCACGTTTCTACATTGGCAGATTTGACTTTGTACTTCCGCTCCGTGTCACCTAAAGCTGGCCGTTCTCGCATTTCTCGCATACGCCCTTCAGAGTCGTTCGATATTCCAGACATTCGAAGATCGTTTTCGTTGCAGGGCGCGTCTTCGAATGCGTATTACGTTTCGTTGTACTTTTGCTCGTGATTCTCTTTCCATGCTCGCGACACGCTTTTCTCACTTTCCCTATGACGCCATTTGTTGTTCCTTTTACCGCTGGAATACTTTTCAAGGTCGTCGCGTTGTTATTTTCGCCACCGAAATCCCTCGTACAACTTTTCCATGCCCTTGCATCGTCTCTTTCTTTTCTGCTTCCTTATTACTGCAATTTCACTTGTAACGCTCTTGCCCTGCTTCGCTCCTTATCGCCGGAACTCCTTCTTTTCCTTCGAGCATTGGCGCCCCTCGTTACTGGAAAGTACCTGGGTATGACCGCTTCTCCAAAGACCCAGATTCGTCGATCGGAGCGGGCTACGGAAAAGTATCGTCGAACGGAAGTGTACCGTGTGCGGAGTGATAAATTACTTCCCAGCACTGGGATCCGGTGGACACGAAAGTAGCTAGAACTGCCAGGAGCACGCCACAGACGTCCTCGGCGATCAGTCGGTCGACAGGAATGATTCTCGAGGAAGTGACCATTAGTAGCGACCACTGGATGACCGCAAGATGGACCCATACGCGGCAGATACTTGACCAAATAATAGCTAGAAGCGTATAGGGTAGGTTTGGACAGCTCGGCACTTGTCGCGATCGGAGACAACCGAGTCGATTAGGATTCCGATGAAAAGTGCCGTTTCTCGCAGACCTTTCGCACAACTCGGACGTCGTCGCAATCGGCGTGAATCGCAGACAAAAGAGATTTACCACATTTCGTATAATCTGTCGTACGACAGATTATTTCGCGTCGCTCGAGTCGATCAAGATGGCAGGGGATTAGGGCACTATCTGCGGAAGCGATCGACAAATTTAGATAGAATGCAGAAGTCCAGCTGTGGCTGGGTCGTAACTCGTCGAAGCGCAGGCTTCGTGGTTAGATACTTCGCGGAGATCGGTAACCCTGCGTTCATTCGGCGATATATCGATTCGTGTCTGCTGGTCTGAGATACCTGTCGCACCGCTGGCAGCACTCGATCGCAGCGTGCTTCGCTTTGTGGGTGAAACAACGCGGCTGAAAATTAATATCGGAACGAGATGGAAAAACATTCTTCTACGAGTTACAAGCAGCGATATTGCCGTTTAAATTTATATTTTAAGTTGCTATGGGATTCGAACGAACGAAGATTAGCAGCATGTAAATTTCTCTCCAAGTACTCTTCGTTTCCTATATTCTGGCGATTCCGTTTCATCGACTTTGCGTTTCATTTTCCCGCCGAATATCCACTCGTTCCCCACCCATGTTCCAATCACGGCTGAAGTATCGCCCAAGGTCGTTTCGCTCAGCTAATCAGAGCATTCTTGCGGGGCACGAGAGCGTAGAGTACAGAGACAATCGCGAAACGCGGCATCTTTAAGAGCGCGTCGCGCACCACCCTTGTTCTCCGTACCCTTTTGATTCCTGGGAGAACAGTAAGGCTAACGAGTAGCGCTCTTGAGGCCGAGCTAACTCGTTATCCCTTCAACGTGACAACTTTCGGCGACAGAGGCGACACGATATGAATGAGAATAAAAGATCTCGGGGAAGAGGATTCTTTTTGAGCAACGAGGCGTGAAACGAGAACGTTGCGCTTCCTTTCAGACGAAGCTTTAATTTACGATTATCGAGGAGCGGGCAGAGGAGAATTTTACAAATTTTTCCATGGAAACGATCAAAGCCTGGGAAATCTCGGCATTTCTTTTCAATTTACAAGCGTGTCTCGAATTCGAATCCGAGCTTATAAATTATAATTACGAAGCTCCGGCTGGCCCAAGTATCTAGCATCGCGCGATACGCGAAAGTGAAATTGTAACGACGCTTACGACGTCGTACTGAGCATACAGACATGATCTCACAGCGGTGGTCGACGGACAAGCTGTTGAACGGGCATCTATCGCGAAAACGGAGTTTAAGAGCGGAGAGTTTTAGAGGTTGACAGACTTAGAGGTAACAACCAAAGTCTTCTCCAAATTTTTCCAAGACGAACCACGGTTTACGATAGACAAAATTACGCGCACAAACCCGATCCCGAGGACAAGGGGAAATGGAAATAAAAAATAAAAAAAAAAAAGAAGAAAAGGAGCAGATGCGACCGACGAGGATCTCCATCGATAAGTAGCTCTACCGTCGATTAGACGCGCGACGGAAAATTGGTTAAGAATAGCCGACAATGGAGGAGAATAGCGCGAGGACGCGGAAAACGTGCAAAACGGGAAAACAAAAGCGCGGAGATGGACGGAGGAAAAAGGAGGCGAGGAAAGAGAAAGTCGACGCTCGAAGAGCTCGTCCGCGAGAGGAAAAGCTGCACGCTTATAAATAGCTCATTAACGGAAAAGCGAGCGCTATTACCGCACCGAGCCGGTATCACGATTACGCGCACGCCGTTGTAAAAACGGTTCGTCGTGCTTCGAAGGATAGATGACTCACCGGAAGAGTACAATGGAGAAGAGGAACAATGGAAATTTTTAGAGGGCAATTTAAAAAATTCACCGCGTTCTTTCCCCGAGATCGACCGGATATAAATCGGATACGCGAGGAGAAATCGAAGGAACAATTATTGGAAAATGTATTTCGACGGAGAGCGCTGTGTCTAGGTTCGACGAAAGCGAAATCACACCTGAATCTTTTATCGTTCTATTTGATAAACTTCCTTCTAAATATTCTGTTGTTCGCTATTTCGGTGGTTCTTGCTTTATCGTTTTTTTATTAACCTCTTTCTTTCAACTTTTTATCTTTCTACCCCTCGCGTATCCATCTAACCGAGACGGATCTATAGGTCGACCAAAAAAAAAAAAAAAAAAAAAAATCCTCCAATTTATCCTCGTAACCAGCGTTTTTCCTCTTTTCGTTAGAAATTCGTGTCACCGTTAGCATCTTCGATAGCCGCTTCGAACGATATCCCGAGAGCTTTTTACGACACTCTCGAAAATTCGCTCTCGATCGTGCGAAGGTTCTGCCAGCGTCGCGGATCCAGAGGAAATATTCCAAAGTGTCGAACAAACTTCCGGTTCGACGATCCCCGTCAATCGGTTATTATTAAAAAAAGAAAAAAAAAAACCCTCGGCTGTCTATGAATCTGTTTGACGGAAAGTTGGAGAGAGAGAAGGGCTGGAAAGCGTCGTTAAAGTGCACTCCAGCGAAGACTCGCGGCTATAACGTAGCAGAACGAGGAAGAAATTGGATTCGAAAGGAGATGGTGGAGATTGCCTTCTAGATTTCTTTCCTCGATCCCTTTTTTCCTCCTCTTCTCACCCACTCGTCGTATTTTCTCTTATTCGCCTCGCGGTTGATCGAAATTTCCGCTTGATTCGCAGCAAGCATTTTCCTCGTACGCGCGACGATCCTCCGCCGAAATTACTCCGATCTCGAGACCGAATTTTCCACCAACGAGCGCAGATTCTACGAAATCGTCGGAAATTTCGCTCGGCGACAGATATTTTTCCACCACCGTCGTTACACATTCTACCTATAGTCTTGTATGCCGCTCGTACACCGATTTTTAGAAAGAGGCGTCGTAGCCGAGAAATAATTTGTCGTTACTCGGAACGACGGGATCGAGCGAACCCGTGGCGGACAACTCGCGTTCGGGGGAAATTAATTATCCCGAAAATTAGTTCCAGAGCCATTGGACACAACGAGCCAAGCGCGACGAGGCCGTCATAAATTACTCGAGCGCGTGCTAAAGAGAAGCAACTTCGGCTCCTATAAACTATGCAACGTCGTCAAACGCGTGCAAACAGGATTTACTAAAATTCCAAGCCGAATCCACGCCCTGCGATCAAACATAAAATGCAATCGGCCACGTTATCTCGCGTAACGTCGCCGTTGTACGCAGGCGGAGAATACAAAACGAGAATCGAGGCATCTGGAAAATGTCCGACGAGCAAAAAATACTGGAATATCTCACGATTGCCGTATATTGGAACCTGATTGGTTCGATTCGTCGATTTGTTGCTTCGACGAGACCGAAATAACCAATCCCTTCCAACCTGGTGAACGCTGTGCCGGATATTGCCGTGATAATGGAACAGATCTTGGCCGAATTCTCATGGAAAACTTCGAACCTTGAACCACTTTTACCTGGAAGGAACTTATACGCGGTGGAACGTCTGGAAACTGTCTTTCGATCGTACGACCCTGAATCGATTTCAAGCAACTCGCTTCATAGTCGAACGTAGTCGAACGTTCGCTCGTATTCTCAATTATCGCGATAACGTTGTTCCACTGCGACGCTGTTAATCGCTCAAGCGATGTTACCAAGGTGGCGAAGCGTTTACCGTCTAAACTTTTTCATCGAATACGAGCGATTTGTCGAGACAGTTTCCCAAGGGGACAACGCGTCGTGGGAATACCATTTACGCCGCGGAAAAATTGTTTCTCGCGCGGGTCGGACAGTCGATTCATAAATTCGTACGAATGGAACGATTTGTCGCGTACAGTTCTCGAAACTAAATGACAAACGAACAACGATCTCGCGATCGTTTCCATGCTGCTTCCGCGGCCAATTTCCACGGTCTGACGGCGAAAAGTGTAAAAAACGGTACAACTATCGGAACGAACGATCGCATTGGGCCGTATAGATCGATAGACTGGAAAGAAGGAAAGGCAAAGTACAAGCTGATAAAATCGTCGAGTCTATTTACGAATCGTCGATATCCTGCAAGGATGTTGGTTCGCGGCCGTTTCCGCGAGGATCGAGAGATCGAGGAGGCCGTTTTAAAGGGTATATCGAGCTAATTCGTGACCTCGTGCTGGCACAAGGTCAGGAAAATCAATAGAACACAAACAACGGTGTAACGATGCCGCGGCCCGATAGCGGCCGTGGCATGGCGGCACGACATTCCATTTTGCGGCTTATCGCGTGCGTTCCGTAAGGTCAGTGACAAAACCAGCCGTGTTACCTGTTACCACGACGGAAAGCTTTTTCCTCGAGATCCGCGTAAATCGTCCACACTCCCATCCCGTCGTCAGTCGTCAACTTTTACGAGACGCACTTTGCAGAAATAACGCGTCGTTGCGAGAGAACGAATATCAAGCAGAGAGTACCAGATGTCAAGGGGAACGAAACCTTTTCGTGCGGGTAGAGGACGAGATGTCGCGCGAACTGATTTTCATGGACCGAGAAGTTATCCGATACTTTGGACGAAACGTGCGGCGCGCCTTTTCGCTCTGCGTCGCTCGATGTTACGCGCAAGATATTTCGCGTCTATGCGTTATTTCCTGTTTCTCCGCGTTGTTCGTTTCCTTCGCGGTAAATAGTCGTTGTTCCGTCTCGTTTATTTCGTCGCGAGACTCGTTGCTATTCTCTCGATTCGAGCAATAATTTTCTCTCTTCGTGAAAGCAATCTCGACGCAACGATTCGTAAAAGGAACAGACGCTTGAACGTCGACGAATCGCGCGAGATGTTCTTTAGACCTCTTTATTCTTTCGTTTGGACTTCCTTTAAACCGTTTCACGTACGAACCACGTACAGGCTGATATTGCACAGGCAAAATTTGATCGATAGCGCCTACGTCATCCGCGTATCTGTCTTAATCTGAACAGTATTAAACTTCCGCGTGTATCGTCTCGTAATAACGTGACCACGTTTTAGTACGAAGGTATATCGCCGAACAGAGAACAAGCGTAACAGAGTGAAATACGGTGGGAGTCAAGGCGTCGAAATAACGAAATTCGGCTGGCGAGATATTGCGCTCGTGGATGCGAAAGAGCGAAAGGTCAGGGCCAGTTCGATAGAGACGCGCGATTGCGTGGCAATTTCGATGAACGACGCGGAAATTTGTTTTCGTGGAACGAGTGGCAAATTAATAGCGAGATAACCGTGGCATTCTGCGAGTCTCTATTCTATTTCGTCGATTAGTTTCTTAAAACGATCCGAGAAGCATCCCCATCAGGCCTCTCCGAAAATATTCGCCGATGCGCTGAACACCTCGATGAAATGTCAAGCGAACGATACAAAGCGAACGTTGATCGTCACTTAAGTAAGAAGTTTCAATTTGCGAGATCCCTAAAACCCGTAAACCTTCTTGGTTTACTTACTGGTTACCGTATAAAGTTTTTCGTGCGACTGCCGAAGATTAATTCTCTCTCTCTCTCTCTCTCTCTCTCTCTCTTTCTCTCCCTTTTTATACTTACTTAATGCAGGAACGCGATAACCGCGAACTTGTAAACGAGCGAGAAACGCGACGAGACGATTCCACGAACGAGCGAATGAATAATTGCTGCGGGCAGTTTAATAAATTTTAGATCAGCTAAAGACCGACGGACGAGTCTGTTAGAGCAATGACAGCGCAACTTGATCGATGACGTTCCTTATCGTTGGCTGTTTAAAGGTTAATGCGAGAAAAGTAATAGATCGGTCACGCGAGGATTAGCTGGTGAAACAAACAGTACGAGAAACTGTCTCTTGTGATTAATATACCTTTATATCTGAAGCTCGACTTTCCCAGTACTTATCTGGAAAATTGAATATTCCAATCGCTCGAAGATAGTCCAATTCCATTTGCAAATGTCTACGGACCAATTGTCCACTAACGGTCACGACCGTCTCGTTATATGCGACGATAGAGAGTTTCGTCGACGAACCGTTTCCTCGGCACGTGACCGTCCCTGGTGACTTGCACGGAATTTAATTCCGTCGTTTTATCGTCCCGATGACGGCAGGCCGTTTCGATGACAGCGTAAAACGGCCGCGAAACGTGTTCTCGCTCGGCGGAATCGCGACAACTCTGCCGTGAAATTCCGGCCATTTGCCAGATACTTGCAGCATTCCTGATCTCCTCGACAGGCTGCTGCCAACGAACGTCAGGAGCTCGTTTAAAGACGAATCGCCATAGAAAATGTCGCTGGTCCCTTTGAAACTTTCAGAGCTGCGAGTTAATCCTTTCTTACCCTTCTCGCGGAGAAAATCTTTCCTCGACGATTTAGTATCACGGTCCTGCTTTGGCGCGACGTTTCAAGCAATTATCGGAGAAGACGAGTTTCTCGAGTTGGATCGCCGTTTCACCGTCGATAACTATTCCTTTGTGTTCCACCCTGGACGAACCTCCGAGGAATCTCTAGTTTCGTTCATCGTCCAACGAAACCCGATTCGTTTTTCATTGCCTCGTAACGGTGTAATACATCACAATGGCCGTTTATTCGATCCCAAATGTGCACGCACACGGCGTTAGGTTTCGACTGTTCCGCGTTATATAATTGGTAGAATCGCATACACGGTTCACCGTCGATCGCAGCTGGCCAGCGTAATTGTGATTAATTAATTCCAGCCTCGCTCGTCCGTGTTTATTACCTCGTTGCCTGCGACAGTCTCGCGTTGGATTTCTACGAGACCCGGTATCAAAGCGACCGCCGATCAAATTCAATTCTCTGTTTGATCTTTCAAACTCTGGGGTGTAGCTGTGTACCGCGCGTCGGTGAACGCGTCTCGCAAGCAATTACAGGTCGCAGCTGAATCTAATTAATTTGCCGACTGTCCAGGTTGTTACTTAAAATGGCACACAGCGAGTTTCAAGGGGAGATTAACGCGGACGGCGAAGGATCTTCGCTCGATTAAACGTCGAAAATACAGGGGACGCGTTGTACGGCTCGCGGTAATCGCGTCGAGTCGGAAATTCGATTAAAAATTCGGCTCTCTCTTAAGACAGTCAAAACGTTTCCGGCGTTTCGAGTGCGATTTAAGTCGCGCGACGTTCACGCTGCGGTTTTTAGCGAACGGAACGCCAATACGTTGAGAATGGACTAGTTGGTTCGAAAGGCTGATCGGTTTGTTCGTTCGCGTTACAGCGAAAAGCGAGTTACGTTATTACGGAGACTTTGTCGGAAAAATGTGACGAACCGAGACGAAGACAATTTCGATAAAGGCGCTTGCAACGTCCACCGGAGGTTGTGCGATGCTTTCGTCGATTGCGATTGAACTATCATCAAGCTAGGAAATATATTAGCGGCGTTATATATTGTCATAGAATTTGACGAACGTCCAGAACGTAAATATCCCGACAGGCCGAATCGAATATCGATGCGTTTCAAGCTGTTTCCAGGGCCGATATAATCGCGACACAGGGATCATTCGCTCGCTACGTCAGCTGCAACTATCGATTGCAGTCGAATTTAATTAATTTGCCAGCCACTTATCGCCACGCCGACGAAATACACGCGCGATGTCGATCGTTTATGACTGTTCGTTAATCTAGCGGACACGCGTGTCACGTTGATCGCCGTGGTACACGTTTTAATGCCTGAAAACCTGACTGGTCAGTTTTTCAAAAACAACGTCCGCTTTGCGACTTAAACTTCGAAATATTGCCTCCGTTGTTACCGGAAATCGTAATCGCGATCGCGAGCAAATTGCAGCCTATTCATTCTCTCTCGACTCCTGTGCTCTTTGAAATGCAAATTTCACGAATCGCTTTCCAACCTGTCGCGTTTGTCAGACTTTTTCGTATAGAATCTGATACTACAACACGAAGCAAGGGCGAGTCAGTTCTTCGAGAATTGCATCACGAAGAGACGAAGAAAATTGACATTGTCCCGTTGATCATTTTCATTCGCGAATCCCCGCGTAAACGACTTTACGTGCAATTGCCAGTCGTCGACGTTTACGTTCCGCGAGACGCAACCCGGTGATTCAACGGGATGCAGATTCGTGTTTGCACGAGGCGAAGCTGCATCGACGGCGCGGCGGAATGTACAACGTCCCGTGGACTTGTTAGGCTAATAGAGGGCTGAAAATTCAAAGGCAAATACCTTGGCGGGAATTCACGTCCGGCAAAGGCGATTAAGTAAATCGAGTTTCGAATTGAACGTCGCGTTGAATCGACCGCACCAAATTATTCCCGATTGCTCGCGCACGCTCGATATCGTATTCCGCGTAAATCGATTCCGCCAAAATAATGTTTCGTCCTTTGTTTTCGTAATTAGGCGATTAAGATACGTTACCGTGCTGTTTCGTTTAGAATGGAACATCGACGACGAATGTGAATTTAAATTTGAAAGAACGTTCTTAATAGAATCTCGAGATTCTTGCGAGGGGGAATAAGGAAAAATGAGAATAAGAGGAAGAGAGAGAGAGAGAGAGGGGGGGAGAGAGAGACAAGAAGAAGAAAAGGCAAACAGAATCAAGGGAGAAGCGGAGGCGGGGAAAGACGAAAGTTTCAGTCGTTAACGAACGACCCACTCAGAATCGGGTATATTTCAGCGAGCCGCTTCGAAAAGGCTGCCGGTGACACTTGAAATCTCGGCCTCATTATATCGCGGTTTCACAAACGTCACTTCACCAACGTGCCTCGTTGGCTCAGCCTAAAAACTAGGTTGTCGTAAGCCACCGACCAGCCACGGGGGTGCAAAACAACAAAACGATGAATATCCGCGCGAGCAAGAGCTTGCGCATTTTTATTCGTCGACAAAACGATATTTCTTCGTACGTAGATACATCCGAGCGACTAAAATCAATTTTACATTTATGGAGAAAATAAGGCTGTATCGTCAACAGTCGCTGATACACTTTTATAGAGCGTACAGCGTAGAGCGTACAGCGGACGTCGAATTTAATATCGGATCAGAGCGTTTCCAGTCTTTAAATCTTCCAGAAGACTCGATAACATCCAAGAATAGTTCCAGTCGAAGCATTCGACACAACAAGCTAGCTACAAAGTCGGAGCTTGCGTTTGATATTAAAAGCTTCCTCCCTTGGCATACACCATCGACGTCGCTTTACGCGTGGCTTTGTTCCGCTTGCGGAAAAAGTAGGTTACGAACATAACAGAACGATTCTCCGGGGGGATACGGTCAGGGGTTGAAAATATGGGAAACACGGAACGAAAGAGGGACAACGGATCACGTAGTTCCCTCGTGTCGCATTATGCGTCGTCTCGTTGTTCCCTCGTCGGTCGTTTACAGGACATTCGTACATTTCGCCGTTTAAACGAGTCGAATTAAGAGTCGAGTCACCAGAAATCCTCCAGCCTCGCTCCTTACAGCCCTTGCTGTCCCTTTGCAGAGGTTTAACGTCCCGGCGTGGAATTTCTCTCGCTGATGTTTACATCTCGCGAATCTCTGTGTTCGATCTACCGCGCAGTCAGTGGCAAAGACGAGCGATATATATTTTGTATTTTCGCCTCCGCAGATGGGATACTTTTATCGTATCGGAATCATTTTTACGGCTTTCATCGTCGAGCAATTTTACGTAGACTCTCGTCGCCTTCGATTTTAACATATTCTCCATTGTGGCATAAGCTTTCGAGATAAACGCGAAGGGAACGAATCGAAGGTGGAATCGAGGCAGGAACAGAGGGAAATCGTTGTACGGAAAATCAGCAACCGACGGCTGTATTACCAGCTGCGGCGCGTTACGCGGCGAGTGTCACAGATTAACTGTCCCGCGACTGTAACGTCTATTGTTCCGGCGTGCATTCGAAACGAGAAGTCGAACAACGCGGAACAGCGGCGTATACGACATCGAGGGGGTTTCGCATTACCAATAGGGTACGGCCGAGATTTTTTCGTTCGAGAAACGCGCAACACGTGGCACCGAGCATCGTAGAAACGAAATCCGACGACAATCGTGGCTCGTTTAAGCATTAACGCCAGCCTCGACATTCGCGGCTCGAAGAAATCACCGCGTCTTTGTCCCCGATCGTCGTTTCAACCGAAACGCCGGAATAAAGCGGTGTTTTGGCGAGCAATTCGCTCTTCGACTATCGGCTGTTCGCCGAAGATGTTCCGATATCGGAATATTTCAAGACAGGGAATGGCAATCGGGGAGCGTCGACGTTAACGAAGCTTCGGATCGAAGAGAAGGTCGCGTGGTCGGACGTAAAATGAAATTTTTAACGGGGATAATTTGCTCGAGAGAAGAGGGGAATTAATTAGTAAGAAGTTCGCGTCGATGGAAGGACCGCGATAAAGGAATTAACGTCGCAGCAAATAAGCGACCGACTTTACCGACTAGTCCGTGTACACCGGCGCTTGTTTTAGAAAGATCTTCTCCGTTCTCTTCTCTCGAGTTTCCCTTTTTCAGACTTCTCCTTGGTTTCTCCCTCGTTTCCTCGCTTCCCATCGTTTCTGCTTTTATCCGTCTCTGTTATTGTCCACGCTTCGTAGACCCTAGCGACGATCAGCGATCCCACGGGCGCGTAATTCAAATTGTCCTGGCCATTTCCTCCGTCGTGGCGAAAAGCAGCACGATCGCTCCGTTACTTCCGCCAAGTTCCGTGTCTCGTCGGTTCGTCCTTCGAACGAAACTTCGCTATACCTCGTAAAAGGTGTTCGTCTATCGGCCATTAATGCGGCTGGCGAAGCTTTAAAGATTAACGATCGACCGATTTAACTTAGCTCGACTCACTTACGGCCGAGAAAACGTATCTCTCTTCTACTGGATGGTTTAAAATACTCCGTTCTCTACGCTCTCTGGATATCAGCCGGCGCGTAAATCACCAGGACCCCCGAGAAACCGCTTCCAACGAAACGCTATCGTTTAAAGCTTAAAAGGGAAACGAAATTCGAGCGCTTCGGATACAACGATCCGTTTAATCTCGATTGCTTTCTATAGACGTGTCCTTCAAATTCTTCCTTGTTCTCCGTGTTCGGACATTCGAATTTGTAGGTGAAAGTTCTGAATCTTAAAAGAGTCGTCGTTGTCGCTTTTATCTCTGGAAACCGATAGCATAAACTTCCAAAGGACATATAACCAGCTTGCGCAAACTTTAAACCTACCATTTACGACAACTCCGGGAGTCGTAAATGTCACGAAGGAACCTCGTCAACTAACCCGGAACCTACGATATTTAGCAAACTGCTTAAACACTCGCGAGCTTTATCATTCTCCCAAGTTTCCCACGGACCAGGTAATTTCAAATCTCGTAGTCGAAATCCTGGGCAAACTTCGAATCCGCGAATGTATTGCGACTGTACTTTCAGCGACTTTCTGTCACCGGTGGACGACGAAAACATCGTTTTACCGCGTTCTTCTATTCTCCCTCTGTTGAGAGTCTCTAGGAAAACGCGACGCATTCTCGCTTTAAGACGAGTCTCACGAGCTACCGTTATTACCGTGGACACGTTTGGCCGCAAGTAATCCATGGAGGATTTCTGTAAAAGCAGCTCGCCATTGTTCTTAGCCGTACACAATGGCGGAAACAACGCGCGAGATTATCGAAAAGGGGATAATCCCGAGTTTCATTAGCGCCCAGTGGAAATCCTCGTTAAGTTTACCTTGTTTTTATCCGATGACGAACGCCAACGCTCGACCGTGCAAGTTGACGGAAACAAAAGGAGAAAATAGGTTCGTAAACGTTTCTATTCGACGCAGCTAAGGCACGCTTCGAGCAATTTCGCTGTATACGAATTTTTATACGAGAACACCGGCACGACGGAGGATAAATCGTCGAAAGCCGATCCGTTAAGCTTATCGGTAGAGGATTGGCCGGTTGGCTCGCAGCGTTTTCATACAGGCGGACGGGCAGCTTCGTTCCCGAGGAACGTTCAACGCGAAAACTCGTAAAGGAGCCGCTTTCACGGTGGAAATTTACGAGTAACAGAAGGAAGAGCCGGTTCGCACGGTTAACACGGTTATCGCGCGGCATTAACTTCGCCGCGGAACGTATCGGCGCGTGCCAGTGGAATAAGCGATCGATCATCAGATCCCTGTGCAGGGCAAGAGAATCGTGGTCAGACTGAAAATTTCTTCCGACCGCGGTAGACGAAATATACGATTCACGTGGCGACTACGAGTCGGAAACGAAGAAACAGCGGCTGCTCGTAAACGTCGGTAGCGTAAGACGCAACCAGCCTGTGCCACGATCTTTTCATTACCAGCAAACCAAGGGGAATTTCGAAAAGGCGGCAGGAAAACGTAGAACGAACGAGACTCTCGATATAAGAATGGAGCAGCGCGGTTTTTCCCCGTTACCGTTGGCTAAGCGAGATTTTTTTGGCGCCGCGTTGGCACGAGTGGCTCGCGTCGACGCGCTCGCGACAGAAAATTCCGCGAAAAACGCTGATTCTCATGCCAGCTACACGTTGGTGAATTTCTGGTTTTCAAAGCAACGCTTTAGATAGAAAACCACGATATTCCAAGCAAACGCGAACTTTCGCGAAATAAACGTCACGAATTGGCAGCCACGCGGAGAGAGAACTTCTAAAATTCCCGTATCGTTTCTGTTATCGGCTAAAATAACCATATACCGCTTGCGTTCGCACGGTCATCCCGACTATCAAAAAAAAAAGAAAAAAAGAAAAAAGAAAAAAGAAAAAAAGAAAAAAGAAAAAAGAAAAAAAAATAGCAAGAGAGTTCGCAACGATAATTCGCAACTTGATAATTAGATAGGAAAATCCATCGACATATAGAAGGTCTAAACTTCTCCGTGTTCTTTTATCGTACGTCCGAGCCAAAAGCGAAACGAGAGATGGTAACAAAAGGCAGACGAGCGAAATCGCAGAAGCAGATTTTGCGACTCGGATCTAGGTCGATCGATCGGTCGATAACGATCGGCCTAATATCGTTTCCTCTGTTGGAAGAGCGGAACATCCGCCAGGGGACAATGGGGACGTCGGTCCGTAGCCCCGATCGCACAATCGAGCCCGCGACAATGAGAAAAAGACTAAACGCGGTACTTGCCTTCGACGAGCTGCTCCTTCTTCACCAAGATCAGAGGAATAGCCCCGGAGTTGCTCATAGTCCCTCCACTCCGGTTCGCTTATCGAATCCTCTTCCGTTCACCGGTTCCTCGCTTTTCAGCCGCGCGACACCAACCTCGATAACATCCAAAAGCCCGCACTTCTGCCGATTTATCGCCGCGACACAGTTGCTATTCTCGCGCTCGATGGTGTAACACCGTGTCCTCGCGACAACTCGCCCGATCCTCTCCGGTCCTTCTTTCACGATGCCTTCGCGACGATCGACTGATACAAAACGTCGAACCGACAATTAATTACGAAATTGTTTGGTCGTCGCGGTGATAACAGGCTCGATACACGATTAGATAAATTACCTGTTTGTCACTGTTCGTCCGTAGGGATCAATGGCTTTTCTTTGTTGACTGATCGCGCGATCGTTGGCGGAGGCTCGACGCTATTATCTGGAAAAGTTTCGCCGACCCATCGTGCGTTTGCTACGCGCTTCTATGTATTCTGTTCGAAACTTTCTTCGGATAAAACGGAGGGCACGAGGCGTAAACGGAAAGAAAAAACTTTGTTTCTCGTGTGTCGGTTGACGACGGTCGTTCGATCGAGCTTTGCTTCTTCGGGATAGAGCGCCGCGACTACGGCTCCAACAAAACCTGCGTTTCGGTTTCGCAGAGGCGAAACATCCTACCACGAATCCTTTCGACGCACGCAGGAATGCAACGCGAGCAACGCGAGTCAGCGCAAGGCATCCACCAGCTATTACGATTCTTCCTTCTAATCGTCGATCGTTGACAATCGTGTCGGCGAAAGAAGTGCAGCGAAACGATCGAGCAGAGGGTAGAGCATAGAGGAGAGCAGGGATTCAAACAATGAAAACTTCTGCTTTTATATTGCCTGGGAATTGTTCGATCGACCTGTTCCAAGGGTGAGACACGGAAGGGGCGTTCCCAAGCAAGTCGAATGGATTTCCGGCCGTTTTCGAGAACGCTTGGGGACGCTCATCGATCTTCATTTAGACCGACTTTGAGGAAAAATTGAACAGTGGCGGCCAGTGGTATAACGAAGCAACCGGGTCGATCGGGTCGATCGGGTCAACCGGCCCGCTTCCGGTATCACGGATATTTTCCAATCTCGTATTACCATCGATTCGACCAACTTTTTAATTTATACGCATCGGGTTTCTGGTGAAAACTTTCCATTCGGGGTAAACAGACGCGCAGTTCGCGTGCGCGAGATTGAAAAAGACGGCTTCCCGAGGCTCGAAACGAAACGTCGTCTCGAGTGGCCTAAGTAAGTTTCGACGCGTTGATCGATCGAACGACGAGCGAAAGATAGATTCGTTCGGTTTTGTTTCAGGCGAGTTCGGAAATTTTGTTAGATAAGCGGAAAATCGCGGAACCGAGTTTCGGTTAGGATCGGTACGAGCGGAGAATTAATAATGAAAATTGAATGATACGCGGAACACGTGTTCCCGATGAAAAATTAATGCCCGGTACGAGGTACGAGGAAACTGTGTCGTTCGGTTGATTCGATGACACCCGGGTGTGATCGATTACGCGATATAATTTTCGTCCCTGTGGATATATAGTTGTGACAAACGGGAAAAGTAGGGCGGCAAGCGAAATTGCAACGCATCGAATACAAGGTACGGAGGAAGAATACAATTCGCGAGAAAAATTGAGATTCTTTCGTGTTCGTGGTTACGTGGAAAGAGGCGCGGTTGGAAATTGTTCGATAATATTTTGGCGGAAAAATCAATCTGTAGAACGGGGCTGACGTTGATACGATACGGCGGCGAGGGTCAACTTTAGCTGGCTATTTCATCAACGCGTCACTGATCGATCACGCGTTACGTCGATCCCACCCTGTATGTGTCGTATTCCATCGACGTGTAAAACCTGGATGTGCATGCACCACAGCGTTCATAACGCGCGACTTTCGTACGGTAATCTATTTGCCCCGAAACGAACGAACTCGCTCGATTGGCTTTCCTTTCTGACCGGTCGAGCTCGGATAAATCTCATTCCGTGTATCGTTTCGATTCGACCTTGCAATCGGGGCTACCGAGAAATATTACAGGTATCGCGTTAAGAGATATCGTAAGCGACCGAGGAAGACGAAGAAAAGTTGGCGAAAAAAAATTGTTCCGCGATCAGCTACGTCATATCGAGGGAGAGAGCTTATGGAATTTAGAACAGCGATACAATAACTTTTGGAAGAAGAATATAAACGAACGGAACGATATTGTTTTCGCTGCGACCATCCGCGGTATCAATTTCATACACGTTGCACGATTTTATCGGGCAAAACGATATTTCGCCTATGAGGCTTTACACGTACGATACCTATATCGAGCGTAGATACTTTTTCGAAACAACGTAGACAGCCTGTCGCGCGTTGCTCGCCGCGTTCCCGTCAACGAACTAACCGAATCTACCAGAGAAAAAAGCAACTCGGTACTTTTCCTTTCATACGGATCGTAACTTCTTCGCGATCGACACGCAATAACGATTTATTTGTCGTTACGGAGGAAAATGTACGCTCTTACGCGATAATAGGGAAATTTAACGAACACTTGTTGAACGTAATTCGATGAAAATATCGGCCAGACTATCTGGAATCGTGCCTGCGCCTATTCGGCCTGGAAAAGCCAGATTCGATTAATTTTAACGACAATGATACGCGTCGTTCGCGAGGATCTCGTGCGTTGTATTCGTTCCTGTTTTATTAACGAGAACCGCGAACAAAGTGGAGCAATTAAACCAGTGAACGAACTCCAAAGCGAGCGAACCCCAAAGCGAGCGAAACGTTTTTAGAATATTACGAGGGAAGAACAAAGGGCGTCGTCGTATCGAGCAACAAGTAATCGCGTCGCGTCTTCCTAACCAATTACGCGTCGCTCGGATTAGATCGCGCTGAGGTAAAATTCAATTTGGAAATGGCGAGAAGCGCGAGCAGGTAGAAGCGAATACGCAAACGGACGCGCGCTGTACGAAAGAGATAAATTATCGATCGATCCAAGAAGCGGCATTTAACCACGTTCCGAGCAATATCACGTCTTCGTATATCTTCCAGCCGACACGTATTTATACGCACGTCGAAAAGATAAACTAAATCCTGAACGAGCAAGCTCGTGAAATTTTCATCGGGACTCGTCTCGAACGCTCCTCGAACGCTCCTCGAACGCTCCTCGAATTACGTACAACGTCTCCGATCTGCCATGAAAAAGACGAGGAAACATCTTGCCTCGAACAGCGACGAGGAGAGAAAAGGAATCACCCGAGATCGTCCCGAGATCGTCCCGAAGAAGCCAGCTTCTGCCCCTTGACGCGCGACACCGCTGCCCGCCTCTCTCGAGTCAACCGGGGCAAAACGAGCAAAAGAAGAAGCGGAAGAAACGAGATTCGAAAGATCGGACGCGCACACGAGGCTGCTGCTCTCGATCCCCGATGGATCACGTGGCTGGATCGGCGGTTCAGGATCCCAGCCAGTGTCAGCTCACCCCCGGTTCAAGCTGGATCGATGAAGGCTGGTCCTCGCATCGCACGCTGCCTGGGTCTCCTCTCTCTCCCGTATATATCGACAGTTTCTCCCTTCGAGACGCCGTGAATCGAGTCGCACGATTTCGTTCACCGATCTTCCCACTGCTCGATCCGAATCCGGAGCACGGATACTCCTCGCGCGGACGAACCAAACCCTCCAGTTAGTCGCACCACCGCGGTTCGCGATCGAATCGAAACCGGACGCGGGCAAAGGGTCGCCCGTGGACGCTAGACGCGAGTGATAGACAGCGGTCGACGTCGAAACGACAACCTCCAGCCGACTGACCGTGCCGCGAGCAACCGAACGACCGAAGGACGATAGATAGACGGGAGAGGAGCGGAGCGATATCGTAGGACGCCACCGATCGTCAGGATGGAGACGCACAAGTGGTTTTTCGCGTTTTGTCCCGGGGGTTGGTTGCTCTCTCTGCCCCACTCACCTGGTATCCGCGTAGGGTGCGCACCTACTACTACCCACTGGGTAGCTACCTCCGCCACCCACCCGACCTAACCCGTCACCCACTCTGGCCACCCCACTGCTTCACTCGCTAACGCCACGTTAGGAACTCCCTCTCTCCCTCTGTCCTTCTCTTTCTCGTTCCCTCTCTATGGCTTTACCGTGCGCCACCCGCTCCGTCTCTCTTCGGGTTTCCCGGTCTCTACCCTTCCTTCCTTCGACATTCGAACTGGTTTCCACCGTCTCTATCGACCCCGTTAAACGAACGTTTGCCTATCTTCGTCCGAGCTTCGCGCGCGCTCCCGCTTTATACTCCCGTCGAGAGTTTACACCGGCGCGGCGCCGCTTTCCTTCCAACGCGCCGCGCTTTTCTTCCACGATTCTCTCCACCGCCACGGACCTCGTTACCTTTCCGTGCCGCAGCTTTTTCACCAACCACGCTGTAGTTTCTCGTTTTGTCACGGCCAGCTCGCCCGATCCTGCTTATCGTTATCGCCACCATCGGCGCCTATACTCGTACGTACTCGCGGTTCGAGTCTCTTTTAGACGAGTTCTTTACCTTAGGGTAGCTTCGTTCGCGTCCCGCCCATTTCTACCCGACTTTCTTTTCCCGGCCTTTTCTTCGTTTCGCGTCGCTTTTCTCCTCGCCGCGCGCGTCTTTCTCTTCGAAACGATACGTCGATACGTCGTTTCCACGCGGCACTTTCGAAATTTCCAATCGTTCTAATTGGCCGACGGCGAAGAGTACGATTCCCATCGATAATTCCTAGAACGTGCGGTCTATCCGCGGCTATAGTTACGTCCTACTTTTTATTTAAATGGCAACTGCGCGGCCTCATAGGGATGAACGTCGATGAAAGTTTGATGAGAGACCCGTCATAGGGCGGTTGCGAAACGATTAAAGTTTCACCGGACTCTGTTCGCTGATTCTCCGCTTTCGTGATGCATGGGTACGCGTCTGGCCCAAGATGCGCCCTACGGAGGCGAATCGTTCGCTTGTTAATATCGATTCGAGGAAATTGGCCTCGACCAAGGTAAACGACGATAAATGGCTGAAATATGGATCTCGGGATATCGTTCAACGTGTTTTCAAAATCACCGGTCTTTGCCACAATCGTCTGGTATTTGCTGTGCGAGCAGATGCATCGCCGTTGAGTATTTCGCGAATCGTTCGTTGTACGCGATCATGACGCGAAATAGCAAACGATCGTCGACGAAATCTCGACCGACTCGTGCTGTCGAATCGAGCTGAAAGACGAAGACCACTCCTCCGATCGAGGAACGTCGAACGCGTGAAAGAAGAGTTCGCCATCGTTGCCGCAACGAAATATCCGCCAAATCAGAAAGCTGCTCGTTCGAGTTTCGCGTGTACAAACGTTACGCGACTAGTTGCAGCGTTTCGGACAAACGTTACGCGACTAGTTGCAGCGTTTCGGACAAACGACGGGCTCATGCGCGATCTCAAACATCCGCAACGTTCGAACAACGCGAATATCCCCGCTGTACACCCAGTGGATACAACGACTGCTTCGAATAGTAAACACATTACGCGAGTCCTTGCCGGTCCGCGCTTTGTTCCTAGCAACGTACGAATTTTCCCTCTGTTTTGTCTCTTTCGCGCGATGGTACCGTGCTTCCCGCCGGATAGCCAGTGATACGATCGCGTTCGATGTCGCTGACGCGACCACGAGTTACGCCGGCAACGATCGCTGGGTCTTTGTGAGATTTTACAATGAAAAATCCATGCGAGTCCGCCGTTATCTCTTTCGTAAAAGCGTGCTCTGCGTTTGCACTCATTGTTCTTACATTTTTCCGTGTCGTGACTCGACTTTATTAGTCGCCAGACCGAAGGAACGATACGCTCGAGAGCTGGAGCCAAAGTTCTCAGAATCTCGATTCGCGCTACTTTGATTTTCAACTTCGAATCGTCGAATCGTCGCTGCCATTTTTCCAATTTCCGCGCGATTAAACGATGCACGTTTCCCCCCCCCCCTCTTCGAGAATCTAATCCTCGAAACGTCCAACGTGGATGGAACATAGCCAATAGGGGAAAATCTCGCGCATTTTGAGCTGAAAGAAAAAAAAGTCAAATTGCCGGTTCACTTGGTGAAACGCGGACCGAAACGTGGCCGCGATTTATTGCCTTGGCACGAGGCGATCGTAATATCGGGTCGAGCAATATCCGATCAAGCCTCGACCGTGTAATTAACGTAAATCGGGGGAGGGGCGGGGGGAAAGACGATACATCGGAGTCGGAGTCGGTAAAGTCCAATTGGTCACTTTCGTCGACGAATTATCGCCGATAAAGAATAGACCGACGAAGAATCGATCGTTGACGCTATGAAACCGCGCGCACAACGACCAGGCTTTCTCGATTTAAATTCGATTTCACATTGATAGATTCGCGCGTAGCTTAAACGAGAAAGTCGTGTAGAAACTCGTTTCGTTTCTCGTTCTCGTTCGTAACATTCCCTCGTCCGCGACGCATCCGTCACTGAATCCTCCGATTTCCAGCCAAAATTTTCGACGACTTCCGATATTTGCATTCCACGAGCGAACGAATCGCAAGCTCGCTGCCCTCTCCATCTTCGACCGCTGTCTCGTCGGGAAATCAATTTTTCTGAAAAAAGATCTCTCTATTCGAGTGGGAAGATCCCGGGCACGAAAGTCGAGAGAAAGAAACGAGACGAAGAACGTTGTTTGTTCGAAGGAGATTCGTGACTCGAGGCGATCGGTGAGCAGTAGTAGTCATTGGTGATACGCCGTAATGGCATGGCAGTTCTCTCGACAAACGAGATTCACCTGGAGGGTATACGTGGCGCGCAAACGGACGCTACGATTTCTCTCGCTCGTAATCGAACGTTCGAACAACGTGTATCGCTTTCATCGTCGAACGCGACGAAGGATATCTTCGGGACGCGTGCTTCTGCGCGGGTCGAACGGATCAAGCGAATCGCACGCCTTTGGAACGAAATACTCTCGTTTAGACTTAAACCGACGTTTATCGTAGGCTCGCGTTCGATAAATCGGTTTCGTTGGATCCTGAGGAGGCAAGACTGGATCGGAGGTTGGTTAAACTCGTTTGGAGTTTAACAGATAGTACCGGAAGTGTTCGTGGATCGGATGCGATAATAAGGATAAGCGTACGGTCCTTTTTACGGTCCTCTTTACGCATAGATGGCCGCTCATTAGAGAGAACGAATGGTACGAGAGAGTCGTGCCAGCGAAGCTCGGGCAGGAAAGTTGGGGCAACTTAGTGGAATATAGGTTGGTGTGGGTCGTTGAAAATTTCAGAGTCCAAGATGTATTTTCGATTAACTCCTTGACGTCGTTTGGCCCGAAGCGGAAAGTTTATACGACGGTAAAGTTTGCAGAATGAGTGGCTGTGTCTCGGTGTAAGTGTCAAGTAACTATCTGATCGAATAAATACGTAGGTTCGTTTCGAACGATGTTCCTAGAAGTTTGCCCTGGTAGTTCCGAGGATTTTCTCGACGAACAACCATTTTTATTTCCTTCTATAGGTACGCGGCTGAGTTTGCTACGTATTAGGCGCGGTTGGCGATGTTTGGAATCGACATCGCGGTACGACGAAGGCTCAACGAGGGTCGATCGCGTAATCGCGACCAGATAGGACGGCACTGGATTCCAACGCGAACTCGAGACGATCGATCAGGCCGAACGGGTCGCACGATGAATTTTTACGCTTTTGACTTTACCCTGCGCGATACCTCGACCTCCTCGCGGAAATTTAACATCCGACTCTATCGAGTTTGAAAAATACAGCCGCGATTTATCATCCGCGATAATTCAACGACGCTCGAGCGACAAACGGCTGGTTTAGCCCTTTTCTCATTTTTATTGTTACGAGCGTTTCGATATCCGGCAAAAGAAAAAGAACGAGACGAGCTACGAAAAAGGCGAGAGCAGACGGTGGAAAGCCGATCGACTCGTCGTTAAACGAAACTATTTATTTTTATTTCCCCGCGGCCAGACGGCGAATCCCTTTATCGTAGAATCCTCTTACGGGCTCCAATTCTGAAATACAGTCTCGAAACCGGACCGCTACATGCTCCATTTCGCCCTTTTATTCTCAAAAGCTGCTCGTTTACCTTATCTTCCGATTTCAAGTCCAGTCTCTCTTGTATTTCCTCCGATTGTCCCGTGTGTATCGAGAATTTCGCGAATCGTTCGACCAGCTATTCCGACGCAGATTACGACCAACGTTTGCGTAGAAATATTCGTCCAGCGTCGCTGTCCGACGAATCGTACCAACGTCGACCGAACCTTAGAAAACGTTAACGAACGATAGCAGACGTTTCGCGCGATCGCCGGCTTTCCAATTTCAGCAGCGAGCAACGATTCTACAGTTTCGTTGTTTCTTTCGCGCGAAGCACTCGACTCTCGCGAATCAATGAAATTTGAATATCCCCGGCAACGTCTAGCCACCGACAGCTTCGATCTCGAGCGACTTCCAAAGTTTATTCCAACGTGGCGCAAAAAGTTTCCACGAGTTCCCGCAAAAACTACGACAGACAAGTTCGATAAACCTTTTATCGATAAGCCATTATCACGAGGAAATCCTTTTTACGGAAGGATCAACGGACGGAAGAAGAATTCGAGGTACTCGAGCTGTTGCGGTTTTCGCTTGAATCTCGATGTTCGTGAATTATCGCGAAACATCGTGAAATATAAGGCGGTGAAACAGTCTGCAAGACGATGTTCGAGTTTCGTTTACTCGAGTCGTCGTTAGCTCCGTGTTCAACGGGACCAGCTTACGTGTTCGAGAAGAGCAACTTTAAACGAGAATGAAAAATTATCCGCGCGAAACATCGGCTTTGACAGCTCGTAACTTTGACGATGAAATATTAGGAATCACGCTTGGAAATTACTTCTCGAGAACAGGCGAAACGACACCGAATCTTTTCGAAATTCCGAATTACCGACGGATGAATAACAAGCAACTGTATTTCCTCCCCCCCCCCAAATTTCCTCCTCGAGAATAGTGAAAAATGGCAAGGAGCAAGATTTATCTCCTGCAATGGCACGCGTCCTACGGTAACCACGGAAGACGAACATTAAAGATGACAAACGATCTCGCCTCGTCGGTTAATCTCCGTTGCTGCGAAGTAACGCGTTCTCGATAGAATGATCGATGCAGTAGCAAAATGCTATAGCAAGGTGTAATAGCAAGATTCAACGGAGCTAAAAGGCAACGAGACACCTTAAATCACGTACAAGCGTGTATAATGGCAACCAAGTTTACGATAACCACTCAACGATCGAAGCGGGATGATAGTCGTGGGAAACTCCAGGAGAACGCGGTAATTCTAAGACGAGTCCATTATCCCCGGTACCGTTGATCGTAGATCGAAATCATCGGCAACTTTCGCCCTCGTCCCGAGTAATCGACGCTTTTCGCGTTGGTGGCAACACGAACCTTAACGGTAAGAGTCGCGACAAATAAGGTAAACGAATAGTTATTCGAAACAGGGAGTTCGTTGCACGCTATTATTATACAATACGGTATTATGGCGCGTTATGATACGAGCGTTGATATTTTTTCACGCGATGTACGCTCTAACCGAAATAGAATGGATATTAGATTTCGTTCGCAGGAACAGCTTGCTCGTGTTATCGTAGCTCCGTGTAAAGACGACTGGCGGAAGAAATCGGAAGACCGTTTTTCGCGAGCACCAGGTGTGTTAGGTGGGTCTGTTATTCTCGTTATTACGGTTTACGAAGAGGAGCCCACGACACAATGGGCGTTCGCCTTTTCGCGGCACGCGCCGCTAAGAATTAAAGAACTAAATTCGGTCCAATTAAATTTACGACCGCTGCTCGTTCTAATGAAAGCACGCTCGACACCTTTTTGTCCCCCGGATCGACTGTGGGAGCGTTCTCCGGCTGCTGCAGCCAACGTTTCCCCGTTCAAAACGCGGAAAATACACAAGGTGACTCGCGTAAAAGATCGCCGATGGAACTGCGAGACTCCGGAGTATGTAAAATTCGGGGATTGGTACTTCAGATCGTAAGGTAACTCGGCGAAGAAGCAAGAAGAGATCGTAACCTCGAGATTCTAATACGGAGACGTTGACCGCGTAAACTGCGGGAGTTTCTTGAAATAAATAAATACACCCGTTCTCGGAGACTGAACTTTCTCGCTTATAAAATTCATCCCGGCAGAACAGAACAGTTTGAAGGTTTGCGAACGAAGAGGCAAAAGGATGGTCGATTTCTGTTTGATTTCCAAAGTGTGGATAACTAACCGATCTTCCATTAGTCAGGTTACTCGGCCGCTGTTTGTTCTGTTAGTACAGAAGAAACCTTTTAGCATATCCTTCCGCCGATCCTTCGCGTCTTCCATTATCGTCATTTACGATTTACGAATCGATACTAATATTCCTAACGATTTGCATATCGTCTTTTGCGAATCGTTACACGACGATATCTTATCTGTTCCGAGTAATCCACGGCAATCTACGGCGGTAAATTACAGAAAAGAGATTGGACGAAATTGGAAAAAGATAGCGTGGACGCGATAGAAGGATGGAAACGTGGACGACGACTGGCTTCGCCGTTTCTTCGGGGTCGCGCAGCTCCGCTAACGTTTCATTAAAAGTTCTCCGCGGAAGCGTCGCTGTCGTGAATTTAATTAGGACGATTACGCTCCTCCCGTGTTGCCGGCTCCGTTACAGTTTACTCGCGGTGCCGCGGGAGTCATTTTTACGACCGGAACCCGCGCGACTAAAGTCGTCCCGTGGCGTCGAACATCGAATTAAAATCCTCTAATCACCGGTTTATAGATAACAACGACCGAGATTCGACGATAGCACCTGACGAATAATCGCTCCTTCCCTTGTTCTATTCGCGTGTATACATTTTTCCACCGATCTTAAAATCAATTAACATCCGCGTTAAGACACCCCGAGAAAATGTAAGATACCTTTTTCGACGGTTAAAAGGTGCTTAAAATACTTTTTTCTGTGCTACCGCGACCGAAGGCGATACTCGGCTGGTTGTTGTCGAACGATGAGATACAAATTCCTAACAACAGTGAACTAGAGAGAACTTAGAGAACTAACGATACGCAAAGAGGAGTTTTACGTTTCACGTGGAAAGATTTGATCGACTTTACGAAAAATGGCAAGTTATCTTTTCCCACTCGCATTGCGCCGAAAACGAAACCGCGAATCTTCCGAGCTATGCATCTCGGAATCCGGCGAAATATTCCAAGAATCGGTCGATTCGATTGATCGAGAGACTGCACGGTAGGAAGGTCGGGTCGGCAGTTTCTCGAAGAAACGCAAGCAGCTCCGCCGCTCTGTACTACCGAGCGCTCGTGTAACTGTTGTCGTATCCGTGCAACCCCTGTCGACAGTTGGAAGGGTGAGAAGGGTGAGAAGGGTGAGAAGGGTGCACGAGCGATAGATCGCATGCCTGGCGCCAGTTAACAATCGAGAACCCTGCATTTATGAATAAGGCTGCACAGCAGGCGAGGTAAGGTCACAGACAATGAACCTCGATTCAGTTCAGGGCCTGAGCGCGACGTCACGTCAAGACGTTGTCGGTCAGGGTGGTTCTGCCACACCCTCGACCTGTCGCCAATACAGACCTTCTCCCCCTTAATCTGTTTACAGACGTGCCTTTAATTGATCGGACTGTATGCCGCGCAGTTGTAAACTCGACCCAAGGGTCGATGATACACGTGTCTCGAAACGGGGTGGAAATTTACTTCGATTGTTTCGAGGTCTTCTCTCTCGCCTCGGAAAGAAAACTAATTTTGGACAAATCGAACCGATCGAACGGCTTGCAGGTGCGGCATTTTGCGTGCGCGTACTATCGAAATCGTGGCATGTACAGCGTTTTACGCGGTATAAGGATGCGTCGTACGTTTCGCGCGGTGCGCGCTCGAATCGATATTTCGGACGCGCAAACTGATCCACCGTAGCAGATAACGCGAAAGGAAGCTTGTAAATAGCGGAGTCCGTGTGGCAATCGATGTTTCCCGCGAAAGTTGAAGCAACGAGGGAAAAATTCACGCTCGCCTACGGTATGCTCGGGCCCGTACCGGGCTACGATACAACCTAACCACCGTTGGATCGATACTGTACACCGGCGATCGTAACGAGACAGAGAAGCGTAACGAATCGTGACGGAAAACACCAAGCGATTCCGGCGGAAACTGCTGTTTCTATTTTATGCTTCGGCTTTCCTCGTATCGGCGACAAATATATAATATCGTCTCGAGATCACCGGCTGTACAGGCAATTATCGCGGCGAAGGATCGCTCGATAGGTAAACGTCAGACACGAAGGTCTAGGATAGAAATTGCGTGCCATGCCCCAGTTAACGATCGAGGTCCGCGTTCGGCGGAATATGCCTGGAATAAGGTCGCAGCCAATGAACTTCGCCATCGTTATTTCGCAGGTTCAGACTCTTTCGATTTCCAGTAACGAAACGATCGGACGGATTCCGCTCGCATCGGAACGCGAATTTTCCACGCGACTCTGAAAAACAATGCCGGCCGGAATCGAGAGCGGAAAATCGGGGATACGACAGCGGCACGCTTGATTTCGTCCTACCGCGGCCAAGATTTACCGCCAAAGTCCGTTCGTCCCAGAAGACGCTAAATCGCGCGCTCGATCGACGAAGAAGCGCGATCAGCGGAATGCCCGACGACTCGACGTACCTCGAACACGTAGAAAATTGTTACGAGACTCGTGCGCGACGACCAGACTCCTCGAGAAGATCGCAGGCGTGATCTTCCGCAATTTGCTTCCCAACGAAATTCCTGTTTCTTTCTAGCGACGTTCCTTGTCAGCGTGCGAACGAAATATTCTCGATCGCGTTATCGCGTTATCGCGAATCGATAACGAAGCGACCAAGTTTCTTTGAAAGCGCGAGAAAATAAACGTCGTAGAATCGTGGGGATTGGCGTCGAATTGACCTTCTAGTTTCGCGGAAGGACGAAATCGAAGAGCAGAGCCTGTCGGCAACGTGATCGCGGGCCGAGTTTATAAATAAGGTTATCAGGGTCGGTGCATCGAGGGTGAAGGTAGAAAAGCTCGGTTCAAGGCCGCGCGTCTTCGTGCGAAGATCTCGACCAGATGAACCTGCCGCGTCTCTATTAACGGGCTAGTAACGACTTTAATCTCGTCGGCCTTCGCGGTGGTTTCTCGATGAAAATTCGATAACACAACGCGCGTCGATTATCCTGGAAATTAGCGGAACCGGCTAGGGAAATTTCCAAATTTCCAGAATTGGATGGAAAAATCGATCGACGACGAAGAAGACGGTGCAACTAGATATCGACGCTCGAATACAACGCAGGAGAGCCAACAACTTAGAATGGATATGTATCTTTGATCAAGGAGCGAGTATTTGATAGATTGCTATCTCCGGGTTCAGCAAACTATCAAAGCCTGTTTTTATATTTAAAAAACTGTCGTTCGATAAATTCTGCCCAACGACGGGATTTTCCATTACGACGATAAAAAAAGTCCGGAAATTTACGCTTTGAGCATAGTTTTACAGGCGTCGTTTCGCGCGCGTAAATGTTTCTCCCTCTCGTTAAATGTTTTACGCGCGTAATACTCGCAACACCGGCGAGAACATGCAACATTTTACTTCTCTAGATATTTGCTAATGAACGTTTCATCTCGTTGACTCGGAAAATTCTTCCTTAAGACCGAAGAAGCGGTAAAGAGAAGAAAGACGGTGAAAGCGTAAGATGCAAAATGCAAGACACGCGCATATTACAAAGAAGCTAAATTCTCGTCGGGTATAGGGCTCGAGAATTAAACACGAGGGGAACTTTCCCAATTTTACGGAACAAAAAATGCAGTTCCAAGAGATAGACGACTCTGCAGTGGGAATATATCGTCATGTTACTAAAATTAGTTTCAACGACGAAGCGAATTACCTTTTCGAGGAATTTCTGGTGACGATTCAACATTCTTATGCTTATCGCGTATTCGAGAGCGGAATAGAAGCGCGACGACAAAAGCAACGAAAAACGAAGGAAGATCGAGGATCGCAAATATTTGTTAGGATATAAAAATCGGAGGAAAATGAAATCGATATCGCCGATGGAATTTCATCTGGATCGGCAGCTCCTTTTTGATAGACGAGAATCGATCGAAATTCCTAAATACGCAAGATAAACGCTGCCATACCAACCACGCTAGACCGTACTCGTATTTCCCTCCTTTACCCTTTCCCCCCCCCTTTTTTTCTTCCAGTTTTCAGCGAAACGACGGATAGATGAGATATTCGCGCGTTCCGACGTAGCAACGTATTAAACGTCCTCGAATCGAGCACAAAGAGGAGGTTCTGTTCCGGCGTATTATCAGGGAACGCTGGCAGTAAGAGTATAAGAAGACTTTCGCGATCGCTCCCGAAACGCGCAAGACTCTTACTCGCTCCGGTTCCATACGACCCGAGTTTTCTCCGAACGAAACATCGCGTACCTCGTCCTTCGGCTTGGGCATTGTGCATCGATGGAAGATCGAGACGTTCGTTTCTATCCTTTATCTAACGACGTATTTTTCCGATTGTTTCGTTTCCCGCGAATACAACGCGACGATAGAAACGTAACGGGAAATTGCGCGACACCGAGTTGTTAGACGCGGCGCACGTTGCGAAAGATCGATTATGAATTTGAGAAGGAGTGTTCGACGACACGATGGACGAAGAAAGAATAACAGAAAAGATCAAATATCTTCCTCTTTAAAAAAGAAAAAAGAAAGCAAATTCCTTTCTGGAAGGTTACTTAATTACAGTCGTTCGAGCTCACCCACGTCGTCGTGTGTAAAATACCGCTTGCACGATCGGTATTATTGTTTACGTGAACGCGTATCCGTAAACACGAGACGCACACCTCGCGTCTAAGTGGGCGATTACACGGCCGGTACAGAGGCCACGCGCCCACACGACCGCGTAATGCTAAACGATCATGGAAAGTGGCCTTGGGACTTGCCACGAATCGATAATAGCCCGGCCCGACGTCGCTCGATCTACCGATGCTTCGCGTCATTGGATCGCGAATCACTCGCGCAACTCTGTTCGCCAATCGGAAGTCGCACGCGATTCCACTCTCTTTACACATACGCGTGTACGTATCTGTACGTTTGTTAATTTACCGTGACGGAAGGCGAGAACGCGAACGATATCAAGCACTTGGAAACTATCGTTCTCCGAAACTATCCGTATAAATAAGAGGAGAGTGAGGCCAGGTAGAATCTAATTACGCCACGGTTAAGCGGGACAACGGAGTTCGACAACAATTGAATTACGGCATCGCGTGGAAATATTAGTTTATGGAAATAACGAGATCGAATCGAACAGGACCACTGCCCTTTACCAACTTGTCGATCGCGCAGCTATCGAACCACGGGAACCTTGGACCGCCGAATTCTTGTCCCGTAAAAATCGCCTGTCGTAAATCTATCAAATTAGAGGACCGTAAAAATGCCAGAGCGAAGATCTTTTTCTCTTCTTTTTTTTACGTCGTAAAGACGCACGCTCCAAGCTGTTTTTTCGCTACCTTGTCATTTAAGACCGTCTCTTTATTATTCGTCGCAGACATTTTATCCATTATTCAAGAATCTTGTCCGATCGTCTGTCTTATTCTCGAGCTCTCGCTATCAACGTTATCGGAAATATGAATATTTCACTGTTTCGGAGGCGTTCTATTTACAAGCATCTTTATCTCGTTATCAGACTTTTCCTTCTCCACAAACGTTATCGAAAAGGCAAATATATTTCACTGTTGCGTAAACACTTTGTCAGAATCTTATCCGATTATTGTATTTTCAATGTTATTAAAACGATAAATGTATCTCACTGTTTTCGAGACATTGTCGGTGAATTCCGGCGGAAAGTCGAATGCAAAATCATCGGCATTCCAAGAGCGTCCGGTTTGGTTCGATCGACAGACGTTCTCGACGATGAGTGAAACCAAAGTAATCAATAGGATAGCACCGATGCATTCCGCATTCCTCGTTCAACTAAGTCGTTTATATCGCGTACGCTGGGCCCGTAGATTCGTGTCCCGGCTGTTTAATTCTGAAGCGGAACGATGGCTTCGTCCAACTGGTCGCTCGGCCACCGAAATAAGCCCGTTATTCGATTAACCTAATCAAATTTCGAACGGCACATTCGAACCGGCAATTGGGACTACCAACGTCGCGCGATTCGCGTCTTGGCCCGTGTCGCGTCAGCTCCGATACCGGAACATCGATTAATTATTCTCCCGACCCGATCGAACGATGCACGTCAATTTTTTAACGCGTTGCTATATTTATCGGCGTCCTTCGGCCCGATTTATGACCGCGGCATTATTAAAATTCTATGAGCTAGCCGGCGTCGTATATAAATTATTACGGCTTTACGGCCAATCATGAATATGTAGAACGCGGCTGAAGAAACGGAAAATTACGCGTTACAGTGATTCCGCTAGGGTGCCAAGAGGATCAATTTTCGTTGCCACTTTCCACGTACGTTGACGAGAGTGTTCGTGCGATTATTTATCGCGACTGGCCGCTCGTGCTAATAAGAGCGATTTAAACACAGGTGAACACGGACAGCGCAGTAAAAGGTCTGACGCCGATCACGCGTGAAATCGTCGATTAATCTTCGATGGAGAACGCGTCGAATCCTATGGACGAAATTGGGCTTAGCAGTTACCCTACGAGTATGAGAACCAAGGTCTTTCGAGTTAAAAAAAATGGAAAGTTATGGCGAATCGGCGGGAGCTATCTCGCCACTTATCCGAAATGGTTTTTAAAGCTCGGAACAAAAGCAGTCCGGAAGCATAGCGTAATGGCCGTTTCCTGCTAAAAATTTCGAAAATGGCTCGCTTAAACTTTCAAGCGTACAAAAGCGTCGCTTTCCCGTTTTCCGCTCATTCCGCGCGTTCCACGAGCAGCAAACGGTTGTTCCGCGCGATTATGAAATATCATGGGATTAAGGTGTTTCTCTAGCCGCCACGTTTACCCAATTAACGAGTAATTAAACCACGAGAAACGCGATGCCAGAATAGTACTTGTTCCTTCCTATTTTCTCTCGTCGCCTCGCTTCCCCTGCCACGGTGAACGTTAATCGGCCACGTTTGACGAACAGAACCACGCTAATTACAAGATAATCGAGAAAAGGAAATTAACGAACAAATTATTTACAGCGAATTATCGAATCTGTGTACACGGTACGGCGACGTTATCGCGACCACGTTTTCACTGTTATCCGGCGACTAATCTAGACGTAGCCGCGCTGCCTAGGTAATCGATAATTCATCCGGCTTTCTATTTTAATGGCGTTACCACCGGTAATAGCGGGAATTAGTATTCTCGTAATTATATAAATTACGCGTTGAACGGCGCCGCGTTGAGACAAACAAGGAAAACCGAAGGCATCGGACGCGACGAACAAAAGCATCGATATCGTGCCCGCAAATTCATTACTCGCTGCACGATATAACGTAATTGAACGATACGTGGATAGGATAGATCGTTTTCCGAACGTATTTGTTAGACAAACTTCGCTCGAATGACAAATTAGACAGAAATATCTTTGCCTCTGGTCTCCGTTGTATTTAATGCAGATTGATTCGGCATGAACACGATGCGAGTGACTGGACGGATATTCGAGGATTAATTTCCGGCAACTTTGTTAGCAGGATTATCAAAGTTGCCCGGGGAATGGATATTTATGGCGTACTTTGGCTGCAACCAGAGTTGCGAGCTGCAAACTCTCCGGCGAAACTTTCAGGGAAACAAAATTCATGGCTTCGAGTCGAGCCAGGTAAAGATAAAAATACTCGATCGATCGATCGATCGATCTGATTTCTTCCATTTATCTATATCTATTCGTCCATTGGCGGCCGAATTGTATTCCTACCTTAGCGTTTAATCTTTCCTCCAACGTTCGAAATCTCGAGAGATTTCCGTCCAAGTAAATGACAAACCCGTATTGCTAATCCGCGTATCGGATAACAATCGGTCCTTTTAATCGCTGTAGTCGCTGACGTATAACCATTTGGCGAGTCAAAGCTGTCCGTGTCCATTACGCTCGGGTTCGCCCGGAAAACTCGGCAGACGCGTTCCAACCCAAATCCAATCTGATCGCTTCGTAACTCGGCCTGACCAGCGTGGTCGCGAGGACTTTGTCAAAGAGCGAGTCAAAGGGAGGATCTTGGTGACGAGCAGCAGCTGGTCATCGAAGGATAAACGAGGGAATCGAGAGTCCGCGATTTAGGCACTCGACACGGTACACGGAGGGTGGAGGCGAAACGTCGCATTGGGTGCGTATAATCTGCGACCGCCGGGAATTGGGTCGAGGAGACATTCCCTGTAGCCGGTCCTCGCCCTCCTACGACCACCTCCTGGTGAACTCGGCCGCTGCCCCATATAACTCGCCAATTTATCGCTCGCGACCGAGCAACAATCGGCGATTCGGGTCAGAAGCGGTTCCTGTAACCCGAAACCCGCGCGGCTCCCTTTCGTTCTTAACCCCCTTTCAGATTCCACCGCCTTCTTTTGTTACAGCCACGAAAAAGCGTCGCCGTAAATAACAGCTACAATACGCGAAACGTTGTATCGCTGGTCTGCTAAAGTCTTTTCGTTCCTTTTGCGTCCCCTGTCGAATACGGAGAAAAATGTTTCGGAAAAAGAACGTTTGGGAAAGAATTTCGTTTAATTCCGATACGCTGGCACTGCGAGCGATAGCTGACGGGGCAGCTTGTCAGCAACGCGCTTAGAAGAGTGGAAAGCAGCTTTTTAGCAGAGAATTACAATATCGATGAGAGTCGACAAAATGTAGCTGTTCTCCTATATCTGTTCCAAGGGACGCGCGTTCCAAGTGTAAACGCGTAATTTCTCTATTTTTACAAATACGTCGTTCTCCGGCTACTAGCGCGCATCGTCTTGACGCCCAAGGTGGGGCAAGGCTTTGCCGAGATGATAATAATTCCGGCATCGGAATCTCGCGGAAATCTCGCCAGAGATACTCCTCTTTCGATGGACTTTCGATAGAGACGAGAGGAAGGTGCATGAAAGCGCAATCGCCAGAAATCATTGTTGACCCAGACGTCGCACACAGAAGATCGGACAAATGGATAAGTCGAGGAAAAATGGTCCCTCGGAGGCTACGACCATGAAGGGTGGATGGCGTGATAACGAATCCCTCTGTTCTCTCATCGATCGGCCTCTCGTTGCTCTTCACGCAGCCGGAGGAGTTTCTTTTTAACTCGTCCCGACAATGAGGCGCGAAAGAAAAGGGAGAAAACGAGAAAGTTCGCGAAGCCTCTTCCACGGAGCCTATCCAGCCGCCGTAGAATGGAAAAGTCACGTGGAAATCCTTCAGCCGGGGTATAGATCACACGTTGACTACGTATGTACGTCTACCTGGTTTCCCCTTCGTGGGGAAAAGTAGAAGTTTCAGGCAAGGCTGAGAAGAGGAGGCCGAGATAGGTTTGAAACGAATAGAGGGACGAACGAAGACGCGTATCACAGCCTTTAGGGTAATCGGAGCGAACGCTCGTTTGCTATTTTTACGATTTCGCGAAGAAAGTACACGCAAACGTGAATCCTATTTGGAAAATTTTACTATTGCGGATATGTATCGTTTTGCTTCGTACCGTGATTGCGAGACTCGAGCTAACTTCCATCCTTTACGAGATAAATTGTACTCTTTCCAATCAAGCAACGAACAACAAGGAATTTCAATCGACTTACATTCGCTGACAGACTTGGGCACGAGATGTTGGTGCTCCAATTGGGCTCCATTGAGCGGCGGATCTGAAACCAAAATTTCACCTTACGTCAGTTCAACGTCGCTTTAGTCGCTCGAGTGTAGACGTACGTGGTGGGAAGTGGACCATACGTAACGACGACCAGGGGGGAGAAAAAGGTGAAAAAAAAAGAAAATAAAAAATTAGCCAAAAGGTGCGGACGATCGAAGTCACGTATCGCTGATTTTGATCGGCAGCGGCACTGGCATCGACGAGGGGCCTTGGAAAAGCCTCTGAACCGTATATAGACCAGGTAAAAGGGGTAGAGACACAAGAGGCGTAAATGTAGGTGAAACAGAGGAAGGCCTTCGCGAAAGAGAAGAGCTGCTGACGCCGTGGTGCGGTTTAAGCTCCACCCCGACACCGATTGGTCGATGAAACCCTGCCGGCAGAGAGGCAGAGCGGGTGCAGAAGGGAGAACGGAGACGCGTACACCCCCGACCCATCTTAAACGACTCTCCTGAAAATATATTATGCAACGCGTAACGTGCGCAGACACTCGTACCTCCGATAACCTTTAAACCGGCACGTACCAGCCAAAGATTTCCACGTGATTTTCGCCCGGTTACGCGTACAGGATCCCTCCTGATACGCTTCAAACCATCCAGAATCCTTCGAGCTTGTTCCCCTTCGCTCGGCAAATAGAAACGCGTATCGCAAGCGTAACAGAAGGACGGATGTCCCTTCAGTTCGAGTATTTATTGCTCGAAAAGTTTCTGTTCTTGGAAATTTTCGACGAACGTTAAATCCATCTCTCTCCATACTCGCGTCCAAAGTCGGGCTAACGAAATTTCGACGCGAGAAATCATATTTTCCCAATTATGCTCGCGTATACGAAACTCTTGGAACTTCGAGCACAGCGAAACAGGGCGGTCGAAAATATTTTGCAGCACGGCGAATTTCGTCCGGGATAGTTCGCGGGATACTTTCCGCTCGTATTAACGTCAAAGGAGAAATTGGTGGCGTTGGCGTTCGGCGCGTGCATCGGAAACGGCGAAGACGGTGTCACGATGATTTACGCGGCGCGTACGGGCGACCGAATAATTCTTGACGTAAAACGAGAGCTCGTCGTTATCAATTTTTTGATACCGCTACCCAAACAGACGCTTCCCCGGCAGAGCCGCTGTTCGACGAAGCGTCGCACGACGGTCGAGAAACTTCCGATCGAGGAGATTTACTTTTAAAACGTCTTACGTATTTCGATGCGCCTCCTTCCATCTAAATCATCGTACCGGTGTTTCGTCGATTTATTCGCCGGCTAATTTCAACGTGATTTCCTCTGCACGGTTTGCCGTAAGAAAATCTAGATTCGAGAAAAATATTAGTTTAGCCGAGGTATCGAGCGAGGGACATTGTCTCGGACGAAAGCTCTCCGCGATATTAGCGGATACGAGCAATAACATTAATGCCTCGCCTGTGGGCGAATCGAATCGATTTAAAAACACCACTCTAAATCATGAAAGCCTGTCGCGCGCGACAGACAGTCCAACGATAAGGAGAAACTTTGAAACGGGACGAGTTAAAAGGTATATCGCTGCAGCGCGGTGTGTCGCGGAAGTAAAGGAAGAAAGCGGGAAAACGAAGTGTCACGCGTCCTAGATTTGATCATCAAGAAGTCGCACTCGATCTCCAAGATTACAAGGTGTGTCACACACGAAGACACGAACCATAATAGAAGAGGAAGCTAGCGCACAAGCGGACCAAGGATGGACGCCCATTTCGATGCTTGCCAGTGCAATCACGACGATAGTTTCGATAAGATATAACGCGAGGAGGAGATACGATAGAAAATAGAAAGACGAACGACGTTCGACGCGACACCCGTTGATTCTCCAAATTACAGGCTCGTTCGCTGATCGGTGTTGACGCTCGTCAGCAGCTCGCGATAGCGAGCCCCGGAACGTGATATCGGAACTCGGTGCCCGCGGAGATCAGCCCAGACATCGTTTCCTCCTCGGCAAGATAAAGCGACACTGAACGTGACATTGCGCCCGCCCGCGTTATCTCGATCTTTGCAACCTACAACTTTTCGTATTTCGTACTGTCGATCGTTATTGATGGTTTTCGCGTTGAAACGCTACGCGATATGGCAACGTGTTGTATTATACAAGTCGCGCTTGTCGTATTATAGTAATTTGTTAATGGAAGGGCGTACGCTGCCGGGAGTTTCGGTCAAATTCTTAGGGGTGAGAAATCTCGGAGAATTTGGTGCAACGAGGAACGACACTTTGCTGGTTCGGTTTCAATTTTCAGTGGACGTAGCTGATTAAGAGACTCGAATTAACCTACTTTTTACTGATCGTCGGATCGAGTAACGAACAACGGTGCTGCGTCCAAATACAAGGTAAACCAAATAGAAGATACACCGTAGAGAAGAAATTCAAGTTCTAACGCGAAAAGACATTTTCATCCATTCTCTTCGAAAGAATCTGCCAGAGCGATATCAGATACGATACGTCGTACCGCATCCTCCTCGTGCGCGACATCGCACGAAGAAACGCGACTAGAAATTTCTCGTCGCTGGTATCTCCGCTCGCGTCAGAAGCTGCTGTTCCCCTGTATCGCGAAAAATAGGTTCGTAAGTTTGGGAATCAGGGCGGCGCGACACGATGCTGAAAACCGGTAATCGAATCGAGCCCCGGTTCACCGAGTTTCAGGTGTCACGGGGGAGACGAGATTTCGCCGGAGGATAAAGGGCAAGCGAATCAAGGCATGTTGTACGAGGGAGTGTGTAACGTCGGCAAAGCGTACGAAACTTGGACGGATTTTGATGAACATTGAAACCGCGGCGTAAACGTGTGTACGTTTCCCGGCAAGCTCCGGCAGATATTTAAAACAGAGAAAATGGGTCGCGAACGTTTTCTTTTTTCTTTGCTCGAATCTTGACGTGCACTTACGAAGATGAGACCCGTGTAGCCTCTTTCTCCCTCGCTTAATCAAAGTCGTTCGATCGTCGATATCGATAGTTTGCTTTTCTACTCTGTCCCTTCGTCGCTCGATGTAAATCGAATTTTTATTAAAAACACATATTGGCCATACAGTACATCGTCCGTTTCGGATAACGCGAAGACGCCGCGAGATGGGAAGCGTAATTTCGCGCGTAATATTACTCGGGAAGATGAGAGACAATCGTTGGCGTTGGCGTTGCGTTGCTCGTCTGGTGCACCGGAAAAGGAACTGGGTACCCTCCCGGGGCTAAAGTCGAAATTGCTTTTGGACACGAAAGCAATATCGTAGGCACACGGAACTTACTGCCACCACCGTCGGAATTTCCAAGTTTGCTTTACGTATAATGCCAGAATATCTCGATAAAGCGACGGATTATAGGAAAAGCTTCAAACACGGGGATGAAAAGCTTTAAACGAAACTCAATTTCCCGGGATCCGTTTTGCCGCGAGTATCGTGAAATTTGCTTTATCGAATTCTCGGCTACTTTCGAAGTTAAACGATCCATGTCTCTCGGTATCTCCTAAACAGTTCAGGAAACGAAACGAAACGAAAGAGCGGCCTATTTATCCGAAACTTCTCATCGATCGAGCTCGGTCTAAGACTTTGAAAAATTCAAAGAAGCTCGAAAAGGAAAGCACGAGGAATAAATAAAATGCTCTCTCTCCCTCTCTCTCTCTCTCTCTCTCTCTCTCTCTCTCTCTCTCCGAAATTTCTCAAACGCGGAGTAAACAAAGTTTCGAAAAGAGCTTGCTCCAGTCTTCGAGAGAGTACGAGAACGAACCGTCAGTGGAAATTTTTTCCCGCGACGACGTATGTAACGAACGCGTTGCACGCGACAATGGGCGACCGGACGAAGGAACGCAAAAATCCAGCCGGTTGAATCACCCGGATGATTGCAGAAGCCGCTGCAAACCGCTTTAAGTGATACGCCGCGCGTGTGTGAAAACAATAACGGCGTAATTGGGCCAATAATAAAATAATTGTTAGCGCTTGGGTGTTGCCTATGCGCGTGCCTCTCCTCCTTGCTCTCTGTGCTCTGTCCACGTCTCGTCCGCGTATCGTCCTGTTCCAATTGTCTTACGCAAGCCCGAGAAATTTTCTCGCTAAATAATAAACCCTGAACGCTTAAATCTTCATCAAACGTCGATGTTCGCGATCCGGTCGGGGGCAACCTTCGCGGAAATCACGCTCGTCGTTGTGACGATCGTGGAATATAGCACGGCGAACATAAGTGTCTCGTAAACGTAGTTTTCGCTTAACAAGAGTAACTTAACCGCCATCTTTAAGACATTTTCTTTTAATCTTCCGATTTCTTCGAGACGACGATCGTTTGGAAGCGCGGAAGTACGTACGTATTCTACGATTTACTGTTTGGTAATTTGGAAATTTGCGCGTTAAACTTTCGTCGCGATTTGATCGATTTCCGGTGAATTTTTTATTTGCGTTCGAGACGACGATCGCATAACGTCGAATCGACGGTGTCCCCTTTTTCATTCGTCGCGTTTATTTCGTTAAAACGTCACTAACGAACAAAAATCATCGAGATAGAAATTAACGAACTTGGCGACGATATTTCAAAGCAAGAGCGACGAATTTACGAAGCCCCGAAAATCCAGTCCGGCTAAATAATCCGTGCAGATTATCTTCACGCGCGCGTTGTTTAACGCGCGGTTGAACGTGTGCAGCGACGTTCGTCGGATTGGAAAAACGCAAGGACGCGCGTTCCAAATATGCACGTTTTCCACGAGGATCATTCGCGTTTCCCATGTTCGCTTGCCCGTTGGAAATAAATCAATGGTGGAGATGTGGCTTCAAAGCGTGCCGCCTTCCGCGATTGCGTGGGTGGTTAAGAATAAGCAGAACGATTAATTGAAGAGTCAGGGATCAATGGACATCGCGTGTCTAAAGTTTGCGACCCTCTTCGACCTGTAGCTCTTCGAAAATATCTGAAGAACGAACGCAACGCTGTACGATCGAGCGTGTGCACGATTGTGCGTCGTTTCATCTTCTTCGCGAGCGCGTTGCGTCTGAAACGTGGAATATTTCACGGCGAGAATTCCCTGGCGACGAGAGTTCCACGATACTTTCGTTGATTGTCAAAGTTTGAACATTGAAATCGATTTCGAAGGAAATATTTGCAGAGGAAAATTTACTTCTATAAAAAATATACCGTAAAAGTTTACCGTGCAAATTCGTTAGCTACTGTGCCCGTGTCGTCGCAACCAAGTACTTGAAGGGTTAATTTATATTTGCTCCGTCGTCGTATCCGCGCAAACCGAATCTCGTAGCGTTATAAAGTAGCAATTATAATTGGCTACTTTTTTATTTATCTCCGCGTCGATGTCGATCGCGATAAATAACTCCTATCCACTCAAGAGTCACGAACAACAAAGATCCACCCGGAGTCGTTATCGACGCGAATTACCTACATCGAATTAAACGATTCCTGGCAATTTCGTTGGTAAATTCAAAGCGAACCGAGAGGCTGTTTCATTCATGAATCTTTGGAGCGAGCGACGACGTAAGAGCGGTTGGACGTTGCACGAAGCAGATAGCTGTGGGAAAGATCGTTCCACCGAGAGCTCGGCGTGTCAATTGACATTTATTCCCGGGGATACGTCACAAATTCTCGAGGAGAAACAGCCCAGCCTGTGTCCAGGCAGACGGTCGAGTATTAATATCTGAATTACGCCAACTGTCGTGGCAGCGGCTGCTTTCGTTCCGTTCCAGCCGCGTCTATCACGTCCAGGATAAATTCGAAAATATATCGCGTATCGTGTATCGATACCGATACACGAACAAGCGGAGAAAGCATAACCGGCAGCTGTTGGCAAATTTACGAGAACACGATCGTTCTATAGAGCGATCTATCGTTTTCAGCAGTAGATGGTTCTTATACTAGGAAACTTTATGACGATGTCTCGGGAATATTACGTTCATTAGATTATATAAAAGACGATATTTTGCGCGATCGAATAACAAAATTTGTAGAAAAGTGTTGGAAGCGATACCGATAGCGATCGTACGAGAGAGACCGGCTCTCGAAGCTAAGAGTTCTCGCGATTTTTCTATTATATAATTTCCTCTGTTGTGCGCCGTATCGCGCATCGCAAACGATGATTACGATGCGAAAAATGAAATATTCAACAATGTAAATATGTATGTACGAGCGAATAAAAGTACGAGAAGATAAAAGTTGGGGAAAAGTAGAGCGCATGGAGGAAAGCAGCGGACATACGAGGAATACGAGAGAAGACCGTAGAGCAACGAGCAACGAGCAACGAGCGAAAGAGAACTAAAAGATGAGAAGAAAGATGAGAGAAAGGGAGAGAGATTTGTGTCAAGTGCGCCGCTCTCGCAGATTCTGAAGATCGCCGCGATTTACCCTGTGATCGATAAGCATGTTCGACCGACAATCGAGGACGAGCCTTTCGGCATCCGAGAAAACTGAAGAGTAGTTGACAAAAAAATTCGCCGGATCAAAATTAAAACGCGAATCGCTCTCTCCGCTGTCTAGACGTACGGAGAATTCTTTGAACGCCGGAATTTCGGAAGCCTTTTAAAACGGCGCTTCGAATAGCGTCACGATGTACAGTTCTGTGTTTCTTTAAATAGCCGAAGGTTGACGCTATCTGTCGCTCGAATCTTTCCATCGACAACGAGACAAAATTCCGTGAAATTTCTCGCGACGATCTCGTCGAAAGAGGCACAAACGACCCAGATGCAGCGCGTTCTGAACAGAAGCGCTTACGTTCGCGATCGCGGAGCGCGACTCTTCGCGCTTTGGAGAATTCGTGGCTGATGAGTTTTCGAAGAACTCGCAGTCACGGAACGGACAAAGGGAACGCTGGAACGGAACGCGCCAACCAGAATGCTCGCCAATCTCGCAACATCGTAGTTTCCCGAAATAATCCAGCGCGCGACTAAATAAACGAACACCGGATATATCGTATTTGTAAGGAAAGTGGCGCGACCCACGAGCACCGTTACGCTTTACAAAACGGTTTCCTTCGAGATTTCAATGCCTCGCGAGAACTTCCGCCAATTTCCCCCGCGGACGAAGATTTATCGAAGAACAAGTCGCGCTCCGTACCGGCAACTTTGAAAAATAACTCTCTTCCCTACTTTCGGAGGTATCTAGCGGAAGGAATTTTGTTCGCAACATAGTAAAGCGCTCGGGCAAAAAAGTAACTCCAGTAACTCTCTCTGTCATATGCGCTCGTACGTAATATTTCGAGCGCTTGTATCAGGTTGTCCCGAAAGTTTCTGCTTTAGTTTTATGAGGAAATAATAGATGCGCGACATTCTTTGTTCTATATTATTTCATCGAATTACGTATGACGCATTTCGTTCTATTACGTCGTTCCAATTACCTTTGACAAATTAGGTTTCGCGTTTGTACAAACATTTCCGGATAAAGCAGCAGCGCGCAGACAGCGAAAGACACTTTCGGGACAACCTAACGCGTATATTCATTTAGTTCAAAGAGGAAGTTACACGGCCCAACCATAGTTCTCGATTGTCTCGTCTTACTTTTCAAACCTCTCCGACTAACAGACGCGACTCCGTTAAAAATTCCGCTCGTTAACCCCTGAGAGAGGTCCGGCGACGAATTAAAACTCCACGCCCAAGAAAATCCTCCGAAAAATTTGCCAGCTCGCGATCGTACTGCGCTACGAAGAAACGAGAAACTGAACGGAGGGAAGGAGGAGCTCGATCGTAAGGAACTCGGCATCTGAAAATAATCTTTCCGCGGATAAGCTGGGAACGCTGGAAACGCGACGCGTCGGCAAAAGGCGGGACCGTGGGTTCGCATAGTCGACGGTCGACGTTAGCATAATTCTCTGTTGATAAACACATAGGCCGTGGAATGGAGACGGTAGGGCTGCGAGGTCTGGCACGCTGCCATGGCTGGCAAAACGTCTGAACTACGTCTCCGTAATACGGCGCGGCGCCGCGTCATACGTCGCTGGAAAGACGTGTATGCATAATACATTCGGGCGTGAACGCGCGCGCGATACCGCTGGATACACAATGCCATCTGCGATCTGAAAGCGAAAAGTCTGTTAAAACGTGCCTCATTTATGCGGACACAGCGGAGAGCTTTCTTGTTAGTTCACCTCCTCCTTCACGCCCTTCTTTCGCCGCCGCCGCCGCCGCCGACGCCTCCTTCTTTGCACCTTTCTTTCCTCCCGAGGAACGCTGTTAATCGCGTACGAGACCAGCGCCCCGGGGCACTGTCTGCTCTATACTTTAAAAAAGTTGTAAAACACCTCGAGAAACCATTCGTCAAACAGTCGGTGAAATTGTACGTCGGTGGAACGAACGAGAGCTTTGTTCGTTCTACGACACCGGATTCCTTCGAGAAACGTGTCGCGTCGCGATCCACGGACTGGAATCTGATGACACGAGCGAGGAATATCGATCTTTGTAATCCATCGTTTTATCTTTTCGTCGTTCGCGCGGTACCTGCCTCTGTTTTCTTGCGCTTCGTAACGCAGATTTCTGCTTTAAGCGACAGTGATACAGTCTCGTGACTCGTCTTGAACGGTAAAAGATTTACCCTGCGAAGTAGAACGGAGAACGTGCAAAAGTCGAGAATAACGTGTCAGTGACGGTTGAACAGGATAGATAGGCCGTTTATGGAGGCACGTAACGCAGGAATATGGAAGGTTGTAATGGAAATCGTCACAGAAGATGTAGAATGCACGGCGGACACGTTGGATTAAGCGGCAAATTCCGGGGATTAGAGGACAGTCGTGAATAGGCCGCGTTGCGTTCTAATCTAACGCCACTGGCACGCGAGTAAAGGTGTCCAACTAATTAATTATCGCTGCTTAAGGCCCAAGAGCCGCTCGAAAGCCGCTCTGAGGACACGGCGGCAAATGCGCGCAAGCATGTCTGAGCCTGTTGTCGATCACGAAGACAGAGTTCATGGATTTTAGGGGTTGACGAATCGATTTGGACAATATGGCGTTTGCTGATTCTCGAAACGACGCATCAACGTGCACTACTAAAGTTAAGTTACCTCTGGCAAGCCTTTGCAATTATTTGATGAATTAAAAAGTCTGTGTTGGCAACAAAAAAGTCCTTCGAGAGAGTAAAATCGTTTAGTCGATCGTTCGAGCCAATATAATAAAAGTTTCGGCTCGGTCGGGTCAAACAACCAAAGTCACCCATCCCTCCTCCAACGGTAGGAATCTTGTAAAAGGGAATCGTTTTTGAAAGGGGATTCGAACGACATTGTTCTCCGAGCCAGGTAGCTCGAACACAGCTAAGAAAGGGTTTCTACCATGCCTAAAGCCGCACGTTCTACTTTCTCTTGTTCGAGGGCGCCACGTCTCTCGCACGACACCTCGACAAAAGACGCGATATATTGCGCGAAACTGCTTCTACTTACCCCTCGACGTGGCCACGAGGAGAACGAATCCGGAGAAACGTTCGCGTGATAAACGTTCTGGTATAATCTGAATCGTATTTCTCCTATCTTACGTGCATTTCGCTCGATTCGATTCGAGTTCGTTCAACTCGAAGTCTCGCGGTTAGCAAACTAGAACTTCTACTCTATTCCGTAAGAAATCCATTTCGAAATTGTACGTGTGATTGAAAAATTCGATGTATCGACTATTCTCTGACGTAATGGAGAAACTTGCTTCCGACAAGGATACGCGTTTCCATCAGGAATGGGCGTCGACATCCAGAGATTTATCTGATAAATCTACGAACAGAGACGGAGAATAGGATGTCGCCCATCACGTGTGCGTTCACGGGACACGTGACCTCACAGTGCAATCCAACGGCAACGCACACGTACTCGGACACTTTGCTCGTCGATGTTGCAACATTTTTTATCAAACTTTCTTCCCTCCCCTCGAAACAACTCGCTCTATCGAGATAATACGCATGTTTCGTTCAACACAATTGGGCACCGTGTCATTTTTCCAGCTGATTAAAGTCGCTATATCCGCGAACCAGACCGACAACTACCACGTTCACCCCACGGTTTACGATCGGACCGAGTCTTAACAAGCGATAACGCGCCAACAAGTTCGTTACACGGCGCTCGTCGCACGTCGGATACGCAGGTAGTTCTCCTCGCCGCCTAACGCGTGTCGTTCGTAGACAGACGAAACACGCATCATAGAACGAAAGAGGGAACGCGGAAGAGGGATCGGTAGATCGAGGGAGAAGGAGGGTAGGTGCACAAGTCCGGCTCGTGCATGAATCGCAGACAACCGTGCAACGAAATACAACGTGTAGAGTGGGGTTGCATGATTATCGACCCCTCGTTGCCTCGGCTTTTGTAGCAGGGATGCAGCTGCCCCTTTTACCCCGCCCTAAACCGTTGGGTTTCTCGTCGGCGAACTTCAGCCATCGAACAGCTAAAGAGACTACGAGTGGTTCTCATGCGAGCCACTACTGTTCAATGGCAACTAAAAGAAAAAGAGGGACCCTTTGGCGTGTCGTTCATGGTCGTCTCGCAAACAGAGAGACGAAGATAGTGTTTCGGCGCGGCGTGGAGAACAAAGTGCAGTGAAAGCGATAGAAAGTAACGGATAGCCGAAAGAAAGCTGCGATAAAGACGATTTACCGACGTAGATAATTGGTAGTCGATGCATTCGCAGATCCTAGAGTCGACTCGTATTCGGTAATAGTGGCAGGTTCGCGAAACTTGTCGCAAAGTTGGTAAGCGTTACTTATCGGCAGGTACGTTTAATTATCTCGAGGAGCCAGAGTCGCATTAAAGGGAACGGGATTAATAACTCTACAACTCCTCTCGTTATCGAAGTAAGTACAGTTCGCGAGGATTGCGCAACGATAATTTGTCTGGAGAGACGAACTCGCGACAGCGATGACACGAAGCGAGCGATTAAGTTTCGCCGGCGAAATCGAAGCGATCGTTTATATAACGCTCCTCCTCGTTGAGGCTTCCTTCTATCGCCGATCTAACTGTATACTGAGAAACACTGACACTCGGTAATCGAATCTCGATGGTTTGGGTAAAAGACCAAGGTGGTCGACCTTGACAATTGCAGCGTTACATCGATATTTTATTTTTGGAGCCGCCATTCTGGATATCTCGACAATGGCGAACGCGAATAAGCGTTTCTCCATACGTCTGTCGTTGGTCTACGGTTCACCGACGTTCGTCCACGTTACTTGCCGTCAGTTGTCTGTTACTTTTTCGTCGTTTCACCCGCCAAAGGAAACGTAAACGAATTCGGTACAGATACGTAGTAATCTACTGATTTCATCGAACGGCCAATTTCTTATGCAAATCCACCGCGATCGTGGATATTGACTATTCGGAGACGGCCACGCCTTTGGAAAACGTCCGAACGAAAATAGACGAGCCACGTGTGTACGTGAAACGCCAAGGTCCAGAGTTGGGATCTCTCTTCGTTGAAACAGCGATCGTTCTCGACTAAAACACCGACTTACGAAACACGGTCGCGTAGAATTATTAAGCGGCTAACCGGTCGATGGTTAAAGGACACGCGACGAACCGCAATTTTGCAAAATGAGCCGGAAAAGTCAACAGCAGGTAGATCGACCGATCGGTAAACGAAACGAAACCGCCAAGGTCGCCCAGTCAGCGCGAAAACGTCTGGAAATCGGTAACGCGACGCCGTCGATGTATCCAGGCGCCTGGTGGAGTCACGATAGCGTGGTATGCGTAGCACGCCGATATCCGACGTTGGAATGGGCTGGTTTCTCCGAACCGACATGGTGTTGCGTTGCGTGGACGCGTAACTTGCGGTTATAGCCGTCGCGTCGATAGCCATCGGTCGTTTAACGTTTTTTTTTATCATTTTCTAAATTAATACACATGGTAATATACGTGGGCGCCGTGTTCCGCGCGTTTTCCGTGTTCGTTCCGAGGCCAGTGATCGGTTGCTTCGAGTTCGAAGAATACCTTCGAGGAATAATTATCCACATGTAGGAGGAATTATTTACATCGAATAGGAATTATCGTCGTTCTTGCTAAGGAAAAAAGTGGAAAGATACCGGTGTTCGATCTCGGGGATGAGTGGAACGATAGATAAGAAATCTAGTCGATAGCGAAAGAGTTAAATTCGCAAATAACACTGTCGAGATCGTTTGACGGACGTTTGGGTGAAAAACACGGAGGGACTAATTTCTTTAATTAGTCGTTTCATTTCAGAAATTTATCGCGATGCCTCCTGGTGGTGGGCCTCCGCGGAGATCGATCGACCTTGACGCGAAAACCTTTAACAGAGTGGAACTCTGCTCAACGTTTCAACGGATATATTTCTAATGCCGTTGAAATAGAAACTATTCGGTCTTTTGCGCAAGTTTATATTTGCGTTAACGACGCGGCACAATCGCGCGAGATCGGCGAAAACCACTCAGGGAAACCTTGGTCAATTGCTTATGGTGTGTTTCTAATTTCTAAAAAGATCTAAAAAATTTCTATCGCATAACGCGACGTGCACGTCTGAGCATAATCCTAACTCTCCCGCGTTCGCTTCTACGTTCAACCTCCTGTTCGCATGTGTGGAGCAAAAAAAAAAAGAAAAAACGAAATAAAAGCAAGCACTCACCATAGTCCAGCGATGGTTGTTGATGCGGCGCGTATTGCGACGTATTATTGGCCGGTGTAACTCGGAAACGATCCATTCTTCGTTATCCTCGACGAACACCACCACCGAAACAACACCGAACAATCTCTTCAGCCGCGGTTGCTCGATGCGCACACCGTTTATCCTCGATTAACGCGAGCCGCGCAATAAGTTAGCCGGGGATGCTGGTTAACGACGAAACACCCGCACTTTTGTTTACCACGATTGGCGAACGCGTTCTCCATTCGCCGGTGCGGTGTTACAGGCTTCTGTTAGCCGTGCTGTGACTGTGTGCCACTGACAACACCACGAGAAACAGACGGACGAGCAGACAGAGAGCGTGCAAGAGGAACGATAAAAGAGCGAGTACGAAAGGGAGGGAGAACGTAGCAACTACGAACGATCGTAGGTGGGAAAGAAACAGAAATTACAGAAACGAGAGCGTGCGTTCGTGTGTTCTCTATCGAATGTCTTTATCACACCTACGGATGTGTGCACGCCACAGCCGCGCCTCTCGTCTCGTGTCTCGCACGTTTCTTCCAGCCGCTCGGTGCTGAATCCCGGACGAGCGTGCAACGCGTGCTGTCTGCGATAACGCCGCGTCTGATCGCGCGTAAACTCGCCAACGGAGGGGTACACTACTCTCCGCAGATCCGCGTGTTAGGGCACGTCTCTATGTATATCCTTATCTCCGTCTTTCTTCCGCTACTTCGTGAGCAACGACCGCGCTCCGTTTGGGATGCCGTCTGTGCTTGCTGCGCTGACACAAGGACTCTACTCGTGACTTCGGTCTGATCGGCTGTTTTATATGTGTAAGATACTCACGCGTGTGTGCACGCGTATACGCCAGGGGGCCCCTCGATAGAACGCTTTTGCCGACTGTCGAGACGCCGCAACCAGAGCACCCACGTGTGCGTGCATACAACCGGCTTTCCCCAGGATCGTACCAATCGCCAAACTACCCTCTTTAGTCCGCCATTGGCCTTGGTCGAACGATAGTAGGAGGAGCGTTGCGTTGCCAGGGCACTGAAAGCCCGAAGGATATTAACACGTTAGTTTCTCGCACTGGCACGGTTGTCGTGTTATAAATAAAGTTGTACATATAGAATCAACATTTTCAGACAGAACTTCCCGACCAAACTATAGAGTTCGGAGCAAACTATGTGACTACTCCGAATCGATGTGTAGTAGAGCGGTAATTAGTAGTATTTGCTAAAGAGCAATTCGGAAGATCACGTTTGGATAAGATAAAAAGCACGGTATAAACGATAAGGTTATACGACCTTCGTTATTATAAGAAAAAAGTCGTAAGAGGTCTAAAAATCTGTTGGATGTCTCCTGACTGTTCCGAGATCGTTTAAGCGTGATAAAAGTAGAGGAAAGTCGAACGTTATCCTACGTTTCTTGGCTACGCTCCAAACTCTTCCTTCTTCTGAATTATACCACTCCAGCAAATTACCGGGATTCGATTAATTTAATCATAACCAATTCAGAACGAAATTATTAATCTCCGACGTACAGCTGCAACTGCGATACAGTTTGTCCTACTAATTGCGATATACTCGAAACTTTTGACAAAGTGTGCGCAACGATAAATCGTGGAGTTATTGCCATGGACGATACATGAGAATGGCCACGTGTATGCGTGCATCCGCACCGGCTTTTTCCAGGGCCGTAACTATATTACGATATGCCATCCTCCTTCGTCAATTTCGCGCTTTCGCAAAGAAGATCCCAGAAAGAACTTCTCGAGTTTCGATACTCGTGGTCAACGTCCCTAACGAGAACGAGCCACTTTCATTTCCGACCTTTATGCATATAGATACGTATTTACAATTCAAACGGATATGCAGCCATGGTTTCGCCGTAGAAAAACCGAAAAGGACGTTGGCGCCTGAGTATCGATTATCGCTGAATCTCTTTAAGTGCGTCTCGATACGCTTAAACACGTAATTACCCAATTGAATTTTTATCTAGACGATATTAAAGCGATTATCGAGCGTGTTAATACTCGGAATCGATCGATGGTCGAAGAAATGATCGTAACGCATAAATTCTGCGAAGGCCAAAATTTATATCTGATTATTCAAAGCTACCTACGTATATACATACGTATGCTTTCTCCCATGGATCACGCGAATGCATTATACATTGTATGCACGCATGAGTATCCTGTATTTCAGAGTCACGTCGTTATACCACGCTGATAACACAGCTGTAACCGAATTGCTACATTTTCGTCCACAATACGGTGAGTAATCACACAACTTCGTCGGTTGCCTGTATCCTGTTCTAGGTGGCAGCAGGAAACGGAAACCTCTCCTTCGGGAAAATTCCATTGCGCGAATTGCTTTGCATCTCGAGTCCTCTCCAAAGGGTTAACGATACACGGACAATCTTAATTCGCCAAATAAAGCCAAACGATGAAACTATGAAAGTGGAAGTTACCGTCTATCTATCTAACACGCGCATAATGTTTCGCGTACTTATCGTTTCGGTCGACGAACTCTTATTGGGCGTGATTTGGCTTTTCTTTGCGTCGTACAATTTAATTACCCATTAAAATGTTATCTCAATTTAGCGGCACTTCAACGAGACGATAGCGTGAATGTTGCTCGTGATATACGGCCCTTGAAAGAGCAACGTGACGTTCAAGGGCGTGTAGCAGATTTGAAAGGTTGTGCATATCGCGAACATTTGATCGAGAGTCTCGAAAATTTCTTCTACTATCAACGCCGAGTAAAGCATATTCCGTATTTAAAAGAAAAACTATCCAACGGCCGATTCAAGAAGCGCCGTTTCTTTATAAGGAGTAACACAGAGAAATGGAAGTGTAACTGAAGATGGACTGCGCTTCTATGCGCACGTTATGATGTATTTTCTTTTCCGTACAAATCTCTTCCTCCGTAAAGAGGTCACGATTTACGACTTTAAACTCGACGCTGCAAAATATAAGGAGTTCGTGACAAGTAGTCGGACATTGGCAAACCCAGCATCCGACATCGTACGTCCGTAAGCCATTTTAATCGAAAGAAAAATCGCATCAGCATTTCAAATGCATGGAGATCGGTAGAGTGCGCTACTTTAATGCACAAGCTAAAGCTTAAACTAGAATCCGTAAAGTCCCCGGGTTTCGCGTATTTTCGCGTTCCATTGATAATGCAAAACCATTGTCACTATCGTTGCTTTTGTTCGACTCGACAATCTATACCTATATATGTGCTCCGTTTGCGACATATTTTCAAAAGCGCAGTAGATTCGAGTGCCGCGGATAGTTTATCGATTCTTCGGTTTCAATGCCTTGATTCAATGTCCAAATACCTATTGCATCCTTAACTCAAATAACGAAAATTGTTGCAATCAAGGACAATGTACGTGTTTCGCGATAATAAAACGTAAAATAAAAACGTTGAAAGGAATCAGAGGTGGGTGAAACGTCGGGAATTTTCCGGTCCTTGTTCGCTTAAGGTCGGCAAGCCTCTGTTCGATGTATTCCGAACGAATACGAGAGATTCGAAGGGAGGTACAAACAGGAATTGGCTGGTCGATGCTCCTTAACGTTCGAGATACAGTGTAACGCAGGGGAAGACGACACATCTGCACTGTTGTGCGTGAATTTTTTTTTCGGAGCTACCGAGAAAACACATTTCTCTTTCTCTCTCTGTTCCGCTCGACGTTTTACCGAAACAGCTGATCGTTTGCCCCTTTAATTGCATCGCGGCTGGGTTCGTCGACGCCGCGGTAAGTTGCTGGATATTTTAATAAAAATTCGCCATAGTGTATGCTCATTTAGTGGGGCAATCTTGTACGGTAAAGCGTGCCTGTGAATACGGTCGAGTGTCTCGTTCGTCGGTGTACGGTAAGTGCTACTACTTCAAGCGTCTTTTGTAGGTTAGGAAGAGCCTTTCGCCTTTAAAGCTCCATACACAATGTTCCGCTGGATCGACTGCGTATGTACAAGTTACAGATGTCGTGGAATCCTGCTCCGAGAGAAATAATTTTGTATCTGTAAAACTTGTGACTTTTTCAGCGCAATTATCGAAAATGCCATTGTGTAGCTCGTGAAATTCGATTCGCTATAAAGCGACTGTGTTTTCTTGTTGCATCAAGTTCCATTACTTTCTCATTTTGCAGGCAATTGACGAAGTAAATCATGTTCTTAGATTCGATATCGTGTGCTTTTTCTTTTTAATTAGACGCAGTGGATAATGTTATGGCGGAATTTTCTTTATATTTATTGCATGTACTTCGAAACAGGGGTAGAGTTTAGTTAAATACAATAAAATTAGAAATAAGTGTAAATCAATGTCAGTTCGAATCTAAAACTACGAATGTAATTTATAATTTTTCACTCTACGTGTTTCAAAATGTTCAGGTACGCTGCCGTTGTTTCAATTTTTCGTAATTAACTTGTTGATATAGAAAAAAATTGGATACCTGTTCAGCGTTGCAAGGAGAGTGTCTCGGAAAGTGTGAAATCAGGTTTTCAATGTTTTAATATAAGTGGAAAATGATAAATTTATATTCGACCGCATTCGTAACACGCGCGTCTTCGAACGACGCGTCGCCATGACAGTGCAGCCCGCGAATAAACGTTGGGGCGATAGGAATGAAAGACATGTATCCACCATAACGGCTTGGTAGGGCTTGGAGTTCTGTGACGTCTTCAATGGCTGCCGCCGTATTGCTTATGCATGTAACGGAGCGCGGTACTCTCACAAACCGCGTTCCGTACTGGTTTACGACGTAGTGTTTATTATTTATCGTTAGAATATTCTATCAGGCTGTGAGCCAACGTGCAAACCATGGGCTCGAAGAAGCATAAAAAGCACAAGCGCGAAAGGCACGAAGGTGAGGACCAGGACTAAATCCGGTGTATCTCGATCGTTTTATCGTCGTTTCTGATCACTTTCAGTTATTCCTTAACATCATCTTGGCATCATAGGTAGCCACGTTATTATGTTTCGCGTTTTGAACAGTACAAAATGCCGCACACTGTGTTCCCAGCAAAATACGAAACGCGTGTCGAATTGCAAAACCGCTTCGATTATCGTTCCACTGCAATATTTGTTTTTACTTTTGTAAAACCGACAGTTCGTTACCACGTTATCAGGTGTTTTCGTTGTATACAGTATTTTGAAGCTTTCTTTTTCGACACATTGTAGATCGCAGCAACGAGTATTTTTGATTTCTCAAATATTTCGTTTTCTCTCGTTTTTAATGTTTCTCTATTCGTTATCATCTGTCGATTTTTATGTTATTGGAATATTTCACTGAATGTAATACTATAGTGTTGATATTTGTGTCAATCACCTGAGGATTCAAATGAAAAGATCATCCATAAATATGAATGTGCTCAAGGTATGGAGATTGACACAGTACGAGGACCTTAAATGGTTGAAATTCTTGAACATTTTCATTGGAATCCTTTTTGTACTCATAGTTTAATGATGCACAGGAATTTTGACTACGTTTTCACCACGGACAAACTGAGAGTGAGGTTGGAGTAGAAGTGAGGTGGATTCAAAAGTATAAACGAAGGTTCCACAGCAACAGGTGCGACGTGGAAGTAAGTGACGTGTAACAACGGACATGGACTGGTTGCACGACAGAAACTAGCTGTGCTTCCAAAATTACTCGGATGTCCCAAACCCTTTTAGTTCTTTTTTGTCTATTAAAATTAGTTGAAGTGCAACAAGATCTGCGACGAGACAAATTTCTTATTATTTTTTGCTATAAGTATTTTGTGGGTATTCGTCTGAGATACCTGGGGTATCTGTTGCACTTCAATCACTTAGTTCCCTGGCTGTTATGTATTATCGCATCAGAAAGGCCATATGCTTTTGCTTTACCTCGTTACGAGGTATTTTCAATTTCAAAAGTTGCTCCTTCCTTGATTATTCCTGCAGATTCAGTCGGTTGATACAACAATAATTATTTTATTGCATACTTCTCTATCAAGGTTTATTTAATTTAAGTCAAGCTACTTCCATCTCGCTTCCAGTTTGTTGAATGTGAAAACAAGGTCACTGTCCTGTTATAAAATCATCTTTATTGTCATTATTATCAATATCTCCTTCTACCTTTCTGTTAATATCCTGTAGATTTTTATTAATTTAAAATTATACTTATTTTTTCATAATCCTGCAAGATTATTTAATACAATATTTAGCACCATATTTTTATATTACAACACTATTACGCTGTTATTCTGCACTTCTGTATGATTTTCTGCAAGACATTTTTGTTGCATGCACTAGATATTATGTATAGCTTAATGCTTTGATGTCTTCGTACATATTTAGTTATACATATAAGTCTTAATTTCTTGTAAATAATTTGCCCTTTCTTTTTTAGCAGAAGGGCAGTATACAACCACGGATAAACCCCGTACCTTGAAGTTAATTTTAAAGGTTGGGGGTAGCAGCGGTACACCTGAATACGGCAACGAATCCCCGAGCCAGGCAACGATGTTGTCTCAACATTTGGGTGTCTACCAACAACAGTTGGGTCTCAACTGTCCTGTATCGCAAGAAACTGAATATGATAGATACGTAGGGCATAAGAAGCTTAAAAAGAAAAAGAAAAAGAAGGATAAAAGACACAAGCATCATCACAAAGATAAAAAGAGGAGAAGAGAGGAATCCAGTCAAGAATCAGTGGGAGATGCTGATGAGAGTTTAGCAGAAATCCCTAAAAAGATTCCTAATCATCAATTGTTACCTCCAAGGCCGCCGTCTAGTGGAGAACACAGAGTTGGTGTCACTAGCCATATTAACTCTCTTTCTCCGCATCGCGAACCTAGAACTTGCGTACTTAGGAAAATTGCCGAACGTACACCTCTTCAACGATTATTGGAACACCTTCTTAGATCAATGGAGAAACGTGACCCGCAGCAATTTTTTGCTTGGCCAGTCACAGATAGTATTGCACCTGGATATTCTCAGATCATTACTAATCCTATGGATTTCAGTACTATAAAGCAGAAAATAGACGATAATAGTTATCAAAACTTAAACGAATTCGTAGACGATTTTAAGCTAATGTGCGATAATGCTACTACTTATAACCACCCAGATACAATTTATTACAAGGCGGCAAAGAAATTATTGCACGTTGGCATAAAAATGATTACACCTGAAAAACTTCGTCAATTAAGACCTGTATTAACTTACATGCAGGATATATCGAAAGAAGAGCTTGGGTTTGAATTGGGTACAGAAGATCCTAATAATCCAGACGTTCCCGTAACAGAGGAGCAAATCGAACGGGAACGGGAACAGGAGGAACGTAACGAAGAGGCAGAAGAACTTCGAAAAGAGAACCAAAGGAAAATGAGATTAGCAAATTTAGGTAAATTTGAAGCCATTCCGGATGATATGACACCGGAGGAAATATTAAAACAAGCCCGAGGAGCCGCGAAAGCGGCATCGGACAAGTTAACGTTGAAAAGGTTGAATTCCAAGATGGGTTTCCTTAGACAAAAGAAAGACGGAACTACTAGTTTACAGATCATAGTGCCGGGAGACGGCGTGATTCCAGGAACTAATCAAAGACCAGTGTCATTAGTGCAGCTTATAGGTAAATTGAATCATGGTACAGGAGCGTTAGCAGGATTCCGAGAAGATAGGAGAAATATGTCAAAACCGGTGAAACCTTTATATTACGGTGCCTTTGGTTCTTATGCCCCGAGTTACGATTCTACGTTCGCTAATCTGACAAAGGAGGAAACAGACTTGGTGTATCAGACGTATGGCGACGAGACTGCTGTACAATACGCAGAATCCATATTAGACTTTGCTAAAGACTGTGATTATACGTTAACTATGGTCGATGATCTGTTGGATATCCTGACGGGAGGGGATCACAGAAAGACTAAAAAGTTCCTTGAGGAAAAGCGAAGACTCAAAGAGGAAGAAGAAAAGATAAAGCATTTATTAGAGAAGCCTATGCAAGATGTTAATCGCAATATTCCAGCTTTAGACAGTGTTAAAGTTGATATCGACCAACTGAAGACATTGTCAGAATTAGGAATTGATGTTAATTTTTTGGAGAATATGGGTAATTATACTTTAGAAAATATCGGAGTATTCATAAAGTGTATTTTAATAATAACTTGCTTGGTACTAAATAAGTACTTACTTGTTGTAACATCTGTAATTTTATTTTATTTTTTGTTTTGTAGAGGAGGATTTGAAGCTCAACGAGGAGCGTGCAACTTTACAGAATCGATTGGACGATACGTCCCAGATGTTAGGTCGTTTAAAGCAGGTACAGCACGAACGACTCTCGGCTCCACCGCCCGCTCATTTGTCAAATGTTACTAAAGCGTCGGAGACGGAAGTAATGATAGCCGACAAAATCACAGACAATTTAACGGAAATAGCGAAGAAACTTCCTCCGTCAGCTATCGCTCCCGTAGATGGTTTGCGAAGAGCTATGGGCATAGCACCTCTTGGCGGACCAGAACCGATGGAAGTAGAACCAATTACGCATAATCCAACCATCGTCGCGGAAAACAACCTCTTATCGCAAACTAGTAACAATCAAGTCCCATCGAATCTTTTATCAACTCCGTCACCGATTCAGAATACTAATTTACTCAGTCCAACCAGTCAACAAAATCAATCAATGAATATCGTGAATACGAATCAACCACCTATTCAGATACAGATCGGTATGACGCATAATCAGACTCCATCTTTATTGAGCACGTCAGAGACTTCTGCGGTTCCAGATTTAGAATCGGAGCTGCGAGAATTTCTAGAGAGCGATCCTACATTAGGACACTCACCACTCCATGACGACAAAACTTTGGAGGATATTTTATCCGAATCTTAGTGTGTACGAATCTTGAGATATATGGTTTTTTTAAGATTTACCTTCTACAGGTTGTACATTTTATTAGATATATACAGTAGGTTTAACACCAGTTTAACGCCAGGGCTAACGAATAAGATGGTATTGTGTAACGTAATGTCATTCAATCAACACTGCGATTATTTTCTTTCAACATATACATATATGTACATTATTTATGAAGTTTGCGTAACAAATTATATTATACGAAGCTTTATAAAATTTTAACGTTGTACACTGTGAAATATTTAATCGAAATCATGAAAGAATATGCCTTAATAGAACTTGTTTGCTTTTGTTTTTATTTCTAAAAGATATTGGTCAAGATATAATTATAATTAATTACCGATAAAATGTTACGCAAACGGATTCTTAAAATATAAAATCAATTTCTTTATATGAAACTCAATCTTCCCATTGTTAAATTAATCGGTAAATCATGAAATAATGGATTGTCGTTTCTATTTTAAAATGAAAAAATGTAACGGAACTTGTAAATATTCATAAAGTGTATTTTTAAAAACGATTCCTGTATTTTCTTCTACACTCCACGATAACTACAAAAAATATTGTCCTAAGTTTTAGATCAAGCTTTCATATCTATCTATTTACATCGATCGATTTATAAAGAAAATGGAATAGAACAAGAAATGAGAGGAGCTTTTTGTGTATATGAAATATTTGAATTCTTGTATAGTTTATCCAATATGGCCGTTAACCGTTACGAAACTAACGCGAATGGCGGTAAAAGCAAAGAAGCGATAGAATTTAGCAAACGATAGTCGATCGTTACATATGACTATCTTGTTCGTTAAATACTTGTAAATGCTCATTGTATAAACACTATTGTATCGTGTATTCATTGTTATCGTTTCTATTTTATTTCAAATCGATGCGAGACGATAGAACAGGCATTTGTTCGAAATGCATAATTCAAATACAAATTAATATGACAAAATTAAAGTTAAGGCGTTAATTTATATGGAAAACTTACCCCGCATATTTTTCTGACTGAAACAAGCAGCGTATAAGCAGGAAAAGCACTTTTTTTCTTATTTAATGACGAAATTTAACATTAAAATATCGCAGATTCTAACACGAACAATTCGCGCACTTAGTACTATATTTTACCGTACGGTAGCGCCAGCAACGCTTTTCTACCTATCATTGGCTTTCTAGAAAGGAATTCAAATTGTTCTTAATTTCTCGCGCGAAAACATAAGATCGCCATGTTGGTTTGAATAAAAATCTCCCTGTAAAAGTGTAAAGTAATTTGTGATGCGACGAGTGAACAATTTTCCTTCGTCTATCATGGAACGAAAAAGGTAATTATCTCTCTCTATGTATGTTTGTTTTATATTATTTTTCAAACTTTTCCTTTATTGCGTATGTACTTTGTTGACATCTTACATAGAAGTAAGGTTATGCGTAGCGTGAGATGTTCACCTTATATAAATAGAACTCTTATTTTCCAATTTTCGTTTCAATTTTTCTCAATTTCTCTACGATTAAAAATATCACCGATCTATTTCCACGAAATTCACAATCAGATTCACAAGATGTTTGGTGCATCGTTTGAAAAGCCGTAAACCGTGTTCTACTTTAACGGAAACAAGCTATCCTCTAATTCTTTTTAGCGGTAACAGCGAAGCTACTTCCTTTTTCGCATTCTATAGAAGCGTTATTTACGCAACGTGTGAAGTGCAGAGCTCGCGATCTGGTCGATTCCGGCGATGTAATACGATATTCCAAGGGACGAACGCGTAGGAATAACACATAGTAGCAAGTATGGGAGTTGTAGTCGCTCGGTAATAGGATTACGCCGGTAAAGCGTGGGCTAATATGAAAATTGCGCAATATAAGTGCCCCCGTATCCGATATGAGTATGAGTCACCGTAATGACGTCGTTATAACGAAATAGACAAGTTCGAGTACGGAAAACTAGAAACTCGATTAGCTACGTCGTTTATTGCGGGCAAAATCTCTTTACCGTTAGCACATCCGATTAACTGCTGTTTCATTAGCGTTTCAACGTGGAAATTAAAAAAATTACTACGACCAGACAACATGTCGGAATGGTTAAACAACAATTAAAACGTGTTAGATGTTGTTTCATTCCACTTTACTTTTTTCATTCGTATTTATTTTCGGCGAATGCTTCGTGTTGAAGCTAAATATTGGAATTTTTCATCGAATTTCAATTTTGTTTTCAAACGCTCTCCGATCGATCGTGAAATGTTCCAGAGTTCCGTTTGTTTAAACATTATTTCCTTACGTTTCGCTTCCTAGTTCACATCGAACTTTTCATCCATCGGGAAACGTAATATTTAAACTACGATACTTATTAAATTCTCGTTCTTTTTTCAAGCTTCTCTGCCGAAACGGTAATCAAGCGAGATATTCGACGATCGAGATCCCCGGGTAGTGTTTAAATTTCATTTCGACGTCACGATGCCGTAGCGTAAATAAAACATTCCGATAACGAAGTTTGCCTTCTTCCACGGTCCGGGACTTCATTTAATCGGGCGTTTGGAGACGCCAATTTTGCCAACGTATTTCGTGGATAACGATTTTCAAGATGATCGCGATTTCGATTTCGGCGAAGGGAACGACGAGTCGATTTAAAATTCTCGCTCGAACTGTGACACGGCCCATAATAATTCCCGGCGAAACGAACGCACTCGAGAGCGACGTCGGGATATTGCATCCTGACAGGTTAATTAACCGACGATTCCGTTCTTTCGAAAACATCGAGGTGTGCCTGGAAACGGTGTGCTCGCGTGGCTTTCGAGCGGAAGCTCGTTACCATCAACTATGAGCTGAGCAATTATCATTCTTTGATATCTACCTGTGATACTCGGTGATGAACGTTCGCGCCATTTCCGCGCATAATCTTTCTCGATTCGCAAATCTGCACAGAGTCACGCGAGCCAACAGTTCGTAATATTTCGACGCTTGTAAACCGTTTCGTTGTTTCGTAAAATTCTTGGCTCGTATTTTTGGCTAGCTTAATTTGGAAGTTATACGATAGAAAGAGAATAATTTTCTGAGGAAGGTAATTCAATCGGTGATATTATTTGAAACTGGCGTATACGCCGAAAAGCGGCAAACTCAATTTTATAATATATTACTAATAAATCTTTGATTCTCCGTTTTTGTCATCCTGCAGCCATTTTTAGACACTGGCGCGTATATCCCTTAAAAGGTAATCATCGATAGCTCCGAATGAATTTACGAAAAGCCTTCTAGATTCGTTTCGAAACGATCTATCGAGGCTATCGTATTATAAAGGAATAAACGCGAAGCTATTTCGAAAGTTTAGCAAAACATGGATTCAATTACACGGAACCTGGCCGCAATTTCATCACGGCTATGTACTATGTACCGACGATATTTCAAGCTTGTCGGATTAGCTTTCCCCATAGGTACGGCCCGCGACATTCTAGGAGATCCCGACGGCTGGCTAACGTGGGAATTCCATAGCCGAGTTCGCAGCTAGTTATCCGAGAGACTGTTTAAAGTTTAAAAATGTAAGGGCGACGCTGATTTGTGGTTAGTCTAGTTCTAGTTGGTCTAGTAGATACTCGCTTGTATATCCATTGCTTCTCCTTTTACTTGTCTCTTTGTCAGTCTTCGCAATTCCTCCTTCCTTAACTCGTAGTTCGTTTTTCCACGAATTTGTATATTTCTATCTCGCCCCCCCCCCTTTCAACAAACAAGGAGGAGACTTTCAGCGTTCTAAAGCAAACTGTAGGATAAAATTCATATTCTCTTCGTTCTTAAGATACGTTCTAGCGGTGGCAAAACTCAACAAAGGGCTGAAACGAAAGAAATTTAAAAGAAACTCGAAAACAACGATGTACGTTATACGCGTTGAACTGATCGCGAGTTTTGCTTCGAAGGCAAACACGAGTTTCTGTTTCTATCGAGATCCGTGCAGCTTGATTTGATCGGCACGATCAAAGAAGCGGGTCCACCATGTGGAAATTGATTATCGTGGCGGTAAAACACAGGCTTCATTATCCACGAGTTATTCCGTTGAATCGTACAGAGCAACCGAACGGAAGTATTTGATTCGGGGAATTTGCTTTGGCGACGGCGCGTAAAATCGGCGTGGTCCAACGATCGGTTCGTCACGGTTGCTTGCCTCTATGACAAATAGATAGTTGTACGCGCGAATCACTGCGATCGGCGATTAAACGGGATAACTGACTACCGATTGCTTTAAAGGAACGCGCTGCAGATATTCCAGATATCGGGAGATGTTCTCGAAACTAGGAACAAAGCATTTGCTTGTGAAATAATCGAGAAGAAATATATGATAAAGTAGGAAGTACGTGGTAAAGAGATACGATGCAGATAAAATATAGAAGCATTGGGAAACCAAGTTTTAAAAAATAACAGACACACTTAACAACGTAGAACGAAGCACATATTTTTAACTTTAGCGTGAATTATGAGATTATGTGGATACTTTCCGCTTAAAACTGGAGCTATCGACCTGAGATAACGTATGTATGTACAAATATGTTAATGCATAAATGGTTAAAATTAACGCGACACGATGAAACGTTCGAGCGAGAGAAATATTTATTCAACGTTGGTAAATATTTCACTCGCAAACGTTTTGTCTCTTTCGGTGATGAAAATCTAACGATTCCGACGATTCCGTGATTCGCGATTGAAACCTCGATGACAAGTAGAAACATGGTATGCTTAGTCAGGCCGCTGGAACGCCATGTATCGTACTTGAGCAAGTAGAATATAAGCATATCGCGACGAACGAGGGAAATACGTTCGTGAAATACGGTCGATGCAGTAGAACGGGAACGTAACTCGTCAGCCAGCTCGGATAGACTCGTGCGTAGCTTCATCTATCTGATTAGCGCAGCAAATGTAATGCATTTATTTCGTGATTAATCAACGCATCGCGGTATACAACTATACATAGTTGGAAACTGAGACACGTATAGACGTATTATATCGCGCGATTCTATCCGGTCCACAACTATTCCTCGTAAATTCACGAACGACTAACTCAATTAAGCGAGCCCAAGCTGACAAGACTGTGGTCAGCTAGCGAATTAATTACGGTATCGACGTGGAATGAATTTATTACGCACGAATATTTCTGTCCTTATGAATACAAATTTTGCATAAAAAGCTTTCGATCGAATTTTGGCGGAAACGTCAAGCACGTTTCACATATACAAATTTCCTATTTTTATTCAACAACCGAAAATACCAGACAATCCGTTGTTACTTTTACGTGTAATGATTTTCGCCAATACGTCGTATCATTAACGACGAACTTTTCAAAAAAATGTCTACGTTAATTTCATACGAACAATACAGTACGAATTATAGAGTTTCCGCTTTGGACGTTGCAAATCTAATCGCGTGGCCCGCAAATTTCGACAAATTTAATCGTGCTATCGGTCGTGTAAGCAGCCCTAACGCGGCTTTAGATTCTAATCGACCGTAACAATCGGATAGCTCCGCTACCGGGTGATATTCGTCGTTTTAATCCTGTTTTGTTCTCGCGAGCCATCGTGCAATATCGTTAAAATTCTCGTGAATATCGGACGCGTCGTCACGTTTGAAATCTCGTGTCTGGATTCGTCTAACGCTGGTATTATCGATCTTCCACGTCGCTGTTCGCGACCGTATACTTTTATAAGCTCTTAGGATTTTACGCACTCGCTATTCATCATCTTTACTGCATCTTTAAGGCGAGAAATTTATCGTTGCAAGGGAATGGATTCGCACAGAAGAGCGAGTCTTTACGAGCATCGTGTATTTTCGCGAGAGGAAGCTTCTTCGTCAAGGCTGTATTCTTCAACGAAGAAGCGTAGTCGAAATGCAGCGATAAAGCGAGCAATCATATTCGCGTTACAGCGCGCGGGAAATTGCGTGGCTCTCTTTATTTATGCGGCTGCCACGAACAGACACTGCTCGCTCCACCTTCCTTTTCCGTAGTTACACAGGCACGCCTGTGTTTCTCGATTTTTCCAGCGGAAGAATTTCCACCGTATAAAGGATCGACCTTTGGAATTTTTTATAATATCCGGTTCACATTCAAGACAAATTAGTTGTATTTACGATCTCTTGTGTATTCGTTAGGTCATCGCCGTTGGAAATGAATTCCGTTTGAGGCGAACGTTTTTAAATTGCTGCTTTTCCTTCGCCTAAAATATCAGATTAAAACAGGTTGCACCGTTTAATTCCCCGAGTCGTAAAGCTGAAATTCATTGGTCTACGAGTCTAGTCCGTAACTCGCGTTCCTCGTAGCTTCGGCAAAACGCAAGTCGGACTGATCGTAAGTAATTATTCGAATTGTTTAGAATCGTAAGCAATTATTACGATACACTATGGTTCAGCCTCGATTTTCGCGAGACAATTCCTAAGAAATTGCGCAAAGTATCTTCTATCGACAGTTTTCTAGCAGATAAACTCGAAACAAGTCGCAGCGGAGGTGCGAGTTCTAGAACATTTAACGATCGAATTTGCGCTTCGTTTGCCAATTCTATGGCACGGCGTTTGCACGTGGACGCGATATAAAAACAATTTCGAGCGGGACGTTTGACCCGTGCAAAGGGAAGATTCATAGCGCACGGATGTTTGCTCGAAAGCGTTCGCCTCCTCCTTCGCTCCTGCGATTCCTTAATAAAGAGTAAAAGGCAAAGGAACTGCCAGCAGGAGCTGTTTTTCCGTTCGTTGGTAATTCGATTTTCGACGCGTCCGGAACAAGTCCTTCTCCAGGAAGTTTAATCGAACGGGGATCGTCGCAAGATTTTCTCTACCAACAATACCGAATTCTGGATACTTGTTCCCGTCCGTGAAACTTCGTTTCTTACCCTTTTTCTGCGCGCAACTTCATTTATATCGTTTCTATTTCAATATTTCGTTACTTCAGTATATTAGCATTTGCTGCATCAAGAAACAGAAATAGGGATTATGAGAGAATATCGTTCCGATATGAAATACAACCTCTACGATCTGCAAATGATAAAGAATCAGGGAACGATTTAAAGCGAATCAAATACGCGCGACGACTACGACAAGAGACTAAAATATTGGCTTAGGTTTGGGTTGGGTTAGGCCTTAAAAGTTTCTTTCGTCTTGTAAGGAATTAATGGATTCTCTGTTTTCTATTATTTTTGCCGAATCGTGTACGATCGTAATAATAGAAATAGAAGAAAATGGATAGTACACGATTCAATAAAATAATATAAAACGAAAAAAGATCGTGCATCTATTATTTCCTTACAAAAGGAAAGAAACTTTCGGGATAATCTAATGGCTTTTATCGTTGGATCAGATGTGGATCATTGTACGTGCAGCCATCGATACAGCGTCGAAATCTAACCTCCGATCGACGCACGTGATCGATAGGGTTCCTAGGATTCGATAGAATTGCCAGAGAACTCGATAGTTATCGAAACCGCGAAATTTCGCCAGTCAGTTTCTGTACCGCGCGAAGCGAGTCGAACGACGAAGAAAAATTTGGTAGTCGTGTTGGCGTGTTCACGCGGCTACCATACGGCTGTCCTGAGAACAAAGGGGAAACATCTTCTCTTTCTTTCTCATTTTCTTCGTTGATGGATTTTTCCCCGATCCTTTGCATCTCGATTTTCATTTGCTTCCAATTCTCTCGATCGACAAAAGAACATCGCCCGTTCGCGAAACATTTTCAATATTCGCGTTCGCGCGTTCCACTTCTCGTATCTTTGAACTTTAAAATTCAAATTTCGACAATACGCGTTAGGTGTCTGTGTAGCGAGCGAGCGATGGCCTATGGCGTACAAAAATTTGGGAAAAATCGGACGGAGATTCCAGAGTAATAACGATATTGCCTTTGCGCGTGATTCGGTGGCGAATCGATATGGAAATTGTTTGTCCTCTGTCTTTTTTTTTCAAGTCTGCAAATTGATCAGACTTCGATTACTAGTTTCGAGATGGAACGCGTCATTAGTATGAACCGTGAATACGTGCATGGGACGAGGGAAATCTTTGTCGGGCGCCCGAATGGAAACAAACGCGAATACGCAAAACGAGTAAATACGAGTTTAAAACAATTTCCAGATAGTACGTACGAATGTAAAAATTGCAGCGAACAAATTGGAGGAATTTTGTTGTTTTTTTTTTTCTAATATTCGCCAACATTGAGAAAGCTACCGTTATAGTCAGCTTCTCCTGGCGAATCGCGGAGGTCGTTATCGTTATCTTTCGAAGATTATCGCGAGACGGTAGATCGTCGGTGTCGAAGGATTCGTACAGGTAATAATCCATCTATCTTCACGATTATAGAAAGACCTGTCGTGATAAGACCTACTACGCTTCGTATCGTTAGAATTTGGTATTTTAGTTGCAGCCGTTGAAGGTTTCAGGTCAGAGTATATATATCCAAGCGTCTCGTTTAAATCGATGTGATAGATAAGCTGACCAATTTTCGGGCCCCCGGCACGTTCAGTAGAACACACAGAAGCGTATCTCTGCGCAGAATATACAGAACATGTTTGAAAGGTCCGTTTATGTATGCGATGTTGATACCGTTTATCTCTACAGATAAAAAGTTGTTCCACGTTTTATACCCTTTATCGCGTGTTTCCGTTTTTTTTTCTGCTTTCGTTGCACGATCGAATAAATCGTTCGACACCGTCTTTAATTACAGTACCAATGATTTTTGCGGAATTAAGGAAAGAACGTTTCGTTCGTCGATCTATAGACGCGGAGATAGGTTACGAAAATCGATCGTTTTGTCCTTTTTCTTTCTTTACCGCAGGGTGAGATACAAAATCCTCCTCACTGACTAAATCAATTGACAGGGGGAACGTGTAGTTGGGACTTTTGGGTTTGTCCTTTTTCCGTTGAACGTGGAAAAAACGAGGCCGTAAACTGGAAACGAGCAACGCCGTTTTTGTCCACCGTCGATTTACCGTTTCCTCCTTTCTTTATCGTTCGGTGTTTCGTTGTTTAAAACAGCGCAGCTATAATTCTAGGGGCAACGCGGCACGATTCGAAACAAACCGACATTTTCGTTCTCGTTGTCAATATTTTCATTGGCATTCGTTACGGAGGAATATCTGCATCTCTCGGTCGCAAACTTTTCGTTTTAAAAATAGACTTTGACAGAAAATGCTTCGGTTCTCGAGCTTCTCCAATTTCGTGTCTTCCGTGCATCCCTTGTTCGGAGATTTTCCAAGAGACAAAAACAATTATTTGTCGGGCCTCTGACCCTGAAAAGAAACCTTGCCTATATTTTATTTCGAAACACTTGCGACGAATAGCCGATTTCTGCGCTCCAAATTATCATACAGCGTCTATTTTCTTTTCTTTCTTGTACAAAGTACGTACAAAGATAGATTTTAACAAACGAATCTTCCGACTTGTACCAACTTCCGCGAAAATGTCGGTCTTATTCCTCAACAAGTAAATTAACCGTTATTCCACTGCTTCGAGTTCTCCAACTTTATCCTTAAACTCGATCGACGCGTCGATATCATTTTTTAATCATTTAATTTTTATCTTATGCCTTCAAGTTCTCCGATATCTTTCATCTAGGCCAGATCGTCCTACTTCCTATCGAAGATAAAGATATTTTCAGTATCTTGTAATCCAGCTATCGTTAAATTTCGTTCTCGATCTCCGCGGGCGTATCGACCTCGTTTGCCCGGTATAATTCTTTCTAAAATCGTTAAAATTTGGGTAGATCAGCACGTGGAGTAATCGGTGACTCCGTCAAGCGTATAAATTCGCGCCGAAGCGCTCGTAATTGCGACAAAATAGTGCGTGTGTTTTTTTTGCGATAGAATAAGCGCAAACCATCAGGCCAAAGAAAGCGCAACGTCGATGATATTTCACCGAGACACGGCAGGTGCAGTCCGAGCTTGGTCCTGGATTTGATGGAACGCGGTCACTCCCGCGGGAATTCGGGATCAAGGAACGCGACGAATTCGAAACGAGCCAATTGTTTCGCACGCGAGCTTTCCTTTCGATTCCGACGGTCTGTCGATGCGTCGCGGACCGTGGTGAAATATATTCGTGGCTCTTCGAAACGGTATCTGGCTCTCGGTTTCGAACCGACTAATATTTGGTAATTCGCTGCAGAAGTTTGACTTCGAAGGTTGCATTAAGCGGTTGGTAGTAGATCTGTGACGAACGAGTTCGCGGGAAAAAAGTTCTCGGAGAATTGTTAATCCAGAAGTCGGTAATTGATTTGTCGACCAAGTTGCTAAGTAGAATATCAGCAGCAGAGTCGAGGAATGGAAAAATGATCGGTTTGCGTGTATTACCGACGGAGCGTTGAGTCGTTTCGCTCGATTCATTTCTTATTGAAATTTGAATCGAATCGTGGTTTGGCTGTTTATTCGTGTTCGCGTTATGTAGATGGAGGAACGCGTGGATGGACGAATAATAGAAATATATTTGAGTATAAGTAGTACAAGAGTTAATATATATTTGAGTACAAGTATATTTGAGTTCGGTACAATGTACGTTAGTGCAGATCCGCACGCTGGTAGCATTTATATAATTACCAAGACTGACCTGTCTATACGCCGCTGCATCGTCCGTGCAAGTTTCTAAAAAGTCTACGAGGTTAGGACCCTCCAAATTGTTATTCTTAGAAGACAATAATTAATGGCTTCGAGGGCTAGGAAAACTTGACGACAGAACAGATAGTAGAGATTTCCTCGAAGTAAGAACTGCTTCAACAATTCGGGTCAGCGATTAGTTTTTAAATCAAAATTAGGTATCGAGATTAGAATCGGACGAATCGATGATTTAGAAACGAACAGTTGTTTATTGAACAGGTTGGACATTTAGGATGCGAGTCGATAGAGCGAGAGGCGATTTTTCCTATCGCGTGTAAACCGATTGTTCGCGGGTTAAATATCTCAAATAGAACGATCTTGACGAGTTAAATGCAACAGTCCGGCAATTATCGCGATCTGTTTACGCAATAACGCAAGCAAACGCTGCCGCGAGCACGCGCAGGATAACGACGCGGCCGTTGGACGACAATTGAACATCGTCCAGCTTGTTTCGAAGAGATTCGCCGCACGCATAGCGTTATAGGAGATATTATAAACTTGCGATTGGAGAAAAGAAACGCGTCATCGGCTCTTTTGAACGATCGTTTAGGCATTGGACACCGCCGCAAATGATAATGACAAAATTTCAAATTCAGAAACGGATTTGAAATCTATCTCCGGAGGTGTAGCAGGTTCGCTCCGCTACGATTAATCATCGTGATAAATCGAGCAAGCATTTTACGTATCGCCAACAAAGCGGTATTTCACGAACGATGATCCGACCGGTAAAGTTTATATTTACCTACTATTCGCGCGATTAGTCGTTTCGCGTACGTAAATTTCACCGTTAAATTCAAAACGTTACGGTATATTACAGATGTCTAGTGAAAATTCTGCGACGAAAAGCGAATATCATAACTTGTCTCGAAACTCCAACCAGTTAGGTAAAAATGGAAGAAACGACGATTTATTGTTCGAAATTCGAATGCCCCGGGGCAACCTGAACGAGAAAGAATCGTTTCTCGCGACATTGACTGGCCGAATCGTGCCACGATCTTCGACAAACTTCTTCGTTCCGGTAAGATACAAGGTATCTACGTCGAAGCTGCGATAACTTCGTCCGAAAAGAAAGTTTCGCCAGCGTCGACGTACCATGGGAAGCGCGAATTCGCGAAAAACAGGATGACGGAGGTCCGCTTAGCCCGTGACATCGTTCGACGGCGATGTTCGGTTCAAAGTTCAAAGTTCGTTCGGCAATGTCCGACCTTGAGGAGCAATCGGACGAAAATCTCTAGTCTTTCGGAAGCGATACAAATAAATGGTCGAGTAGAATCAAAGAAGGAGATAATTCGCGGGGAGTCGAGTATATCTTGTCGAAGAGACTCTTAGCACTCGCTCGTTTCCTCGAAAATTCTTTTTCTTTTTTTCTATAAATTCTCGAGATACTAAAGTTCGGACTTTGAGCAGTATGAATGGATATTTTAATTAGGAAAATTGAAGGAGACTAAAAAGTAGGATGAGAACTTAAAGTAGCAAAGTTTCGAGTTGCAACTATTAAAGTCGAAAAGCCTCGACTTCTGAAACTCTCTAGCAGCAAGTTCGATCGAAAACTTTTCGCAAATACGGAGCTTCTACCGGCCTATCATCGACGCAAATAACGCGATTCCTCGTCATCGGTGACGATCGTTACGGCGACGTGTTTCAAACGATTCGACGTAATTACCTTGTTGAATCGTTCTTAATCGCCGCACGGCGGATGCAAATGGCGGGACAAACGAAGATTAAACACTGCGAGTCGTTCACCGCGCGCACCGCTTTCATCGGGTTGCATTTTAAACGGATATTTGGTCCGCAAACGGCACAGACACGCCAGGATCGATGGACTTCGATTCCAGTAGCGCGACAACAGCATTTGTACGTTGCCTCGAGTTTCACCGAGGTTTCCTTCTCCTTGTTATTTCCAACGATTTGTAACGCGCGCGGATCCAAAACGAAATCTGAAATTTCAACGGTTGCGAATCGTGTCTCTTCGATATTCGCGGATTAAGATTAGAGGGACTTGGGGTGCCGTATTTTGCTTGTCGAGACGGACGGATAGTTCGACGAACGTTGATTTCAATATAGCTCGTTATCGATGAAAGGGCGTATCGTCGAGTTTGACAAACGTCTCCGGGATCCGAGTTCTCGTCCTACTACCGGGGTCAGAGGATTCGCTTTATTTAACACGGGCCATTTTAACGACGTTTTCAACTCCCCTCTCTGAAAACAAATGGCCACGCTGAGAAGCACGCCAGTTGGGCCGGATATCCGTCTTGCGATTTAAATAATGCAAATCGCGCGCCTGTGTCCCTTGAAGTTGCCGTTTCTCCCGGAAGGCACGAGTTACATCGAAAACGTCGTTGCGAATACAAGTAGCATCGACGCGAAATGCCAACTCGAACAAAGAAATTATTTGCTTCTGCCACTCGACGGAGCCGTTTGAAACAAAATTACCGTCGTCCTTCGCGCGAAATACGACATTTGCTGTACAAAGATTCGTACGACCTTACGATTTACGTCTTACGTTCGTACTCCCCTTCTCGTTAGTTATCGTCTTCTCGATCGATTCACCCTCGGTCCATTCGCGCGAAGAATCGTCGTTCACTGGCTTTGCCATCCGATAACCCAAGATTCTCGAGCAAGCCATCCTCCCGTTTGTAGTATCTACCAAGAATCTCTGTACTTGGCGTATAAGAAGCTTATTAAAGACGCTTTTGACCAAACGAAATTCGACGATGGAAAGTACGGGCGCGACGTCGAATATCAGTCGATCGGAAACGGTCGAAAGTATCTCTAGCTGATAGCAAAGACGCCTCCGATGACTCGCCCTTCGGCTTATCGTTTCCATAGGAGCGGCGCGAGGTCGCGTGGGTGGACACGGCGCTGGGTCGCCTTTATCAGGATATTTCGGTATTCCACGCTGGAAAAGATACCGCGTCCTTTATCCAATATCGCGACTCCTGTAGCGACGCCCCGTTTCGAGTAATACTCCCATTCGTTTCTATTCATTCGTATTTTTTTCTCTCTTTTTTTTTCTATTCGCCTCGTATCTATTCGCCTCGTATCTATTCGCTGTTCGACAGAGTCGCAGCGCGAATTATTGGATCAGAGTTTGCTGGTAATAGAGCAGAGTAGTGCGAAACCTTATAGGGATAGTAGTTACGTGGGAATTCTTGTTTGATCGAGAAGGGAGGATGATGAGAAAGGAAATAAATTTTTCATTAAAGCGTATTGCGGAGATTAATTTCACCTATAGTTTAGTATACGCTGTAGTTTGTAACTTTTTCAATTTTAAGAAAACAAGGAGCCGAAATATAAGTTTAGACGCGCAAATTGGCTTTCGTGTAACTTGCACGGTGCCTTGTTTAAATCGCCGGATGGTCAGTCTAGTCCCAAGTCAATACGCTAGTCAGCCAAAAACTTGTTCGTTCTAATTTTCTCGCAAGATCGTGTACGCTCGTCTGTTCGCTTCCACCTTCTCCAAGTTCAAATTTCTTCGTTCTTCTTTCGGCTAAGAAATCCGATCTGTAATTCCTCCTTGTCACTCGATCAATCGCGTATACCTGTTGAAACGTCCCCATTCTCTTTCCATTGAGAAACCTCGCTTTCAAAAACTCGAGACAGCTTCGCTAGGATGGGCCGATTAAAATGCCTCCGGGAAAACCGATAAACCTTGCCCAACGTGAAACGCGACATTGCGTAGCTGAACAGTTTCGTTGGATTTTCCTAGTCGGACGAGAAACGGGGGTGCCAGTTGCGCGGCAATTAACGTCGTTTACCGTGAAACGACAGCCCGAGAAATCCGGTTAACTGAAATTTCTAACCGACCTTGGAAAAATAAATTACCACGAACGGCGTTTCTTTTGAATCATCCCTTGAATCGTCTTTGCCCGTCGATGGTCTGGTCGAGATCGACGCGAGTTCGTTTCCGTTGAGCGAGCGGCGACATTCTTCGAGACTCCGAGCCCCAGCAACGTTGAACTCAACGATTCGCAAATTCTCGTGGAATTAAATGCTCCTAATATCCCTTGTGATTAAATATCACTGTATCACACTCCCAACGTATACCCCGCTCATTCGCGCTATAATTAAATTTTAGTCACAGCTCGAACTGTAAACGCTCGATATTATAAATTCCTAAACCACGTGTCGAGACGCACTTGAAACGCACTTGAAACGCACTTGACAGGAAATTCGGGCTAATTCGACGCGTTCGCAGTTCGTACGCGAAACCCGTTTCCACGCGGTAGATCGTTCTACGCGTGTTTCGCGCGTACGGGGAATCTATCCATCAAACAACCAGCCAACTCGGTATCGCGCAACGCGTCGTGAAAGCGCGTTCCAACTTGGATCTAATGACTTGTAAGACATGACTGAGTAAATGCGTTAAGAGGTATTAACCCCGTGCACTCTAAAGTAACTGTTTCCCTGAAATTCTAAATCCAGCCAAGAGCAAGTTTCATTTTCTCCAAGCACGTGCTGCGTTCACTCCGTTACACCGGCTCTCTCTCCCTTTTGGTTAATCGATTCCACCATCCGCTGCCAGCTCTCTTCGGTTAATCGATTCTGGCCAGCGTGCTTCCGTGACCATGGTGGCGAGCCGTTTCCACGATATCGATAGATCGGACCGGCGTGAATGGACGAGAAAGGAGCCTGCGCCACTGGAGATAGCGCCGGTTACGATGTGTCTGTGCATGCAATATTCATACGGTGTAACAGCGGCAATAAGCTTCGTTGAATGGAACTGCTACGACTATATACATTCGAACACATCCATACACCCGTCACGGTTTAGCGCGGGTTATATCTACGCGGCGCACCTACGCGTACTTCGCCATGCCAGTGTTTCTCAACGTAGAAACCGAAAGCTTCGTGCACACAAGGGCCAACATTTCTCGCAACGTAAGGTTTAGGCTACGGGTTCCGAGCGTCACTGCAGCCGATTGCTCTCCGCCCATTTATTTCCTTTCCAACTAGACCGTACATTGCTTTATCTAAGCTCGCTAACACGGATAGATATTAACCTTTCGCGGGTCTTTTATCCGTCCACCGTTAATTCCCAAATTTCATCCAGCGAAGATTTATTCGCCGCCGAACCCATCACCTACGATCTAATAATAGTATCGCTCGAACGAGAACTAAAAGTCTTCGACTCGCGTCGACAGCCGATAGATCACGATCGAGAGATTCAACGGAGAACGTTCGTACCTCGAAGAAACTCCGTGCACGGTGCTACATCGGTTGACGGTGCTCGCCGGCACGAAGGCGTATCCTATTTTCGACGTTACACGAGTCGGCACAAGCGTTCGAAAAAAGAGACGAGATTCGAAAATCCACGTCGTCCTGTTCGATTTCTCGGGTCCCTCGTTGTTCTTACCTCGTTACGCGTCTACGCGTAAAGAACCAAGGCGCGAGAGATAGTTGGGAAGTTTCCGGTAGAAGGAGACTGACTTTCGGCTGACACGGCTCCAACAGCTGCTTCGAGGAGTCGAGTCGTGCGCTTTCTTCGCGAGAAATTTACGACCTCTGTTTGGTTCGCTTTGAAACGCTTGGCGTTTCGCCGAGTAGGAAAGTTCCGGGAAACGGCGGTAATCGCAGCTTTCCAACCCCTCGAAGGAGACATCGATAGTTAACGAGCTTGGAGATAGAAATCGACGTTCGAAGTGATTCGTACGATTCTCGGGGGCTATCCTCCTTGCCTATGGAGAGCTACGGACAAGACGGAGAACCATTATCTGTCCGAGTACACGTTTTATTTTGCGACAGACACGGTAAAGCGTTTGCACGGGGCTGTTTCGCGTGGACGCGAATCTCGTTTCTCGCGTAACGATGACCTTTCGCTGACGTAGGTAGTCTAACGCGTGTCGTGTTGCGACATTCAAGTATTTACAACGCTAATTGGGAACGATGAAACGCAAAGCGGGAACATTTTGTCAACGCAAATGAAAATTTCATCGGATACTGTATCGGTCGCTGTATACGGTGCGATTTTATTCGACGCTGTAGCTATGGAATTTTAAGCTTCTTCCCGCCAGTATATAATAAACGTACAAGCGGTTACACTGCGCGAATAATACATGAAATTCTCATCCACGGTTATCCTTGGCGATTTACCGACGTTCGATGCCCTGCAAGTCTACTTGTCGTAAACGGCGACCCGTCCTGGATTTCCATCAATTTCGTAAAAAATTATCGCCGTAAATCTGTAATCCGCATCGGCAAGGTGCAAAGAAAAATATCAACGACGCGAGGTCGCGCGGCAAAATCGCGCTCTCCGACACGCGTTTCACGGAAAACAACTAAGCGATCCCTTGTACAATTACGAATGTAATTACGACGCGCATCGCGATGCGAAACAAAGCGAATAATCGTCGCGAAAATTGGGACGATTTTACTTCACCTCGATCTTTCTATCCCTCGACCCGTCTCGCAGCTCGATAGCCGCAATTTTCTCAAAAACCGTTCCTCTCTTTGATAAATCGTTCCTACTCTGTCGTATAAACGACTTTCGCTTCGAAGAATCTGGAAACGACCCCCCTGTCCTTGTAACAGAAGCGATCCCTTGATTTAGCGCAGCTTGTAAACACAATCTCGGCCTTTACAACCCAAGAACCTCGCTCATGCTCGACCGATGTTCGTTAATCCGGCGAAATCCGAATAAATTGCTAATCGCCGGTGATACCGCGCGTGCTTCGTCGGTAAACCATGGTGCGATATTTTGTGTAATGAAAAGTATTAAACGTGGCCGAACATGTATTCAAAGAACTGGTTGCCCCGGATCTAATTTAATTTCGTTATCGGATAAACTTTTGACCGAGCTTGCCGTGGCATAATTATCAATTAGGTGTATACACGCTATGCGCTCTGCCCTTGGATATATGTATGCGCGAGATAAAGCTCGGATCGGGGATAACTGTTAAGCGCTATCAGCCTGGAGGGAAATTTCGGAGATTCCGAGGTCCACGGACATCTTAGTTCGGAACATGGTGATTCTAAAAGTGCCTCGGAGTATCGATAAAATCATACGAGACAAACGTTTAAACTCGGTTTCCGATTTGCCAGTTCAAAAGTGATAGAACTATCGGGAAATCAGGAGACCGAATGGTTGAAACCGTCGTTGAATCGCCATTGCGACTCTCTATGACGCCAACAGACGCGTCCATTGGAAACAAAAGGGCGAAAATCACAGAGCGATCCGTGAATTTTCCTCGTTCTCCTCGTGTCTTTGTTGCCCGACAGATAAAAGGAGTCTGGTTGGCGCACTCTGCTCGCCCGATATCAGATTTCCAGACGTCGATTTAACCGCGCGAAAATCGAAAAGAATCGCGCGAGCCACCTTCTCGTCGATAGCCTAATTAACCTAAATACCCTCCCATCCGTTTCACCTCTCCTCTGTCGCGTTTCCCTCGTTAATTATTTGTCGTACGGATAATCCAATTTAACGAACGATACGATGATTGATTATCGCGCGAACGAAGCACGGGCGCACACGGTGCGAAATTCGAAAGCAACATCCGCTCGTTTCGTCTTACGCGTTCCGCATCTTCTTTTTCTTCCCCGCTTTCTGGCTCCGGTTTAATCCACTTTGCTCGTGTATCGACCTCCTAATCACAATCTCGGCGAATCGAATCGATCCACTTTGGTATCCCCACGCTTTTCGAAAGAACAACGATGTTCCGTCGTGAAAGTGGCTTTGCGAAGGATCCCGAGCGTTTCCAGGCTTCTTCCATCGACAAACACCGAGAAACAGTTTCGAAGCTGGTGTATGAGAAAATGTGTACCGAGGTACGAGACGGTAAAGCGAATCCGATCGGATCGTACGGTTTCTCGCGTCGTCTTGGTCCCTTTTCCACAGAACGATGCCTAACTGGGACAATAACGGTCCTCCGTGGCAACAGGGCAAACCGAGCCACCCTTTATGCACCGATGATCGCTAGAAACCACCGAAATCCCTTTACGAGATCCTCCGTCCCGTGTTCTCGATCGATCATCTTTCTTGCCCGCGCCGTGTTCGACGCTTCTGTATCGATCGTTCTAACAACAGCGATGGAACAGAGAACACGCTAGATGGTAGGGATGCAATTAAGTGTTTGGCCGGCGTGTCTTTTCTCTGGAAGAAATTTGTTGATGTTACGGATATTGACCGCGGTACGTAGTAATCTAATTCGCTTGGATCGTTCTGTGTTTCGGACGAACAGGTAGTTAAAGTAGTTTAGAATTAACTCTGCAAAGTGGAGATTGCAGACTTAGCGCGAAGCATTTGCGCAAGGTGGGCTACTTAAAATTCCTCTCCTTAAGAAGTCGCTTAAGAACTTGCAAGAAGTATAACGACGAATAGTTGCGGCGAGTAATTTATTTAATCGCGTTACGATATTCGCTCGTCGTACGTGTGTACCTTTCAATTACTTGTGTTTCGTCTTTTTTTAAATTCGGTCCAATTACGTCGACATTTTTGGCGTAACGAGGCAGCGAAAAAGGAAAAAGGAAAGAACGTCTGTTAGAGAAGTCGAGGAATACGAAGACCGCCAATGTGCCAGGAAAGGGGCAAGAAGAGGGGAGAGGCGGATTTTGCGAGGGTAAAATCGGCGGCAGCGTAATATCCAGGCCAGAATTTCCGCCTTTCCCGGATTCCCGTTCTCTCCTCGTCTTTTTTTCTCCTTTTTTTTTATTCCACCCACCCCTCACCCATGACCTCTCTATCGCGTTCGTTCCTTCACGGAAGATTGGAAATCCCGAGTGCCGGATTATTGAAATTCCACGCCGTCGGTGTATCGCTTTTGAAGCATTCGCCCCTAATTTTCTGGTTAATTATAAGTCTATAGGTATTACAAGTAACGGCGCTTCGTCGCTGATCCGATGCCAATTACGCGTTCCCGTTTTCCGATGCGGACGCGTTTGTCGACAACACTCAAAGAAATACGCGCAATCTGTCTGATTCCTTTTAAGAGTTGTTTATTACACCGTTGAGAGCCGAATTTAATACGATGGAAACAAGGGAGAATAGAAAGGAATGTATCGCCGATTAACTCGCGACAGATAGTCGTTTGTCTTCGTGGTATATCCATATCGAAAAATCCACGTTATTTATGCGGCCACCTATACCTATGGACTTTGATACATGGTAGAGATTGCGGAATCGAGGAGTCTGATTTCAGAGTTACGGTACTATAGAAGTAGGGTGTAAATGATTCTCGAATGAAGGATTCTGGTGCTTGCGCCTCCACAGTCCCGATAGTGTCGTTCTCGGGATATAGCGCGATATCGAAGACCGTCGATTCGCTGTATCCGATAGCAAATATTTTTCTATTCGAGACACGCGATATCGACAACAACTTTTGACTCGAGCGATTCCATACTTGTCCTTAGGGTGTAAGAGCGTAGCGTCGAAACCCTTTCGAAGGAGAACCGATTTGTAATTTGATGGAAACTAAATTCGATTAATCGATCGTTTCGCGGCGAAGCTTGTTCTACGTAAACGATTCCGTGCGTGTAGCTTCGTATTCGAAGAAGCGGCGACATTCGCGTCCAACCACAGAGAAACACGCCAAGCTTACTTGGTTTTATCGCGTAACAAATTTTTAGGCGTCCGCGCTCTCGCGTCTTAAATAGACGTTCCAGGTTCGTTCCCCTTCTTGTCTCGCATTCTATTTGCACGAGGGACGTTGGAAAGTTGAAACGGGAGCCAGTCAAGATACCCAAAATCTATTTTTCGCAAGAACCGTTACTTTACGATATTTTTCATCCGTACCTCGACGTTGTTTCTTGCTTCGAATATTCCTGCGTTCGATCACTCCGCTATTTCGATCGAAGGAACAACGGAGCAAAAATAAAATACAACCACGCGTAATAATGGAAGATGCTCGAGTTGTTCCGTTCAGTCGTCTGCCGGCGATTCCATCTTCTCGCAGCAAACGTACGGCATTTACGTGCTCTTCGCCAACAGGCGCATGCAGATGTTCGACATTTCCCACGCCACACCGACAAATCCCGTGATAAAGATAACACCGTGCGCAAAAGGTATTAACCGTCGTCCCACAGAATCCTCGTAAGGCTCCCGGTGTACTTTTCGTTCAGCTACCAACGCTTTCTTTCCCTCTGGTTTCTTTCGAACCGCAAGCCTCGCCACCCTTGCCACTCGCTGAAAGTATTCCGCTGTCTCTTCACTGGAAATTAGGTCTATTCGGGACTATTCGGGTTTACTCGAGTTTACGCGGTACGTGCTAGCGACGCGGTGAAACGCTCGACGGTCCATTTCGTCCGTTTTTCGCGCGCCAGAAAATCTCATCTTAATCGAAGCTAAGTAGCCGAACAAAGTTGTTTATCTCGTCTTCCTTTTCCGCCAGATACTCTTCTATCGGAAACGTTTGTTTATTTGGTCTTTTTCATCTTGGGAAAAGAAACTTTCTTATCGAACGAATCTTTGAGGATTATTCTCGAGAGTGGGGGAAAAATCGGGAAGGTCGTCGAAGTTTCCCATTAGAGTAACCGACGGTGGAAGAAGATATCGTTAGTATTATGTTCAGCGTATCCCTGGTCGCGTGGGCATCGGCAAGATGCAAAGGAACGGGCCGTGGGTGGAAAATGAGTTTCGAGTAAATCATCTTCGGTCAGAGTTCAGCCGAGGCGAAGCTAACGTTATGGCGAATCTCTCGGTAAAGGTCTTATCCCTATGGACGATCGGGATTTCCCATCGAGTGCGACTCGATTAGTAGAAAACTGCGACGAGGAGCTACCACTGCCACGACCAATTATACGCGTAGTTGGTGTAAAATATGGTACGTGTCTGTTTCTTTAGCGCAGATCTAGCGTGCAACTGTTCCTTTCGCACACGCTTTCGCAAATGTACTTTTAGTTCTTTTGTCCGTAACGAAACTCGAATATTCTTGACTGCTATATCTCCTAGATGCGTATGTAAATTTCTCGCATCGGAGAGATCGTAAAAATCCTGTCGATTAAACTTTTCTTTTTTTTTCCTTTTGCGTAGATCGTATCGTAATTCTATCGTTTAAAACTGTCATATCGACCAACTAGCCTCGCGAAACGCATACTATTTTCGTATTCAAGAATCGTATTCGAGGAAATATTTTCACTCGAATATCCAAGATGACGCGCGTAATTCGTGTCGCCTGTTAAAGTGCGACGGAGATGAAGGAACTGCGCCGAGTTTGATTTTTCTTTCGCCAGCGGTAACAAGCTCCGGGGGAAAATTTCAACGAGCAATTGCAGATACACGCTCGCGAAGAATGCATCTGCATCTATTGCTAGCTAACGGAGTAAGTAGCCTCCTGCTGGCAGGAAAAGCAAGGTAGCCGGTTTCCACTTTGAAAAGAAATAATATGTTTCGTATATGCGCTGCGTACGAACGAGGGCTCGCCTATTAACAGTTGCTTTATCAAGGAATCGCAACGAACATGTACTTTGTAACAAGCTCGCCGCTACGATTAATCACGCTGCTCGGTCAAACGCTTCAAATACTCGCCTATCGATTCGCCTAATCGACAAACAGTCGCTCGCGTATTTGTCAGGAATGTAACGCAATTAGCGATTTTAGTAGCGGCACGCTTCGCCACGTTCTACGTCACGAGCGTGTAACGGGCTCGAGAAATACGTATAAATACGGAGCTCGAATAAATCCGCCGTAATTTTCTCCGCAATTTACGTGCAAAGAATATTTCACTGGGAATTTCAAATTTTCGCGAAACGACAAGGGAAACAATTTTCTCGAAATGGCCGTTTATACAGACAGGGGAAATCTTCCTTAAACGTCGATGAAGTTTCGTGGAAGAAAGTTTGGTCCTAGGCGTTCTGACTGCAAGGACCTCGTAGGCCTTGACCAGTTTTAACTCGCGCTTTATTACGATCGACTAGATTTACGGCGTGCTCAAGATGCACGCAGGGCTATGGGGATTTGCAACAACCTTAGCGCGACCAGGCGAATAAATTCGCTCGTAAATTTGTGGATAGCGAAGGCGCGAGACCTTCGTGGGACACAGGGACGATCCAAGGTAATTGATACTTTTGGCTGAGACGCTTCTTAACCTCCCCTCGATAGCTTTAGTCGTGTTTTATGAATCCTCCGACGCGTGTTATAACTTTGGGGAGGAAGCCCCGAGGGAAGTAACCGGATTCGATTAAGGCTCTCCTTATGGAATTTTTTAAACTTTCTACGTTTCTCTTAGCCCGAGAATTTCGTGCGTCTGAGCCCCGTTGCGTCAGAGTCTCCAAGTGTATCGGGGCTAAATGGCACGTAAACCAAAACTAATTTCATTTAGACAGCCGCCCGCAGATCTGTTGGGACCTAAGCGACATCGAGATCCGAGCTAATCGACCCCCAATCCAAACATAACGCGATCTAACTACGACTTAATCGCCACCCGAGTGCGCAATTTGACGCAACGCGCTCCAAACCAGAGCTGATTTTAAACATCAGGATACGAGGATACGAACAACGCACAGGGTTCCTCTTCTAGCCCCTGAATCTATCCTCTGTACATACATCTTTTCTATCTTTCGATTTTACGCGTTATCATGTAACGTACTCTTTATTTTATTCGCGCAACTTATCACCAACTCCTATCAACAGCGCGGCGCGTTCCATCGCCAACCGCGAAACGACAAACAGTCCGTCTCGTTCATCCAGTGTCCATCTTAAATGCCTGAAAACGATACCAAATCCGCGCGTACCATTCGTCGAAAGATCCTCGACTAGAATCAGCCGATTTTCGCTTCCGAACGCATCCCGTGCATTCTTCATCCCGCGAAAGCACGCGATCATCGAACATCCTACGTCGTACAACCTGCGGTGTTCGCCAAGTCCGAGCGGAAGCAAATTCAAAGGCGTGCTCCCGCGTAGCCTCCACCTACCGTTCGATTGGAAGACGCGACTTAGATTTCGCGGCGTGGAATTTACGCGATACACGCATCAATGACGCCAGGTGCACCCACACGACGAGTCCCACGTCATCAGTGTTCCCGGCTCGTGTAGGTGGCCACGGCGTTTCAGGCGTCGCGGCGCCTACCTGCGGCTGCCGATACGCCTGCGTCACCCGCCACAGAGGGAGGAGTTGCGGCGTGTGGAGGGGACGTCGGAGAGGGTGCAAGGCCTGGTACGGCCGGGTCGACGAGACGCCGGCGTTCGTCAGAGCGGCGTCGCGACGCCAACGGTCGCGTCCGTCGTGCAGTTAGTTTCACGTCGCCGCGTTTCATCAACCGGTCCCATCAGTCGTTCCACGATCGTTCAGTCGATCGTATCTCGCGTTCAACGTTGGTGTTTACGTTACAGAGGACTGCCTGGTTCTCCGCAAGTGTCGACCAGGCGTCGAGCCAACCACCGCGCTTCCTGCTGCTGCATCCACTCACGCGGGAAACCTTGGTCCGACGGCGTAACAGGTACGTGGATGGTTTATAGTTTGCATATGATTTTCTCGCAACAGGATCGATGAAATATTTATGCACACGCTTCGAGACGCGTTTCGTAACGGGCTTGGAGATTGGTACTTATGGAGGAGGGTTCGTCCAGGTTTTCAGCAGAGAAATCGATGTCACGGTTGCAGGTTGTCGCAACGAAGGACTCTTTGAATTTTCAGCATCGATCTTCATTAACCGAGAATCTGCAAGTCGAATCTTTTGTGTTTTGCGTTGCATCCGTGATTCTTTTTCTTTTTTCTTTTTTTTTTTTTATTGCGACTTCCGATACCGTCGACGCAATTTCGTGTAACTTTCAACATCGCGATACGTCAAGCGTGACTTTTAATATTTAGTCTCGGTATTAGGCACTCGATGTAAAAATTGATTGTTCGACGAGACGCGCCATACGCACATTCGAGCTTTCAAAAGTTCTCGGCAATCGAATATACGCCTCGTTCAATGGCAAAGAATCGACTCGATACGATGCATTAACCTAGGACTGGCTGTCGCTCTGCAGTCGCTCTTTAAAATCGGCGCGAGTACTCGTGCACCGAATGACCGGAGTCGTGACGCGACTTAGATTCGACGGAACGCGTAACTCTTCGCGACGCAGAGTTAACTAATGACAACGCGGAAAATCTCCAACGCGAATCCAGTCTGTCACGATTCCGACAAGAGATTATTTCATTCGCTCGTACTGACGCGGAAATGAAGATTCGAGATAGAATTATTATTAGACCAGCTGATTGCGCGTGCTATTTTCAGATACAAATAACGGAGACGTGGACGTTTGGACGTTGTAACCATTTATGCACGTTATTCACAAATATCGACATTGGTACGATGGAACGATTTAATTATACGCGTGTAGCGCTATTCGCAAGAAACTTGCAATTATTTGTTATTTTAACCGTTTTGTTAATTCAAAGTTAATATCACGATGGAATATCGATAGTAATTTATCCTGCTTCGATCAATTTTTCCCTAAAGATTTTTCTCGGACAATGGAATTCCATAACCTGAATCCCTTTAAATTTTATATCTTTGGATTCAATGGAACGCTGGAATTGTTCGAAAGTTTTGGCCGACAGCATATATTTGGGACAAGAACGAGACTCGCGCTCTTGCGTTCGATGCGAATTACCTAAAAATTCGCAAGAAAATTCTCAGAATCGAAATAGAAAGACGTTTCTGTATTCTCAAAAATGTTCCGTTCTTTGCGCGTAATACTTGTTACGAGAAAAGTTCGATCATACGATCCAAGTAACATATTATTATCCGGGATTCGCTCGTAAGAGTAAGTCGAGCTCGGCGAAATCTCTTATACGATAGCGATCGGTGCCATATCGTCGAGCAGTCTGCCACTGATGATAATTTTTATCGAAATAGCGAGCGATATCGATCGAAACGCCGCGTTTTGCGAGGTGAGAGCGCAAGGTAAGTCGTTGACCAGCGACTACGGTGCCATTTTATCGTCGTGATTACTCGGGCTATCCGCTTTTCGTTACGAATGACTAACAGGCGACACTTGCCAGATTCGAACAGTCGAATAGACGGAGGTTCCTGCGGTCCTACTCGAGGAATAGGATTTTATTCGTTTACTTGTTTATTATAAGAAATAATATGTTTTACATGAAATTACCTTTCTGCTCGTTCTGTGCTTTATCGTTCTCGCGATCGTGATCAGCCATCCTTTAGCGAAATTTCATTTCAAAGTTACGAAATATTAGCCAAGATTTTATCTAAAAACAGGCAAATACTTCCCTCGTACAATTCTCCGAATCGTTTATTTTTCTTCCGACAATTTTATCCCGTTCTTCTGCCCGCCCCCTTTATTAAACTTGATAATTCCCCGGGATCGAACTTTTATAAAGTCCACTCTTCGCTCTCCTCCATATAATAGCATCTGACCTTAACTCTCTACCCCCGTGTACGCCAAAAGTTTCTCGTCCCTCGCACCGACAAACAGACAACCCCTAAAACAATGAATCCGTCTATTCCGATGATCAACCCCGACTCTTCCACCTAATTTTCCGTCCAACGCGCCAAACATCCCCCTCAAGCAGAACTTACCAACCCCCATAGGGAAGAGATCGATAACAAACGCAGAACGAACGAGGCGCGTTTAATAATGCCGGCGCGAACGATTCAAGCGACCGGCTGGTACAAACGCGGAGAACAGCGCGTATCGATTTTCAAAGCGGGGGGAACAACGCGCGATCGAGATCCAGCCCAATTGTCGCTTCGCGTATCAAAGCAAAATGTCTGTTGATGCGTGTCTTAAATTATTCCATAGGTGGATGAATATCCTTTACGCGGGGATCGAGCGCTTCCTAACAGGATCTCAAACGGAGTCATCAAACGGAGTCAGAGTCGAGCACGTCCTCGAGAATCCCACGGAGGTTCTGCGTATCGACGCGTCGCGGTTGCTTGAAAATGTATTGGAATCTAAATCAAAGGATAGACTTGTCTTTCTATCGTACGTGAATTTGTTTGAGTAATAAATAGTACGGACCGAGTCTGTTAAGGATGGAAATTGCTAGAGCGTCGAAAGAAGTTGGACGTTTGAATATGCGGCGAGATAAACGTGCAGCGTCGTCTTTTTTCTTTTTTTGAATACGTGATCGTGGTAGGTTTTAGTCGTAATGGGATATATATACGTATATATGTATATATATGGAGCGTGCAGTGGTAAGTCCTAGCGCTGGTCAGACATACGGCGGTGAAATTCAATATCCGTGCGCACGATAATTTACCAATTGGTACTAGTAAACTGACAAGTGGAGCGTCGCTGGTCAGACTGCCGTTGCGCATTCGGTTTCTACGATCGTACAATATTAATTTATTGCTCGTTTGATCATCGAACTTACTTTATCATCGTCGATAGCTCGTAACTCGTAAGTCGCTTAACTTGCAAAATTTCGCTACCAATATCTATCAAATTATTCAGGAAGTTTCATGGAAGAAACAATTTTGTAAAATGAATATTTTTTCTCTTTTTTGACGTTCTGGTATCGACTGCCTAGCATCGTGTCGTCGTACGATACGCGTCGATATGAAAAATGCATGATGCCAATCTCTCTCAGCTACATACGCGTATAATATATCTACATACGTATCAGAGACTGTTACATCTCAAAGAGAATGAAAGATTAATCAGAAAAGCAAGCGAGACGGATAAAATTGTCCAACATTATATCGGCGAGATAAATCATCGCAAGACCACAAAGAGTCACTTTAGCATTTTCACGTCCATTTCACATCGATTTCACATCGATTTCACGTTGAAACGATGCGAAGTTACGACTCGAAGCACGGCTAACCAAAGTCGAACGTACTCGGGTCTCGTCGATCCACCGATAAGGACTCGATTTCACGACTGTGGAAGTACAAAGGCCATTTCCGATGACACCGAACTCGAACGTCGTCCGCTCTATCGACTATAAATAGATTCGTAGGTCCGCGAAACCGTGCAAGATGATTCACGAGAGAGCTAACGAACGTCGCCGTTGATTTCTGTTGATAGATCCAGCGTCGTTAATTCGATGGAATTTAGCCGCACGAGAAAGGAAATATTACTGTGATTATACCGAGGCCGTCGACTCAATTTTCCTAATGAGCCTGTTTAATAGTTTGATCAACCGGTGCGCATTAACGTAGATTGTAGAAAAAGCCGATATTACTATGTGAATTAAAGGACAATATCGACGTACGTCGCGGCCTTTTCGTTCGAACGAGCCCTTCCGTTCTCCCCTTCCGTCTATTTATAATTCCGCGATTTAAAAGGATCACGAAAAGTGAACAAATTCGTTCAATTGCAAGGCGTGGAGTTCCATTTTCCTACGAATCGGCCAGAATCGCTCGCGCGCGCCGTTAACGATAGTTCTTGAAACGCTCGTTTCCTCGACACGGTCGAATTACATCGCCAATATTTATGGAAATCGTTATCACGCATCTCATCTCGCGTTTTTCTACGCCGCCACGCGGAGAGCCCGGCCTATTCGTATGATAATAGACTCGGTAATTTTCACCGACGTGTTCTACCAAGCAACCATCAACTTTACACGCATCGAACCTGTGTTTTCCGGCATTCAACAAGTAACCTCGTACGGAATAGTTGCGCTTTTTCTACGCGTTGCGATTATTTCTAATTCAACGCGCTCCTTTTTATTTGATATCGATCCTTTTTATGGTATTGATTCCATCGTACGCACACTTTGTTTCGTCAACGCCGATCTTCGCCAACTTTCCATACGCGTACACGCACAAAGCGCGCACGACGGATACTTTCCGATTGCCAGAAACGAGTTCTTCGTTCGACCTTGCAACGCGTAGTTGAATAAACCCTGCTGCGAAAGTTTAAGAAACGCGGAACTGGGTCCCGCGTCCTGGAATTCATCAATTATTTCGAGCCGAACGTTTCTCGCGATAAAAACAAAACCATCGACGAGTTCTAGGAATTTGTCCGAGTAAAATGTTTCCTTAAGAAGCAGTTTTCCATACGTAAAGTTCTTCCAAGTTGGATATTTCACTTTCGTATCGAATTCGTGGAAAGTATAGAAAATGTTCGACTCCCTGAACCCAGAACCGCGAGAGGAACGTTTCTCTCCAACGTACCATTCTGCGGGAAAGGATATTTTGCCGCGGCGTCAACTCGCCTAAACATCGCTCTCGGCGCGTTTTTCTAGGCGAATCGCGCGATCGAGTTCGTGGATCTTGCGGAGTATTCCCCTAGCAGCGACAATGTTAAACACAGGGACAGGTATCCGTGATGTTAAGCCTGGAGAAAATACGTAAGCGCAAAGGTGGCGGTGGCGGCGAACGTGAGAGGAATATTTGCGATCGTATCGGGCGTATCGAAATTTCTTTGTATAACGAAGCGTGACGACCGACGAACCATCCAAACCGATTCGAATTCTCCTTCCTGTCGCGATGTTTATTCCTTCCGATCGTCGTAGAGCCGCCGATCCTCGTAAATTCGTGAATTCCTGGATCGAATACCGTAACTCACTCGGCGAATAAATTCTCCTTGCCACCTCGCTGCGGACAGATAATGAAACACGTACAATATATACGTATGGATCAGCGAAGACGTTGCTCCGAATATTACATCGAATTTTACTAGAAATTTAATCTAAATTAACCCGAGAAACTTGTTTAACTTTGGAATTGTTAAATTTTTGTTAAAAAGCGTGTAGAATTTAGAATCCAAAATCTTCGCCAAGTATCAAAGTTTCGTTAAAAGCAGGTGACGCACTTTTAGACACGTCGTTCGTTTGTCCAGCAATCGACGTCCTGCAATTTCCACGATGCAGCGTTTTATCTCGCTTTTTCCTCTTCTTTGGCTGTCGCGGCTGTCGAAAGACGTTTATCCAACCTTCGCCATAAAATGTCCGCGTTGTATCGGACACAATTAACGTCACGTCCCCTTTTCGAAAGCGGGAAGAATGGATCTAAAACTGGGGGGGGGGGGGCGGATAAAGGAGGAATGGACAGGACAAAGAGTGTATTACGATCTACGCAACCTGACAAGGACGATGAATTTCCTTCGGTTATTGGTCGGTTCGGACGAGAAAATTGAGAAAAAAAAAAAAGCAGACGCGATCGCTTTCTCTCGTTAGGAACTCGTCTGATCGAATAATATATCCGGTAGGATCCATTCGATGGGATTTCGCCCACGTTTCGATATTGCAAAGTTTGCAGAAGGTCAAAGTGAACAGCGACTGAAAATTATAATTATATAGATACGCGTAGGATTTTAAGCGGCCAGTGATTCCAATCGTGTTATTATATTAATCGAAACGACTATTTACTAATATATAAATATCAAAATCAAGACGATATATCGTCTCATAGCTCGTTCGTTCATTTGTGCTAATTGCGCGTCAAAGTTTTACATCTCCGCCAAGCCGAAGCTACCGTTTTCTATTTTGCCACACATATGCATCCGTTTCTTAAATACGCACCACCGATATTATAATTAACTTAAACGAAAGACTAAACTTTCTCCAAAAGAGTAAACTCTTAGGCATTGCGTCGTAGTTCCGCGCTAAAGTTCCAAGTTGTGCCGATTATTACTGTCCAACGATTTAATTCGTTGGGATTCTACGGTGCGAGATCGTGATTCAAAAATGAAGAGTCTTGAATTTGCCAATACACGTATGAATCGTGCAAGTGTTTTCGATGTGTCTGGAATTCGTAGGAACGTGGGAATCGATACCAGCGATGTAAAACAAACGTTCTGGAATCTCGAGCAGGTCCTCGACATTCTAGAAATACAAAGGGACCAGGAAGTCTTCGAAGGTTCCGAAGGTATAAGAGTTCCCAAGACGTCTTAAAGGCTTCGTACGTCGCCAAGATACGAAGTTATTCCGGACAGTCTTAGATTCTAGAGATCCCAAGTTCCTAGATATCAAATCGAAGGTGTCCCCCAGGACTCTGGACGATTCGTTTAATACAACGGCGGGGAAAAAAGAGAGTACAAGATGATGGGAGAAGAACTTCGATACGTCGCTGCACAAATTAAAAGAGATTACCGTCGATAGCGAGCTATAATTAGAAAAGTAGTATAGCTCGATATCCGTTGATTCGTACCGTTTTCCTACGTATAATTATGCGACAAAGTTACGAACGTATGCTTTCCACGGGCCGATGTCACGTTAAATCGCGGATTTACTACACTCGCGAATATCTTTCATTTTGCTTAAGACACGGCCACGCGGCGATCCAATCTTTCTTTTTTCCGTTTAAATGAAAAATTCCAATTCTTCTGGAAATATTGCGAAGCATCCTCGCGATATCTCGCTGCGCGTTGTTCGTCGCGCGTTTCCAGATTCCATCGTCTCTTTTCCCACGGCCGACAGTCGATCGACGCCTTTGACGTTCGGTACACAGAGTGTTAACAATGTCCTTAGTATCCCATGTCGTGGTTATCATCCACGAGCCAAGTATTCTCTCTCGACAGGTTCCACGTTCACTGGCTTTCCTACGCTTTTTATCGTACGATCGACCAAGCAACTTCCTCTTTCGCGTCTACTCTTATTTTTTCCCCTGCGCTTTTTGTAGCTACGCGAAGATTTATCGCCTCGCGCCGTCCACCGTGAGTCGCAGAACAGATTGAACGGCAAAGCACGAGCTTGATGGGCTTCGAGCTGGATTTCTGTAATAAGGATCAGCAGCAATTTCATGCTGTTTGGTTCTCGCGCGTTTCACACGGATAAGGACGAAGGGAAGCTAAACAAAATTTCTATTCTTTACTCGATAATTCTGAAACGAATCATCTCGCGTTGCGTTGCACCGTATATTTTACAATTACTTTTAACGCCAGTCTCGATCCTTCGATATCCCTTCGAACTACGATAAAAGTAACTGTATATATGTATATTTTTTTTTTTTTATCAAAGACGAAATAATTTATGCGCTGTCGAGGACTTTACGTTCAATGTTACCTCTGTTTGGAAAAATCACGACGGCTGTGGCTGTCCCAACAGGCGGCGATTTATGAATGTACGACGCGGTTCCATTGAAATTTGATTAACGATCGTACAGGGGAGCAAATTTGGCCGATTCATTCCTGTGTATCATCGTTCGATAGAAATTTCGCGGACAGGGTGATTGATTCGAATCGATCCACGAATCCGTACGTGTTAAGCAATACCTTAGCAACGTTTTTTACGAGTAAGCATTCTTTGTCACTCTTTTTCGTTCTTTCTTCGTGTATTTCTGGTTGATATTTTAATGTATTTTCGAAGAATCAGCGAGAAAACCATGTTCGTTGTGCAAGAACCCTGGCAATTGCGGCAGAGTGGATCGAAAAACACACGCGGATCGCCAAATACTTTTTCATTCCGTTTCAAATGATTCGCGTATAACGACAAAGTATAAGAGACGCTAATCAAACGGTCGTTTCGTTTATCGCCGCTGTTGGTCCAAGCGTACGTATCTCATCAACGTTTTCTCGTTTTCGCGAGTGAAGTTTGTGAAAGTGAAAACACGCGTCGTTGCGCCGTCGTGTACAGCTGCTTCGCGACAACGAAACGTTAATAAATTAGGCAAGAAATCGCGATGCTCTTCACCTCGGAGACAAGCGAGAGGAACAGAAAAGAGTGGACGGTTGGCAAGAACGTTGGCGCGTCGTACCGAATTCACAGGGCAAGTACTTGGCAGGGAAAATGTACACGGTAGGAAGATAATTCCGGTTTACCGACATCGCGTCGTTCTGCTTTTTTTTTCGTCCTGTCGTATCGTTTGCGTCCATCGAATTAAACCCACCAACCCCTTTTTCGTCACGTAGGCATGGCATAGCTGTTTATTCTGACAAATTCCACTCTTGGACGAAGTAAACGTTGAAACTGGGTCGGAACGAAAAGAGTTATTTTTCGACGAAGAAAGAATCTCGCTGCAAGATTCAAAAAAGTTTTATTTCCGTGCAACTCTTGTCGTTGGTGGCGGTGGAGGCACGGTCTCGGGCAGCCGATAAATTTCTTACAGGCCGTAGTTCTTGTACCGACCGTTTGTAAAATTCAACTTTGCTGGAACTTGTAATTTTAATATAAATTACTCGCGATATTTCATTTTTGTCACTTTGCTCCTTCTCTCTTCTTGTTGGGGATTTCTCAAACTTAGTTTATTAACTCTCGCGATTCTACGTAAAGATAACAAATTGCTCCATTTGTAAAAAAAAAATCCTCGCAAGTTCCTAAATATCAAGATATTCGCGAGATTCGCTTATACTTGTTATTTAACAGGCGAACGAACGAAAGCTGGTAGCGGTAAATGTATGAACGTATGAACGAATAAAAGCGACGCGTTAATTAAAAGCATGCAAATTAGAATGTTTTAATAGTCCGCAAAGCGAAAAGCAAAACGAAACGTTTCCAGGAAAGTTCGCGATGGAGATACGATTTCGCGAGTTGGTTTTCGCGTGGAGATTTCGGGAACTCTCGGTCTAACCCTCGAGTTCACGATGATAATTGGTGTTGACATACGACGGGACGTTGTCCGGTTGGCATAATTAGTTTGCCAAGTGTAATTTCGTGGCTGTTACTTCTCAAGGATTTAACCCTCTCTCTCCCCTCCCACACGACAGAACAAATTCACAATTTCGGCAAAGCGGAGATGCTCGTTTCGAGCTTGGACCGTAAATGTCACGTTGCGAGCGTCGTTCGCCGATGTCTGACGCGTGTTAAGACCTTCGAGCTGCCTTTGCCCGTTCAAACTTCGAGTCGACCATCGATAACTTGCTTCGATAATAGCAAAATACTATCGTTACGAAAGATACGAAAGTAGCATGCTGTCTTCAAATACCAGAACCACCGATATACCGCGCACGGTTGATTACAGTTAAAGCGTCGTTGTAGTTGCGGTCGAACGACGTTAATTCCATTTTGCGAAGGGCGAACGTGGATTTTATCGGAGAAGTAGCTGGATAGTTTTAGTAACGATTTAGTAAAGATCGAAACGCCTGGAATCCGTCAGTTCTGATAATTTCGGTGTTAAAAGCACAGAATATATTTCAAATAATGTCAAAACCAGACACACCGCGTTTTATCTCTCCGCCTCGCAATTTTTCACCGAGAACTGTCAGATTATCCTGCATTTCCTTTTCCGATATAAAATATTATTACTCCTGCAACTTTATCTGCCTCTCGAGAAATTTCTCTGTTTCGTCGAGTTTTCTACTGTACGACGGTAGGCAGGTCGTCCAGTTTGTGACGTTTACCTTTCAATGGAATTTTCGCGAAATTTTTGCCACGTTCGATCCAACTCGCCTCTGCTAAAGGCGATTTTCCACCGGCTCGAATTTGCCGTAACGACGTGTTTTTTCGCTCCTTCGATACTTGGTCGCGTAATTGCGTTCGACGCCCACGCACGTACAGTCTATCTACACAGAAATACACACACTCCGACAAAGTAGACGGTTTAAAATTTAGAAGGTCGCTCTTACCGAAAGTTATTACGCCACGTACTCCGGCCTCGTTAAACGAACATCCACGTCCCACGACTCCATTATTGAATTTTATTACCATTACACGACCGTGATCATTCAGCTGCATCGCGTAGTTACGCGAAACATTTTACGAGAACTTCGACCGAAGCGAAGCGAGTTATAACGCCCGAGGTCAGGGCCAGGTGAAAAGACCATGTCGTTGCTGAGTGACACAGCCCAGGACGTGTTACGTCAGCGAGTCTTCATCGTCCAAGACTCTTATCAAAATTTACCGATCCTCCCGCAATCGTCAGAAAAGATTCGAACCAATATAGAATTTCTGCAAGCTTTTGCCTCGTCATTCCGTTCGTGTAAATAATTTCTACGTCCGTAGACATTACGGTGAAACGCAGCTATTTATTGTACTGTTACGCAGGGAATCGACGATATTTTCTAGAAAAATGGTGCGAGACCCGGACGCGGCGATTCGGAGCAACGAAGACAAAGTTCGCATCTTAACAAATTCGATACTTGACGCACGAGATGCAAATTATACGCTGTGTACGAACGAACGAAACTTTTCGTCCGTCGTGCGATGATTTTGATATCGGTCTCTGGTACCAGTATCGGGACAGCGGCTAGCAACGAAAGCACGGTTTTGCTAGGCTTGACGCGACGCTTTGAAACTAAACGTTTGAAACGTGTCGACGCTGATACCGCCATATGAGGCGTCTTTGAGTCAGCGATATTTCCGGGCCGTACGTAACTCGTACTTGCTCGCTCGTCGCAACGCAGCAAACAGATAACGAAAAGCGTACAACTTTAGAAAAAAGAATACGAATTTGAGGTAAGAGGAAGCGGCTCGTCGTGCAGCCTGCTCGTTAGGCCACGCAAGTTTCCTTCGCCTCGCTTCTGTTTTTCCGCAACTTCGATTAAAGTTGCTTTGTTAGACGCCGTTAGTGACTTTCGAAATTTCAAGGGAAGCGAGAAACGTAACTCGGCGCGGGCGCGAGTTAAAATTTTGTTCGACAAACTTTTTACGACCTCGCAACTTCCGTCATTCGTGATGTCGCGATGTTTGCTGGGAAAGTTCGTTTCCGAGCTTCCTGCACTTTTTCCTCCGCTATTTGTTCGATGCCTATAACAAGTATCTCGACCTGTAAATGCAAAAAGTTGTCGACGAATCAAACATTCTGTATCATTAGCTATTCTTCGAACGACACTTGCTCAAACTTTCTACAAAATATTCTTCGAAAGAGGAAGAGAAAGGGGACAGGTAGAAATCTACTGCACCGATATAACGTTTTAGAGTCAAAGCAACCTTTAAATTCGCTATTTTCTCAGACACATCAAACAATCGTCACGTTTTCCTACGTTTGTTCGTACCGACGATCTCTGCAAGATGTAATCCCGATGACAGCCTACCACTCTGCTAATTGGAAGTCGGAGTGGTGCGCAAATAATCTGTCGAAACGCGGCCCTGTTAATTTCAACGTGTACTCGTTGCGCAACTTGTTGACCGATCTCTAGATCGTCTGCATCGTCTAGATCGTCTGCATCGTCTAGATCGTCTGCATCGTCTAGATCGTCTAGAGCAAACAGCTACTTAAAGTGCACGAGGTATTGCTGGAAAGGTCGACGAGAAAAATACGATCATACCTGTGATCGTTCCCAGCCATCCGCCAGTTGTTCCTGCGTTTAAAATTTAACCCGGGAAATGCAAGTTGCACGCAATCCCTAGCTTACGTGTTCGAGATTGGAGAAGACTTGCTTCGTTACGCAAGGATTAAAGTGCCAATACGAATTTAACGATAATTAACGAGTTAGATTTCGCAACGATATTGCTTCGTGGAATATACGAAACTTGCGAAATATTTCCACTTGGGACTAAATGTTCTATAAAATCATCGACGAAACTGTGGGAAACGTTTCCTTGCGTAGAAATCCCACCGTATCGCAACTTTCCTCCAATTCTTACTCCAACCTTAATCCACGTCTCGATTCGGCTGAAAATATTCCGTACTAATTAAAGAAGCTGGTCTCGTTCTCGTTAAAACAGATTACCCGAAGAATAATTTCCTTCCTAATACATCGTGCTTCGCGAAATAATCCTGCAAGTTTCTTCGATCCTTTTCGAACCACTTTGCTCGGTCGATTTCTCAATTGACGCGCCACAACGTGAAATTCGGAAAATAAGTTAACAAGGTAGTACGATACAGAGCGTGTACGGTACGTTAACGAGGATTCCGCGAGATCAACCGCATTCTTCTAACGATTTTATTTCGCCGAACCGCGATCGCGACTCCCACGGACGAACGTTAATTCATTCGCTCTGGTAAATCGATACTCGATTTCCTCGTTTAATGACAGTATCTTGTTCCAATTATCTGCCTTCAAATGCCAACATCTTCTACGGTGTTCGCGTTAACGTTGAATCGTCCCCCATCTAACGAAATTTTCTCTCGTTATGGCAAGTCCGAATAACGTAAGACGATTCTCGGTTGAGGCGCATTTCAATACATTCATACGCCAATTAATTATCAAGTACGAACGAGCCAAGTAAAAAGTTTACATCAGGTAGCGCAACATCGCAAAGATCGAACACGACTGAAACGATGAAGTAATATCGTAAAAAGGAATTCTTTATTTTTTCTTTTATTTATTCTTTTCTCCAGATCACTGGAGAATCGATCGATATCTAGAATACTCCATTCTGCAAACTGCATTGCACGCGGTCACAAATATTCTCTGAAAATAACCCACGTTGTCCCACGTTGTCCCACGATGTCCCACGATGCCCCACGATATCCCACGATGTCCCACGGTGTCCCACGGTGTCCCACGATGTCCCACGGTGTCCCACGGTGTCCCACGGTGTCCCACGGTGTCCCACGCTGTCCCACGATGTCCCACGATGTCCCACGATGTCCCACGATGTCCCACGATGTCCCACGATGTCCCACGGTGTCCCACGATGTCCCACGGTGTCCCACGGTGTCCCACGGTGTCCCACGGTGTCCCACGGTGTCCCACGATGTCCTATGATGTCCCACGGTGTCCAACGCTGTTCAACTGTGTCCCACTGTGTCCCACGATGTCCCACGATGTCCCGCGGTGTCTCACGGTGTCCAACGCTGTTCAACTGTGTCCCACGGTGTCCCACGATGTCCCGCGGTGCCCCACGGTGTCTCACGGTGTCCCACGATGTCCCGCGGTGCCCCACGGTGTCTCACGGTGTCCCACGGTGTCCCGCGGTGTCCCACGGTGTCCCACGATGTCCCACGGTGTCCCACGGTGTCCCGCGGTGTCCCACGGTGTCCCACGGTGTCCCACGATGTCCCACGGTGTCCCACGTTGCCCCCGAAGGGGGGTATTAGTCCAGTCTGGATCATCCAAAATTCTCTTCGCGGCTTTTGGTGATCCAAACTGGACTATATTATCGTAGTTCTTAGCTTGGTATCGTTTTCCACGGATTAATAAAAAATTAATCGGTCGATTAATCTTTGGAAAACGATGCCAATTACCAGGTCTCACCACGAGGAGGTGACTACGAACGAGACCCGCCCATGAGTTACTCAACAGTACAGAAAAATGTCGACATTCAAGCTGTTAACGAGAATGTCGAGTTCTGATTCTACTTCATGGGCCTGCGTAAAGAGATAGGTGCTTCGTAGTGAGGCTACGAAACACTTATTTCCCACGCAGCTGTTACATGAATCCTTTACAAACGTAAAACAAAGCATATACAACATCCATCTCCCATTCAACGCTTACATAAATCTTGACAAGTTTAAAATAAAGCACACATCGCTGCACTTCGATTTCCCACACAAACACTCGAAACAAAGCATACAAGACGCAAGATTCATTCTCCACACATCGTTTACATAAATCTTGACAAGTTTAAAACAAAGCTCACATCGCTGCACTTCGATTTCTCACACAAACACTCGAAACAAAGCATACAAGACGCAACGATTCATCTCCCACGCAAAGATTACATCGATCAGTACAAATACTGTACAATAATTCGCAACCCTACTGGCCGCATTCGATATCAAAGACACATTCGTCTAACTTGGAACGAGAGAAAGAAAATGAAGTTACTGACACTGCATATATAATTTCGTGTCTCGCAAAAGGGACGTACGAATCGTTGTACTATACTGTTTAACATTTTATTTTCGCGACACTAAACTATTAAAGATATCGAAAAGAAACTCTAACATGACCGCAATAAGCTTCCCTTAAAAATGGGGAAAAAAGTAGAAGACCGAACAACCAAACGATGGAAGAAAAATCGCGATACGTCCGGAACGAACGAGATCGCGATCTCTCGAAAGAACTAACAAACCTACGTGTCGTACTCCCGTGCACGGGATAACCCTAAGGATCAGCGGATAGCCCAAGATGACATCGACCGATGATACCAGTGATCCACTGATAATGCAGCCGTGGATCAACTTGGCACACACCAACAGCAAGTGGGACCCGGGGAGGGACCGCTGAACAGAATTACGAAGGCAAGCCCCAACTGAACAGTGGGTTCCACCCCCGCGGGACCACTCGAACCGACTTACAGAGAACGTGAAATTGCAGGTCCCTGTCCGAGTACCGAAGTACCAATCGTGCAGGACTGCAGATTCACGACTGAATCCCCAGCAGATTCGCAAGCATACATATTTAAGATGCTATGAAATATTCAAATATGTAACTGAAATGTACTTTCTGTAAATTGACTCATTTATTGGATCGATATATAAAAGAAACAGGAATCTCTGATACGAGAACATTTTACGCATGAAAAATAAAATACCAATGACCAATTAGATTAAATTACTTTTGATTAAATTTTGGCAAAAATAGAGAATCATTTGTATCTTTTTAATCGAAACTGAGAAGGTTGTAAACTAGAATTTTAAGTAATTGAATCCGAACTGAATTATTAAAAATTAAAAATCTGATTTGAATACCAAGATGAAAGAAAAACCGATTATTATAAAATGGCTTGCTTTGCCTTTTAACTTTTACTGTCTGTTATTCCTATCTCTTTTTCTTATTGTTATTTTCTTGTTATTTATTGCTATCTTATTCTAATTTGCTACAGTTGTTTCTGATGGAACATAATGAATCGAAAGATATGCACATAATCACTTTTTGCAAAATTTTTGTTACAAACGAACGATGATCGCGAATGAACTTTTGTTTCATGCAAATGAAATTCAAATATTTATAAAATTCTACATTGCTGTTAAAAGATTGAAAATATCGCGGTCGAAAAGATTCTAAAAATTATGATTCTAAGAACGAACAATCACTAGCATTTATTCTAATAGCACTGAACTAAGTTTTAACCGACGTTTAAAATAAATTAGTAGGTACTTAAAAAAATAAGATATTTCATTCTAATACTAAATAGCTCACAATTTCGTACATGTATATATATATATATATTATATAATTATACAATACAGATCTGTATTTTAGTAGTCATGTTAACGTTAACGCTAACAAAGGAATTTGTCTTATAGCAGTATTTTCAGTAATAAACGTGGTAATAAGGGGTGGTAATAAGGGGCGCTGAAAAGAAACAACGCAGTAGCCAGAAGGGCTACTAAAATTCGATGGTCTTCCACTCTATATAAACCCGATCAATAAACCGTGAGTGGAAGGGAATATTCTTGTTTCGCAACGCTAATTTACTACTAATATTTATGAAACAGAAAATTCTCAAAATCAAACGCGTAGAGTGCTTCGTTATATCTGCAATATCAATTAATCTACCATTTAAAAAAAAAAAAGAAAGTTAAAAATTCCCGAAATTTGATACGCAACGCTAATAAATATAAATCTACGCACTCTTATTTAAAAAATACGCAACACTAATAGCGAGTGATGGCAGTGCAACCATTTAGGAGGTTGCCGATGAACGATCACACTTGTACAGCTCTTGTAGCTGTATCGTGTGATCCAGGTCCGACAAATGCAGTCGGAGGGTTTGGGCATTTTGTAAACGCGACTCTACTTAACAAAACGCGATCGTTCGTTGTCGCAACGCTAAAGGGAAAAATAATTAAAACTCGCGATGGAATAGTATCGCAACGCTAACTTTTACAGTGAATTCAATGAAAATTACTATTTACTATGTGAAAGAGCTACTTCAAATATTCTGATATTGCTATTTGCAATATTATAAAATTAATTGAAAACTAATATTTTATAAATTAACTTTAAACTTAATTTATAATAAATTATTATAATAAACTATTTATAATAATAAAAATTGCAAAAAACAATCGCGATATGATAATTCGCAACTCTAAAGCAAACGCGATTACCATTTTATCGCAACTCTAATTCAAACCGTGATCATTCTCTCGCGACGCTAAACAAAAGCCGCGATGTTATTTCGCGGCTCTAATTCAACCCGTAATTAATCTCTCGCCACACTAATAAAAAAGCGCGATATGCTCGATGTAGGGGAGGGCCAACATATCGCAGTGCAACCATTTAGGTGGTTGCCGATGAACGATCACGCTTGTACAGCTTTTGCAGCTGTATCGTGTGATCCAGGTCCGACAAATGCAGTCGGAACAGTCGGGCATTTTGTAAACGCGACTCTACTTAGCAAAACGCGATCGTTCGTTATCGCAACGCTAACTTTTACAGTGAATTCAATGAAAATTACTATTTACTATATGAGAAAACTACTTCGAATAGTATTGCAACTTGCAATATTATAAAATTAATTGAAAACTAATATTTGATAAATTAACTTTAAATTTAATTTCTAATAAATTATTACAATAAACTATTTATAATAATAAAAATTGCAAAAAACAATCGCGATATGGTAATTCGCAACTCTAAAGCAAACGCGATTATCATATTATCGCAACTCTAATTCAAACCGTGATCATTCTCTCGCGACGCTAATCAAAAGCCGCGATATTATTTCGCGACTCTAATTCAACCCGTAATTAATCTGTCGCCACACTAATCAGAAAAATCGCGATTTGCCCGATGAGACGATGGACCGATGTATACATCGGCCAGAAAAAAAACTACTACTACTACTACTACTACTACTACTACAAATACTAAAAGCGAGCATAGTGACAAAGTAGTAACGAGAATGGCTTTCCATGCTCTGGATGACCCAGATGATGGAGAACCATTGGTAGTTGCCCTCTTGAGTGGCAGTTTGCCGGGCCTCTTCGGCTTATAGCCTCTTCTTTCTTCGGGCGCGATGCCCGCTGAAACTTAAATCTAAGCTCGAGACTTTCTAAATCGCAAACAAAAAAAAACTTATAAAGGTGAAATAAAAATATAAACCGCGGAAGCTGATTCAAGTGCGCATGGACTGACCAACGGTCGCAGCGGTGACCGTTGCTCACTCGCATGCGCGTGCTCGAGCGATGAACGTTCGTTTCGAGCCTACTCGCGACCGCGACCGCGAAATTCGAAAAATCGATAGGCAAAACCAGAGACGAGAGCATGCTCTACTCGTGCCAGTCTCACCGTCGATTTTTCAAATTAGATTTCCAGAAACAGGTTGGTCACGCGAAAACGCGCCTACCCGACCAGAGACTGTGCCAACCTGCCCGGCCCTACCTACTTATGATTAACAGGCACACCAGAAAGTATACTACCTATCCTACCTAACCCTCCTATATTTAAAAAATGGCAAAACAGGCACACCAACACACCCGCTCCACGGTTCTCACGCAAACGCCCGGGCGCAAAGGACCTACACTAGAGAGGACGTCCCGGGACGCCTCCGACACCCGAGCGTAACGCACAACATGCACACTCTAACTGTACGTACCGTTTTCCTGAAATCGACCGACGACGGCTAGTGACCATTGCGTAAAACGTGATGTAACACGTCCAAAGAAACTAATAAAATAGTATAAAATAATTGTAAGTAAACTTGGAATTATAATTGTAATTGACAGCGATATTAAGAGCGTGGTTACATTTAATCGCGTGGTTGATATTATCGCAAATCGTGATTGTATCGATATATAAATTGAATTAACGTATGTCTCGACTTTTTTGATATTTTAAGTTCTAGCGAATGAAAAAAACGACGCAATTCCACAGCCTAACCACACACACGCATAATGTGGAAAATACGTCGTGCACGATACACTAGCGCATCGTCGGTCGCTGAGAAATTTTTACATTAGGTACAATCATCGTGCCCAATGTCTTTCTCCCGTTCAAGTAGCACCTGGGCACGTGATCGAGGTCCTGACAATGGGCACGGAAAGGGTTAAATCTGAAAATCCTGATCTAAAAAGACGATTAGTTTGTCTAATTTTTACTTAACGAACTAACGTTCTTTAATTTTATATTTTGTTACTTCGTTTCAAATTCTAATAACTCTACTTTATTAATTTAATAAATCAATGAAATTTGAATATTACAAAAAAGATAGCGTTAATTGAAAAAAGACTAAGACTCTATGAAATGTAATAATTGACTCTAAATGTATTACTAAGAAAGAAATAATCTCAGGCGATCTCTTCGTCAAAGCGTATACTCGAAAATGCAGAANGCAGTGTTCAAAATTATCGCTTTGATTCAAAAATCTGCCCGTCGCGAAGTGTCTTCTTGCACATAAAATTTCGCACATTCTGGTACGGAAAGAGAAATGAATTTTAATTCATATTTTATATACAGCGTGACTTTTTGTACAAAACTATTTGTACAAAAATTCATCGCTGAAGATCAAATATATTTATGTGACACAGGTATATTCGTGTAGATATTTGCCGTTTGCAAATATTTATACTGAATATTAATATACATATTTATAAATGACACGAATATATTCTCAAAATGTATATGTTTAAACTAATTATCGAAAGACTAATTGTTATAATCGCGATGCGCAAGAAGACCTATCCTAAACTAGTAAATTTAAAAAAAGAATGTTACTACTCGCGGGTATAAAAAATACCCACGGTCACTATGCTCGCAAAAAAATTCTACGTAATACAACCAGTCACCCGTGCCGATTCGGACCATTCGTCCTACGACATGATCGAGTGACCGGAGGAATATAAATGCATGCGACTCACCGTTCGTAGCGGAGAAACAGAGGACGTTACCATCGATGGTGCGCTATCCCAGCGAATATCATCAGTAAGATTGACATCAGGCGGGAATCGTTGAAAATCCAATGGTGGAAATAGAGGTTGCGAAAAATCTGTAACAGAATAAAACGCGATGAGTGATTGCCGATTATTTGAAAAGTTAGATATAACGAAAAATGCAAGTTTATTAAATTTGTAACTTTAGTAGTAATAAGGATTGAAATTCTAATAAACTTCAATAAGTATAAAAACTGAAACTCTAATACGAAAGCTTCTTATTATATTATTATGAAAGTCTAATGATTTCTAAAATATGTTGTCATTCGCTTTATAATTGGATATTAAGTGTTTAACGCTTTATTCGTTTTAATAGAAGAATAACCTTACAAGATCCTAACCTTCCAAATTTTCAATCAAATTGTATTTCTTAATTGACGGTGTTTAAAGGAAAATAAATGAAACAGACATAATCGAAGTACGATATGTAAAGATACTTACATTCTTGAGGTCCTGGAGAGGCTTTGTCCTCTTGTGAGATGCACTGACTCTAATACCGAAAACGAATGTTCAAAAATTTATAAAATAAGACTACGTTTTTCCGCGACCGGTAAAATTATAATCGGCGAACAAGAACTCTAATATCGCGCACAAATTTCTTTGATAAAATTTTGTTATTTTCGCGTCCGATTATTCGATCGAATTTAATCAAAATTATCGCGATTTTAAAATATCGAAAAGAAACTGTTGCGTAGCAAACACTGACTCTACAGACCGCATTGCGCGCGGTCACAAATATTCCCTGAAAATAAAGCTGTTTAATAGCGGTTGGGGGAGGGGGATGGAAAAGAAGCGAAACATCGTTTCGACAATTTTCTTCTTTTCCCTATCGAACGTTTATTTAGAAAATACTGCTATATTTTTTATACTTAAAAAATTATGAATTTTTATTTATTATTTATTCTATTTATTTATTATCGAGAAATTGGAACAAGCATGAAAAATATTAGTTGTAAATTGTGAGATATTTCTCGATAGCGAACAAATACTTACGAATACCGTGAATGCGATGCAACTGTCTGCAAGAGTTATACTGCTCGCTATTAGAATACATACTGTGAATATTCGTTATTAGAATACGAAATATACATTCTCCTAATACACTACAGTCGCGTGTTATAAATATTGGAAAATATTTGCAGGAATTCAAAAGTTCGCCACTAACTATGCTTTAAAAAGTACTGCAAAAACGCGCGTGAAACTTTGCTTTCGAATATTTGGGTCTAATTGTTTTTTGGCGTTAACTGTAGCAAATTCACATAATACAGCAAAATAATATGATTTCGGTATGCGAATGTTACGACAACTATCGAAATAAATCAAAACTATTGTTATTAAGGTTTCCGGATTTCAAACGCGTTAAAAATTCGTACGAAGTAAGAGAATGATTTCATACATCGGAAATAGAACAATAATTTATTTAATCGGCTTTACTTTCGTCGTAGTACTTCAAATAATTAAGAAATTATTCATTATGAAATTTGTAAAAAATATAAATTGTATATGAAACGTTAAATTGATCATAAAAATTTATCGAATTGATCATTAATTGTCTTCGCGTTTGTATATTAATATTCCTGTTACTTTTATATCATCCCTGCTATCGATAAATAACTTGCACAAAAAGTAACCAGAAATTAAAACAAAGGTATAAAATAATTAAAGCTATACAAAAGCTTACGACAGAAGCTAATATTAGAAGCTATTATATTAACAGTATCATTTAGTAAATAAACGACTGTACTTAGTAACCCTACTGGCAGCGTTTGATATTAAAGACACATTTGTCTAAGTTAAAACGGGAGAAAGAAAATGAAGCTACTGACACTGTATATACGATTTCGTGTCTTGCAAAAGGGATGTACGAGTCGTTCTACTAAACTGTTTAACATTCTATTTTCGCGACACTAAACATTTGAAGACATCGAGAATAGATTTTTATATCTCGTTCCAAGTCAGATAAGTTTCATTGTACAGAATGGGCTCACAATGGACTTAACATATGTGTCTACCTTATGAATAATTAAGGTTAAAACGCACGCATCCCACGGTGTCCAACGATGTCCAACGATGTCCAACGATGTCCAACGATGTCCAACGATGTCCAACGATGTCCAACGATGTCCAACGATGTCCAACGATGTCCAACGGTGTCCCACGTTGCCCCCGAAGGGGGGTATTAGTCCAGTCTAGATCATCCAAAATTCTTTTCGCGGTTTTTGGTGATCTAAACTGGACTATATTATCGTAGTTCTTAGCTTGGTATCGTTTTCCTAAAATTAATAAAAAATTAATCGGTCGATTGATCTTTGGAAAACGATACCAATTACCAGGTCTCACCACGAGGAGGTGACTACGAACGAGACCCGCCCATCAGTTATTTAACATTACACATCGATCTCGACGTTTAAGCTATTGGCAAGAATGACCAGTTTTGACTCTACTAGATCATGGGCCTGCGTAAAGAGATAGGTGCTACGTAGTGAGACTACGAAACACTTATTTCCCACGCAGCTGTTACATGAATCTATAAATTAGTGGTCTAAATGTTATAAATTAATGGCTTAAATGTTGTAAATTAATAGTTTAAATCTAATAAATTAATGGCTTAAATGTTGTAAATTAATACCTTAGATGTTACAAATTAATAGCTTAAATGTTACAAAGTAATAGTTTAAACGTTATAAATTGATAAATTAATTCGCACAAGTTCCTCTTCGACCTTCACGATACAGGAGTCAACACACAATTGAGTTGGCGCGCGGGGTCGCGTGTTCCTTATATACTTGATGGCATACATTTGACAAGGTCCCTGAAGGTGAATCAAACGGTAACGGTTTGTTAATGTCATAAAAGGTTTTCCCACTATTACGCAATCAAATTTAATAATTTGTTAATTTTTATTGTAAATTGACGCCTTCGACAATTTCGTGCAATAACCATTTTTATAATTTTCATATTTTTTACAAGTTGAATCTAAATTTACACTTCTGTGGTACAAGTTTTCGATTTAGAACTATATTAATTTATATCGAATGCCAATTTATGACGAAAATAACTGTACTATTACATTCAAACGGTATAATCATTATAAATTAAGAGCATAATTATTTTTAATTAATGGGAGAATATTGTCATAGATAATAGTATAATTGTTCAGAATTAATGGAGTAATTGTTTTAGATTAATAATAAATTGTTACAAATGAATAGCGTAACTATTATGAATCATTAGTTTATTTGTTATAAATTATTAGTTTAACTGCGAGGAATTAATAGATCAGATGTTATAAATGAATGGCTTAAACGTTATAAATTAATGGCTTAAATGTTGTAAATTAATAGTTTAAATCTAATAAATTAATGGCTTAAATGTTGTAAATTAATGCCTTAGATGTTACAAATTAATAGCTCAAATGTTACAAAGTAATAGTTTAAACGTTATAAATTGATAAATTAAGTCGCACAAGTTCTTCTTCGACCTTCACGATACGGGAGTCAACACACAATTGAGTTGGCGCACGAGTTCCTTATATACTTGATGGCATACATTTGACAAGGTCCCTGAAGGTGAATCAAACGGTAACGGTTTGTTAATGTCATAAAAGGTTTTCCCATTATTACGCAATCAAATTTAATAATTTGTTAATTTTTATTGTAAATTGACGCCTTCGACGATTTTTTGCAATAACCATTTTTATAATTTTCATATTTTTTACATATTGAAACTAAATTTACACCTCTGTCGTCGTTTAAACGTAATAAATTAATAGTTTAAATGTAATAAATTAATGGTTTAAATGTTATAAATTAATGGCTTAAATGTAGTAAATTAATAGTTTATATGTTATGAATTAGTAGTTTAAACGTAATAAATTAATGGCTTAAATGTTGTAAATTAATAGTTTAAATGTTATAAATTAATGGCTTAAATATTACAAATTACTAGTTTAAATGTAATAAATTGAAGGTTTAAATGTTATAAATTAATAGCTTAAATATTATAAATTAGTGGTCTAAATGTTATAAATTAATGGCTTAAATGTTGTAAATTAATAGTTTAAATCTAATAAATTAATGGCTTAAATGTTGTAAATTAATACCTTAGATGTTACAAATTAATAGCTTAAATGTTACAAAGTAATAGTTTAAACGTTATAAATTGATAATTTAATTCGCAAAGGGTCCTCTTCGATCTTCACGGTACGGTAGGCCAGAGCCAAATGAGCTCGCGCGCGAGTCGTATGTTACTTATATACCCGATAACAAACATTTGTCAAGGTGCCGAAAGGTGAATCAAACAGTAACTGACAGTTTATCGATGTCATAAATGGTTTTCCTATTATAACACAATCAAATTTAATAATTTTTTAATTTTTATTGTAAATTGACGCCTTCGACAATTTCGTGCAATAACCATTTTTATAATTTTCATATTTTTTACAAGTTGAATCTAAATTTACACTTCTGTGGTACAAGTTTTCGATTTAGAACTATATTAATTTATATCGACTGCCAATTTATGACGAAAATAACTGTACTATTACATTCAAACGGTATAATCATTATAAATTAAGAGCATAATTATTTTTAATTAATGGGAGAATATTGTCATAGATAATAGCATAATTGTTCAGAATTAATGGAGTAATTGTTTTAGATTAATAATAAATTGTTACAAATGAATAGCGTAACTATTATGAATTATTAGTTTATTTGTTATAAATTATTAATTTAACTGCGAGGAATTAATAGATCAAATGTTATAAATGAATGGCTTAAACGTTATAAATTAATGGCTTAAATGTTACAAAGTAATAGTTTCAATGTTGTAAATTATTAGTTTGATCGTTACAGATTAATAATTAAATTATTACGAAGAAAGTAAAAGTTCTATTTCGATCTGCACGATGTGGCAAAAGGTCTTTGTACACCTCGAACAAATCGTAGAGAAGAAGACCATGATATTCAGAGACGTAGACGTTCTTTGCAAAAAGAAAACGCTACATTGAACGTTGAACCTGTTTAAAAAGTGGAAATCCATGAGTATAACGAATGTGTAACGAATATCCTATTTTACTAACCCAGCTTGGATAATGCCGCACTCTAACGCAACAGAATATTCAGCTCAGTGATGCTGCTAAATATCGAACAATAATTTTTAAACGTAATAACTACCTTGTAGATTTAAGAAGCCAGTTAAATGGCGTAATACTCGTAATGTCGGGCAACTCGGATTAATTCGTTCGTGGACAAGTTTCAGCCTTCATTTTCATATTGGCTGTCGTGCATGTCCCACGCGACCAACAAACGAAATTACGAACTTCTGGTTAGGAGGACCCGTAATGAAGCTGCCGGGGTGATTTAAGGCGAATTACACATCGTGTCGTCGGAAAATGGAACGCTTAACCCCGTTCCAGATTGTTACGTCTTGCAGTGCGCGACGCGGTACGTTGCCGTCCGCGATTTAGGCAATTCCCTCGACATCGAACAACTCCAACCACTCACCGAATACCGTTCGGCCAGTTTCCACGTGGAAATTGCTTGTTCGAATCCATCGTTATTTCCATGACTTATCTCGTCACGAGCTACACGCGCTAGAGATTAGATCGGAGATTAGGAACGCCCGATCGATTTTTAAGAGATTCGAAGCGAAGCTTGTTCGAGATCCGTGCGTATGATTCGTTGAGAATGTTCTAATGTTCTAACCGCGCGAATACGCGTTAAATACGCATATTTTCGATTACGAACTAGGCAACTAATTTAATTTTCCACGCGTATTGTTTTAAGTAAAGGAACGAACATTCCGAGAGATCTAGGTATAGAATGGACGATGTAAACGCGTATGTGCAATATGGATACAAGGGAAATTGACATTTTATAAAATGGCTTGGTCTCTATACGATTGACTGTCATCCATTGTGCCTGTCCCTGTGCTTTATTGAAAATGAGCCCTGTGAAACGAATCCTTGCTCACAGACGCGCGTCCAATGCATTACATTGTCGCCTGGCAGAATGAATCATGAGATGTATCGCTTCGGGCGAACGTAGTGCCTTCGAAGCGACGCGACGTCATAAATCAACGTAGATCCGCTGAATCGCTTCATCGATCAAGCCAAGTCGTTAGAAATTTCTCGCTTTTCTTTTCTTTTTTTTTTTTGTCTTTCCAAGCGGCGTACACATTTTATCAGGAATAAGTCGTTTCGCGAATGTGTCGAGAATAAAGAGCGTAATTTCTGATTTTTCCCTCAAACAGACGATAAAAGCGCGTGCGATTGCGCGTACAATTAAAGTCATCGACAAGTTCGACAGGTGCGCGGATAATTGCTCGAATGCGCGATATTGCGATTGAATTGTGGGTGTGCGTGCATTTTCCGCGCAATTAGAGGTAATGGCGCCGTTAACTGTATTTCGCGCGGTTAACTGCGCGCAGGTGTTAGAAAATATCGTCGATCGCCGATAATCTCTCGTTTACGACATCGTAGCATCTCAACTCGGAATCCGAGTAACTAGGTTAAACGCTAGACCGTTACCGCCAGCTCTTTGCGTCGTAGAACGTCTTGTTTAACGTTCTACGAGTATCAACGTACACGTATCAACAGGTTGACGTTTTAATAATTCTTGTAAACTCGATGCAAGCAGGTAGAACTCGTTGCAATTCTTCCCGCCAACGCGATCTGACAGAGCTACTGTCAGCCAAAAGTATCGACAATTATCGACGCACTTGCCTTTTGAAAGGAAACGGGAGTACCTGTTGCTGCGAGCAAGCAGCGAAAATGGCAAAAGTCACGGCACTCGGTTCGCCTTTCGCGTTTCTGCTCACGACCTGTCGTTCTCCGATCGTTGCTTGTTGCTCAACGTCGAACGCTTCCCATTTCCTCGAAGCCTGTTTCCTATAGAAACAACGACAAAATACGTCGCTCACTGTGATACCTATCATCGGACATTCGCACACGACGAAATGCTTCGAACGAAGGTACCGGTTAAACGTTAGATTTCCATTTGGCCAACGTTCGTTACGTTTGAGTACCGTTCGAGCTTATTTTATCCGGGCTCGCATCTAGATCGAGAAGCGTCGTCTTTCTTCCTCTTGATCGAATTCGAAGGTATTCGCGATATTCGATCTCGTCTCTAGAAATACCGGAACGAAAGCAGAATAATCGAAGAACGGTAATATCGTAATGGTAATTACGATGCAGATGGAAATTGATGATCGATCGACACGACGAATAGGTACGACGAATAGGTACAACGAACCGAAAAGCGCGCAAACATCCGGCTACATAATTTACAAATGCAAATTTCATCGCTGTTGCGCCGCTATTCGTCGCTTTCTACGTCTGCCTGCTCCATCCCCCGTATCTGTTCCGTGCGCGAAATCTCTGGGAAAGCGGAGAACGCGATGAAAGCCTGCGACGCACAGTCGCGCTTAGTTTCAGTTTTATCGTCGCATCTGGTTGTGCTAAGGAAAATGGCGCGTGTCGCGTGTTACGCGGTGAAACGAAGCTACGACCGAACGAACGACGCTTGTTTACACGAAGGTTCGCTTCCATTTCCGCTTCTCCGCCGGAGACTGCCGACCGCTTTCAGCGTGAAACGCGACACTTTCTCCAGTTCTTTCGCCTCGTTCCTCTGATTTTCTAGCTTCAAGATATCGGTCCCGCTTTCACGCTGAATCTTCGTCGTTCCATTCTCGCACCGTCGCTCGGTTCACACCAGAAGAATAGAAACGACCAGACAGACTCGAAACTTGGTAATATTGGAAAGTCTGAAACGTTTGGTAAAATTGAGAGGCGTTCCTTTGCAACGCAATTTTCTTTCAAACTATTCCTTTTCTTCTTTCGCCGAAAGTAGAGAGAGAGAGTAAGGTACATTTGACGAGGGACAACGAAAGAAACGCGGCGGCGAGTAAAAGTTATTCGTGAAAGGCAACGTCGTAACAAAACGAGAAGTTTATATTCGTCCCGTTCATTTGTCTTCAGGCGACTCCTCCGCGGGCCAACTTTGTCGTGAGAAATTGTCGTAGTCTCGGGTTGCTTGAAAAATTGCTCCCGTATTCCTGTCTATCGCGAGCGCTACATCGTCTTGCGACTTTCGGAAACCCACGCGTAGAATCCATCAATTGTATGAGAGAAAGATTTGCATGCCTTGGCGGCGTGTTAGAAAAAGGGAGGAAAGGGAGAGAGAAAAACGGCGATTACTATCGGCAAACTAGAACAGCATCCGTGAATGTGCTTATCGGGAAAACTCGTTCGTCTTCTGTCAGCTCGTTTATGTTTTTGTTGGTCGACCAAGTTTCCCCACCCCCTTCCCTCCAGTGATAACCGCAACATGGCGGCGAAATAAATTCGATTCGATCGCGATAACGCGAAACGAAGCACGCGATGGCCCTCCGAAACGGTTGGATCTCTCGGTTTTCGAAGCTTTTCGGTTATCGCCGAATCGCCGCGATTCACGATGATTTTCCTTGAAAGCGTCGAACTGTACGCGATCGATTCGAAGAAAGACGTTCGTTGCCGAGGAAATTTCCCTCGCGATCCGTCCAATTTGAAGCAATTTGTTGCCTCGAGTCGCCTGAATCCGAGGTTATTGGTAAAAATTAGACGACGCTATATCTCGATGTATTTCGTATCGATCGGTCTTTCCTTGCAGTAAAGGAAAAACGCGAAAGTTTACTTATCTCGTTTAATTGGTCTCCGGTCTGCAGACTTTTCGGATCCCGATAATAGACAACGAACGTAATAGACAACTTTCGCGAATCAACGAATCGCCACGAATCTACGAGCACAAGCATCGTGCAATCGTTTCGATTATTTCCCTTTTCGTCCGAATCTCCGGCTTACGAGCGACGATCGGGCTATCGGAATTTGATGGAATTAATTGAAAATGTTCAACATTAGCCTGGCAGTCGTTCCTACGAGGACAACAACGATCGGAAACGCGCGTTAGAGAAATTCTGAAATTATATCTTACGCGCCCGTTTCACAGAGACATCCATATTCAAAGCGAAATCCAAATACCAAGAATTCATATAAACGAAGAGGAACGATTTTCGTGATCGTATAATTCTCGTCCGCGTGGAAATTTGTATTTAAATCGCGGTCGTCGAACAATTTTCGGCAGAAACTTCCAACCGTTCCATTTCCTTCGGTCGATCATCCGTCATTTCGCTTTAATCCGACCGAACCAGAGCAAGTGTGACTAATAGGGAATTTCGTCCGAGACACTCGATCGGAATATCCGGCTGCCCTCGCAGCACGCGTCTCGCTTGCTGTGCCATCGTATCAATAAAGATTACCAGCAGCGAGTTAGACAGCCGGTGAAAGGAACGGATTACCGGCGAACAGCTAGGAATTGGTTATCGATCGATTTCTTTCGACCGTTCATTTTCGGCCGCAAACTTTGCGCCAGAGATGGAAAAGCGGAGGGCCAAGAGGCTCGCTCGCCATCGAAAGTCCGTTTCGTCCTATCGTCGTCGCTTTCTGCTCGTTAGACGACTGATTACAGGAAAAGAGCCTGTAATGGATTATCGAGCGATTTTTTGTCGAGTTTTTCTGGTCGAGTCGAGTCATTCTGGTCTTTTGTTTGTCCGTATCTTTTCTTTTTTTTTTTTTTTTTTTTTTTTTTTTTTTTGTATTGATAAAAGCAATTTATAACCCGTCATTCGCTAAAAGCGTTTGTACAGCTCTTTGTAACCTCTTTGTAACCATCAATTTTTATTGCCATCTCCATTTGTTACGTCGTAATTGACGGAACAAAGTTTCAAACGGACTGCAACGAACGGATGGAACGTGCGTTTTCTCGTCGCTGACAGTGGAGTTCGTATTTACGCGCGTAGGAAATGTCATAAACACGGTGTTTCATCATTGCCTGGTCGCTCGATAGATTGTAAAAACCGGGAGGATGGGCTTTAACGACCTTTCCCGACAGCGATATACTCCAGCGTGTCGCTTTATCGATCTTCCTTCGGCGCAGCTCGCTTTAGATCCGATCTGACGCGGTTAAAGTGCACCGAGCGACAACCTCCTCCGACGCTTGTTCGCGCAAAATGGCTGCTGCGACGCGCGAACGCCACTTCCTTTCGCGAACGATCGTTTCATCCTTCGAGTCCACGCCTTTTACATCGGCGAACGCGAAACGACGCGGACTTGCGAACGACAGCGACTCTAATCAGCTGGGAAACTAGCTTTTGCAGCCGCGTGTCACTCGTCAGCCATCGCGACCGTGCCTGCTCCAAAACGCCCGCTCCAAATTGCTGTTCGAAAAGATTGGATGGCGAGCGAGTTTTTTCAGCTTTCAGATTTTAGTAGCGCGCGAATTGCGCGCATGGACCGTGTCGCGTGTCCTAGAATCTGGAGATTAAATCGGACGAGGTATAAATATCGGATAGAAAAGGGGTTGAAAACGGAGGAAAAACAAACGCGCGTGCCTTGTAATTTCCAGGAGATAGACATCGCGCGTTCGAACGCAACTCTAAGAAAACTCTGCATCCGATTCGTTTAGTTTTCTCAGTCACTGATAGCCATCTTGGAGCATGCCTTGTGCAGACGACGATGGCAGGCTATAGACAATAGATGGCTTCGGGGATTCGGTTAAAAAGTAACATCGTCAGCGTGCGGATCTGGACCAGCTCAAACTGTACTCATACTTATACTTACGCTTCCGTTTTAAAGATATTTCTACTTTGCAATTTATCCACGCGCTCCTCTATTCAAATATCCAAAAATAACCTCAATGAACGTAAAACGAGAGTTGCATCGAACGCGATAGATCTCGCAATGCTCGTCGCGCGATCACGTAACAGAGCCGAGCTTTCTTATCAACAGATACACGGCTGCCATTCTCGATGCTCGATTGAGAGATCAATTTCCAATAATGTCTTTTTTTCTTCTTACTCGAATTGATATACATAATCCATAAGTGCAGCCACCGCTTCTGAACATCGCCGTTTCGTCCCCATTCTAAATCTCAAACTACGATCTTGAAACTACCGAACCTAGTACTTGTCCTAGTACCTAAACTGTCGGCATTGCTCGGACAAGAGCGGCCCGATAACGCGCGCAAATTGTAGCTCCTCGCTCGTTCAACGATTAAAATAAATATCGAACGTCGTGCATTTGTTTGCCGATTCGCGTTCCCGCGAAAGCAAACGTTCGCCACGGCAAATTCGCCACACGATCGTTAAGCGTTCATTAAGCGTGGTCGTTTCGAGAGTCAGCGGAAACGAGGCACGTATATTCCTCGACGTAACGACAGTTTGCAAGAGAACGACGAAACGGAGAAACCGTGTCAGGCCGACTTTTCCACGGCGACGAACTTCCGTTAGACGCCGAGCGTTTCGACGACGACGATGCGGCACAGCTGGAGGAAGCACGGGTTTCTCGGCGGGGAAACACACGCCAAAGACGCAAGTCGACGCGAATCGAGTCAGCCTCCGTGATTTTATTACCTCCGCTAACAACCAGGCGATTAAATCTGTTTATCCTTCGCGTGGAACCGTAAAGCGCGACGAAGATCGCGTCGAGACAACTGTTACGTAGGATTTATGGCTGTTGAAGAAGCGGCTGAAGATCGCGTAACGTAGGGTGAATTTAGAAGCGCGCGGGATGTCGATGGAACTTGTTTTTGTGGCTCGTAAATAATAGCGGCGTATAGAAATAACGGATTTCCGGAGAAAGTTGAAAAAAAAACACGGACAACGTGGAGACTGTGAGAATCGACGAATCTAAAAGTTGGACGTAAAAGCAACGCCTCTTTTTATTAAACGTTTTATTATTAAACGTTTATCGACCAAGGAAATATAGATTACGCGCATGTACATTCGCAATAGACAATGAATTACATTTATGAAGTAATTTTGGCAGGAGTACCGTTCCCAACGCCTCTTTCTTGGTCTACGTCTGCACGTGACTTTGCTGGATCGATAATTCCAGCCGGAGTTGTAACTCTGCTTTGCGCGAGAAAGATTCGGTGTATAGATGCGAAGTGGTAAAAATGGCGTCTCTTGAAAGATTATTTGGAGAAGGAGCAGCCTGTAGAAAAATACTCGTAAAAGATATCCCTCTGTTAAAGTAAAGTAGCGAGAACAAGAACAAAATAGGAGGACGTCCTCTAGTCGCGCTATTGATAAAACGTTTATTCGCTCGACAACTTGCGAAACGTTAATACCGTTGTTTCGCGTCATCTTTTAATATCGGAGTGAGACGTTCGCGTGGAAAAATCAATAATCAAGTCCGTGCTCGCGAGCCGATTCATCCAAGCATCGTTCGCAAGAAAATTCTTCCGTGCAATTCTTCAGATAACTTGTTGCTTGAATTCGTTCGAAAGAGAACATTGCCACGGCGCAAAAGTAGGCGAAAGGCGACGGTTCGTTATTTATTCGTTCAAGAATGACGCAGCGATCGCATACAGACGCGTCGCGGCAGTGTTCGCGTTGGGAAACGGGGTCGCGTAGATCGGAATTTATTTATCCGGAAACGCGGCTAGAATTCATGGGGGTGAATCTGATTCGTGGAAAAGTACGAAATAAAACGCTGGCGTTCGAGCAGAAATTGCACGAGTTAGATCGTGCCGCGTTTATATCGTTCGTACGCAGGAGAAAAATGCCGGTACAGAATCGATGTCGGACTCGATTCATCGCTTACGACTCTCGCTCGCGTATGAAAATAACATCGATGGCACGCGGAATTTCGAAACTACCGCTGGGTTATTCGAGAAACTACGAAGACGGATCGATCTCGTTGCCCTATAAAAGAACGATAGAGGCGTCGAAAAGGCGAAAGGACGATCCTTATCGCGTTCACTGCGGATTCGATTTTTATTATTTATACGCTACGCGCGAACAAACGATTTTGCGAAAGTTTACGCGAGTATTACGTTTTATCGCGAACGCTTTGCTCTCGAAAATTTTATGGCGTTTAATTCGCATTCCGCGTTTCCAATCCGTGCCGATATCCTACATCGTAAAAATCCTCTTTCGAATATCCGATCTATTTGAAAAATGGAATTCGTAGGAGGGGCGGAATCGAATTAGAGATATTAGTTTTATGTACAAAGACTCGTGCTCCAAAGGATGGTAGACTTTCGGGCGACTAGTTACAGCGAGACTTGGTGGAGAAGGGTTAAGGGAGAAGGTCCAATTACTTAGGCGCGCGCTCTCTTGGCAAATAGGAACGCCGTGCTGCTTGTTCCACCGTTTTCACGGACGAACCCTCGTCGGAAGACAAACAACGAGACGAGAAGCGCGAGGACAACGTTTTACCCAGGATAAAATAAAATTCCTGTCGTAAGACGAGGTCGCCGGTTACTGGAAATTTCCATGGAAAACGCACTCGACGAAGGAAACTGCGACAAAGTTGCCACAAGCGTGATTAAAACGGAGACTCGTAATTCCTCGGTGCAAGGGGTTATTAATCGCGCGAAAAGAGAAGGAGACGATGTTACTACGAGGCGAGAAACTCGTGTCGTCGTTGTGCAACGATCGTTGAATTCACGGGATAGGCAAGTCCCAGTGTGCGTTGTTAAAAAGGTCGATCTCTCGGTAAAGTTGGCTCGAGCAGACAAACGGAGGGCACTTTACCTTACGAGGAAAGGGATCGAGGTAGCTTTTTGCGTACGAAGGGCATTGGAAACGTAGGAACGAGTTCGCCGAGTTACGAGAGGAAATGCGACTTGAACGCGTTAGATAAGCGGGAATAAAGCAGCTGTCGCGATAGATGGACCTCGGTACGATATTTCTATCGTCGATTTTATCGTTATCCGGCGATATCGTTTAACGCGCCGAGCTTCGAACGTCAAAATTGGCGCTTGTATAGCGAAGAAAAAAATTAATCGCTCGGCAGGGAAGTTGATCGTTCCGTGAAATCTCATTGGCCGAGAAAAGATAACAGAGACGCGAATGTAGGAGAGGAGAAGAGCCTCCGGATGCGCTTCCCGTCGCAAAGAACTCTCAATTACGAGATTCCCGCGAAAATTCCCTCTCTCGATTGTGCAATAAAAAATCCTCCAGCATTCTGTCCGTTGTACGGCGAGCCGCTCTCGACGCGGCCGAGAGTCGTCGAAACATCTGGAACGTCGCCCTACGAACAGAGAGAATTCTCTTTGCACTTTGGTACAACAACGTTGTTAAAGATGCATTAAGCGTACTCCATTTGCCCTTGGCTTCTTCCATGCACGTGTGTCAGGCGATAAAGCGGCTCGTCGCAAAAGGAAAAAATACGCGACAGATTAAAAATAATGGCAACGGAGAACCGTGTACGCTGTACCAAGGAGAGAAAAAGGCGCGAGGAATAAAGCGAAGGTAGGTTATACGTTGCGTCGGTCGGTGAAAGACCTTCTTCGAGAAGGGGTGTGCGAGTTCCTCGAGAGCAAACTAGTAGTAAATAGGAGAGAACGGGCACGAGAAATTATTCCGCGCGCGTTGAAAGATGCATTAACTTGCTTCTCCGCGTTTCTACCCCATAGTCGTCCGTCTTTCTCGACTCTTTGGCAAAGATAAAGAGCCTGGTTCTCTCTCGTCGGCGAGATGGGTGGGTGTACTTTGGCGAGGAAAAAGGACGAGCGGAACGTATAGGACGTCACCTGTTCAAAGCGGCCTAGCAGCCGCAGCTATTTCCGCTCTCCGTTATTTAAATAGCATTTGCATGGTCACCTTTGCCCTTTGCCCCACGCACAGATATAATTTCCCCGCGTTTGCCGAACAAATCACGAACAGCGAGCAAAAGCGTTAGTTGCTACTTTGCCTCGCGCAGCAAAGATAAAATTGTTTATCCATCTCGACTTATTTACGGGCATCTTCTTTCAAGGTACATCTTGAATCGGCAAAAACAAGCCGAAGGTTGTTCGAACGGAATCAACGAGAGATAAGTAAGCAGGGCGAACTCGGAAATGCGATATCTTGTTGATTCTGAAATTATTAAGATAAGAGGATGAACGCGCGTAATATCTTTCTATACGAGAAACGTTAATCGACGAAACTTCTCTGAAACGGAATCGAAGAGATTTTAGAGAGTTAAAGCGGAAGCCAGCCGTGTGGTGGCCTCGTTGCCCGAAAAGAAACCGCGTTTACTCCGTATTTCCACGGAGAATTCCTTTCACGTCGGTATAAAGGACGCTCGATTCCGCGGTGAAATACGAAGCGACGAAAGTAATCTCTTCTTCGCGGCGCGGCGCGGCGTGTGCAAATAATTGAAAGAAATTGGTTGAGTCCGCGATATCGAAACGGAGGCAAAGGGCGACGACACTTTGAACTTTTTAAAACCTCGCTTTGGCGAACAGAGGTGGCGTTTGTCGCGTAGTGAAATACTCGCAGATTTCCAGCGGGAATTCGCCGGACAAACACCTCGAAATGTCACTGGACGAGCGAATATTGTTTGAAAATCGGCTGGCGTCGTTGCCCCGTGTGGAAACGGCTCTCGCGAGTAAAACGTCCAAGGGACGAGCTGCGTTGCAGCTGGTGGCGAGGAAAAAGGTAAACGACTTCCTGAAACCTTCGAATAAGACGCGAGGAGATGGTGTCGGCAATCTCGTTTCGTGTCCCTTGTCCAGGAAATCGTACACGTAGAACGTATTAGGTTGTCCGAAAAGTGTCTTTCGTCCTTTAAGAAAACGATGGATGCACCACGTTCTCTGTTTTACATTATTTTTGTCGAATCGCCTATGATCGTAATAACAGAAATAGAAGAAAATGGATCGTGTATGATTCGATAAAGCCATATAAAACGAAAAGAGGTTGCGCGTCCATTATTTCCTTAGAAAAGGAAAGAAACTTTCGGGACGACCCGATAGAACGAAGCAGAATTTCGATAGAAAGCGGGTGTTTGATTCTTTCTTTCGATCTCGTTTCTTTATTACGATAAACTTGTAAAACGCGTTTTGCCTAAAAATGCAAAAAGTCTTGAGATGTATCTTCGATGATAGTAGCGCGGCGAAGATAGGCAAACGTTCGAGATAAAGTGGTTACGGTAGTATCGCGATAAACTCGACCGTACGAAAAGCAAAGAACCGGAGAGGGAGGATACAGAAGATAAAAGAAGGTACAAACGAGGGAACGAAGATTGAGAGTCTAGATGCAAAATCTTCCGCAAGATCGTCGTTGATATTCTGCGATGTCCAACCGCGGCGGTCGTCCGCTCCAAAGTGTGCTCTGATCCCGTTTGCATATGCAGCGTGCCAGCACGGTGATGCGTCGACATTCTGACAGGAACAGAGCCGAAGCAAACCTCGGCCGTGGTTCTGTTTGAAATGCCGCCGGGCAATGGCGATTCGCGATTCGAAATTGAATCGATCCTCGAGAAATTCGCGAGCCTCCGGCTACTTGCACGGCATCGCCAAGGAACGCCGTAGGGAATTTCAGGGTGATAGCTAGGGTGAGAAAGATTTACGCGGCCTGAATCACATTTGTTTTCGCCGTGACTCGGACGGTTCAACCGGTGCGCGCGCTGGCTCTTCGCGCGACGACGTTGTCTTGCAGCGTCGAAACCTGTGTGCAATAGCGTGCGCGTGATTGTCGGGACGTTGCATGCTGCTGTTTCCGGTTTCTGGAGCCGCGGAAGGATCCTAAAAAAAAATAGGGTCGGTGAAGCGCGACGCAGAGTATTGTACAAGTATAACGAAATATTACAGCGCCACGTAGGATCGTCGTAAACTACGTTCCCCGGAGACTCGCAAGCGTAACTTTTATATTTTCGTTTCTCTGTGCGCTGCACATACGTAATGGAGCCGCTTCGTCCTTTAGTATGGTTTTATGGTTCTCGCGTGCGACACGAGAAATTTAGTCGGAATTTTATCAATATAAAATAATATAGACGATACGATGATGAATTCGATCGACTCGCACAATTCTTGCTCAAATTACAACGTTATTTGCAACGTTATTATCGTTATCCTCTCAACTTTTGTATTATTTTTGAAACGTCTCGATCGTTCTTCCTAATCGCCAAGCTGCTGCTCTTTCTTTCGCGATCATCGCTTAAAATTACGACGCTGCATCCGGTAGCGAGACTCTAAGATTCCTACAAGTCGAGAGATATCAGAGAAATTTTATTAAATTACAAAAGGCTGTAGCAAGTAGTCCAAGTACGGTAGGAGTTATAACTATAACGAGGAGACGAGGCGAACGAGAGAACGAGGTTTGCGTATCAATCGCGTTTCGTCCTGAATCAACGAGTACCATCTCGTTCGAGTTATCGATCGAATCCTCGACGCGATTTCGGTTTCGAATCCTGATCGGTTTTCGATTGCATTCGAATTACCTTTAAACGGCAATTACTCCGATCGACGAATCGCGAGCCTAACCGACGAAGACTCTCTCTCAGCGAATCGTATACGCTCGAGTTGCAACCTACTTGCCACTTGGATTATTAGTCGTCGTCCGCCACATGAGAATTCGCGAGCGTTAAAACGTAAATCGGCACGTTGAACGTTATCAGGTGGCGAATAAACCGGCGCCAGTTGAAACGTGAAATATCGACGGTGTTTTCCATTATTTAGAATTAAACGTATTAAAATGGGATTTATCACGCGCTTCGTCGTTAAAAGTTCTCTCGAATGTGATATTACATTTAAACGATTACTCCTAAATTTAATAACGTCGCCGTATTTTCCACGTTCCTTTGTATCGTCGTTTATTTTTAACTACCTACGCTGCTTTGTCAGCTGTTTTTACTTTACCAGCGCATCGTATTTATTCGCTGGAATAACCAGCGACGTCTCCAAACAATAGCACCGAATCGCCTTTCCCGACAAATCGATCGTCCCAAGATTCTTGCAAGTCGCGAATCTTTCTTCTCGTTTCTTCTGAATATTTCGAGGAACGATCTTGAAACGTTCTTAACCTTTCCGACTTTCTACCGCCTTCGACGATACGTCGAGCGGAGCTTCTCCTCTCGCGATTCTCACGAAACGATCGGAAAAGCGTTATTAGCGAAACGAGCCACGGCGAACGATCTTCCACATCCGCTCCATCCAAATGGATGTTTCCAGATAAAGTAGGTCGAAGTTTGCCGCGCGGAAGATACGCTGGACGATCGTTCTTCGTCTCCTGTGATCGTTCTCGACTGCCTGAGCACGAATCACCAGCCTTTCCCTACCGTTTCGAACTTATCGCGTCGTTCGATTTCATCGGCGGCTCTTTCGTCGCTGTTCGCGGAAAAATTCCGCCATTTCCGCGAAACAATGGCTAGATATGTAAATGGACGGAACAATGGGACAACGAGAACGCAACGATGTTAAGGTTCGGCTTTTACGTTTCAACTTCGGAATAGTTGGCCGAAGAAATTGCATTAAGAAGAACAGTACGAAATGGAAGAATATTTTATCGCGGACATTGGCTTGTTGCTTTTGTCCCGACCACTTTGTCGCTTGAATGTTACCGCGAAAGGGTTTGAAAAAAAAGCGCGGTACATGATAATACGTAAAATACGCGAGTATGTTTCCCGATAGCGAAAGAACGCGCTGTCGTTGAACGTTGTTCTCGCTGTCGGTTGGCGAGAGAACGCGGTACTGTTACATCGGGCTTTCTCGATCTCGAAAAGGAAAGTCAGCAAATTACGCGGAAGTGTAGTACTTTGCGAAAAGGTAGTACGAAAGACGATTCGTTCGAAAGAATATTAATCTCTCGCGTTGCCTGCAGCTGCTCCGGAGACCCTGAAAACAAGGCACTCTCAGGGTAATGCACGGCTTTTTCCTCGAGTTAAGGTCCCATCAAAGATCCCTGGCTTTATCTTATGAAAAGACGCTGGCTGGAAAATCTTCAGCTCGTCGAAGAACGTAATATCGCGTTGCAGGAGACGCTTTGCCGTGCTGTCGCGTCGTTTTACGAGTCGACGGGCAGGTTTCAGTAAATATGAGAACGGTTTCTTAAAACTAAATTAAGTTACCAATGAAAGGAAAATACTTAATTAAACGATACAAACGTTCTTCGTCCTCCGTTCCGTGCTTTGCCGTACTCATTTTCTCTGACAAATGAAACATTCTACGTTCGAATACTCTATACGTCCCTGCAGAAGCTATTTCAGTCGTTGATACGAGCTTTTCGGAGAAGCGATCGCACGGCTGCGCCCCTTAAACGGCAAAAGGTCGTTCGAGGAAACGGAAAGAGCTTCGAATTTCGCTACGAACCTTTCGAATACCACAATGGCGCGTTTGTGGAAGAAAGAAGGGATTCGCATGGGAAATTTAGAGAACGAAAGCTGGTGGAAATCTGGCGAAAGAGGCTGACGCGCACGACGTAGACGAGAGTAGAGACGCGTCGGACAAAACGTTAATTGAAAACAAAGTGGATCACGCGAACGTTACCGTAGACGGTGAAAGGAACGATCGATCTCGAGGCGATCCACCGCTTGCGTGGCGTCGTGCACGCGAACAACCCCCATCGCGACGATTTACGCGGTCGACGACGTCGACTTGGCTTCGGCCGTTGGCGTCGTTTCGACGCGATTTTTGTCGCGCCCGTGAAACGTTTCAGCAACGATATTTATCGTGCCTCTCTCGCGCGGTTTACTCTTCGGCGGGGTTCATCGTGGAAGATTCAATATTTTCGTTTAGGACGGTCGTGTAAATATTTGCGATGCTCTCCGGTGCTCGTGACGAGAAAATGAGTTTATAAATCGGTATGGCTGTCGTTTAAAAATTTACCTTTCCACGTCTCTCGCGTTTGTTTGCCGGGTTAACGTCGTTACGTCGAATTTATTCGCGTCACAATCGAGTTACGCGGCTTAAATGACAAATAACGCTGGTCTTTAGCATCTCTCTGTGGCAGGTTTGCTCGTTTCGCAGAATCGCCGATTCCGGATACTCGCTGTTACCGTGTACTCGTATTTGAAAAACGACGACCAGATTACCTAACGAAGCGCGTATCGAACGAAATAAGAAGTCGCGCGACTGTACGCACGGTTACCATAGCAGGCATTTTTCACGTCGGTCGATCAACGACTCTAGACGAAAACAATTTACAGCGGAGATTATGGGATAGAAAGAGCGGAACGTTCGTTTGTTTTGGATCGCACGATCGCCTGCGCCGTTGAAACAAACACACCGTCGTCGTACGACGCAGAGAGAGAGAGAGAGAGAGAGAGAGAGAGAGTTTGTCGTCACAACCCCGACGACAAACAGCCATTTAAACGGCCAAGCTTCGAAACGCACCGACGACGATCGCATCGCGAGAAACAATAAAATTTGAAACGCTTCCCGATGCTTGTTCCACGCGTTATCATCGACGATGCTGCGTTGGTTTGCTCGTCAGCGTCGTTAATCGATATTCCACGGGAGTATGTCATTTCCAGCACGCGACAAGCATTTCCAACGACACGGTGAACGACGCCGTCGCTGCGATCTGCCAGCGTTATCGTACCGTGCCGTCTTTCGCAACGGAAAATCAATTCATCAAGAGGTGTCTGGCGACGCGAGACTTTCGTCGGGGACGCGTGTCAAAATATCTGCCAGAGCTAACAAAAAAGCAAGTAGTTGGGATTTTTAATCGAATTTCATTCTAAAAAAGCCGCGGGCCTTTCAAGTACTAATTAAGCGCTTATCGTCCCTGTCGCCGATAATTTATTCCGCCATTATTTTAACGAGTATGGTCGGGAATTTTTTAAGAGATTAAACCCTTTGCGCGACCAATAAAAGGCTCTTTTCTTTTAATACGTTAATGGAACAGTTTATCGTACGTTGTACGTAGAAGAGTGGAATACGTCTAATGGACGTCTAATGGTAACGATCTTTTACCAGAGATAATGGAAAGGACCAAAGTTCAGAGTTATTTATACGACGTTCGATTAAAACGTATCCAAAGTTTATAAAGGCGCGACGTCAGGTTTCTCTCCTCCAAACTCTTTGCTCTTGTCCATCGTTCGTTCGCGTGACACGAGCGAACTGAGCTGTAAAGTCACTGAGCTGTTCGCATACGACGTTGATAACGCAAGACTTTAATTCTGCTGATCTTTCTGCGACGAAAGAGATTTACATCGAGGGAGACTAAAGACGTTCGTATAGGCGGACTTGCACGTAACAAGAGGGATTCGTATCGTAATATTCGCAGGAAGGAAAGATGAAAATCCGCGCGAGAGATACGGAAGCCTGGAACGTACAAGCAAACAGTGGCGAAATTAGAAGCGAGATTAGAGGCGAGATTAGAAGAAAGAAGATGAAAGAACGTGTTGAGAGGTGAAAATACGATTCGATTAGGTCGGCATTCGACGAAGGAAGTAGGATGATCGAGTATCTGCGAACGAAATGAAATATCCAGGATGATACATGGTCCGTGGAAAAGGGGCGAAGACAGAAACGACGTTTCAACAGTTTCGTGGCAGAAGGCCAGGGTAACCGGGCTACGACATTACCATACGTTACTTCGTTGCATCCCTTGTTTTCCTCGCGTATTCCTCCGCGCACCGTAGCGAATCGAACTACGCAACCCTCAAAACCTGCCGACAATTTCCGTCAGAGTTGCAAATACTCGGCTTCCCTATCCTCGTTTCGGAACTTCACCGAGGCAAATCGACGCTTGTTACTTCTCGCTTTCAAGATTTCGAAAATATCAGGAAACTCCGTTTTGCCAAATCCTCGCTCGCGTAACGCGTCGAAATGTCAGGCGCAAGGCGAGTCCTCCGAATGGCTCTCATCATCGAGTGCAAACGTTTTCTTCGCACTTGTTACCACTTGACACGGATAGAATTAACCGAAACTTGGCGCGCGTGTTGCTCAAATATTTGCAAGGATTTATCCTGTTCCGCGTGTATTTCGCGTGCTTCGATCCGGTCTGCTTCTGATCTCCGGGGGATTCCGATGGTTGCGTTCGAACGCTTTCGGCGAAGGCACGAAGCAGTCTGTCCGCGTTTGCACGGTTTCGGTTGACGGAATAAATTCAGTAGTAGACGTTGCGACGACGGAGGATGTAGGTCGAGAAACAGAGGCGAATGGAGTTCGTAAGCGACGTTCGAGGTGATCGATCATGTTTTAAAGGTAGAACGACGACGACAGAGATGGTCCCGCGAGTTCTGGTTGCCCGAGTTCCCTTTCTCGTCCCGAGACGATTTTTGAACGTATAACGCAGAGACAAATCGATTCTGGATTTTCTCTTTCCGTCGTATCGTTGCCACCTGCTCGACGATCGCAAGTATTTAGTATCGGCGACCAGCCGTTATCGATCGAAGGAATGTTAGTTTGTTCGAAAAGCGCGTAGATCTCTGTAAAGCAACGAAACGTTCGAACGAGAATACCGATCTCCAGCGAGGCCTAAAAACAATTAAGAAGAAACGTTTGCAATTCGTTGATAGCAGCCGATTTCTCTTGTTCGGTGTTCTATACGCGGTAAATTTTGAATCGTAGCTGGAACGTTCGCTCGTAGCGTACACGTTCCGATTTAGAAAACGATAGTCCCTTCGCAGATTGCCTCGTAAGTCGTAAGCATCGATCTGGGAAACGGCATCGAAACGCCGAGCGATCGATATCGCAGCGCGACGAATATTACGAATTTGTCGCAAAGGGATTCATTTCGCGATCCCAAAAGCAGAGTCCAACAACGTACACGGGCGGTCCAGGAGTGCCGCGAATGGTGCCGCCGGGAAACTTGCCGAGTGTACCTTCCGCCTGGTGGTTCTTGGTCGTAATAGACCCTCGTGGCTGTTCAAAGCACGGTTACCAAGCATCGGTCGTTCTCTCCGCCCAGCATAAAGGGAATCCGACGACCTTGTCAGCAGATATCTCGTGGATCGTGGAACGTCCGATCATTTCCGGTTCGAAACAAACGGAGGACCGACCACAGTCGGTAGTTGATACACGAACAGATCGATCAATCGCTCGTAATATGTCGTATTCGAAGGATGGGCGATGCTTTTATGTAGCAAATAGTCCTTTATATGAGATTACTGTTTCGGTATCGAACTCGCGCGAAGCGATGTTTATTTTCTCGTCGAACGAATTCTTTCCTTCCGTCGGTTACGCTCTTCTTTTCTTCCATTACGTTCTTTCGTTGTCTCGTCCGGAAGTATTAATTTCGCGACCGGTTGGAAGGATTAAATTCCAGAAAGACCCCTCTAAAGGGAAAGACTTTGCCGTGTGATACTGCTAACAGCGTGACTGCCGGAAAAGCGGCTGCAAGTGCGCGCGATCTCCGCTAACTCGAACCTTTAAACCGCCGTTCAACGAGTTTCGTACGTATCGTGCTTGGTCGTATCGTACTTTTATTACGCCTTTTAATGGAACGAAGCTGGGCCAGGCTGACGGGTATCTAACTTCGACGCGCGAAGTTAGATACCTAAAGCGCGTTTTCGGAAACTGTATCTACCGTGTTATTCGCCGGGTTTCGCAAAACGTCGGGACCTCCTTTCGTGCCGCGGAAAATTAATATTCCCCTTACTAACGAGCGCTGCGATTCTCGTCCAGGGGATCGCTCGATGAAAACTCGAAACAAGCGGAGAAAGGAACTCGAGAAATGGGAATAAAAGGCGGAGGGAGAGAGAGAGAGAGAGAGAGAGAGAGAGAGAGGAGAATAAAACGAGGAAAAATACGAAACAGATACAAGAATAAAAATAAATCCGGGTTTCGTGAAAAATTCAAAGGTACCTACGTTTTCGAAGCTGAAACCTGCCGGTGGAATCCGCTCGGTTCGGTCGACGGTCGGACGAGATTAATCGTTCTTCCTGTGGCTGATATCGAGCGAATGAGATCGAACCGATCGACGACCAAACGAATCAACCCGTTCTCTCGTTCTTCCTCTGTCTGCTTCTCGCTTTCTTGCTCTCTATACCGGGCCAAATAAATATTCATCGTGCATACGACAAGGGATGAACGATCGGGTTGATCCGATTGGCCGAGCGGAACTCGCTGGTTGCCGCACAAAGCAACGACGCAGACCTGTTCGTTTAACTTCTGACACGGCCGATCGATGATTATTAACGCGAACAACGGGCATCGATGCAGCAAACTTGGCTGCATCGGTGGCGGCCCATCGTTCAAGGAAATTCCACGTAATAAAGTTTCCAGGTTGCGTACATTTCGAGAGGAAAATTATACCGAGCGATTTGCGAATCCCTTCGCCTTAACGGAATCGTCTTCCACGACGTTGGTTTCGAGCGTCCCATGACGATGTGATCCTGCGATTCTGCGTATTTCTCCGAGGAAAACTTTTATTTCGTCTCCGAACGATCGAAAGTTCTTCGAACGCTGTCGTTGGCGTTTCCTCGTTAATTGGTCAGTTCGTTAATTTACGAGATAATTTACACGTTGAAGATCGCGAAGCAAAATCCGATATTCTAATTTTTACGCTTTTTACCCGAACATTTCGAACGCGCTAGTCTCGCGTGACCGCGCAACAGGATTTACTCGCGTTTATCCATCAACACGAGTTATTTCTTTATAAATGCCGCGCGCGATTCATTCGTTCGCCCGAAATATATTTCCGCTGCGACAATTTCGTTAAATCAGCGAATTACTCGTTGAATTGTCTGCTCGACGTTCTATAAATTTCTATCCAGCCACGAAGTAGCTTTATCGCGTTAAATGAGAAACGCGAGTGACGGTCGATCTGTCGTTTCAATCCGACGTTGCATTCTTGTTGCTATCTTGCATTCGTTGATGCGACGATCAAAAGGAATTCCAATTCGTTCTTAGACGCAATCCAAATATAAAATTCTATTCGACGTCACGCTCGCGTGTAACGCGTCTCTCCGGAGCGGGGACACGTTCACGGAGTCAAGAGCAGACAGAGAAAAATTTCTTTCGGTGAAGGAGGGCCGTTAGCAAAATAGAATTCGATTCCACGTCCAGATCGCGCGAAAACGTGCGCCACGAACGATGGTGCGGCGTCGCGACGCCCGACGCGTCGTCCTGCAAAGCGAAAAATGTTGTAGCAACGAGCCTCGCTGAATCGAAAGTAGATGGATCGGAATGGATGCTGACATTGTGCTTGGAACGATCTTCTTATGAATCTACGCTGAATGCTTCTCCGCAAAGTGGTTTATTCGGTGTGCAGAGGCGTTCTATCGTAGAAAATTAGACGGAGATAGAAGATATAGACGTAAGAAAATTAGACAGAGATAGAAGATATAGACGTAAGAAAATTAGACAGAGATAGAAAATACAGACGTAAGAAAATTAGACAGAGATAGAATACCACGGAGATCGATCGTACAGTCATTTAAAAATACAAATATTTTCTCGTAGCTTCAGAAATAACAGAATCCCTTCTGTGTTTTCAGGTTCTTGCTGTCGCCGCTCAACTTGTGACAAGGGTCGAGAAGGTATTTCTAATTGCGATCTATCGCTATGGAACGAGCCCCTCGAAAGGCAAACTTACGAAAAGCAAGTTTTAATCTCTTACGGATCAAACTAGATCGGACTTTGATCGATCGCGGTTTTCGCGCGATTCGAATAATTCGAGTAATTTTCTGGAATAGAAAATAAAAATTGAAATTTCGCCCCTTTGCGTGTTCTCTCGTAACTGGCTCGTCGCGTGTGAAAGCGTGTTACGTTCTCCGCGTGCACGGGGAGCGTGTTATCCGATCACCGATCCGATTATCGATTCCTCGTTCGCCTGTGTACACGATCAGTCACGGATGGCATTATTTTCGCGTGGCTCGCTCGGTTTACATTGTGTACGCGATTTCCCCTAGCCGGAACATTTCTATGGCGATCCATGTCGCGTCACTGATCGCGATTGTTCGTGAAAAATGGACGGAATAGATGGATAAGCAGCGTCCATTGTACCAAGCTTTCGCTTAAAAGTCCGCGTGTTTGCCATCGTTTCACCATACTTGACGAACAAAGGCGTAGAAAGAGCGACAGGGCGTTCGCGTTTAACTCTATCGCGTTCCTTGAATCGTTTTCAAGCACAGTCATATTTTTTCTGACGTCGACAAATATCCAAAGTTTGAACAAAGTACGAGGAAATTCTTATCGCAGCGAAAAGGCGAACCATTTTCGCAAAGACGACACGCCTCGGATTTTTTCGCGGTAGCTTTAACGGCAAGAAAAGAAAGAAAGAAGGAAAGAGAAGACAGGGAAGAGAACACAGCGGGAAGAGATACACCGCGTCGAGGGACGCGACGAATTAAAGATTCTTCGACAGTTCGGCGTATCGCGACGAAACAAAGACGTTGAATTATTAATAGAGGTACAAGTTTGTCGAGAGAAATTCTCCGCGGAAGTTGGCCATTATCTCGCGAAACGAAACCGTTAAGTCGTATCGTTGTTCGACATTGATACGAAATGAAATTGAAAAGTCGGGCACGGCGGAAACTACTCGTTGAAGGATAACTGTAATTAGGAAAACTTGGTTCTCGTCGTTTCTCTTCCCTTTCGAAGTCTTTCAGGCAGCTCTGTTTATTCTTTCGTTTCGCGGTACTCGATCATTTAAACGTTACTATCTTACGAACAACAGCTTTACAGGGTTTACAGGGTTTATTTGAATAAACTTTAACAACGAGAAGCCCTGTCACATACAAATCTTTAGTTAAACGTTTGGCAAACGACGAGAAGATCGGTCGAGTACTTTGTTAAACAGCCAACCAGTTCGGTAATTAAACAAATATAATTTTCCAATCCCTGATTCGAAAATGTCTAATTCCTGCGACAAGTTGAACCGCGAAACATCGACGACTATTACGGATTATCGATCTTCTCTGTTCTTACAGTTAAAAAAAGTAAGAAGAAAGCAGAAATACCGAAGATACCAGATGGCGGATAAATTCGCCGAAAGTACCTCGAACCTTTTTCGAGTTTCTCGAGTCTCGAAACTTCTTCCGTTCGATACCTTTTTATCGCGGTTTCGTCCCTCCATTTCCGTTCCAAGCAACTCGCACTACTCAATTCCGACTACGTCCTCGACGATTTTGAAATACCAAAATTCCCAACGCAGATGCCAGCTGAATTACAGCGAGCTTGGAAAAATTCGTTCGGGTATCCTGCAAATTCAACCGGTCGGCTTTTTATTTAACGATTGTTTCAAGTATTCCTTATATATTTCTTAGCGATTTCCTCGACGACCGAAGATCCTTCCAAAACAGCGACAAACTTTCACGAATGTTAATTCGCGAGGAAATTCGGTCGCCCGTTAAAATGAATTATTCATCCGTCCTCCAAGGTCCTTTGGTTTCTATTCTCGTCGCAGTGTCCTGTCGCTGTTTCCTAAGGGTTTCAACTCCGCTCTATCTTGCATTTCGCCAAGCTCGATTCACTAGCCTAACCTAACAGCCTCGGTACGATATCCTCCTAGCGACTGTAATCGTTAGAGGAAGACTTTGTTACTCGGACGTTCCTCGCTATTGTCCGGATTGTTCCGCGCGTATCGCAGAAAAATCCTCGACGTTTCTCTGCTCTGTGGCAGGTTTGAAAATTAAACGAGTCGACCGCAACGATACAGATGCTCGTCTCTCTAGGGTGATTCGTCGACGAACGACGGAGGCAGCAACTTTTTCGAAACAGCGAGTAGGCGGTGAGGATTGCGTCACGTTTTCGATCTCGCCCGTGGCTTCGATTTACATTCCATTCGCGTCGTCTCGCATTCGACGCAGACACGATTCTACGCGATAACGAGAAGTCGATCGAATCCGCGACAACTCGGACAAATACTTGCGCGGTAAATTTTTCGTAGAAAATGTAGCACTTTCTTCGTAAGTGTAAAAGAAACGTTTCGCTATCTTTATTCTTTTCTCTTTTTTTTTTTTTTTTTTTTTTGACGAAGATCTCGCGTCAGATTGGCTATAGGAAGCAAGTAAACTCGAGGAAATTATTCCGGAGAAAAGGAAGGGAAAGTTTCGAATTCCTCTGCGCCACTGTTAATTATAGATAGTCAGAAACTTGGAACGTTACGAATTCCTCTTATCTAATTTAGCATCGAATCGTCTCGAACTCGATTAAATTCCTGTAACAATGTTGTAAGCCATCCTGTCCCCGCTCGTCCCGCTCATTTCCAATCAGATTCTTATTATCGAATTAATAACAAGGATCAAGCTCTTCTCGGTGGAAAATCGAGCGAGGGAATTAGCCGAAGTTGTTCAAGTGGCCCACTAAACGCTTCTCGAGTTCCTATCGAAATTTGCCCGCCATACTTGGTCGGATTTGGGTTTGCACGATATTAATAAGCTCGTCGAAAATCTCGGCTATCCTCTGCTCGAAACTCGAATCGTAGATAAACGGAGGTAGCCCGCGTTACATCGTCGTTGCTCGATAATTTCCTCTTTGACGTTTCTCCGTAGTTTTCGCTCGTTTTATTCGTCTTCGGTTGTGTTACGCGATTCCGAAGCCAAACTTATCCGCTTTAAACCGACGATCCAACCGCTGGATGCATCGAGACAACAAATAGAAATTTCGCTGCGCCTCTCCGAATTTCGTGCGTGGCTTTTGCCAGTTTAGGAAACGATATTTGCTTGGAATTGCGATTAGAATTCGAACGGTCGACCTCGCGGCTCTCGTCTCAGCGCGATCTTCGTCGAAACGGAACGCGTACGGCGTACTTACCGACGCAGAATATTCCGCGAATATTCTCGGTTAACTCGTAGCGTAGATACGCTGTCGCGATTTCGGAACGATAACGCTATAGAAATTGCAATCGTGGCTTTATATTTCTGACGATGCGAATCACACGAGCGTGATGATCCAGCTATTACGCGCGTAATATAATACGAATAGGAATATTAGGAATAGCTCGTGCGCATCGCAACATCAGAAACGTAAACCTGTCACGTTCTACGTACAAATTGAAACTCGCTACGTAAAAACTTGAGTAAACTGTGAGACAAATCGTACAAGATATTACTATAAGGTTGGTTTTTCCCTATTCGATAGATATGTTTATTTCGCTTAAAGACAGAGAACTATAGCTATTCGATTAGAACTTAGTGTAGCAACGCGATGCAATCAAAAGCAGCTAAAGCGATGGTTCGCGACTCGACTCGCAACTTGCAACTTACGACTTACAACGTACCGCTTATAACTTCGCGACAACTCATAGCGACTCGACAACGCTCGAGGCACAACCACTGAGCTACTCCTGCGTAAGCGCTACACCGCAACTCATCGATACTTTACAACTCCCGAGTAATAACTACTGCACAACTCCTGAGTAATAACTACTCGGCTACCCGGCTCGCTCGCGGCTACCTCCCATAGCGCGTGTTTCACAGCTCCTGACCTAAGATGGTCAAGTTTTTAGTTTTTTAACTACCCCGTGTCCTAAAAGGCCACGGTTCATTGGGATTTACCTCGGGATTTATCTTCGATACTACGTTGCGATATCGAAATTACGTTTAATTCGAATTAATAATATAGTATAATAGTAAAATATGCACCAGACAAGAAACTAGATTCTTCTCGTTTCGCGCGTATTATCCTCGTTATCTTAAGTAGGAAAGTGAGTACAGAAAGACGTATATTACGTTACAAGGACGACTGGCGAAGGATAAAACCACTGCCAGGATAGCTAAGGGGTCCATGAACAACGGTCACGTCGAACAAGATACAAGAGACGCGTGGATAGGAAGAAGGTACGAGAAACCAAAGGTCTCCGGTGGATCTTTGATAAATGGACGAGAAGTCGTATGTTAAATAAAACGTTGAGAGAGGAAGTCAGGAAACCGTAAGAGATCTTTCTTTTTTTTTTTTTTTTTCTTCTCGTGAAAGAAGAGAATGATTTATTTCGTTCGAGGGATAACTCGTTATAAGTAGAAACAAAACGAAAGAATCGTCAAGAGGAACAGGCTTCGCGGAGTTTTCCCAAGTCTTGCGCGGAAACTCTGCGAGGCAAATCGAGTAAATTTCGACGGTGCGTTTAACCTCCGCCGATCGAAGGCGAAGGATTGCGGCGGACGACGAACACGGTAAACCGGAATACGATGTCCCAGCTTGGATGTGGTCGTGAAATTAACGCGGAAACCGCGTTACGACGACGCTCGCTACTTGGTGATTACGTTAAACACGGTGATTCGACGAATGGAGGGGCAGGTTACAGAGCTCGCGACACGTTTAAAATCGTGGGATTAAAGGATGAAACGGATGGCGAGGCGATTAGTACGAGTATAAAGGACGTGGGAGTACGGGCGTTAAAAAGATGGATCTTCCAGGGAATTTTTATGAAAGAATAGCGAAACGGGTCGTATTCGATAGAACGTAGAGGGGAAGTAAAATATGAAATTGCTCGACCGAAATGACTATCGATAACGCCGTTGAAAGTAGGATTATTAAAAATAAGAGTCGAATAATTATGGCAAAATGAGAGAAGGACAACGTTGAAACCGTAATCGCTAGAGATAACATCTTACGAGGTATCGTAGAATACAGCAGTACAAACAACTTGAATAAGGATTGAAAGGTCTACGGGGTAGCGAAAAAAAGGGTCGTCGATTTTCACCCGGCTATCTCGAGTTCGACTCCCCCGAGATACGTCGATTTTGTGTCTCGCTACTTCCGCGTTCGATAATTCCGTTCTTCTCGTACCATCAAGGTCTTCCTCTGCCGTAGGCCGAATTACAGTTTCTTCCGCTTAAATTTCGCTTGAAAAAAGAGGTTTCGAAGGGGTAGTTGAAAGGGGAAGAAGGAAAAGTTTCTTTCCAGGACAACGACGATAGTTCCTGATACTTGTCATTTCGAAATTTCTACCCCATTCTCGGTTTAAATTTGAAGCTTTGCGTCTCCTTTCTCGGTTTTAAAGGGATTCTCTTCCAGTCCTGCAAAAAGATTCGAAAAGTTCGCAATTCGACTCGATGTAGGGAAGAAGTTTTTAAAAATTACTTTTTAGAAAGTGGAGAAAGTTGTATCCGTCTGGAGGATAGAAGAAGGAAGCGGTTGAAAAATTCATCCGTCAAAGGAACATAGAGAGAGGGAGGAAGAGAGAAAATTGAGAAAGAGACGTGCCCAGAGGTATACTTGATTTACGCACCAGGGTTGAAATTCCGGCACCCCGGCAAGCCAGGCGTGCTTGAGATATTAATAGAGCTTAATTTACAAGGCCGAGGAGCTGCAGAGAACAAGCCACCAGTCGGCAGGATCAATGCGTACCTCGCGTTCTTGCTGTTGGACCCCGTTCCTCTCTCCTTCCCTTGGCTCCTCGCCTCTTCTCTTCTCCGTATCCATCCCTCCTCGTTCCCGATGTTTCCTCTCGCAGAATTCATAGCGTGTACAGTCAACCGTGTTGCGTATCGATCCCGCTTCGATTCGTTCGAATCTCCTCGCGCCGAAATTCATCGTACAGTTCTGTGAATGTAATGAAAAATTCCAGTTTCCGTTATCGAAAGACTCTTCGCTGCTCCGACCGGTTAATTGGTTGCCTAATCGCGTCTCCAAGTATTAGAAGAAAGATATTGGAGAAGAAAGACGCGACGCGACGTTGTCGAAGAAAAGTGTGGTCGCTTCGTTCGACTTTGTCGAAGCGTGTTGCGAGTCAGGGAGAAGAGCGAGCAAGTACACCGGACGCGGTTGAACGTGGCATAAAATTAACGATAAAGATTATGACCGAGAGCGAGTCAACGGCGCAGGGAACGGCACGCTGTGCCATTATGGCTCGTATTTCATTCAGCCACGCGATAAAGCTAACCGTCGAGAAGCATTCGCGTGCCGAGAACCCTTCTGTTCGTCCGATCCAATTCGACAACGAGTTATCCACGATATAAGTCAGGCTTATGTTTATGCATTTGCGAGATAGCCCATTAATAATATTCACCGCGAAAGTGGGATGATTGGGAACCGATATTATCGATATTAGTTAATTATTAACCTCGTAAATATCGTTGGATAGGTATCGGTATCGTACCGTTCAATAAGTTAAAGTTTCTGTAAAATTCCTACAAAACTTCATTACCTGCGCGATCCATTTTCATGTCGCTCGTAACGATATTAATGTCATTTATATAACTACCCGCCTATTACTTACACAATCGATCGGCACGGGCTATTAACCGCATCTCGCGTGCGCTGTTTCATAAAGCGTCCATAATCAGCAGGACGCGCGCTCTCGATCGTCGTTCGTTACAGGGCTTTACGTAATCCTAAACGAGGTTTCTCCGCCGAACAAAGGAGAACCATCCTCGTCCGCTACGCTTTTCTTCTCCGCCTCGTCCTCGTTATCCCGTGACTGCCACGTCGCTTCGCGTTCAACTTCGTACCGGTTGTTCAACCGCGTCCCGATAAAGATGGCACGAAATAAGTGAGAAAATACTGGACAATGTTTTGAGAAACGAGACTAGCGTTATTTGCACGCGCGCGTCGAAATCGGATTTCTTTCTCCCTCGAGGAGAAGAAATTCGACATGGATCGTCGAGTGCATCGATTTGCAAATAGGTAGAACATTTGGATTTACTATTGCTGCTTGACACGTATGTAAACGGGATCTGACACTTGTGGCAAGATAGAGAAGAATGCTCTCTTGACCGATTGTATCGTTCTTGCTGGGACACGCTATATATCTACGTTCCACGTGTAATTTCTCTTGATTTCTATTCTTTGCGAGCAGCGGCCGAGGTCCACGAACTCGAATCTCTCTTCTCTCTTCTCCAACTCTCGATGCAATTTGTACGTGTACGTCGAACTCCGTCGTGTATTACGTTTAATACAGACAGATTAGTACCATATATCATCGACAGAGGACGATGGGTGGCCATTAAGGAGGAGCACCGCTTGCTCTCGACTCCGCTTGGGTGCTAACAATTTATCTGGACGATCGCTCGGATTATCCACGCGGTCGCTACGACGTTCCAACACCGCCTCCGTTAGAAAAAATTCACGCGTATAAAAAACGACGTTGTTGCTTTTCGGAGAATTATCGGAGAGTATCTACGGCGGAGAGCTTCTGAAAATCCGAGCGACCGAATTTCGCTATCTGGAACTATCGTTAAGAGAATATAACAGCGGGCAAACGAACGTACCCGGAAGCGGAAGAGCCTGCGAATCACTTTCGATAGTTTCGCTGCGAAAGTTGTCGATCGATCGTATAATGATTTTGAAAGCGATCGTATAAGAATGTTGAAAGGACAAAGGATAAAATTAATCTTCGAAGAGAAGCAACTATCGCGAGGAAAGTTGCTCGATGATTTTCAACTAGTTGACGAGCGGTTGCCGAGTCATTCGCGCTGCGGCGTGATGGCTTAACGTCGGAATTATGGTTGAAACTTGGGCAGGCGAGAACGAAACGCGTGACGGAGCGAGTTGTCGGGCGAAATTCATGGAAACGCTCGACGGCCGCTTAATTTCGGTTAATTCGCGCAATTAACAAGAATCGCGCGTCTCTAAACTCTCCGTCGTTGCGTTTCCGCGATTCCGACCACTGTCGGCTCGCCTTCGTTACGCTTCGCTTCGTCTTGATCCTTGCCACGTTCGGTGTTTTGTAAAAGAGTTGGCAAACGACGCTGTTGACGAGACCTTCGCCGTCGCGTTTACGACCCGTGAAATTATTCTTCGTACGGCTAACAACGGTGCTGTCGGATCGCTGAAGTACGTGCCTGAAAAATTCTTCCTATCTCGTCCTTCTTTTCTTCGATATCCTCTCGTGTAATTAACGAGAATATTTCGAAATATCCGATCACGCGACGAGGCAAGAAAATTCGCGTCTAACGAGTAAATAAAGGAATCTGTGGAATTATTACACGTGCGTAGAATTTTTACAAGCTTAACGTGGGATTAGGAGAACGTAGAATTCGAACTGCTTGTTCTTCCCCGAGAAACAAAAGACATTTTACCGAAGACGCTCCGATACACGCCATTTCTACAGCAGTATATTGTTTCAGTAGGTAAAAGTTGAATTACAAGGATTTCAGACGGATGTCTGACTAACGCCAGATTCCTACTACTTGCATCGATCTGCACACATATCCGGTACACGCGACTCGTACAGCAGCGCGTCGCTTCAGTAAACAAGACTACAGAAAGAAAGTTGAATTAAAAGGATTTAAAAAAGTTGTCTGATCAAGGCGAGCTCGTTTCACTCGCGGCCGACTTTCGCTCGTATCGCTTCTCCGACGTGAAAGCCCACTACCAGGTATGTAAGTATGAAACCGGAATTTTTGCAAAGAAATTACACATTTATTGTATGAAAATGATAAAAAGTGTTTTATTCGAAGTATTGCCCATCGCTAGTTATACATTTTTGCCATCTTTCTGGCAATTTGTGAATGCCACGCCAAAAGAACTGTTCCTCTTTTGAGGCAAACCAGTCGTCAAGCCATTTNTAGGCACAAAATTCGACATTTTCAAATTCTACTAAAACCTATGTTGTTGCACTAAACTTGTATCGCAAACAGTTGAAAATCTTTAGCAGATCTCAAAACAAAGAAATGGCGTCAATGACGCGTATTGAAGTTAGCTACATTAAAAGTTATCGCCACATATGGGCAAATTCCGGTTTCATATTTACAGACCTGGTATATCGAGCAAGAACATACCGAGTTGTCGAAAGAGTAGAGCGCAATATAGACGCGGTGTGTTTTGGTAAAAGCACGGCCGAGTGGCTTTGCCGCGCGGAATAATTGCTTTAAATTTCCTCGTTTAATCGTATCTCCGGAATTCAGTTGTTATCGCATCGCTGTTTTTCCACCTCGATGAAATTTTCGCTCCACGGAATTCCATTAATATTCCTCATCGCGGACCTAAACAAGAACTTCATTTTACATTCATTGGCTCCGCTATTACGCGTACGACGTACCCGCTTGCGCGCGTCCTATCGAGGATTATCCACTGGCTGGACCGTTTCGATTCTTGCCTCCGTTCTCGCTTCAGACTTTCTCAAATTTTCTCGCAATTTCCGTACAGTATTAACGCAGTCTTGCAAAAACGCGTGTATTGTTCTTTCGCGCGGCGCTGTAATTACAGAGACGTACAAAGAGGAAAGGAAAGCGCACTTGGTCCGAGCTCTGTTGATTCTGTACGTCTTTGTAATACGTAAATTTCGTACGCGTTGATCGAGAAAAGAGGACTCTTGTTCGAATTCCAGAATGATCGTTATGTGCGTTTGTTTGTTTGTTTGTTTGTTTGTGTTCAAAATTTATACTGGGAAGAGAAAATTGAAGTAAAATTAGGTACATGGTTCGTGCATGAAATTAACGCAGAAACGCGTGAACCAGTTTCCAATGGTCTCGATGACCGAATTATAAACTGTTAGTGTCAACGTCACGTCGAGCAGCCTGTTACACAGACATTGTAGCGCTGTCGCGTTACGGCATCTGAACGATAAATCATTTCCCTCTCTCCTGCCCCGGCCCTCGTGGCACCAGTGTCTTCATAAAACACCATAGCATCGCCTCGAATGACAACGTTCCATCGAACAATCGAAACCCGCTAATTTACTATCTACCGCGCATCCATCATCGGCGTTTCTATTTGCAAACTTGTATTTTCGAGTTCGAGATAGATTCTGTTGGAAATTTTAATCAAAACTGCAGAGAATTGGAAATGGAAACCAGGAATTCCATCAGCCGCGTATCGTTATTATTTCCATTTGGTTTTCCAATTTTCCAAGACGTAGAACGTAGAACCTTTGTTACAGCGGCAAAGTAATTTCTACGTTTAAAGGGGAATACAGCGAAAAAAAGGCGCACGTTCGGCAATTCCTGTATGAAAAATAAATGTCAAGAAGAAATATTCATCCACCGTCGTCGCCGGTTCGATGCAGACTCGATTCCTCGAGTTTAAAAATTTCATTCCTGCTTTTCATCGATCGCGAGCTATGCGAAAGATTCCAAACTATCCCATTTATTTCGCGTAACCGATTGAACGATTAAAGCTTCGTGTTAGCTCGTGTGAAAGCAAAAAAAAAAAGAAAGATAGGAAAGTTTGACCAACTATGAAAAGAAAAAGTTACAAAAGAGGTTGTTGCGTAGCTTCGAAACAGCGAATAGTCGACGTATTGTAACAAGCTTGTCTATATATATATATTAATTTATCACTCGCTTCTCGTCACGGCGTAACAAAGACGAGTCGAAACGATTCGAGACCTATGAAATAAAAATACGAAAAATAGTCAAAGCCTGGAGAACGAGAGGAAAAATGAAACTGAAAATGACGAAAACGGACGTTGAAAGACGCGAAGGTATTCGGTTACTCGTTCTCCGTGCGACGGTTGCTCCGGTGGATCTCGTTTCCGAATTTCCCTCCTCTGGCAAGCTTTCTTCTCGAACAAAAGATGATCTTTCCGCGGCCGGTCCTCCGTTTTCGACGTGAAGCCAACCGAAGCACAAAGTCTCGGTGCATCGACGACGTACGGAAGGAAAATAGACGCGAGCTTCCCGATTGGAGGAGCAAGAACGAGCCACCGACTTTTATTTCTGCTAACTTGCGTGCGAGGATTTTGGAATTGCTGCTCGTTGGAGAGCTTGCCGCGTCCCTAGGATTAACGCAACGGCTCTTGCGATAACAAAAGAGCGGCCAGATAGATCGGATTGACGATACGTAAAAAGGAAAGAAGATTTCGAGTTGGAGCAAAGACGGGAAAAAATATTCTTCTCGCTCGTCAGGCAGCGACCACTTTGGCCAATAATTTGCTAAAGTCGAACACGCGACTGCCATTGGTTGTTCCATCGGAGAAATTCGGCAAGAAATAGCGAGCATTGGAAGTAGAATAGTGGGTTAAAGAGGAAAGACCATCGAGTACGATAAGGATCGATTAAGTGGACCGATGGAGAGTCGAACTGTGCAGACGAATCGTTCGTTAGAAGCCAATAGCCTGGTCGAAGGGCTGTGGAACAGGATGTAGGCTACCAACGATGTCGTTAACGCGATCCCTAAAAGTTGCTGCAATCGCTGATGAAGCAAACGGGGGATACGAATGATCCGAACACCGAGGCAGAAACGATTCTTTAACTACTTTGCCGAAAGTCGAAGATCGTATTCGAAGAGCGATCTGCAAGTTCTGTTTGGAAAATTTAGGAGGCTCGTCGACGACTTTAACGATTTTCTTCGGAAGGAATATTTTGACCGTTGAGAATTGTTCCTTCAATCGTTTCTTTTAATTAATACGCTCTTGTACGGTTTATCCTTGCGCGTGTAATAATTTGCAATTGACTCCGGCGAGTTTGCTTTCTCCGAGTTTCGTCCGGGGAAAATTGGACAACGATGGAAATTTGCTTATTCCAACTTAGAAATTGTAATTTAACAGCGTACAGTTTCTTAGACGAGATAGAGACACGGGTTCCGATCCACCTTCTGTATTTTCTGTATTTTCCAGAGTGGCTAGTTATAGCGAAGGAATAAACAGCTTTTGAGAAAGGGAGAAAAAGAAAAAGACGATCGAAGAAGCGTGCCAATCCTTAACGAAGTGTTCCGCGACCGCGAGCAACCACAGGATCGCGAGAATCGCTTTTGTTCCTCGCCTCTATTTCCGACATTCTCTGGCTTTCTCTGGTCCGATCGTTCTAGCGGAAAAGGATTCTTTGAAACGGAAGGAATCGGCACCGTCTTCGTTGCCAGTAGGCAAACGTCCAGCGGAGATTTACTCGAAGAAACAAGAAGACACGTACGTAGCCCAAGAGTGGCGCGAATCATAATCGACCAATGCAATTCTCACGTACTTCGCTCGATGAGATTGTGGACCCTTAGCGAAGCTTTTTCGTCGACGACGCTTTTTAAATATTAATTTGACGATTGGTCCCGTCGTAAGGAAAGCGCATCTGCGGAAAATACAGAGAATACAGAGAGTAACCTGGGAAAAAGAAAATAATAGAAATAAAAGGATCAATATCTTGCAGATGTAGCGATAAGGATGGAAATATTGGCAGAAATTACAAGGAAAGAAGAAAAACCTATTTACGAAGGAATAAAACTAACCAAGCGAACGATTCTAAGAATAACCGTAACCATAGCTCGTGAAATACAAGACACCTCGCAGCGGCAGTCCAATCCAATTCTTTCATCCCTTCGTATCGAGAATACGGGTATTTTCCATCGTAGAAAGTCGGCGATATTACTGGAAGACGGAGAAATCGTAAGTGGATTAAACCAATGAACGGTCAGACAAATGGAGCAAGGAGCTTAGTCTATTAAACACTGAAACGGGATCGCTTGGTAAGAATCTTGCATGTGAAGATACGTTGCACAGGAGTTACCATTTTGCGTAAAACTCCAACAACTTCTAGATTCAGCAGCCACTTTAAAATTCGATTAAACTTTTCGCCCCAAGTTCCTCGAAACTCGACGTTCTATATTAATATTTCCAAGCGTCCAACCTCTTCAATGTGTCAGCAAGAATTAGAAATTTTCCTTTCAAATAAATTCGATTCGAGCGTTAGTTGACACGACTGATTAACCGGAGAGCCATTTTAATAAATTGAATCTCGTTGTCCTATAAATCGCAAATAACGTGATATAAAAGAATATTTAAGTCCGTTCGAACGGACAGTACCGGATTGGAATAAACAACGTTGAGCGGCGCAAGCATTCGAAAGTAAACTTGAAATTCTTCCTTCTCGTCTAGATCGGAGAAACTATAGTTTTTTGTAGCTTTAGGAGCGCGCATAAACTTACCGGCCGTGAATGTTTCAACGTGACGAGATAGGTATAAACGCAATTTTATAGAAGAAATCCTTCTACCCCGGAAATGGAAATAGCGTGCAGCGTAGGAGCAGAGCGTTGTTTCACACGATAGCGGGTGTTCGATGGTCGTATCGGCAAACGATTTTCCAGCGGAATCGCCTTCACCCGGCAATTTTAAGTTGCGAGGGTAGCGGATTTCTTTGTCGAGCCATGGCAGCCGTTCGTGAATATTTTAACGTCAAATGACACCGTTAAACGAAGCTCGCGTACTCTCGTGAAACGCGGCCAATTCCGATCTACCGCCGGTTGAATTATGCAACCGTGGTCTTTGTACGTACTTCTTCGAGGATGATTTGTCGAGTAATCGGAGGAGAATGCCGTTGGTTGGAGGATGATGAACGAGAATCTCCGCGTCGGTTCGTTCGCGAATATCACTCGTGCGCGGCCATATTTTGAATTCTCGTTCGAAAACTAGGCAAAAGATTCGTATACCGATACAAGCAAACTATAAACGACGCTATATCCTTAACAAAGTATCGTTCGTCGCTTTTTCGAGCGACGGTGAAATTTTAACTTCGCTCTGATTTTATACCACGATGCACTGCCTTTGCCGACGCTATTACTAAGTTTCCCCAATTTCCGAATGTAAGTCACGTCCACGTGGAATTACATCTCGACGTATCAGAATCTAAACATCCCAGCTATCTCGTTCAGACGACGCGCTAACAATAAGACACCCTTGATTGAGTTCGAACCCCGAAGGAACTGTAATTCTTAAATCCCGGCTAAATCCCGTGGAACGTAATTCATCGTGGACGCGGCTTCGAGTCGTTTCGATTTTTATATCGTTCAACGAGACAATTAAAATTCCCAAACCAAGTATCTGTTTCCTATGTAGTTTTCAAACGGCGTGACGCTACGCACGACGAACGAGAACCAAATTAAAATCAGAATTCGCCGATTGCCGCTCGAAGAACGTTTACAATTCTCTAGTAGAGGCGAATTTTTCTCGCGAGCAGGCAACTTGTTTTTATCAACGTTTCTCCGCCGACCCTGAAAATTCATCGTCTGACGAAGCAATTAGCGGATCGTCAGCGTCAGCCACGCAGCAACGATTTAATTTCATGCGGAGAGACGCCCGACCGTCTGCACAGTCTTTAGCCGCGATTCCGCATGTATAATTCAAGAGGATGGCGCGGATCCGCGGAATGCGAATACGCGGTACGAGTGTGCGACGCGTGTCAAGGTCACGCCAGAGCCTCGAGGAACCGAGCTACGTACGTGACTGCTCTGTGCGCTCGCTGCTCGAACTCTAACACGTCGAACGTATGGCCACGAGTTCGTACGCCGTGCTACGCGCGCGTTCTCGTATACTCTGGCGAAAATACGCAAATGAATACGAGATCGCGAATACGTTTCTGGCGGGAACGAGGAACTTCCCTCGTCGTCGAAATTCTCCGCGGTCAATTTCACTCCGAAAGCCTGGCGGACGGACCGCGGAAGCAAGAAATGGACCGGTGTGGTTGCATTACCGTGTCACGTTCACAAGGCTGATGACTGCATTTGCCTTCGCGAACGGGGATTTAGTTTCCACGAGTATGGAGTTTCGGCGTTCCAAAGAGGAAATATCGACGGTACGTTGGGATGGAAGTAGAGCGTGTGGAGTTTGAGTAGCGGCGGAAGTAAGGCGTAGTATGTGACGGGGAGAGTTGCGAACGCGCGGAAGGACCAAGCGCTTGAGAGGAAGGACGAACGTTCAACTGAACGATACGCCACGTATTTGAACGTGTTTCGAGAATGACCAGATCGAACGAAAGGGAATTTGAAACGGTTCGAAGCTCGTGCCGTTGGATTTATCGATGTAGCGAACGTATGCCCGAAAGACCCTCTAATCTCATATAGTTATATATCTTCTGTTACACGTGCCGTAAATTAAACGATAATAACGATGTATCGTGCACTAGGAGAGAAACGGTACGACCAACGATAGAGAGTTACGCGAATAAGAAATAAAACGCTCGAAGTAGCGTTACATGGTCTAGGTCAGACAAATAGCTCGATCGCCTGTTGCTGCAATTTACGACTGCCTTGATCCGGTGCAACAGTTGAGGACAACCGATATAGTCTGTTTAACGCTTGATCGCTTACTAACGATCTTGGTAGAAAATTCTTCGAAGATTCCACGTTTCTGCTACGACCGCATCTACGAGGCACAAGCTGATGGTTTATCATAGAACATAAAATGTCGTTGCAACTGGATCGAAGTGTTTCGTCGTTGCGAGGTGAGTCGGTTGTTTCGTCGAAACGATGATCATCGTCCTCCCATAATGATAATAATTTCAGTTTCGTAACTGTGCGATAAATCAGCATGCAAGATCGTGTAAAACCAAGAAGCGTTAGGAATCGACGAGCGATTACGAAAACGAGAGAAAGAATGAAATAAAGAGAAGGACTATCGCGTGCTCGATGATCGCGGCTATACTTAGCAGCGCTGCTGACCCGAAACGTCGTTGCAACGCGTTAGTAGGACAACCTTGATCCTTTTATTCAGTGTCTCCCGACCACGTAACTTCCAAATCGATACCTTAACTTGCCCAGGGTCAGCTGCGACCAGTTTCGAAATTGCGGTTAAGTCTCTCGTAGCTCTTTACGGAGGTAAACCATTTATTTAGAAGCGTCCGATCTGTCACGGAATTCCTCATAGACGAGTGATTCTTAGAACAAGACGATCCTTTTGCGAGTCCTTTTTTTCTTTCACGAGAGAATCCTGTGGCCCTTAATGGCGTAACTTTCTATCACCTTCCATCTTGGATCCCTCCTTCGAAGGTCCGAACATCCATCTTCCGTGCTTCCCCCATGAGTTACAACCGTTCAGTGGCCCCTCCGGCTCTCGTAACAATCGAGTAAGACATTTCACCAAGGCCAACAGCTTCCTACGTATCTGAGGAACGCGCGGAACCCTCTTGATCGCTCGCTTCCCTTTTATCTCGCCTGTTGTTTCGCCTGATTTCTCCCGATTCTTTTCTTTCCCGACGCGAGGCAAATGCACCAAACTCGGCGGTTAATTACAGTCGTTTCTCTCGCGTTTCCTTAGATCATCGAATCGTTATATAAATATCGTATAATTATTATTTAGGTAATTATTGAATCGTGGATCATCGAATGCAAGAACACTCGCAAGCATGACGTTGAATTCTCGTAGATACGAGTCTATGGTAACCGCCAAGGAGGCAAAGTTCCTTTTGCAAAACGAAGCGTTACAAACACTCGAAGCTTTAGCCCGGAAGGAGAGGATCGGCCGCTCTTTTTTCTGGCCGAGAACAAGGAAGAGGGCGATCGTATCGGTGAGAAAGGATACGACGAGAGGAAAACCGATCCGAAGAAGGATCGGCGCGCCTGTTGCTCCGACATGACACTCGAAGAGGCCGAGTGGTCTGGATTTCCGTTCGCGAACCCGGCGACCAGCGAATCACGCTTCTTTTTCCTGCTCGCTTCTCTTCCGCCCGGGCACTGCCGGCTCGCTTATATTCCTCCGTTCTTGCCTGCTCGTCCCTGCACATCCGCCACGATCAATACTCACCTGACCGAGTCTGTACACACAGATGCAGGTACATACGCAGTGCGCAGGTGTGCGTTTCGCGAGAAATTCACCTGCCAACGAACCCGTGCATTCGACGACGAATCATGCTAAACGAAAGATCCATCGAATTCGACTTCGTTTCGTAGAAAGTCGCGCCGTACGAGCGATGTTCCGAGGAATATTCGAACAGATGCGAGATTTAGTACAGACAAGCACGATAAGAAAGTTTCACGTCGATTCCGCGATTACCAGGAAGCTATCGACGTACTTTCGTTTACTCGTACTGTTGAGGTTTTTGGTTGTAGCATATTAAAACAAGGAGTAGAACGAGTGGATAAATTGTAAAATAGTAAAAATATATTGAAAGACGAAGTGTAAAGTATCGGTAAAAGTATAAGTACGTGTATATGTATAAGAATAAGTACAGTTTGAGCTAGTCCAGATTCGCACTATGATAATCGCCTTTAATCGTTCATAGGTCGCTGTTCGTAAGAAGCTAAGATACTAAGATCACATATCGGGATTTTGACTCTATTTTGACGTCCTTGTTGTTAGCACTCCTTCGTCCAAGATCGTTTCGGTTATTAAGAAAACAATCCAGATGTAGAGTTTGTCTTTTTGAAGCGATGACCACTTCAACGCGTACGAACAACGAGTTTTCGCGAATCACAGTCAGAGAAAATTGTTGCGTCGATGCACCGGTACGAATTAGTCGCGAGAAGACGGCAGAACCTTGTGCGTGGAAAGTTACGACGATGATATTAATATGTAGAATGGAACGGTATTTGTTCGAGTGAAATTTCCAATATTTGAATAAAATGTCACGCCACGCGTAATGCGAAGAGTCGATGAAGTTTCTATTGTATAACCTCTTCCGTGCTGCGGGTTACACACCGCATTTATCGGCCACTCTACATTTATAGCGTTTCAGCGAAAAAAGAATGGGAAGGGGAAGCGATATATTTTAGCGGAGAATCGACAGCTTCGAAACTGGCAGGTTTCGCTTGGTTCCTTCGGTTGGAATTTATTATATAGGCAAAGTAGATTTGATCGATTATTTGCGGCTTTGCCGATCGAGTACGGTTACGAAGATGGGACAGGATTTAGAGTCGGCCAAACGGAGTTAGAGACGACGGGATGGAGAAGTTGAAAGTGAATTCGAGTTGATGGATGGCGTTCGATCGCGCCTTTGAACTTTGCAAAAGGAATTAGAAATCGAAGATAGGAACGCGTAGTCGCGTGGAAGAGGAAGAGGAAGATCGATGAATCGTAGCGCGATCGAGGAGTGACAAATCGAATTATCGATGGAAGAAGGAAAAACTGAATGAAATACTGGGGATAAATCTCGAGACGAACAGAGGCGGAACGTTTTAATTAACAAAATTCAATACCTTTCACGGTCCTCGTTCCCGCCGATTCGCTTTAGTCTTTCTTCTTTAACGAAGAGCTTCGAGGCTGAACTTCTGGCACCGCGCCTTCCGACCTCGCAACGTCGACCCTTTTGTCGCGAACTTTTCACAATTTTCGGCTTTCGTTTTCGTCGAGAAGGCAAGGCAGCCACCGACGTCTCGTTCTTCTACTAAAAAAGCACCCATACAAGAAGCAATAATACAAATTCTAAGAAACTACCCTTGGATCTCTCTATTGTGAGCGAAAGTCGGCGGAGAGCCGGCATCCAACGCTACCAAGAAAAGCCATAAAAGAGACGCTAAACGTTCCGAAGTAGTGGACCAGTGCATAAACCTTACAGCTGTAAAAGTTTCGTCGCAACTAAATTCGAACGAATTTTCGTTGAATAATACGAAGGAGGATGAAATCGATCAAATCTAAGAGAAGCAGTTGGAGCGAGGTAAAAAGCGCTGGGAAGGATCTCGAGCAGAGGCGACGTTTGAAAGCTCTGTTTCAAGAACGAAGAAGCTCTTGAAGAGCGAGCAGCTTTGGGAACGAATTCGAACGAAAAAGAAAAAAAGAAAAGAAAAAGAAAAAGCGAAAGATCAATTAGAAAATGCAGAGTAAAAGCTGGTGGGAGGCTTTTGAAGAAAGCGACCAGGGCTTCGCCAGCGAAATATCTCCGTAGAGAACGTGGACACTCGACTAACGCGAGTAAGAAAATTCGTAGAAAAATTTGGAGAAAACGGTCGACGAAACGTCGAGATTATCGATGGAAACTCGTCGTTTTCGCGTTTCGTGTAAAATTTGGGATCGTTCGATCGACTGAAAAATTAAGTTCGAGAGTCGCGTTTTATTACCGGATACTAATAAAAAACACGATCGCTCTGATTTCTTCGTACGTTGTTAAGCTCGCTAGTACCGCCGTTCAGTTAACGAACTCCATATGGTCGACAAACGTTCCTCGTCTTTAATAATCCATCCTACTTGCTCAATGACGATTGTAAATAAACTCGAATTGAACGATCTTCTTGTTTCGTGATATTTACGCTACCGATACAACGTCCTCCTAACAAGCGTGTTTTTTAAGAGATAGCTTTTCTGTTGTTTTCTCGAACTTTCTCCACCCAGACTTTTTCAACGCTTTCTAGACATCTTCGGTCTCTCGTTCTTGGATGTCTCTTTAGCTTCAAGGATCTTTCCTACGTTCTCGCGTAACCCACGAAGCGCGTACACAACCTCTAAGATCGTGAGCGTGTAAACGGATTTCTCGTCTTCGTTTTCGTCCCTGTCGTCATCCTTCTTTCTTAAACCCTACTTAAAGTTCGCGACTTTTCACCTAATTTGCCGTCGCTCCTACGTCAAGCTTTCTCTAAGATCCTGACTATGATACGGTGGTAATTTTCTTGCGTAGATATTATTACCGAATTGTCGAGAAATTACGGCTACCTAGAAGAATGATATAAGAGGAACGATGGAAGGTGATATCGCGAGTCGTACTCGTTACTTTATGAAGACAAATATTTTCTTAGCGGATATTTCTCAAGTTGCCACCACGTGCGAGTAAAAATGTAGAGGATTTGATAAACTTTGCTCTCGCAGTTGCGAGGTAAGTCCAGTGGCTGCTATAAATTGACAGAGATTAGTCTCCGTTGCTCCATCCCAATCCAAAATCTCGTTAACGGCGTCTTTCTTCGGCTAACGTCAAAAAGCATCAATTTAATAACTCCGTACGGAGCGGAAGCTGTGCGAAGCTTCGTCGGAACCGCGAAATATACGCACGCTGGTAAAATATCTACGGAAGCAACTGACCCAGGCGCAAGTCGACCAGAACTCGGCCTTCGCGAACGGTTAAACGTTTAATTAAATTTCGGCGAATTACAGATGACGAACGATACGTTGGTCGTTGAACGCCGGTCGTGATTTAATTAAAACAGTATTTAATTAGCATATTTCGATATCAGCCGATGCGTAACTTGCAAAGCGAACGATGTAAAGAACGTGGCCGTGTAAAAAGCTGTTCATCCGTGAAGAGGGAGGAATCGATTTCCAGGTAGCGCGCGGAACCTTATTATGTCGTAGGTTGTTGCCGCGTCGTGAACCGCCGCCTCGCGTGCGATAATAACATTTTTCTAACGAACGATAACACCATCCTCTTTCTTTTTACTTTATTCCTGTTACTCTATTTTCTTGCCCGCTTTTCATTTTTATCCGATTCCTTCTTCCATCGAGTACGATGGCGCAGAGCGTGCTATCATCGGAGTTAACGAAGGGATGATAAAAGTTGATAAAAAAAGCCGCGACTCTTGATGTCTCGTTACCGTGGTATACGACGGCCTGCGAGGTTCTAGAAGAAGTAACGAGTGCCATTCTAACGAAACAGAAGATCGCCAACTGACTTGTTTAAGCAACGTTTTTACGTTCGCGATGTCAGGCGAACTAATATGACGTCTTATGGCTCGATCCGCACGGATCACTACCTCTTTCGACCCCTTTACGACGTCAAATACAAGTTTTGCCGCTTAAAAACACTCGTACCTGACTTGCCAATGAAACCATCGAACGTATTAATCGCGAATAACGACGAGCCTTCGTTTAAAAATAGCGAAACGCTATACGTATACCTAGCCTAATGCGACTGCTACGAGATTGTCTCCTATGTTTTGAAGTATCGTCGCTCGTATTTTTTCTTTCATTCTTTATTTATCGTTTCATAAACGTAATTTCTCGCACGGACCGTGACTCTACGTGAAAATTCGCCGAAGAACATTTCGTTCCGTTCCGCTGCACTGAAATAGAGTTTGAAAGTTCTAGTGCGGTTGCTCGTGCTTCGGCTACAGATCTCGCGGGGAGAATCGAAGATTTCTTAAGAATTATACGAGGTCGACCGCGCTGGCTTCTCGGTCGATCGTAATTACGATGGAGAGGGGAAGAAAAGGCAAGTTCCATCAAAACGGAGGATTCGTTTTGTCCACGATATCGGCGTGCAATCGCTGTTTTCGAAAGCAACAAACGGCGAACGTGACGCAGTCGTAAATCGGTTGGTCGATCGGACAACGGCTTCTGGGAAAGATCGTCACCGATCACCGGATGGAATCTCTCTCGCAATTACTTTGAGATTGGCCGATCGCGTTTTCTTGGTAGGAGAAACGTCGGATCCTCGCAGCAAAGGAACTCGAAATCATCCGTTCTCGTTACTTGTTACGTTATTATTACGTTCGACGCAGTCGCATACCGAAACATCTACGATTCAAATAAAAAGAGATAAATAAACGAAAAGTCGCGGAGAATGGATAGGCGCGATCTCGATGCAAGGAGGACGCTATCGTAGTTTAGCAAGAACGATGTTATCGAGATATCAGAGTACGATGGTTGAAAAGAAAAATACAGAGCAACGACGTTACGCGGAGGAAACGTTTGCGAATCAACGAGTCGAAAGATCGTTCGTGGATACGCGTACTAGTTCTTAACGATCGGCTGTTACGTAAAAGGATCTTCTCTTCGGTTTCGCCCAAAAGTGGATTTACGAGATTTATGTAGGAGGCTGAACGTGGACGAAAACGCGAAATCGAACGAACGAGAGAAAAGGAAGAGATACTCTCGATCGATCTTCTTCGTTGCTTCTATCCGGGATAAAAAAAACATCGATTTTTCTAGCTGATTTTTTCCACTTCATAAAGAGGGTCATAAAAATTACGCGATGACATTAACGTCCGCTCGAACTGAACCCCACGCGTCTTCCGTACGAGTTGTTTCATCCTCGGTTTACGAGCCAGTGGCTGGGTCAAGGGTAGATTCATCGGTACCGTGCATCGCGTGCTAGTCGCTTCTCTAGATGAGTTTTCATGGGTTGCGCGAGACGGTGTGACGGGTCATTCGAAGATTTTATTTCTCGACGCGGACGCCACGGTAAAATCATAGCGTAATCTTCGACCATAACGGGGGCAGAGCGTAAAACCCGAGACAGGCAACGTCGTATGACGTTTCCCCTCGATGTCTGTTTCGTTTATCGTCGGCTACGCAAATACCACGCCCTGTATGATGAAATTGGAGAAGAGACAAGTTTGCCGGAATAAACGAATTTGTTCGATGACGCGTTATATCGATCGAACCTCCGCTTCGGTGAATAAGTCCGCGCACGATGTTGAAATAGCCAAGCGAATAAAATAGTTTTCACTCGTAAAAAAAAAAAAGAAAATCCGTAAGAAAGGCCGTGTTGACAACGTTGACTGGTTGGGAGAGACGAATGATCGAGGGAGAGAGGAAAAGAAGAAAAATATACAGAAGGACAAATAAATCGTTTTAACGAATAAATTACAACGAACGAATTAACAGCAGACGCGCGATTGCCGAGTGTAATTTGCATATCGGGAGATGCCGCGAGCGTGTGACATATAGTATTTCCAAAATTATAGATGTACCGCGCTCAAACACGGCTACGAGTGGCATAACGAACGACACGATCATTTGTCTGCACAAAAACGTATGTTTGTACACGTGTTCGCGTCTTTTTGCTTCGTTTCGTTGGTAAGAGATTATTGAATCGCTGGAAGCTTTTCGCGCAGCGCTTATTATTCCACAAACATAAATCTATAGAATTTCTGGAATTTTTTAAGAAACTGCAAAATTTCGTCGTTTCTTTTTTTCGCCGTCGACGTTTAATTTCAATCGAGGCAGAGTTTATTCACGGAGAAAAAATTCACGAACGGAAACACGAACGCGTCACATTTTCGTTCTTGCTTTCAAAGCGTCCGAAACGCCTGTCGTTTCTTTCACCTCGAAATAAATGTTCTACATCGGTCGCGTAAAACCAGCGCGAGGAGGAAGGACGACCATTCGGCTAGAAATCCTGGAATTGTTTTTTTCGTATCTTTCGTCAGATACGATCGAACTTTTTTCATTGTGTACTTCGGTTCGCGCGTTAATCTTCTTCCGACGCGCGTCAACCTGTCGATGAAAATATCATTACCGATCCACCGTTTCTTCCTCACCTTTTTTATCCAATCAGATATCAATTAAAAATCGCTTGCCTTTCGTCTGGGTAAAAAGCGACGCGTTCGACGGAAAGCAAACGACAGCATCCATCAAACGTCAGTCTACGAAAGAAATACGTTCCCGAGTTTTTTCCCATGCGAGCGAACATTACGGTTCTCCTTCTATGGATACATCGTTGACGTACGAACGAAACAGGAGATTTTCAACAGAAGGCAGTTGGAAAAAAAGAAAAGTTGCTTATCGAGTTTGCAGGCGAAGCTCGTTTTCAACGAACTACGGTACACGTTCGACTTCGTCTCGGAGAAGCCAGCTCGCTGCTACTCGTGCCGTGTACATTATAACCAACCTCACGCACAGTGTGTTCGTGCTGGAAAACGAAACGACTTCGCCGTGTTCCTGTCGAATTGAAACGTTTCGAAACGTTGCTCGTCGACGAACCTTTTGACGCGCATTCGGTAAAACAGAACGATCGTGACGAAAGGAAAACTCGTTGATAGACTGAAAGAAAGTCGAAGCGTACTTCGTAGCTTACTTCGATTGCGAAGTTTCGACTTTTAGAATTTCACATTCTCACGATGGATTATCGCGTGTAAACTTGGTCCTTTTAAAGCTGTCGTGTTTATTATACGTTTGACTTTCGCTACGTATAAACGAAGCCACGAAAAGTTCATTGAAATTTAACAACGAAAGACATTCAAAATCGACACGATTCAGACTCGACTGATACAACGTGAAACGCGATTGCGTGGAACGTCGAGCCTTTTGATATTCGAACATCGGCGATCTTATTATTATCGAAACGGCATTCTCCGTGAAAGCGGCCCGATCGATGTCACCCTTTGAAAGTTTAATGTGGAGAAATGAAAAAGAGAGGATCGATGCGAGCGAGAGGATCAAACCGTACCGAAGAGACGGACTCGTGAATTAAATTCCTTTCAATCTACCCTGCGCAGCCTACGTGCGGGTCCGCTGTTCGATTTCAACCGTGTCGCCTGCAGCTAGTTTATTTTACTACATTTTCCTCCCCTTTGAAATTCTCCGTGTCCTCCTACTCTCGTCGCGCTGTGCCACCATCCTCCCGAATACTCGATTCCGCTTTCCGGAGGATCTCGAGGGACTTGTTGTGTGCATTTATCCCCGTTTCACCTTCCGCCGCAAAATCGCCAAGGTAGTCCCCTTAAGAAAAGGACAAAAGGCTAAATTAATTAAATATGCCGCGACAGAATCGACGGAATAGTCTTTCCAACTACCAAACTACGAAGCTTCAGCTTCGTTTTTCCTCTATCGTTATGAAACGACGAACGTGTACGCAGTTTTGATAAATATAATTATACGAGAGTGTACAGGTAGTTGAAAGTAAATTAGTAAAAAGTGCCACGAACTTGCCAAACAAGCCAGCCAATCAAGCTCAAAGACGTACGACAAGAATATTTCATCACTGTCGATGATATGGCTGGAAATATTCGCGCAAACGTTGCCATAATGGTTGCTACAAAAAAAGAGGAGGGGCGGGGCGGGGGCTAAACTGTTTTTCACGCGGCGTACTTCGCTTGAACGTTGCGTCAATGCGGAAGAACGTGTTTTTACGTTCGAAGTACTCGCCGCGTGTTTCGCTTTTTGAACAGGCATCGCCCTGTTAGGAGCAACAGAAACGGTTAAACAGATTCGTCTGGAATACGCGTCATGTTTCAACAACGATAACGATAACAACGTCTTCTCTTGTTCGTTAACGCGCGAAATTTCCCTCCCGTTGAATTCGAAGTTCTCTTGAAGACTTTTGTTTCCGACCTTCCATCGTTTCGTTCGTTTAAAAACCACTGGGATGGCAACGGTAAACGCGAACAAACGAGAAGAATTGACGGGACAGAGGCGTTTCGAGCACGCGCGATTTAAATCGTCCAGAATTTCGATCGAGACTTGGAAAAATTGAAATCATCTCGTTCGACGATTGATTTGGATTCTAAGGTATTTAGGAAGAGGAGCGGAGGTTAAAGGTGGAGAAAAGTGAGAAGAAAAGTCACGGAAACCCGCGAGATTTCCGCGTTACGTAAATGTTCCGGTTGTTTAACGTAAACGCTCGGGCTACATACGTATTTCTTAATTGCGGAAGTTAACGAGTCCACTGGCACGAACGTCCGCTCCGGCAACGCTAAATTACAAAAAGTTTCCTCCACTGGCGTTAGACGTGGTCCAGCATTCGACCCTCGTTTAATCCGGCGAACGTAAAGCTCTATCGTCTCGCTTAAAAATGACTGGAACGCAAACGTGTTTCGCGTAATTTGTCCTGTCTATACGTAAAACTACGCGATTTACTCGAACCAGCGATATTTGCAGTTTATCTGTACGCTAATAAACCAAATGGATTTGGATTCGTTGTCGCGATATTCCTACGTTCGCAATGCATCTGCGTTTTGCATTTCGCGCGTTTACTGTCGTACATTAGTTTACACGATAATCCACCGTTCTTGCATTAACCGAATTACAGCGTAACTCGTGGATCTACGTAATTGCACATCGCGTTAATTGTATTACCACTCGGTTAATCCCTATACCGTCTATGACTAATAGGTACGACGTGTACACCATGCGCGTACATACGTACGAGTCGTCTAGAACGAAGCAAGTAAAGCGCAGGCTATACTCGATAAAAACCGCAAAATAGATTTTCCTCTGTGAATTTTTCATCCGATAAACTACGGCCGTTTCTCAACGTGACCTCGCTTAAATTTCGAGGCGGGATTCCCCTTAAGTATTCGTTTAATTACGACATTAATTACGCTTCCACGAAGGTAAACCCTCGCCACAATGTGTCCTTGATAATGCGTGGGTGTGTTTTAATAATCGCTCGACGAAACGTAAACCAGCTTGTTTCTGCGTTAACGATAAGTTTTCACGGTAACTTGTCTCTTCGAATCGTCGGCGTAAACAACTTAAACGTAACTTTATGAACAAGCAGAAAACTTTTGAACGATCGGAATCGAAAAGGGGCCGAAAGACGAAATAAACGCGGCAAACGATACGTAAGGTCCGTATCTGTCTATCGGATTTTGTTGGAAACTTTTAAACCTTTTCGAAGAGGTACAGGATTACTTTTAAATCATCGACGATCGATCGTTTCACCGATATCGTCTTTTACCAACGATTATTGTACTTGTTTGCTTCTTTATGTATGACGTATGTATTACGTATGATGGTAAGTATAACGATTGTCGGCAAAAGACGACGTCGGTGACGGAACATCGTCGGCGAACTCGGTGCCGGTGAAATCGCGTCGATGAAACGATTGCCGGTGATTTAAAGGTATCCCAGAAATACGTACAGTGGCGCGTAGATTGTAAATGCTTGTGCAAATTCATATTTTTATAAACACAGTTGAAGAGACGAAGGTTTGCTTCGCTTACTAAATATCGCGGAAAGTACTTTGTCTTGAATACTTTATTCTACGTTTCTGCGCGTCTGAATTCCTCGTTAAATCTCAATTTTAATCGCGGTTTCCTCAAATTACGGATTTTTTCCCACTCGTGTCGCTTCTCCTCCGAATCCTTCAAACATTATCGAACGAAAACCGTTGCATTTTATGCAATGCTCCTACTGGTTGACCGTGTCATCGTCGTTAACTGTTGTCCGAAAAGTTTCTTTCGTTTTGCAAGGAAATAATGGATACACCGCGTTCTCTGTTTTTGCATTATTTTTGTCGAATCACGTAATAATAGAAATAGAAGGAAATGGATCGTAGACGATTGAATAAAATAATATAAAACGAAAAGAGGTTGTGCGTCTGTTATTTCCTTACGAAAGGAAAGAAACTTTCGGGACAACCTGATATAACACGCTGCGGCTTATTAAAAGGTTCCTCGCCAAAAAAATCTTCTGACCCGACTAACCCCGAGGTCACGCTTTAATAAATAATCTCCTTCCCTTTTTTCGTATCGTCCTCAAACGACGTCTCCTCTTCGTTCGTTTTTTTATCTCTTTTCTCCTCCCTGTTTTTCCCCACCGTGACACGAAAGACCCGTGACCTCGGTATATTAACGCGAAATACTCGACCGAACGGTTAATACCGATCCTTCTTGAAATGGCTCTCGCGTATGCGTTAATTATTCCGTACTCCTGATCTCGCTAATAACAACGCTTTAATTTCGACATCAAATTCAACGATCTCGTCGGACGAAACCTTACAATTTATTCGTCTAGAGTTAATCGCATTGATAAATACAAAATACCGGCTACGTCTCCACGAAGAACCCGTCGGAAGCCGAATTAGTCAACGCCACTTTATTACATTCGTTTATCAATTTCATCGTCCAAAACAAAAAAAAAAAAGAAGGAAAAGAAAAAGTTAAATTCCGGACGTTACCAGCGCTCGTCTTTCTCGAAAAGAAAAGAGTCTCTTCTCTGTATTTAAAAATCACTTGTTTCCATAAATGAACCAACTATATTACCAGCAATCTATACCAATCAATTCTATCTTCTTTAATCCGATTGATACCGACTCTTTGTGCGCGTAAATTTTCGAGAAAGTAATCGCGACACGGGCGCATAATGCGGAACGACGAATGAAATTCCCGACGTACGAAAGAAGACAAGCGGAAGAAAAGGGAACGGAGGCTCGACCGTGTCTAGTGGCTACGCGATTTCCAGAATTCTAAGGAGATCGTAAACGTGAAACGGAGCAATCGTGTCTGCTGGAATACCGTCGAAATGGGAATATTCATTTGGTAGGTGGATGAACACGAGCATTTCTGAAGTCGTTTCCAAAGACGACCAGGGTCGTCCTCGCGAACTTATTTATTATAATTCCAGCTGCTGCGATCTCCGTCTATTCTCGCGAAACGCTTTGAAAGCTCGCCGCCTCCTTCTCCGCGACTCAAAGAGAATAGCCCGCGGCGAACACAGGAAAGAACGCCGCGAACGAGACTCTCCAGGCCAAGAGAACCGCATTTCAACCCGTTTCCCTTCGTTCTACCCTACCAAAGACCTTTCCAGTCGTTTTTCCATCAGGTTTCGTCGTCATTTTCACGAACAATTATCGACGTTGCAAATACCAGTGTTCCGTTACAAACGAGCTACAGGAACAGACGTGACGTTCAATGCTTTTTCGAGTGGCAGATTTTGGGGCTCGCCTGACACCTCGTACCATTTTCCTGTCGCATGCAATCCTTATCGATTCGGTATAGTATCGGTTTGAATCGAAGCTAAAATCTCATACGAAATTGTAGATAAAGCGTAGAACCAGGATATCCTATAATCATATGATAGAAGTACGTAATTCTATCCTTTTACGATACTTTGGCGGGCATTACACGCTGTCAAAGTCGAAGTTAGTGTGTACAATAAATGATTCGTTCAATCAGTTTCAAACAAAATTGTAATTTCATATATATCTAAAACACGAGAAGGTGAATGCTTTAATCGCTTTTATTCTCGTCTTTGATCGATCTTGACTCTCAAATCGGTTAACGGTCGTACGTTATCAAGTATAGGTAGTCCGATTCGTAATCGGAGTTACCGATTCATCGATGTTCAATTGTCGATAACCCAAACAGACTGATCACGTTCAACGCGAAACGCCAAAGATCAACGAAAAGAGCGAAAGATCAGCAAAATGTTACTTCTGTGGATAGATGCGTTTGTCAATAGAGTAACCGATCTTCGTCGATATGCTAAAACTAAGACTTAAAACAAACGGTTTAAAACTGAAACTTACACGCGTATTTGTTAAGATTACGCGTTCCGCTGAAAGGTGATCCAACGACTCTGCGGCAAAGACGAACGGCAGCTCGGTCACGTTGTCAGCTACGATAAATTAGCAATCGACTGGCGCGCGGCAACGTTCTATCGCCGCCTACGACTTAAAATTAACGGCGCGACTTAAATCTAAAACTTCAAAGTAAATCTTCAAAGTCACAAAGCAACTTGAGACCGAGACTTAAAATCAAGCGTTGAAACTCTATAGTCTAAAACTAACAATAAGACGTTAAACAAAAATAAGTCCGTCGTCGATCCAGCTGTCCGATAACGAGACTTGAAATTAACTTAATCTAGATCTTAGCGCTAAAACCTGTTTAAACTAAAGTACATTGGCTCGCAGCTCTACCGACAGACTTTAACTCGTATCAAAGACTTTAACTCGCAACGAAATCTAAAAGATGTAGCTACAAACACTTTGTACCGTTCAACCGCCTTATCTGATAATTTAATATTTAAAAAGAGCGGATAAAGGGGCTTTTAACTTCTCGCTCAAAGACGACGCATCTTTGCAGAGAAAGCGCGCGCAATCGACTTGGCCTAGATAAATTTATCTCTAAATTAACGAAAACTAAGACACGTACGTTCCTCGATGTTCCATAATCAACGATGTCTCACGGCGGATGCTAATAATTTACTAGCGTGTGTTTATCTTGTGATTGATAAATGCTAAGGACGCACGCGTCCCACGTTGGCTGTCCAAGCTGAGAGTTAAAACCGATACTTGAACGTAAAACTTAAAAGTAAAGGTGTCACCTACGCACCATCTATCCATCGTACAACGAATGCATAGAGATCTCACGAAGATTATACCATAAATCGTAGATTATAGCCTACGTATGTATATCTAATTTATGATCGATTAAAACTGAGCATGCCGCGACGTCCTGGCAATTTCCCAGGGCGTCCCACGACGAGTTATTAGTCTGGTTCAAAATCACCCAAAGGCTACGAAGAGAATCTTGGATGGTCCGGACTATTGTAGACTGCATTAGCGTAGTTCTCAGCTTGACGTCGTTCTTCAAATAATAGATAACGTATCTCCAATGTTAAAGCTAATCAAATTGTAAATCATCGTCGATCGGTAGATTAATTAAAAAGATCGTTGTTCGAAAGACACTTGGAGAGCTTTGAAATTTTTGAAAGACCCGTCAAAGATTGTTTCCCATTTTCAACAACGTAATGACGAAGCATCGTTGTTCTCTCGCGATATCGGAAACGAGACAGGACGAAAATAGACTTACCGAGCTCTTCTCTCTGTCTAGTCTCTCCGAAATAAAAGGGAGAAAAATAACAAAGGTCCGTTCCTCTTCTGCCTCGAAACATTCCCAAGGTATCGTTAATAGTTTCGACGCGCAAAACATAAAACAGAGTGACGCATTGTTCGGGCGAGATCGCAGCAACGAAAAAACGCGGCGAAAATAAATATTTGGGAAAACAATGGAGCGTCGACTCGAGGCACGAAACGAACAAGCGGGGCACACGAATGCCATCGACGATTGAACGTTTTGAATTCTATCAAAAGTCCTGTCCAATCCATCGTTCGAGCACTCGGCTCGATCGGCGCTCGTTCCTCTTTTCCCTCTGCTCCGTGAATTTTCCTCATTCGCGTCTCCTAAACGCTCGTTCCATAGCAAAAAACCAATCGCAAACATCAATCCGTATTCGAGCCCCAACTTCCTGTTGCGCGGAGAACAACAACAACGATTTCGTGCTTAATTATCTATCTAAATCGAGTGATCTAAACGAGGGCTCCGTACAACGAAGGAAACTTTATCGGCGGGCCGCAAATTCACCGATACGTTGCAATTTATAACGTATCAAAGAGAGATACGTTCGTATCTTTGAGAAACGTTGCTTTTATACGATTTACGTCGTCCGTGGGAGAAATCGTTACATCGCCGGCAACTAACTGTAATTAGGACCGAGAATAGAGACAGAAGTATCACGGATGCGCGTGCACGAGCCACGAGTGTTCTATCGACTTTGACCTCTGGCTTTTTCCAACGACGTGCTCGAAAGTAGCTCGATCTCTATGGTAGAAGCAAAGGTAAAAAAGTAATCGCCGATAGAAGGCGAGACGAAGCTGCGGGGGTAAAAGCGTGAACGGAGGCGGGGTGACGAGTGTATCGGTTTTAAAGCGGGCCACCTTCGTGTGTGCAGCTTGGCATATTAATTGGCAGTGCAATTTACACGGTGGAGCTGTCTTTCAAGTTGGTCCATCGGTGTTACGAACAACGAACAAAGCGAGTCTCGCCGTCCGGCAAAGTTAATTAGCTGTTCGAGGCCCGCCAACTACGAATAACGACGTTAACGATGCTTATCGGGCTGTCCCGTGTCCGAGATCGGTTCATAGCCGGTTCACGTCCCTGTAGCTACGAGCTACGCGTCGCTCGATAACGACTAAATTACGCTAGACCCTTCTGTGTATTCTTTGGGATCTCCCTTGCTTTCGTGAATTAAGTTGCTTGGAAGTTAAATCTACTACTGAAAATTCGGTCTCTGCGTACGTTTCTGCGAAATTCGAAGATGCCCTACGATCGAGCGCGACAGTTTATCCGGCATGAAATGAGTGGAATCGTAATGGAAATTGAACGTAGACTCGCTGGCAAAATTAATTTTCGCTGGACGAGTAAAGTCGTAATTCAACCTCGTAACAGTGTCTGTCGAACGACGTTACCAGACCGAGCAAAACCAATACAGAAATACAAGTTCGCGAGGAAACGAGCAAGATTGCGTAATAACATATTGCAGCTATAAAACGATAGCTGCGGCAAGTGATCCGCAAGAAGCGAGAAATACGAGGAAACGTGTTTCTCGTGCGAATTTAAAATCGCCATCTATCGAATAACCGGCGTGCTATTCTCTGCCTCTTATTTTCACCTACGTAAACAACCAGCATTTTACACCAGCGGTATTCTCCTGGAATAAAACTTAGCTTCTTAAATCCTCGGAAAGACTTTGAGAGGCTTGGAGTTCTCTTCGCCAACTTGTTGCCCTCGTTTCTCTTATTCGTGGCGTGAAAAAAAGAAAAAAAAGAAAGAAAGAAAGAACGGATGCGCTGCACAACATTGAGAACGACGAAACGTCTGGACGTCGTTTTTCTGGCTATCAATTCTCGCGACGAAAAGGGAGCTCGTAGGACAGTGTGCCGACCGTGCAAATAAAAGAACAACAGTCGTAACTACGAAACGAGCGGAGACGTGTTCCTTGTTCTACTTGGAAAGCGGCTCCTCTCGAGCTACGAAGCGTAACAAGATGTTTTTTCTATCGTGGAAAGAGGAACGTAGAGCGGGAAAAACCGTGAAGCGGAAGGTTTGAACGGCTGTTCGGATGTCTAGGCCAACGTGATACCGAGAAGAACCTCGACGCAAAGACAAGGAGTGCTCGAGACGTGGATAGCGAAGTGGAAGATCCTCGTCGCTGGTAAGACGTCGCGGAGGACTCGAACAGATGCCACGAAACGAAGCGTATACACCGCGTCTCGTTTCCTCTTCGTGAAACGAACAACTCGTACCTCCGATCCTTTCAATTTTATAGATTGAATCGTGCAAAGTGGTACGTCATCCGGGGGAGATGAAACGTCGTCGATTTACGACGATTACGAGTTGGACAAATTTGCTCGATTAGAATTTTTGCGGTATTGCGAAAATATCGTAACACGAGGGCAATTTGTAACGTTCGATCAGAAATGTTATTCCGTTTGAAATTATCATCAATCGGCGATCGTTGCACGATTTTGCGTCGCTTCGAAGATTATTTTTCTCGCGATCGAAGGCAATCGGATTTACGAGCCGATTTCTTGAAACATCGTCTACGAACGAGTTCATTTTTTTCAAGGAACAATCGAGAGACTCGAGTTTCCCCTTTCCATCGATATCTTAGGATTTTCATCGATTGTTTCCTATTCCCGAAGCGTATTCTCCCCATGCTGCTATGCCGAACCGCAAGCAAATCTCCTTCATCGTCTCTTAAAGCCTGGAAAAGATTCCGGATTATTCGAAAGTAGCCGAGTAAAATGGACGAACGTGGCCTGAATCTGCTGCCAGTCGTACGAATACGGCTGAAAACGTGTAATCTTCATTTCGAGCGAACCAGAGACTTTAACGTTTTTTCCGTTGCGACTTCTCTTCTTTGATTAACGATTCTTTCGGGCGTTATCGAACGAGAGAGAAAAGAAAAGAAAGGAAAGGAAAGGAAAGGAAAGAGGTGAGAAATTTGTTGACAGGTTTCGTATCAACGAAAATTTCCTTCTCGCGGAAGCATTATTCGCTCGTTATTTGGTCGAGGAACTTCAACGAAATAGTTTGCACGCTAAATTATAGCAAGTTTTCCGTATCGGATTACCGGAATCGCGGCGTGTAATAAATATTTCAACGATATTCAACCTCGACCCGAATTTCGTAATTACGTTACGTGACGAGGCTTACGGAACTCCCGTGGCGCCATAAAATTTTCAAAAACTCCGAGATCGTGTAATTTTACGACGAACAGCTTTCGGTACGGATCTTCCGTAAACGTATAGTACGTTACTATATGCTGTTCTCGACTTGCTCGGTTCTCACCTGTAATCGCTCGTTAGAAACAAAAATAAGAAAAGAAGAGGGAACGTACTCCTAAAAAGTAATTACGCTAATTACGAAAATTACGTCTCGTGCGTTTCTACGGAATCACGGACACCTCACGCATACTGGCTGTTTTTAATGCACAACTTCCGACCAGATTAATCACGGTATTGATCATTCTCGACTACGCAGATACAACTTTCGTTCGGGAAATTGTAGATTCTCGATTAATCGAATATTATTATCATAATTATGCAGAAGTAAACCACGGATATTTATGGGAATTCGTATTTTTATGAACGTAGTTGAAGAAACGAAACCTAGATGGAAAATTACCAAATATTGTAACGAGTATCTACTATATTGGATATTTTACATAGTTCTCTATCCGCAGATTTCCTATAAATACATCAAAATCCACAGTCTATTTGCAAGTATTTTTCTAACACGCTTTCGTCTCAAGAAACTTGACCACGTTCGACGCAATGTTCTTGTTCCCTGTCTCAATTTAATACTCGCAGGGAGCAACGAATCCGGATCGACTGCGCGAAATTATAAATCCAGGCTAAACCCGTTACGTATCCTGCGTTGCTTGTCAAAATAGTGGTTGTTGGCCGCGTTTGTGCGCGCTCGAGGGGAAAAATTGGCCGAGCTGCATATCGGCAACGAGCCGCCACTTTCGGCCGTGCCACGTTGATTTACAATACCATGGAAGATCGTGCCTCCGAAAGCTTCGACGAGATTCGTGCTTCGTTCATCGATTTCCGATCGCTTTATCCTCGTGGACGGCGCGCGCAACGCTATAATATATGCGAAGGACGGAAATACGATGCGTCGCGATACGACCCGGAAATATTGCGAGCGGAAACGAAATTGCCAAATGCTTCCGGTTCCCAGAGACGTTTGACAGCGATAGAATAAATCGCAGGCAAATTTCGCTACTTCGACCGTTTGCAGCAATATACGCGTTAGATCGTCCCAGAAGTTGCTTTCGTTTCGTAAGGAAATAATAGATGCACGACATTTATCGTTTTATATTTTGCTCGATTATTGCGAAGAAACGGATAGAAGTGTATGATTCGACAAAGTAATATAAAACAAAAAGTATCGCGCGTCTGTTATTTGCTTATAAAACGAAAGAAACTTTCGGAACAACCTATCTACGAGATATCGAGCGTAAGATAATACGATAGCGAATACAGCGAAAGTAGACCAAGAATTTTACCGAGGAACGAATGACGATTATATCTCTTCGTTGCATCGCAGTAATAGATGGATAAAGAATGTACGGTACGACCGAGCGATCTAAAAAATATGAAATAGAATATATTATGAGCCATTAGACTAGATTAATGTATTATGAGCCGTTACGATATTCGCATTCACTTCGTATTAGAAACAAGAATACGACACAATAGCGAAAACTAGGAGGTAGATGTAAATACCGATTAAATTACGATCCGACACGGTAATTGAAAGAATTCTAACCAGATATCGTAGTTTCGGTGATTCGAATAGGATCGACTCGATACAGAAAAATTCTATGTAAAGTCATTATCTCGACTTTATGCTTGTTAAAAGATTCGTATTTCTTATCGATGTATCGACGTCTGTCAGGATACGTGTCGTTTCGTGCAGATCGTGACTACGGCTTCTTCTTCGCCATTGCCACGAGTATCTGCATCTCGACTGCAAAGCTCGCTTATCGATTTTTCGTAACGTTATCCTGGACGCGCGGACGAATAGGAAAATGTAAAACTGCAGGAGGCGAACATCTGGTGCATGTGTTAGATAAATCGATCGTCGCAGAGTTGTACTCGAAGGTTAAATCGGATGGAATACAGATAGGTACCGGATAGAACGTGCTAGGAACAGGAGGAAAAACAAGCACCGGACTTATAATTTCCCAGCAAATAAATATATCGGACCTTCGAATGGAACGTAAAACGAGAGTCGTATCGAAGACAATCGTATCGAAATAAATTCCACGATCATTTCCACGCGATTACTCGACGCGGCTCGCGAAATACACTCGGTACGTCGATCTCCGGTGTTACATTATACTTTACTGTACATGCGCATGTATAACGGAAAAATTATCGAACGTACCTCTATTCTTATCGATTAATTTTTTGAAAAGTTTCGAAAAGTTAGACTTTAACGACTATCGCCTCCCTTAATGAACATAAGACGAATAGTTGTCAGGCGATCTTGTATGGTTAAAGAATTTGTTGAAAGTCGTTCCAAGGGGATCGACGAGATTACGAAGATCGTTGTTGCACCGCTATCGAGACATGATGGTTAAAACGTTTCGAACAGCGCGTTAAATAGGAGATCGATTAAACGGTGTCTTCGCTTCACCTTTGCCCTCCAGTTAAAATTCGTTCCCCGTACCTTAAGTATTTCACCATCTCGCGAACGCGAACTCGTTCTAATTAATATTTTCTACGCTTTGGAATCCAACGAGCGCGAAACTTTGCGGCGAAGAGCAACGGGAAAAGGTTGCTTATCTATTTTTCAAAATAAAGCAGGAAGAGGTAAAAGTGAATCCAAACGAGGCAAAATTGATTACACCGACGCACCGGAACAAACCAGGCGGAATTTATTTCCCGTGGCAAATTGTTTGGTCCCAAGCTGCCCGGTTTTGTACGAACGACCATTCTTGTAAAACGAAACTACTATTAACCGTTCCAACTGCGATGGAAATAAATCACTTTGAATCGCGCCATTGTATAAAAAAGGAAAAGCCTAAAAAGCTCTCCGATGAGCTTGCCAGAATAATTGCGCGGTTACAAATAGACTCGAAATAAGTTAACTCTACTCTTCGCTGCGTGCGAACAAAAATCCTCCGCTCTTTCTTTTTCTTTGCAAGTAAAACTTCGATTAAGCCACTCTACAGTCACTCGATGAAATGAATAATGCATCCCATCCTCGACAGCCTCTTTCGCGTCGCTATAATTGCGTTCGTACCACAGCAAAGAACCAAGCGCGCCGCTGTTGTCCAACATAATAAATACGCGAGTCAACATTGTACGACCGCAAAATTAGAAACGTTTGATCCCCCGAGCAAATAGGCTGGTCTGATTCTCGCGAACAATGTCGATTTAACGCGTCGTGTATTTTGATTGTATTACGACCGAAATGGCAACAACGATATTATAGACGAAAAGTGGAAAAACGATTGCTTACAGTGGTTATAAATGAAACGTCTTTAAGTATCGATTTCTTAACTATCGTCCGTGTCTTTTAACAATTCGCATCTTTCCAGGGCGAACGAAACCGAGTTAACTAGCTATTTGATCATCAACTGGATCGCGAGTCTCGTTGCAACACTTTCGCGATAAAATTTCACGGACGAGAAACTCGTGGATTACGAGCAGACTGGAGTTTTCACGCGAGCAACCGTACCGAAAATAAGCGTAACACGGTGTAAATTTTAAGCCATTGCGCTTAAATAAGCGCGCTTGTTCGAGTCGGACGATCCGTTTCGCGTTCAATTAACACGTGTCGCGAGAAAATCAATTTTTACCCGATCCCGGGGTAAAAATAATTATTAACGACACGGTTCAAGTGCGCGAAAACACACGAATCGTTCGTCGGGTTTCGACGGATACGCGACGCGTTTCGGACGAGAATTTTAGGATCGTGGGAAAAATTCGATGAAACGCGTCCTCCCTCCCTATACGGGAATACTCTGTCTCGCTCGATTTCCTCGTCTCCTTTAAAATTCTTTAATTTGCTGGAATCGGAAGTTAGATTATACAAGATGGAAGATAGTAATAAGATTCGAGAGAATTAGAATTCTGATAATTTTGCGAAGAGTTCTGTCTGCGGAAAGGAAATTAAGAGATTCCTTTATCCGAAACGTACGACACCGACAGATATGAATTTCATCGTGATAAAGATAAAATGGTAATCCGACAGTAATTTAGAAGTTGAACAGTGGTTGTGTTTCGATTGTTAACGCAGGGGTCGGAAGTTTCGTGGATTCCCGGCGGAGCGTTTCCTCCATGTTGGAAATTCCTGGAAACTTGGGAATATTTCTGCTTAAAATAACGGTAACTTTTCAGGAAACCGCGGACCAGAAACCTCGATAGAAGAATCTCGTTGCACGGTCACGAAGGAAAGTCGGAGTTTCGTTTCGAGCTCCTTCTTTCGCAAATTGTTCAGTTTAGGAGAGAACTCGCGGTCGCGTTATCGATTCAACCTGAAATTCTACGATTCCGTAGCGATGCGGCGCGGTGGCTTGATTTGACAAACGCGTATAGAAATTTTAACGAGAATAACGATTATTTTCATCGAAAGATCCGAAAAAATATATAAATAGAAATATATAAAAAGAGTATGCTACTTGCGAACAGTTACTTTTTAATGCGCGATCTTAGCTTCACGCTGCTATATCGTGCGATTATACACCGCTAGCTATACTCGTATCCGACGCTATATACGGTAGAGCGTCGATTATCAGAACCTCGATTATCCGAGTCGATCGATTGCGTCGTCGCTATCATCGCTACTTGGAACGGTACTTGGAACCGGAAAGATTATTGCTTTAGAGGACGAACTTTCCTAACATTAACCGTATGTAATTACTATGTATAGCGAATGTACGACGTTACTGCAAAGCATTTCTTCGAAAATGAATTAACTAATTCTCTTGTTATATATATATATATATATATATATTGTTAAGTAATTTTAGGGTCAATTCCTATAGCCATCAACTGGGCAAGTACACGCATGTTTCATTATCCGAACAGTTCGATTTTCCGAACCACCTCGGTCCTAATTGGTTCGAATAATCGACGCTTTACCGTATCACATTCTACACGCTGAACTTTACGTTACGTGACGTAGCGTGCACTTTACATAAAACTACGTGTACGTTACACGGAACACGCTACGGAAGATATATGTATATACACTCTACAGGGACAAAGATTACCTCTGGCCCAGACAGCGGACTACGCTTTAAAGTATTCGCGACAAAAGCAACGATCCCTTAAGAGAAGCAACAAACATTCCAAGAGCATGTACGCCAGCGGGATGGCGTGAAATAGCGAGGATTCAAGTGGTTGGTCCGGTTGCTTCTTCTCACGGCGATGTACCACGGCCGGAGACTTGAAAAACACGAGCACGAAGAGCCATTTCAGGCGCTTTGATGACCATACAAAAGAGGCCTGCCGAGAACACATAGGTAGCTCAACAGGTAGCACCGAGAGTACCTTCCTCCCTGGTGTGTTCTCACAGTTCCCACCCTTGCCTTCTTTCTTACTCGACGAGCCTCCCCTGTATCTACAAGCGCACGTTCTGCCTCGGCATTGACACTTTTCAACGGCCTGTGCACGCTTTGGGAATTTCCAAACCAGTTCCCGAAATGCCACGTTCCTGGTCTACCTAGTTTGACAGAAAGTTCGAATATTGGACTGAAACTCTGTCGCGAATTTAACTCTGATAATTTAACTCGATATCTCTAAATAATATAAAAACTTTGACGCAGTCTCAACGTCAAATCGAATCAGCAGAGTGATAACTCAACGCCATCCATTCTAATTTCACGCGCGCTACGTTATACGTAAATATTTCAGCGTCAGCCTCAAAAGGTGATCGATTTACCGTGAAATGACCAGTGGTGTAAGGACTCCATGCAAGGATACGTCACGAAGAATTCTTGAGCGCAGAGAAACGAGCGCATCAGGTCGAAATATCCTTCGGTTTTTTCCCGCGAATTTTTCTTCCATCTTTTTGATGAGAAAATACCGCATAGCCATACAACCAAGGATTATGAACGGCCGAATGAATATTCTCACTGGCATTACCAATGGTCAAAGAATAGATTTCGACCGATGTGTTCGAAGAAGCGTGAAACGCCAAGAAAGAAAGACTCTGTCAGCGTTTTTATTGGTTATTTCGTAGTCCGGCGAATCGAACGTACCGCACAGCTTCCACAGCGTTGTTTTCGCCGAACCAATCGTTCGATCGACTCCTGTTTAATTTACCAGCGTTGTCGATCCTCCACGATACGACAAAGAAGGGTCCTGGAATTGAATTCGCGTGGATAACGAGCCAATTAGGCTAATCGAGGTGCGAGTGAAAAACATGCGAAGGAATAATGGCTCGTTTCTTGATTGTACGTGTCATTAAAATTGAGAGCCTTTAATCTGTCGTTCGAGAGAGTCTCAGTTAGTGAATTGGTCGATAATTCACGGCCGAAGCTCGAGTGGTTTCGATTGGCTGAAACACGCTCGTAAAAAGAAGAGCTGCGCAGCTGGTGCAACGCTCTTTTAGACGAATAGAGTCGTTGAGTAAATTAAGCGTAGCAGGTGACAAGGATTTTCATCGGTGCAGTTTTTTTTATTACGCTAACGAGCTCTGGCCGAGCTGTACCCCACATTTGATCAGGCTTACGCCGAGGTTCTTAATCTCTTGATCCTACGAATTCGTCAAAGGGAATCCGAGGATTTCCCCTTGTTGCTCGTGCAATGCTATTACCGAATTTCTATTTCGACGGATACGAAATGGCGTGTGGAAGGTTAAACCGACCTTCCGCTGCCTTTTGCGGAAGCAGGAATTTTAGCATCGATTCCTTGTATAATTTTCCTTTCGATTAACCGTTCCTCCGGGCCGTTTGCTACCGCAGAAAGCCTGCCAGATATTTTCGAAGATTATCGTCGTTCGTTCTTCCCACAGAGAAAAAGTACAAAAATGATACAATCACTAGTAAATATTCGACGTTTGCCAAAAGTTACACGATCGTCCGAACAAGTTACGAAAAGATTAACGTTAATTAAATTCCAAGGGCATTGCACAGTCACGAAAATCGCCATCGGCGTGACACTTGCGAGGACTGGACGGCAAAGAGGTCGTCCGGATCGAACGACTTCCCACGACCTCGTTCTGCCTATCCGCGCCGGATCTCGAAGTCCGGAAACCATCCCCCGAATTCCCTAAATCGTCTCGTCGACTTTTCTCGCCGGTCGACAACAGCATGTCCCTGAGCATCTCCAGCAATTCCACTTCGTCCTTCTTTCCCAGCTCTTCGATCGCGCGGAGAGCATTTAGCATATCCCCCCTCTGTTCCCCGATCTTATCCTCGTAGCCGACGGATCTGGAGGATCCTCTGTCCGTCGCTTTTTCCCTATCCTCCTCCTCGTTATCGGTCGCCTGTTTGACATTCTCCGACACGGATCCTTCCTCCTCTATGACGTACGTAGCCATCGTGTTCACGCTTCTTCCGGATACTATGCTATTATTTTCACGCTTCGGCGTATCTTCCTCCTCCTGTACGCCGCTTCCTCTTTTATCCGCTGTCTTCTCCAAATTATCTTCGACGCTTCTACTTTCTTCTTCTTCTTCTTCTTCCTCTTCTTCTTGCACATCGATGGTGGATACAAAAGAGGTTAAGGAAGAGCTAGTGGACGAAGGAGAAATTTTCTTCCTCTCGATGTCTACTCTGAACGTGACACCACCTTGACAAACGTGCTGTTCCTTTTCGAGATCCGATCGTGCGGTACATTCGCGGTAAGTACGGGCTAAATTCGCTGTCTTGTTCGACCGCGTCGTTATCTCCTCCTCGTCTTCGTCAACCGACGTGTCCTCGTTGCCGGAATCGTCTCTTCGCTCGATAATCGCTTTCCTCTGCGAGAATACCGTAGTCGTCACCGTTCCCTTGCGGCTGACAAACAGACTCAGATCTTGGTTGGCTTTTTGGCCGTGCGAGATGACCGACTCGACGACCTCCCAGCGGCTGTTCTCGAACGGGATCTTGCGGAGAGCGCGCGCTACCTGGTCGATAAGATCGCGGATGTAAGACAGCATCGGGGTGTCACCCTCTTCCTCGGTGATCTTCGCCGCTATCTGCAGCTCCTCCAGCGATTCCACGAATCTGCCTAACTTGGCTAGGCTTTGACCTTGAGAAAGAAATCGAAGAGGAATGAATTGGAGCGTTGCGTTGAAAGGTGGCAACGATCTGGAGCGTACGATCGAAAGAATCTTTAAACTGACAACGAGAGCTTGAGATGGCAACGCGAACGAACAGTACACGCTCGCGTAAAATATTTCAAGATGATTGCGGAGAGAAAGAAAAAAAGTAATTAGAGAAACGAGGGAAAAAAAGAATCTGCTTATGCGGTGATTGTGAAAAATGTACAAATCGTGGGTAATCGTCCTAGTTAACAACGCGTTATTTGTCTCTTTGATTTTGTCTCTTTCGAAACTGAAGTACGTCTGCCTCTTTTCCTTAGCGCTGTGGTCAAATTGCGATACTAATTGTAATTCGAGTGGAACGAGCGGTATCAGCGTTCCCACGGACCAACAGCCCTGACTACCTTCGCAACCATTATCCCTATCGACATTCCGTGCTCTCGGGTGTAAATAGTACTCGCGTGGAAATTGATTTCGCTGTCCGACTGTAGCCAGTTCTATCAGAGGTCTGATGCGCTAAATAGGTTCTAAACCACCGAACGAACAAACTGTAGCACTATAGACTACATATAGGAAACCGAGACAATCGCAGATCATTTGATCGCCGACGATTCATTTTTCCATCTTCCTAAATTTCTAGCACACTTACGATTTTAATATTCTTCCATGACAGGTACGATATCACACGACGCAAGATTGGCCCAAATCAGATTGCAAATATATAATAGAACGACAGAGTTTTCCGATCGATCTAATAGGTTTTAGAGAAAAAAGTAATTCCACAAATCCATACCTAGCAACAGCCTTCCATTAAGCATCCACTTCTTCGAGTCGCCTTTCGTTGCCACCTCCACGCATTTGAAACCCATTTCCATCGCTTTTTCGTATTTTCCAGTCTCCAAGTAACATCTGCCAATCTCGTGTTTGATCCAAGCCACGGGGATCGGTTTCTTCAAGTCCTTGGACAAGTACTCCCATGACTTGGCCGCTGCGTCCAGGTGTCCAAAGCTCAGATGCACTTTTCCCAAGGTCACCAGTGACCGACAGATCTGAACCACGTCCGCGGTACTCTTCGACAAGCGTATCAAACGTGATACGCTACATACTGCCCGATCGTGTCTTCCCATGGCCACGTGTATCAAGGATAAATAGCGATAGGCAGCTATCTGATAGCGACTAGGGTCGTGCAAGCCTTCCGATAACACGAGTAACTCCTGAGTGATTTTCAAAGCGATGGATACTTTTCCAGATTCGAAGGACGCCCGAAGATTCTTCAATGTAGTCTCAGCAAGATTGTTTAATTGTTTGAACATCATCTTGGATCTTGCTAACTGAGTATTGGAGATTCGAGGAGACGGAAGGGTCTTCCAGTAGCTTTTATGGCTGTCGAAATAGCTAAGGATTGGAGAAAAGGGGACTACTTGATCATTTATTTTTGAATGAAGGATTTTTGCCTCGGTCTCTGAAGCGTTGAAAATGAGAATTTTTTATGGAATTATTATCTTGGAGTACGGTAATTGTATCGACTCATCTCGCAAGTAATGCGCTCGTTTTAGCATTAGATTGACATAGAAAACTTGGTAGAAAACGATGAACAATTAAAAAAAAAAGTAGGGAAAATTCTAGTAAATTTGAGAATCAAATAGAAATTCTAGTCCTAATATTAGTAGAAAATCTTTGCACGGATTTTGACTTGTCAGATAGCCTTAGATATCGAAAGATCGGGTTCTTCGACTATTATTATATAAATTGGAGAACAGTAACGAGACAGAACCTGATTCCCTGGAGCATCGTTTTTGTAATTTTTATAAATGATTTAATTGTCTCGATTCGCGTTGAGACGTTCGATTCATTTCCCTGAGGTTTCCATCTCTGTTTCTTCCTATTGACGTCAGTCGAGCATCCGTATTCTGAGCCACGTTTCGAATCGTTATTCCGACGTTTCGAATACTTTAATCATGGTCTGAAGGCGCATTGATATCATACTCGGTATAGATCAGGTTCTCATAGAATAGACAGATCCGACAGACTGTAATTTACGTAGACAATCGCCTTACAGGTGGCACGAATATATCATCTTATAGATAGATTGGTCTCGCATAAATCATGAATACCGTGCATCATCTATTACATTAGCAGACTACAATCCCACGAACTAGATGGATCGGAATCCTATTAGCGGTAAATGAAATAGATCAACAGGCTATCGTATCTTTGGTCTTTTGTAATTTCCACGAGCAATTTCATTTCTAATTTTAACTCTCCATAAGTGAATTGGGTCTTTTATATTCAAATCTAATTTTTCACTGTTCCAGGCTTTAAGAAACGCTCGAAACTCTCGTACAGAATTCTCATTTCGGCAAAATAGAAATTCCCACTAATGAAATTCAGAGATAAATTTTACTCGATTCGATTTTGCTGCGAAAGGTTGAATAACGCTTTCCTGGGCTTCGAAACTTTTCTACGTACTCGGTAATAAATTTTGTAACGTACCTAAGTACCTCGGGGATCGACGTAGGTTCGGGCGACTTCTTCAGCTGTTCGTTCGCCATTATGGCGGCGGTTTCCGGGCATAGGGCAGCCGTTAATCGCTCTCCGGAGCTTGGTAAAACCTTCCGCAAAGCTTTCGACGGATTATTGCAAGAGCTTATCGTCGCTGCGGTCCTCCTAGCCGCAACACCGTGACTGCTGTCCCTCGGATACAAGTTCGCGGCTCTATGATACAGTACTAATGCCGACTCGTAATCACCGCTGCAAATTGTAACGCGACATTCAAAATTCGTTCGCTTAGCCGCGGCCAAACGGACTGACGATTAATCGCGGGGAGAGAGACAAGGGCCTGTTTAAACAACGTTTTAACACCGTGTCACCGGTCGTTGTCTTGTGTACCGTGGCGATACGCTAATTTCGATAATTAACCGACGCCTGAGGTGCACGCGCCAGAGATTATGGAAAATACAACGGCCGGAACAGGTGCTTGGTGACACGCGCCAATCGCTCTTTGTTAAATACGATTATAACGGAAATAGGAAATTTAATTGGATGTGTAGCCAATGAAGAGTTTTCGGTTAATACTTTGTCGCAGTTTCGATCAAACGAACACGTACACGATGCATTGCGTTTGAATACAATTGTCTGTAAATTCCTCGGACGTTGCGTCGCTCGGGTTTCGGTTTCGGTTCCGGGCTATGCACGTACTACCGTGTCTGGTTACCGATCGTGTGACAAAGAATTTGAAATACTTGCACGAGCGTAATAACGCGGCCAAAGATTATCCGATTTCGTAGTTTCACTGTGACTGTATTCGATCGTTTGAAACTATATCGCGTGAAATTCGCGTGGCACTCTCGTTGCGTCCATTTTGACGTCGATGTAGTGTCTACGATATCTCATCGAATTGTTTAGAATAATTCCTCTGTAACTGCTTTGAGTACACCGTATCAAAGACTTTGTACAATCCGAAACTTTTATTTAACTCGTTACTACGTATTTGTAGCTACGCAAAAGATTGTTTTGAAGATTTTTACGTTTGACGATATTATCGAAGAGTATTACCTTAATTCGAAATACAATTTGAATATTAACAAACGAGATTCCATCGACGATCTATTTAGAATAACGTTATCGTACGTACAATGAATGGCATCTAATCCATTAATTACGATACACATCTGTACGTGCGAAATCCATTTTGTAATGTATTAAATTTCGACAACACGCAGCATACTAAAAGACGATTGGATTTCGACGAGAGGTCCAACACTGTCATCGACATAACTCTATCATGACGTCTTTAATGGCGGAACATTCACCCTGGTCACGCCCTGCAATTAATTATGCAAAAGCGATTAAACGATAGAGTCGCGGTTCCTCCGATAGTTTGTACGGCCATTTCAAGGAAATAAATTCATTTCGCCGATGAAATCGTTGAAATCGATGCGTGGTAAAGGACCGAGGGAAGCGCGCAATTAAATTTCAAGCGAAACAATTCCAATAATTGCGGTTTAGTTTCTATTTCGACTTTCGGCTTGAAATTTCGGCTTCGGCTCGATCCGATCTGGAAGTTGATAAAACGATAGTAGAACGTTGATAACAAAGCGATAGCAAACACGACCGACCAGTTGCCCCGTCTGTTTTCCTACGCTTTGTTGCCTGTATTCTTGAAAAATTCATTTCTATCGAAGCATCAGTGCGTATCAACATTTACAAAATAAATCGTAGCGCGATATACGAACCTATTGCGGATCGCGTTTTAAAGTGAAAAGATTCGCTTGGAAAATTGCGCTGTCGAATGTTTACGAATGAAATTGAAAACGTCAACTGTCCAATTTGTAAAAGTTACTTCCTGCGCGGAGCGGTTAGCCTCTTAGAATCTTTCGAAGGGAATAAGATAAAAAAAGTTTAGCGGATCTTGCCTGCGGTATAGCTGATCGGCTTCGCGATGCAAAGATTGCGCGTATTCTCGATTATTTTTCGAGACCGCCTTGGAATCGCTTTTCTTGTGATCGAAACGTGCGCGAGTCTCCGCATTTTCCACCGCTTTTCTTGTATCGTTCAAATCCTCGACCCTTAGGCTTCTGCTCGCGAGGACCGCCATCAAGGTTCAAACTGACGCCGATGTTTGTCTCGTCGAAATCTCGCCTGAATTTTGCCATGATTACCGAACTTTGAAGTTTGCCAATAATTTCACGATATCTGAAGATATAAACTGGAAGCTTCACGCATCCGGAATACTATAATTTTACCTATTTCTGAAACACTGATTTATACTTTCCGAATCCTCTTAGGCGCGCGCGCATACACGCACGAAATAGAACGAGCATTATCGTGAATTTGCAAGCGAAAGTAATCGTTTCATAAAGAGAAATCGACGAAACAGTTGCGAGCTAAATTTATACAAATTACATTAACAGGATATACGTTCGCGAACTAAACGAAAATTTTTTTAATCGATCTGGAATCGGATTTTCGCAATGGACTTCAACGGAGCAACTCGAACTATCCATTTAACAGAGCGCAAACAGACAACGAGAGAACTTATCCTATTAGCCGGCGCAATTTTCCAGAGTCTGCGTGGAAAATCCAGCTTCCATCAATTCTATCTTTTTCACCGGAGCGAACCTAAAGATCGGAGATAAAGCGTTACAGACTAGCGAATACGGCGCTATGTCATACTCATTTCGCTTTCAAAGAATCATTCTCAAGAAGATCGACGCCGGAGAACCGCCAGAATGTCTCAGATTATCCCTTAAAGACCCGAGAAAAATTGACTCGAACGCTAAACGCCACTCTCTTTGGAACTTCTAAAGCTTTAATCGTAGATTCGACCGTGAAAAAAATCCAAAGAAATTTCCCATTCTCTCTTTCACACAGTCAGGAATAATACCCTCGTTTTTCATTTATCGATTCGACGACGATTCCAACCTCGACTTCTCGATTTCCTTAAACTCTGCCGAAACGCGTATCGAAATTTCGTATCTATCTCTGAGACTTTATACCTCGAGACCAGCCAAGTCCAACGAAGGCTGGGCCGATCTTGGTCCAAAAGTTTATAACGAGTATACGCTTCTCGCTTGTCAAGAATAACAGTTTCAACTTCTCAAAGTCCTCAAAATCTTATCGGAGATCAACGAAACTCAGTTACCTATACCGGCAACTTTACTCTTCGTCATTGTCGTTCATATTCGTCGAGGTACACGACGTTAAGCTCGCCCCTTGTATAACTCGTAGCACTTTGACAAAGCCGTGGTTCTCGTTCATCGACCAAGGTGTGCTCCGTAGTCGCCAACACAGTCAACCGAACGAACGCGATCAACATTCACGAGACTCTAGAAATCCACGAAGCTAGGTTTGCCCTTGGAGGACTCGTATTGCGCCAGCAGAGCTCTCCTGGCCTCTTTCTCGGGGTCTCGCGGAGGACTGGGCAATATGGTCATCCTCTTGCAAGGCAGCTTGAACTTGCGATCCACGGGTTTGCAGCCAGGCATCACCGACAATCTACGATTCGCAGGGACCGCGTCCATCCGCCTCCAAAGAAAATCCACCTCGGCTTTCATATCGTCTGGCATTAAATTTAATATCAGCTGTTGCCTGGCTGCGATCGCGTCGAACGTCAGCAACTTCTCCATGTCCATGTCGTCGATCACCTCGATCGCGTTTCTGTAGAAGTCGACGAGGAAGTCGAAGCCAAGCTTCTTAGCACTGGACAATGCCAGGAGAGCCGCCTCTTTCGCTTCGTTGCGGTAATTTTGACTGATTTCGATTCGAACGAAGAGGTGTTGAGAATTTAATATCCACTGCTCGTTGCCCGCTTCCTGTCCCATGTCTCGAGCCTTTTTACCGTAGAATCTGGCCAGATCGTAACGACGGATGTCGATCAAGTATTTCGAGAACTCGTGGAACAGCCAAGCTAGCTCTAAAGGTTCCGAGGCCATGGCTAGTCTCCTAGATTTTAGGGATCAAACGAAAGACGAAGAAGACGTTTAATACAGAATATTTTGTACGTTCGAGAGGAATACATATCGCGAAAGGAGAAGAAAAAACCTGCGGTAGGTCTTGAGAGTTTCTTTCCTATCGGTCGCTCTTAACCAACCGATGTCGCTGTCGCGTGGCAGCTCGGCAACTCGAATTCCCAGATGATGTTTCAGGTATATTCTCTTACGTTTTGTATTCTGTATCTTCGATAAATCGCGGGTGTCTATATAGGTCCACGCGACCATGTTGTAGAGCGCGTTCAAACATCTCTCCTTTAGAGGAAACATCTTCAGCGAGTACGAATCGAACTTGTCTTTCACACGGTCCACCATTCTGGAAGAAAATCCATACGTACGAAATTATTTTTTCACCGCTCAAAATTCTTAGCCAGGATAAAGAATCGAAAGATATTTCCTCTACTTTCTCTGAATTTTCTCCGCCTTCTTTCGAAAATTCTCAAAACAAGCTCGTTCTTGTCGTACTTTTATCGCCTCCGAATCGTCCAGCGTCTACGTTATTCGCGGAAAAGTATTCGAAACGATTTCTCGAAAAGATACTCGAGCGCGAAGGGAATTCGATTCTCGTTCGCAAACGACTCACCCAAAAAAGGTGACGTAGTCTCTTCGCATTCTAATTTCGTGCAGACGATGCAACAGAAAGTCTGCATGGATAACGATAAGATTCCTCCTCAACTTCTTCTCATTCTCCAGTATCCTCTTGTGACCCGGAGGTATGCGTCTGCTCTCGAACATCATCACGTAAAGTGGTCGCCGCATTCGCAACACGTTCTGCCTACGGATACCTCTCCGATAATTCCTCGCTATCACTTGATGAAGCAACACGCTGGTCTCTTTATTCGGAGATTCCAATTTTTCCGGATGTTCGGCCAGATGTTGCAAAAATTCGTTATCGTGAGCCAGGTAACCAAGATACAAACGCGCCAGGATACGCTGCATCCTTCTGAACGCGGCTTCCGTTCGAGCTTCGGGGTAATTCACTTTGAACTTTGTCTGTTCCTCTTCTATGCCTAGAGAACGATACAATTCCTGATTTTCGCTACTTTCTAAAGACAATGGAGGGTAGTTTACTCTCGCCTATGCCACGCATCTTATTACCGGAACGATCCTTTTTACGCGTACTATGTAAATTCTCATTCATAATTGTCGCATTCGTACGGTCTTCGATCAAACATTTGTACGAATGACTAGAAATAATTCTGCGAGTCGCGGTTAACGTTTCATCGCGAGTGGGATGGAGACGAGAAATTGATGGTTCGAAGAACCACGATGCTACCTGCGTGTCTATACCGTATTGCGTGGGAATAAACGTTGGCCGGAACAAGAGACAAAAGCGTCGCATAGAGGCGACCGTCTCTTATCGCAGTCTCAAATGAGATCCCGACAGGCCGCGTTCGCCGAGCCAGTGAAATATGGCGGATTAAAATTTCGAGCAAAGTAGGATTGATTACCGTCGCAGTAAAGTAGAATCAATTATCTTTTTAAAGTGTTAGCCAAGGTTCCGCGTTTATCACCTCGGCGTTCGCGTTTCCTGATTTATCAAGACGATAGAACGCAGCGGGCATTGTTCGTTGAACGTGGTGAGAACCACGCCAGCGGCAAGTTGTCGCAACAACCGCGACGATCAAAGGAAAGATTAACGAACGACATTACGCTCTAACGAGTTTCTGCTTTTCAATTTTCTCTCTTTAACCTTTTTTCGTTCTTCTGTTTCTTTTCTCTTTTTTTTTCTTTTTTTTTTTTAATCGCGAAAAATCATCTTTGCGACCGAAACGAAAAGTTACGGTCCAATTAGTACGCGAAACGGAAAGTCCAGTCCGCGGGCAGAGCGAAAGCTGTTAACTCTGTTCGCCTGTGGGAGCAGGTTTCCTGTAAAAACTGAAACCGTTAAATCAGGAAGTTGCAGCGCAACTTAAGAATTATACTCGCGCTGCAGTTTTGACCCTGTAATTCGCGGTGCTAAATCAACTGCCGCTGGCACTCTACAGCGTTCTGAGGTTTCCTAAAACATCTATCGAGACAGATATTTCGAAATCCTGTTTCAAGTTTCTTTATCATAGCACTAAACTGCTTTAAACTTACCCAATCTTTCTATACTTCTTTCCTATTTCTAAAGATATCACCGCGCATCGTTCATCCCTACCTGCGAGCTCGTCTACTTCCTCTTTGAGCTTCTCGATCAGCAACTCTCGATATACCTGGAGCTCTCGTATCCACGGAGAGAGGAGTTCGAGTGTTCTGGGTTCGGTATCTAAACCGATACAGTCCTCGATGGTTTCGTTGCCTCGCAGTATCCCATGCTGGAAGAACGTAGTTGGGTACTTCTGGTAACCCTGATGGGCGTGTACCAAACTGCGTTCGAAGTCGCCGATGTAAAATAGCGTCTGCAACTGCATGTGCTTCACATGGGAGTAGGTCGGATCTGGAAATGAAAGCAATCTCGGGAAACAACGGGTTAATTGCGTTTAAACGTGCAGCAGCTCGGCGTTGCTCGTTCGAAAATTAACTCTGCCATAGAAATTAACTTGAGAAGGGAAAAGGCTATCGAACGTGTCCTCGCGATTCGAAGTTACAGTATGGAAATCGTTCAAAATATTTATTCCTTGCCTGTGGTATCGTTGAAAATAGGAAGGCGACTCGATCAATGGATCAGACTCGATGTCCGAGAGAATTCGAATTTTCAAAATATTCAGATCTCGAATTACGAATTTCTAGAAGGAGCATCTTGCGAACGTTTTCCAGGAACGTAATATCTAACCTAGTTTTAGACATTTCTCGGTTGTCTTCAGTGCTCTGCGAAACCTAGCGTAACTAAGTTGCACTTTGCCGAGACCAACGCATGTCCTCAGATCGTTATGCTGACCCTGTTGAATCGCCTTCTCGAAATACATCTCCGCAACCGGGTATTTCTCGAGGCTTGACAGCCAGTAGCCCCATTCTCGGTAAACTATACCGTCCCTGAAGAACAAGGGACCCTCGTCGTCCTTCGTTCTCACCATCTTGCCAGAAATCTAATTTTCCTGGATAAGAAGACGAGAAATCGTTGGAAAAATGTTTGGCGTCAGAGTGCGTCGAAACTAACCTGTCCTCTGGATCGATATACAATTCCGAAAATTAAAAGAATCCGCATGGAGCACAGGGGCTGCTCTTCACTCGTGAATTTTGCACCGTGGATTGGAAATGGATGATCGGCTGCGCGATCACATGTTTCCCGAAATCTTCGTGGCCGTCCGTGGAAACGAACGGAAGCTTCTGTCAGGTAGTCCCGCATGATATCAGCTGATTTCGATATACGCGCGTGTAAAATTGTTCGTAAAATGATTCAAGCTATTGGATGAAAAAAGATTCCGTGTGCTGCCCGAGTTCGTTTCTGTCCTTTCCCTTTCTCTTCGTGTTATTTATCGATATCGCGAATTGAAAATAGACATTTACTAGGGTATTCGAAAGAAACGTAACATATTGTAAGGGGCAGATTTGTCTGGACAGTAACAGAACGATTTGAAAGAGAGAATGTTACTTTTGAGGAAAATTTATTTCCGAAATGACCCTGTAACCCTACGATAAAGCACCTATAATAAAGCGAAACGAATCTTCTAATAAAAAATTACACAAATATACTTTCGACCAAAATTTCTACGAGCCGCCACATTCATTAAACGTTTATAAGCGAAATGGACACGATTTCGAAATCACATTCCGCTAAATCAAAGCAAAAAGTAATCGCTCGCTGGGTCCCTTTGAGTCGAGATGCAACGAACGCGCGTAATCCGCTTTCGATTTTGAAATAGTAGCACGCGCGTAATGCTCTTTGTGGCATTAATTGACACGCACGTCGACGGATGATCACATCCGAATGACCGGAGAGGATTTACGAGCGTAGCATTTCTTCTATTCTCTTCGCCAATTTTATAGCATCAGACCGCTCGTTCCTTCTTACGCCCTTCGTTTCACGGTATCGTGGACGTTTACCAGCCACTAGCGTGAGAAACACGAATCTCTAAAAATTGTCGTGAAAGCTTTCGTAATAATCGGAACCTGGAATATTAAATACCTGTTTTCAGACTCGAAATAACGGCGAACGTATTCGTTACAAAATAAATTAGCGTCGTTTTACGTTGTAACGCTCGAAATAATCGTTCTTGGTCCCCAAGTACCGCGACCACGTACTTACCCGATACAATGTATCAGGTTGTCCCGAAACTTTCTTTCCTCTCGTAAGGAAATAATAGATGCACGACCTTTTTCCGTTTTATTTTGTTTCATTGAATCATAATACGCGATCCATTTCGTTCTATTTCTATTATTACGATCACGCGTGATTCGATGAAAATAATATAAAACAGAGAACGTGGTGCATCCGTTATTTCCTTACGCGACGAAAGAAACTTTTCGGACAACCTAATACTTAAGTACGTACGTCGTACTTTTATCGGATCCTTCGATTAAATTTCCAACTGAATATAAAATGTAATTGGTCGACTATAGTAAAGAAAGTAATTTATGGAATTGTATTGCAGGGTACTGTACTGGTGAACCGAAGAATTTAGTAAGATAGAGACGTCGAGTAATCGTGGACCATCGGTTTAGCTGTGCCCTCGAGATGCGGTGATGGCTTTGCTGTACAGATTCGCGCAGCTGCCTGATAGCAGCGGCACGCGGGTCTTCTCTTTCGTCGTCACCAGGAGTGTCGTACGAGACCCAGAAAGAGACGTCACCAGCAAGGAGCTCGTCTGCGGCTTCCAGCGATGGTCCGTCGCGTTTTCGCGTGGAAACAAGGTGATATATGTATAGGGAGGCAAACGTACATGTTCTCCATTCAGTCTGACATTCGTGTTTATTTATTGCGATTCGCGCGTTTGTCAGATAGACGTTAGTAAAATGATAATGCAGCGAGATAAACAGCAAAACGGCAGGTGTGCCGGTGAATTTAATTTGGAAAGTAGCGCGTAAATAAATATAAATCGGAAAGCAGCGATAAAATCGCGAATCGATCGCGGTTAATGAATCGAAACTATTTGAAGAGTCGCGTCGAGCGAACCGCAGATACGACCACGGTTGTTGGTCATCTTTTCTCGCTGAAACGCGAGGCAACTCTCTGGCTGCAGTCGCGTTTGGAATCCGTAATCCTACTCCGAGCGAGACGTGGCGAAAAATGAGACATTTATTTTCACGACGTGGTCCATTCATTTGCATGCAAACGTACGGACTATTATTTCGTTGATGGAACATGTAACGAATTCGATTCCGTTCTACAACGATGAACGAATTACGATAAAACAAATATCTCGTTTCTTGTTCGAACAAACTTTAGAAATATAGAGAGGACAGGAAAGAAATTCGTCTCGGTAAGTTTGTTTTTTGCTCTTTTTTTTTATCGGGCAATGCTAAACTCACATCGTAACTGATCGAGCGCAGAATTCGAACGTGCACGCGAGTCATCGGACTGAAAAATCAATCGGTATTGGGAAAGCTTGAATGCGATTAAACGACACAAGACCGATCGCTGTAGCAAATGCAGCGCGCGTAGCAAAATATGCCGCGATTATCCCGATAATTAGATGACGATAACATCAGAAATTAACGAAGCGGCCGTTGGTAGTTCGCCAACGAGCAGCGAAGGCACCGTCGCATCGCGTCGCGCACAGAATCGCGAATTCTTTGCAGTCGTCGATTGGAAATGAAACAAACGTCCATTTCGATCGATGATCGCTCGTTCGTCCGATAGAAAAAAGTTCGTTTGGAAAAATTCGCAAAAATGGTAGTAAATTTCAATAAAATAATCCGCCTTTTAATATCAAGAACTGAATTTAAAACATTGATTTTATCGAAGAAAAAAAAAGATAATAACGATGCAAATGAAGCAATTAAAACACTAAACTATCAGTCCTTTATGATGCTGTGTACGATATATCGTTGCACCAAGTATTCGCAACAATTACGCGCACGTTTTCGTAGCATGTATTAACACGATTGCACAGGGTGTATTTTCTCGCTGCAAATGCCGATTAAGCGAAAGCAAATCTGTAGTTGACCTAGTTGTAAAATACCGTGCTATTAGACGCTTTGATCCAACCATCTACCACTTTGCATTAATCCCTGTAACGATGCTTTCGAAATTCTTTAGAAACACGTAAAAGTCAACAAAAGATCGATCTACCAACTATTTCCCTGCAGACCTCGATTCGTTATCTATCGAAAGCCAACGTAACCAACCAAACCACCGCCAACGTAAACTCACTTAAAAATCTCTTTTCGTTCTTTAGGTTCTAGGCGCGTATCTCGTATGGCGTGGGGCCTCGAGAAACCTGCGGGTCTACGTGGACTTCACGTTCACCCTGCTGAATCGGGAACATTTCTCGATGAACGAAGGTTTCTCCGGAAAACGAGTGAAATTCACGTACGAGGCGCCTGCCCAGGGCAACCGGAACTACATCCCGGTATCGGACCTCTACAGCCGAAACTTCGCCGACACGAACGGCGAGTTTCAACTGGAATTGTCAATGGCGAACGTGAGGACCGTCTATATGACTGACCTTAAGATGCCCAGCAGCACATTCCCAGCTGGCCAATCCAAGTCTAACAAGCTGGAAACCGATTATTTCGCGTTCGGTGGCTTTGACTGGAACCTAGTAATCTATCCTAATGGAAACAAGGAGTTGGAAGGTTACCGCGGCCGTGACAGTGGTATCAGCGTCTATCTGATGAGGATGAGCGGCTTCGATCATCGGTGCAGAGTGAGATACAGCGTGACGTTGGGCGAAGGAGACCGTAGGATCGATTCGGGGCAGATCGAGGATCTGTCGGACGCCGAACGATGCGGGTTCGGCTGGCATACGAACGTTAGATGGTCGGATATCGCGCACAAAGGTGTGGTACGGGTGTCCCTGGAGATGGTGGAGGCTAGGACCGTCTGTGAAGTCGCCGTGCAAGCTCGAGGACCTACGGTGCTGCCAGCAACCCCTTGTTACGATCGTGACAAGCAAGCCTGGATGATTCGAGCTGATTTGCATTCGGATACCGTCAGGCTACACCTGGTGTACAAGGATATTCACAACGTTCCGCGGAATCATTTGAGGTTGGTAATTAAGAGGGAATTTGTAGATTCGAGGTAACCGAGTACGTATAGTTAGCGTATAGGATTAATTGGTCTCTGTAGGTTGGCAGGGAGGAATTTCTGTAAATCGTGCTCGAGAGAATGTGAAGTGTCGCGGCATTGAAAAGAGCATTGACCGAGCAATTAATTTCGGACGGATAATAGTAATAATAATAAGAAGAAGTTTCTTGCATTCGAGAAAGATATCGGATCATTCGCGTGTATTTGCACTCGAATCTCAAGATTACCCATCCGATGACTTGTGATAATCCTCTTTCGAAAATAAGTAGCTCAGAACACCGTCCTACCGCCATCTCTCATCGTATCTTTTAATCTAACTTTAAACGAAGTTTTGATAGAAACTTCACTTTTCTTCGTCAGGTACGTCAGCTGGTCAGCCTACCTGCTTCGAGACGAGAAGCCCAGTACGGTCGCGATCAGTCTACCAGGCGCACCTTTCAGCCGTTACTACGCTCAAGAATCCGCGGACGAAGGTATCATCATGGAGACGAATCTTGACACGAACGAGGTGAAGGAAAATCACTGTCCTTTCCTCACGGACAAAGGGCAATTAAGGATCCGGCTGGAATGGAACGAGAGCCACTTGCTGTTCCAGGCAACCTACCACAAATACGACGACGTGTGTCGCATCCACAATCAGCAGATGAGACGGGAAATCGCCTCGCTGCAAGCGGAGAACTACAGTTTGGAGAGGCAGCTGTTCAGTTACCAGAAGAGCCTGGCGTACACGCAAGCGCAGCAGCAACAACAGCAACAGCATCAGAATCAACCGCATCACGGTGGCCATCAGGCTCACTTGGAGAGATCCGCGTCCACAGACACCGAATATGCCTGACAAGTGGAACAACAGATGCACCCGAACGAGCTGCCAACCGCCAGTTGTCGACGACAATTGCCTATCGTGCACGAGGACGATCGTCGCGTTCACCAGAACCTGGTCCGGATGATGGATCGACGATTGAGCAACGTTCAGCTTCAGCAACGGCTGCACGAATCAGAGACAGTCTATCAGCAACGATACGGGGACGGCTCACCGCGTCACAGTATCGTCGATCGATCGTCGGAGTCGCCTCCTCCTTCTCATCATCGTCGTCATCATCATCATCATCATCGTCCGAGTATCGTGCAGCAACCCAAGTCGGCGCGATCCAACGTGGGCAGATCGGACAGCGGGTCGGATCGTGGAAACGATCGTTACACTAGCTACTATTTGGGGTACGTCGGTCAGGCAGCGCACGAAAGACGTAGGACAACTTTCTGGGAGACCCTGAAAGGTCTTGTGTGCTCATTGCGCGCTTTGGCTTCCAGGGCTGCCAAGAATGCCACCAGACGGGGAGAGCCACTTTAAAGAAGCTTAAGCGCGTTCTCGCGGACCAGTGGACTGGTACGTTTTACGTTTGGGATCACGAAACGGATTAACAAGATACGGGGCTACGAATTGATGATTTATCGTGACACGTTGCGAACGCGTGCCGGAAAGCAGAACGTGACACGGAAAAGAGAGAGGAAGAGAGGCAGAAAGAAAATATTAGGGCGAACCAGAGAGCAAAGATCACCGATGGACCAGAAATACGACCAAGAACGTCACTCGTTTCGTATATTCGTCGTATTTAACCGCTGTATCTCGAGGGATCGCTTGTTTCGAGGATGGAGGACTACCCAGCGGTGTCGATAGAGAAATCATCAAATAGAGAAACGAAAAGAAAGATAGAATCTTTCGTGTTCCTGGTGGGCGCTATACGAGCTCGTAACCAGATTACCGATCAATTCGACAATATAGCAGATGGATGAGGCGAGCAGCGAGAACAAACGGCAGCGGCAACAGAAAGATAACGTAGCGTGCGGGCTCGGAAGGTATCGTTCGTACAAGGACAAGCGATCGATCATTTTTCGTCCATACTTTTTTGTCGTTGGAGTCCGGTTTAAGGAAAAGAGCAAGAACGAAGAGGGCGAACGTCTCATTTGGTTCGACCTTCTCGACGATAAGGCAGCTCCGGCCGAAGAAATTTCGGCTGTGTGGAACCAACGCGAGACCTATTCGGAGCTGTTCTTTCTCGAAAATGGTGACAGGAGGAGGAACCAGGAAGGTTGTTGACGTTAAAACAACAGATCGTTCCGAATGTTGGTCAGATTTCGCATACGTATACGTACACGCATACGTACATACACTTGGTAGGAGTCAGAAAGCCAAGAGAGGGAACCGAAAGAGAAAAGCGCAAGGGAAAGAGAACAAGGTCTCCCTCGATCGCGAATTCTATTATGCACGTATATGAATACAATTCTATCTACTACTTTGTCAATTTACTAAGGGAAAACAAGAAACAAAACAAAAAACCTATTTTCCTCTAAAGACTTTTTTCACCTATCGTCTACGACTTCTTTGATAATAAAGAATCCGTGCGCGACGTAGTCGTCGAGTCGTAACAGCGTAAAACTTATTATTACCGTAGAATACTTACACCTAAACGAATGCAAACAAAACAAAAAAAAAACTTAATAATAACAATACTAACGAATAATACCTTAGAGTGCAGTCGATGTTACATAAACCGAAAGTAGGGATGAACGAAGGGCTCGATTTCTCGTTGCAGAGTTAATCGACGCGGTACGCTATAAACATGCATCTTTACACTTCTACGCGAATACACACATAGACAAAAGTACACAGGCATTAACGTTCGTACTCGACCATCGGCTTTTTTTCAAAAGCGAAAAAAGCCAAAAAAAGACCAGGGTAAAAAAGAAACAAAAAACGATGCGAACGATTCGTGTGAAATTTTTCACTGTCCCATCGGGTGTATACGTTCGATTTATTTATTATCGTGCGGACAGTTCGTTAATTTCTTCCGTTTAACTACCCAGTGCTCCAATATATACGTATGTGTGTCAAATCTATTTTTCTCAAAATTTAGCAAATTACGAGTCGCTCTATTCGTCGTTTTATCGATAAATCGAGCTATCTGGAGATATAAGTACGCGTCGTAGATAACACGATCGAAGGTGCAGTCTGAACCAGAGAGAAATTAACGAGAATACCGCGGTACAGAGCGAAACAAGCCAAAAACAACGTGACGCGTGTAACATTTACAGATCGAAGAGGTATCCGGTTTATTGAAAATGTCAAAAGTACATATTCGTTTTTCCAGCCACTCTGGCCACGTTCTACTGCACCTTTGTACCAATGTAGTGTCACCGTACGTGCGAGATCTTCGTCGATATTCTACACGTTTTAGCCCTTACGTCGCGCGCTTGTCACCTAAACTCTCGTCGTCTTTCGCGGCGACCACTTGTCATCGATGTTTCGACGTTATCTTTAATCCGTACACGATTTTCAAATGGGACGACGGTCGAGCATTTTCCAAAAGACATTCCAAGTTTCTTATTTTCAAACTGTCCCTCGGGATCTCCGAGATTCTTCCGAATATTATATTCTCTTTATCTTCGAACTCGATCTTCGAGAAACACCAATATCCTCGTGATCTGCGTGTACCCTGTTACCAAATAGTCGTCAACTTCTTGTGCTTCGTCGCTCCTAAATCCCAAAACAGTTTGTCCCCGCTTCGATTCTCCTTTAGACAGGAACAGATACTGGACAAAGCCCAGATCCACGACAAACCCGCAAACCGGACAGATGTAGATATCCCTTTCGTGCGAACTTTCTTCCTCTAGCAACCAACTCCTATACCGTTCTTGCTCGTTTCCTAAAGTAGCTCGCAAATCAGTAGCTTTCATCTTCTGCTCCGACTCACAGAATGCTCTACCTAGAGACAAGATTCTCTATTATTGTAATTCTCTATTACTATATCGGTGTACTTTGTACAATATCGATTTTCTTCGCAGCAGTAGCAGCAGAAATTCTGCAACCAGTTCGCCTGAAACCTGTCTTTCCTGTCCATCCTGTGTCTCGGTCCCGATACGACGTCCCATTTGAAGACATCGTATCCCGTTCTTATCTTCGTTCCCCGTGTAACCGTAGCTACAAATAACGATGTACATGGAAACGCGTGTACGCGAACGATACGTGCACGTCGGTGTTCGCATCAGGCTACATCGGTACCGAGGACGATCGATACGCCAGCGTTAGTCCACACACCGCATATACGTTTAACAGACCACCATGAATCGTCGTGTACCGCGCACGTGTACCCGCAGGTGATTCGGGCTCGCTTGTACACGCGAAACTCGGGCCCCGCGATGCCCCATTAAAAGCATGGACGCGAAAGCCGATGCCATTCCACGGAATCCTGGGATATCCCTAATTTCCTTCGGTTAGCTCCGTCGCCTGCGATCTTGATTCCAAACCTCGATACGTGTCCAATTTCATTTCGCCTTCGCTATGCGCGTCTCCGTTTCACTCGTCCAAATTAATAAATTTAGCTTGACGTTTCTGTTGAAATTACCCTTAATTTCGAGGTCTCTATTCGTGACCTCGAAGAAGCAAACTTCGCAGGATATACGATTTAAATAGATTCGTGGAAATAACGTTTCGACGATGAGAAGTTGTAACGCTCGTTCATTTTGACGTTCTAGGCGTTTTTATTCGAAACGATCATCGAGTTTGGTTGAAAGAACGAACGGCAGGATTCGAGTCGGTGCTTTTAACCGGAAGCAGCGGCCGTGCCGATCGAGAAAAAGATGCGTCGCATGAAAGTTGTATCCCTCCTCTGAAATAATCTGTATACTTTGTATATAACTGTACTAAACTGTTGAACAAATCTAAGAGTGAAAATTAAAGAAGAGTGCTGTGCCTACGTATTATGCGCGATGCAGAGAAAGGTTTCAAAGCGAATCGCACGATCGAACCTCGTCGTTTCGTTTTAACGATCGCAACGATAATTACATTCTGCGATTAGGCTTTCACTCGACTGGCTTCCGTTGCAATCTCGTGGAAACACCGGGTAATTTACATATAATTCGTATAATTACGTATAATATTATATACGTATGTAATAATACGTATAATTCGTGCTATCCCGTCTCTTTTAGTCGTAATAATATCCCGCGCTGCTTCTTGAAATGTTCGCCACAATTCGTGTTAAAATTTCAGATAAAGTATGTAACGCGACATGTGCTCTAGTTTCCAGTATAATCGCCGTTTCAAACGGACACTAATGGCGGAAAAATTACTTGCCACGTGTTCTTACTAGCGATATTGTAATCTTCTTCGGTGGTAGGTCGAGCTTAGAAAACCGATAAGGCGAGTCGTGACGGGACTAGCGACGATAAAAACAATAAATAACTCGTTCCGTTAATTGCGTTTCTGCTATTCTTGCGTCAATGAATCACGACCATTACGGAGGATCCTGCCTTTCGAGTCAGCGAAAATTTATTCGATTCCCACGATAGAACCGGGCTGAGATCTCCGCGAAAACCTATTTCCATTTTAATATGGCGCCCATTTAAATTCATACAACCGTCAAGATTACGTTTCGCCCTGTATCTTCTTCTAATCTCGCGATGACAAATATCCAAAGTATGTTCGAGTTAGCAAAAGAGAATTAAGGAAAGGAACGTCGAATTCGTCAGGATGAAAAGAAGATGGAAGAAAAAGAGAGAAATCAGAGAAATAACGAAACGATGAACGAGAGACACGATCGTGCGATCCTCGTTGATTCTACGTCTACGAAGGTTGAGGATGTAACGCGTTTCTGTAAACGCAACAGAGAAGAAATAATAGGGGAAGCGATTTATCGTGCAGCGCACGCGCTTTCCGCCAGTATCCTCGATTCAAAGTTTTCTTATCTAGTATACAGTCGTGTGTACAGGACCACAGACGGGAATCGTCGACGTCAATGCGTCTCCGAAGCTTGTCGCATCTCCCGCCTAACGGCCAACGATCCTCGAACTTGGTTCTAGTCGACATTAATTAAAAACAAAGAAAAAGAAGAAGAAAAAATTGAAATAGTTGAGAAAGAAATAGCCGCGAAACGATCTTTTCGAAAGGATCGCGATTCGTTGGAAATATCGACGACCAGGCCAAGTTGAAGGAGTTTTTTATCGGCGACAAAAGACCGATCGTATCTAATGTCATTGTATTGTTGTGTAATTTGTCAGATTTTATCGATCGTAACGTTCGCGTATTCGTACAAATGCGAACACCTAAAGAAACGGAACCGTTTACAGGAATCTCTCGTGTGTCCCTCCTTGCCAGTCTAAGCTCTCCCGTTTCACGGTTTTCAATTTTCTATCGAAACGCTTGCGACAGGCGTGACAGCAGCTCTGACAATCGCACCTAATCCGACCGAACGATTAAATTCACGCGTCTGTCAGCGCGATGAACTCGCGATCTCCGCTTTGGCACGTTCTAATCGATGCGATGTCTGACGAATGTTGCACGACACCTGGGAGAATTTCTTAACGTCTCTGTAACAAAGAATGCGTACACGTTTCAAGCTATTCGATGGTCGCAATAGGTGTGACTACACCGAAAGAAGGAAAATTCGAGTAGCTCGAACGTCGAATGTTCTATCCAATATTCAGGATACGTAGCGTATTCAATATCTAGATGTTTTTAATATCTAGAATAGCGACAGCAGACATTTCACCTACGATTGACGTTCGATTTTCAGAATCCTCGGCGACCTACGCCGCTTTATAGCGATCTTTGTCCACGTATTTTCCAAATAGTCTCTCTCTCCATTCGGTGTCTAATTTTTGCTTCGCGATAATTCAGTCACCGATAATCCTTAGTCACCTTGTACGTCATACGACTGTCTAGTTTATTCCAGTTTCTTATACTACATAGAAAATTACACTCTGTGTACTGTGCGAGTAAGGTAATACAACAATCGAGTAATGTATAGATTAAACGATAGTATAATTTCAAGACAAATTAACGAATAGCTTCGTTTCATCTCCCACGTGTCGTCGCATTAGCGAGCACCCGAACACGCTTCGAAGTCCTCGTGCCCGCAATTCGGCTCGGCACTCCAGTCAATTAAACTCACTCTCGCGAGAGGCGGATGCGGGCCAGAGAAACGCAGAACACCAAGCGGAATTACATACGCATAACTATACACTACGATATAGTAGACACGCTCGGAATTTATCATCGGCATGTCGGCGTATCAGTCGGGTCAAGGAGCTTCGTCTCTCTCTCTCTCTCTCTCTCCCTCTCTCCTCCTCCTCCCCCCTCTCTTTCGCCCTCTCGTTTCAACTTTCTTGATTCCATCTCTTATTACCGTATCTTCCAATCATCTTACACGTTTTTTCCCTATCTCTTATTATCTGCGATTTCTTCCATCGGTTAGGAAGGAGTCGTCGTTTCGCGTCTCTTATTCTTTTGCGTCAGCGTGGATCAATTGACCTTTTTTTTATGGAGATCGATGCGTGTTGCCGAGCGATCCATCGTTGAAAAATAAGTGGAGATACCGATCGTGCGTCCTGAAGACATCGATATGTGGATTGTTCGTGCAGATTTTTTGAAACTTTTGAACTTTTGAGTTTAGAATGGAGATCACGGAAATTGGGAGATCTTAAGCGACGGAACGAATAAAAGGATGGTTCCATAAGCTTTTGTTCGGGCTATGTAAATATCGGACATCGGCCTCTTATCCGTTCGCTCTCCGGACCCGAGCCAATATTGCTCTTCCCCGATCCAATGTCGCATAATTAATTTTTGTCCATCGATATTCCGAGTCTGTAACTCTTTTCAACGGTGCCGAGAGTTGGAGGAAGGACGTTAATATCGTACCTGTTTCCAGGTTATCGGTTTCCCTTAAAAACCAGATATGAAATACGAAGCGTGTAACAGGCGGCACACATATCTATCGCGAAAAATCCTGCAGAATTCTTATAGAACTTATAACTGGGACCTGATGACTATTTACGAGATACACGAACGCGTGTACCTCGCGATACCCTTCCCTTCAAATTGTCGCCTCATTTCCTAAACTTTGTTTAGTTTTCCTGGAATCTTTTATCTTTTATGTTAAATCTTGTATTTTATTTATTTATATTTCTGCTAGCCATCTTTCTTCCTTCTCTTTTCTGTCGAAGTCTATGAAACCACGTTCTTCCCTATCATTGGAAGAACGCTCCATAACCCGATTGACGAACGATGGTGAACGAAAGACAACATTTTTGATCGAAACAGCGGAAAGCCGATTTTTCATATCTATTTGAATATCTATTGAACGGAACCTTGCAGTTAAATGTGAGAACGTCGTAGCGCGCTGACGGATGATGACACCATGAAACAATATCAATACCCTAGTTCATTTTCGCGGGAAGGACCGCTCACATATTTATTCACGAACTACGTTCGCCTGCGAAGCGAGTTACTTTACTCGAAATAATTTTTCTTACAGTAAATTTAACGATATATTTTTCTCTGGTGCTCCTTCAACGGGAGCGAACGTCACGTTTTTTCTTAACGACGGGACTCTCTCTTTCGTGTTACGTGCCGATACTTTTCGCATTGTTAACCTCGCGTCGTTAGGCCCGGTGCAAACGAGCGACTTTTGTCGTTGCGATATCGCTGCGATCGTATATCTGTCTTCGTCGTTTTTAACCGAGAAACCGAAGAAAGACATGTGACTACAGCGAGATCGTAACGATAAAAGTCGCTCGTCTTCATCGAACCTTGTCGTATTTTCCACCTGTAATAATTTGAATAGTAAAGAAAAGAAGAAATTCTCGTTTAAAAACAAGATAATAACTGACAAGTGATAAATGGCAAATGATTTGCAAAACGATCAACGACTACTTGCATTTGTATTTTTTATGATAAAGTGAGCAGCTTTCGGTCGTTATAACGGCGCATGATGAAAAGAGGACAGCTTGAAGATATATTAATTTTTGATGATAATCCGTAACACGACGAGTCGAGAGAGTTCATCGAACGATCTAGTCGAGCGTTTCCTTTTTCAGCTTTTACCCTTGTCTAACGACTCTTTTTCGATTGATGTATGTTCGTACTTTATACGCACGATGTAAACACACCTCTTTACGCAACAACCTTTTTCATGCGTGTGATCTATTTGAGAGAAAAAAGATACAAAAAAAGAAAAAAAGAATAAAAAAAATGCGAATGCAAAACCGTCATACGTTTCTCAGAGTTTTGAGACATATACTAATGTACTTAAACCATCTGTGAGTCTGCCTCGTCTTTTATAAAGTTCTTGCTATATTCAACTGATGGTGGTATTTATTTCGTTCAACCTTTCCATCTACGATTTAAGTATTGATCTTTTTGATAAACCGTCCTACAAACTACTGTGACTACGATTGCATGGACATCTATAGTCACTTGCTTTCTCCTTGAAAAAACTTACGTTCACTTGTACTTCATCTGTTTGCGTTCTATATATTAGATAATTTAAGATGATATCAATTTTCGTAAAAATAATATCGCAGAAGATATCGATTAAAATGTTCCAATCAAAACCAATCACATTCCACGACGTTCTTCATTAAATAAAACAACATTTACGAATTACAGACACAATGTATTGCAGTGATTATTGGCCTAAAATCAAAAATAGACGTATTATACCATGAACTGCATAATTTCTGGGGAAAGGTTCAAAAAGTGAATTTGGCCATCTTTTTAAGAAACAAACTGTGAATGATAGTAAAAGTCGACAATTATTTATGAAGCAGATTTGTCCGATAGATAGTTAAAGTTAATCATCAGTCAGCAAAGACGACAGTCGTGTTGCGACCGCGACGATATACGGATTACCGTATCATAATTTTATCATGTTATAATCGCCACCAAACTTTATCTTTGGATCATTAATTTTTTCCAACAATTTTTTACACGCAGTCGTAGAGAAGTTAAAAGTAACTATATATATATATATATATACATGCACATCTAGCGAACGCCGAATTCATTCAGTTTCTGTCGTCGTGGCTGTAACGTTTGTTTGTTATTTTAAGGTTATGTTTCCCGCAAGAAGGAAGAAGAAAAATGTCTTGAAAAAATGTGTTCTTTGATGACGTTCAAGTGATCTTTCGTGACGTTAAAAATTAGTTACTTAATTTTTAAAAATTTTTATTTTAAAAGAAAATCTCTAGATGTGAAGATCGTCGTAATACAACGAATTGCCTGTCTCGACACCGAAATAGTATTAAATAAAAGTGTCTTCTAAAGTTATTATTAGCTAATACATCGAATGAATTATTTTTCTCATACTTGATATATTATCTTAATTAATAAGATAAAGATAAGAGTTTTCTAGATGTTATATTTTGCAATTTTAAAACTTTGAACATAAGAAAGAACAGTTCTACTTCCATATACTGTGTATGCACATTTTCTGCCAAAAAAATTAACTAATTTAAAAAAAAAACAGACTAAAAACGGCAGTACAAGAGCAAAAAATTCATCAGCAAGGTCATTTGACCTATTTAGACCCACTGTTGATGAATGACAAAACACAAAACATGTTGAGCCAAAGATTAAGTAACAGAAGGTTGTTAGTTGATCTGCTTGCACTGATGTTTGGTCTTGGTGCATGGATCGGTGTGAATGGTATATATGTTCAACTACCACTTCTTGTGAACAGTGCCCCGGAAGGATGGAGTCTTCCAGCTCATATGGTTATGTTAGTACAATTTGCCAACTTGGGACCAATACTATATACGCTATATATAAAGTATGTATATGTTAAAAATAATATTTCTAGTTTATAATATATGAATACTAGAGCCCACTAAATATATATGTATATATGTATACTATTTTCTGTTTTAGATATAGTAAATGGGCATGTGATAAATACATTACCTATGTCCTTCTAGCAGCAGGAGCACTATCTACTATTATATTAGCTTTCGTATATAGTAAAACAACGATAATATTTGACAATGAGCATTCCACTGCTTTGTTGTCGTTGATGTTTGTTACTGCGATTGTTGGATGTACGAGTTCAGTCCTTTTCATGCCATACATGAGGAACTATAGAGAAATTTATTTAGTGTCCTATCTTGTAGGAGAAGGACTTAGCGGATTTGTGCCAAGTGTAGTAGCATTAATCCAAGGTGTTGGTGGAAACCCAGAATGTTTGAATACTACTAAACCTGAGTCTACGCATGTAGAACTCACACCTTATTATCCTGAACCCCGATTTTCAAGTCAGACTTTTTTTATTTTTATTGGTACTTTGTTGTTTTTATGTTACTTGGCTTTCTTGGGACTGAACAATTTGTCTGTTGCCATTGGAGAGCGTGTGAAACATCCAGCAAGCATGGAAACATTACCAACAGATACAAGAGCACCTCCTAGTTATAAAACCAATTCCGGTTGGACAATGTCTAAGCAAGTGTATTCATATTTATTAATTATGATGGCAGTGGTTTGTTTCCTAGGTAATGGTACATTACCAAGTATTCAATCATATTCCTGTTTACCATATGGAAATGTTGCATATCATTTAACTGTTACATTGTCGTCAATGGCTGGTCCATTGGCAATGTGTCTAGGTTTTGTTATTAAAATACCAAAAGTGAGTTTTCTGTCTGGTCTGATGGTTATTCTTATAACACTTTCTGGTTTTGTTTGCTTCTTAGCTATCGAATCTCCTACCCCACCTCTGCAATATAGTTGGGTGGGCGAATTTCTAGTAGTCCTGTCTTGGATATTAATTAGTGGTTTAATAGGATTTATAAAATTGGGTATCACAACATTATTTAGACCTGATCCTGGTAGGGGTCTATATTACACTGGTGTTGCAACTCAAGTTGGATCATTAGTAGGAGCAATATTAACATTTGTTTTAGTTAATCATGCAAAACTATTCCATTCTTATTCACCATGTTCAATGGCTTCAGTACATTGACGTTTAATATAAATAATTTTGTTAGAGAAAATAGCATAAAATTAATCGAGAAAACAAAATATATTTCTTAAATCTTGTTAGTTATGCTATTATTCATGAAAGAGCAGGGCCTTATCATTTTTTAGTCTTATAAATCTAGGGGGTGGAACTAGTTGATTTACACAAATAGGAATTAGTTCAGATTTTATAATTTGGATGTTGAATAAACACAATTGCAATTCCAAAGTTGATTTTATACATTACTAGTATTAAACCTGCTTATACTCTAAACTATAAAATATCAAGGAGATGAATTTTCATGAAACAAATGATTTAAGACAAATGGCTAGAATAAATTTTCATCTCCATTCTGAGCTTGATTCATATGAATGTACAAGACACAAATGTACTTAAAAGATAACTCTATATATTTAAAATATATTATTTTGTATATAGATGGTTGAATGTATTTTTAAAATTTTTAATTCAGAATGTGCAGTTATAATATATTTATTATAATATATTTGTCTATATAAAGACATGTCACAATGAATGCTATAATGACCATTGATTTTACTACAAAAATTCACAATGTTCAGTTTTATTATGATATATGATCTAATAGATTAAAACATACTCCATAGATCATTTGATTATCATTAAGTCAATTGAAAGAGGTATGATTGTTCAAATTTTATATTTTATCTGATAAATTTTATTGTATGGATTAAGGAAGATTTGAAGCCAGACATCTCATGACTTTATCATATTAGTTTCTCTGACATGAATATATTCAATACTGTACAATCTTGATTAACAATCTGGTACTTTTTAAAATAGTTTTATAATCATATATAATATAAAGTGAGATTCTTAGTGAAAATAATTTATTTCGATTGTTATATTTGAAGAATTAACAAAATAATTAGGTAAGAATATTGGGGAAATATTATGAAAAAGGATTATATGATGGTTAATACTACTAAATTATTAATTTTTTTGTTCATTATACAGGGATGTTATACAGGGATATATAAAAATTTGCTTTTTCTTGCAGTAAATGGCAAAATGACAAATATTGCACAAGTCTCAAATAGATGCTATAAAAATACTTATATCGTGCATTTTCTTATAATATTATTTGGCATATCTGCTTGGATTGGTATCAATGGAATATTTATTCAAATACCAGTGCTTATCGATACTTCTCCTGAAAGTTGGACATTACCAACTTATCTAGTGTTAGCAATACAAGTTGCAAATTTTGGACCTTTGCTTTATGCAATCTTGCAATACTATCAATGTAAACTAAATGAACCTTGGTGGATACTATGTTTATTGGTATCAGGAACTTCAGCAATGGGACTGTTAAGCTTTTTTTATTCAGAGAAAATTATTATTGCTGGTAATGAATACAGTTTAGTACTATATGCTCTAACATTTTTCAATGCTCTAGTAGGTTGCTTTAGTTCTGTATTATTTATGCCATATCTTCGAAATTTTAATGAAAAATGTTTAACATCCTACTTTATAGGAGAAGGATTAAGTGGTGTATTGCCAAGTGTTATTGCTTTAATCCAGGGAATTGGAGATACTTCAGAATGCGCAATTCTTAAGAATAATAATAACATAGAATCTCCACATTCTTCTGATCTATATTTCCCCCCAAATGTATATTTTCTTTTCATTTTTATTATTTTATTTCTATCTTTAACTGCTTTTGCTATTTTAGAATATTTTTTGGATGTTCAAAACACAAAACAATTTCATAATGCTAGCAGGATAGTATTGAGTGAGAAACAAGCAAATGTTTCTTGTGATCATTATCTTAATGGCATACAAAAAGTGAACCATTATTTGATAGATAATGACAAGCATCTGACTAAACAAACACAAAATTATTTATTTACATTACTTGCTATTTTCTGCTTTTTGAGCAATGGTTTCTTCCCTAGCATACAATCTTACTCCTGTTTACCTTATGGAAGTATAGCATATAAATTATCAATCACTTTTGCTCAATTTGCAAATCCATTTGTGTGTTTATTAGCATTCTGGTTGAAAGTATCAAATGTAAAAGTCATTAATTTCTTATCTATAATATGTTTAATCATTGGAAGTTTTATTACATATTTAGCATTAATGTCTCCATCTCCACCATTACAAGCAACAAAACTTGGTATTTTTTTAGTTATTATATCATGGATGATCTTGATAGGACTTACTTCTTATTTAAAATTAGTCATTGTATCAGTATTTAGAACTACAGTATTGCCCAATATACTCTTTAAAGCAGGTGTAATTATGCAAATAGGATCTGCAAGTGGTGCAATATTTTCATTTATAACAATTAACTTTACAAATTACTTTGAAATGCATAATAATTGTGCGTAAATTGAAAATTTATATTGCCAATGTGATATCTTATATCTATTTTCATATGCTGTATATACAGAGTGATACTTATTATAATAGTACATTCATTGAGACATGTATTTAATTGATTTATGCATATATAAAAGTGTAATTAAAATTAAATTAATAAATTGGATTAAAAGTGTAAATAAAAATAATTCTCTTTATCAGTGTAGCTTTGAACAAAAAAACAATAAAGCATATAAATTTACATTTATAAAAATATTTTTATAATTGTACATGTGTCTGCATTTATAAAATAGCAGATATAGGCAAATAAATAATACAAAACAATTGTACAAATGATGAATGAATCTTTAAAAAATTAGATATGGAAAGTATATAAATAACTAATTTGTTTTATCTCAAGTATTGCCTCCCAATTGCCATGTATGTACTTATGTTATATTTATTGTACATATACATATATTCAACTGGTTTCAAATTATATCTTCACGAAGAAAAATTATTATATTTGTGCATCACAATTGTTTATAATATATAAATTGTGTATAATATATTTTTTCAAACAAGTACCTTCCGAATGTTTTGAGAATAGGTTTTTCTTTTATCAAAAACGAATGTTTACAATTGTATTTTAAAATTTAATGATTGTCAATTGATTGTTAATGGACATTATGTTAAGTCAGTAAAATGTTTCTTTTATATGAAATATGTGCAAGCGATATGTAAACGTCGTACAATTTTATATATAGCGACTTGTAATAATTTGTAAGTATAATAAAATCAACGTTAAAGTACATTTGAACTTGTCAATATACGTTGCCAGCCCTGCTCTTGGGAGATGATTGTGAAATGAACGAAAATGGAGGTGATAAGTGAGTCATGCGCACTCAAGTAAGGCTGTGTCGTGCACGAGGCCAAAACGGTAAATAATAACGTCAGTAAAAAGCTACCATTACGTTTATTTTTTTTTTTATTACGAGCTGAATCGCCAGAACGTTTAACAGTCGATCGAATGATATTGTTTAAAAACGTAACGTTCAACACTGGCTTTTCTAAACTAAAATGTGCGATGAAAACGAGAGTTGTACTCGAATTGATACCGATCAAACGAATCCCCAATTATCTCTATCAGATCTTCCAGTCGAGGTTTGTATAGATAAATATTATACGTAAAATATAAATATTATTCGTACGTATTTTTGTTTAGTCAAAGAAATATGTATTCTAAAAAGTATGTATATACGTTAAAAGTTAATATTATTTAAAATAATTGAAAAAATTTTTATTTTTTTAAGTAATATTTATAGAGTAACGGTTGTTTGAACATATTTTAACAAACTTGTTCGATTAATATAATACAATAACTTTTAAGGAAAATTATATGCTATGTATATCGATTGTTTACAAACAATGAAATGGGTGTTATTTAAGTATATTTGGATGTCGTAAATAAATATAACAGAAGAGATATACCTCAAGTAACAGTAGAAAGTTGAATAAACTCGTTTAGCAGCGATCTGTAACGATCTACTTTAAAAAATAAGTGGGACGTTGAAAAAATTTTATCGAAACGTTAGTAGATTGTGGACGCCATTTTTAAATGCCATTTTTAAATACTTTGCACAGCATATTTAAAGATCCTACTATGGTGTTATGTACGAACATAAAACTACATTTAAATGGCTCCTCAGTAGAAATTGTGTATGTTGTCTAATAGTAATTAATATATTTTCGTTGCTATATTTCAGATATTTCTTCACATCTGTTCCTTCCTAGATGCATCTACATTAGTACATGGCCTGAGTTTAGTGTGCAAACAATTTCATCAAATTTTAAATGACAACTCACTGTGGAAAGTGAGGATTACTCAGATTTGGCCAGATACTGGTTACCCAGTCTTGCCTCCTGGTTAGCTCAAATTGATAGCACCTTGCGCCTTGCACAACCAATCATTCTGTAAATAAATAAAACACCATCTATTACTGTATCCAATAATTAGTTTTAGTTTATATTTTTCACAATAAAAAACATTAACTTAGAACCAAATTTTCATATACTACATTTTATAATGAGACTGGTTTGCAAGTAATCACATTTTGGTTAATATAGAAAAATATGATTTATAAAAATTCATGAAAAGCTATATTAATGTATAACAACATTACATTTAACTTTCTACTTAAAATGTATTCTCTTACATATTAATAATGTTTGCTAACAATTATTTATGTCTTCCTCATTGAAACAATATATTTTTTTTCTTTTTAAGCTGAAGATGATGAACTGTTCTGGAAATTATCATGTGTTGCATTGGAAAAACAAATATCATTATGGAGAAAAGAAAATGTTACTATGGAGAAGTTATCACTTAATAATGTGCAATATAGTACTATCGATGGCTTATTATTAATGCAGGCTAGTATAACATTTTAAGTAATGATCATTCAGTGTTGTGCTTTTATAATTTTACGATACATTAATATGTGTACACAGAATGGAAATATTTGTATATCAGGAGCTAGAGATCGGTCCTTAGTGTGTTGGAAGCTTTCTACAAAAGAAAACGAGAGAGAAAGTTACACGAGTATAGACTTTGCTCATAATGGGTGGATTTGGGATCTAGCAGCAATAGATAATACAGTCTATAGTTGCAGCTGGGATCAAAGTGTCAAAGCATGGATGCTTACTAGCACCGGTCTTGCTCACATCAAAACTTATGAGATGTACATGAAAACCAAGCTGGTCATTTTCGCTGCTCTCGTTATGGGAAGGCCGAGCGAGGAAGGCACGAATATCTTTGTTCATAAGAGATAGTTAGACAGTAAAGTACATTCAACAAAAATAGTATTAAATTACAAACATAACTTTTTTAAGATTTTTTGAAAAATACTATCAAGCAAAAAACTCTGCTTTCACTCGCTCTGCCAAAAGTGACTGCGCAAAATACTGCACCATTTTGATAAAATACAATTTTCTATAGAAACGTTATCAATTTTTTAGGATCGTCGCAGGTGCTTTATTGTGTGTTGCATCATGTCCAGAGTTAGCTCTTTTTGCTGCAGGATCATTTTGTAAAACTATATTAGTGTTTGATTCAAGATTAAGCAAACCCATTATAAATTACCGACCACATAAAAGAGCTGTCATTAAACTGGCTATGAGTTCTCACTTTATTCTATCGGCTAGTGAGGATAGGACAGTGTCTATATGGGATCAAAGAGCAGGAAGAATTCTGAAAAATGTCACGGTAAAAATGTTAAAGAATAAAACAATAAAATATTCTACAAAAACATAGTCAAGATTTGTATAATTCTAAACGAATGTTCTTTAGATTTCCCGGGAATCATTCCCTATGAGTATGTGCATGCAGCAGGACATGATTTATGTAGGAGATGGTAGTGCAAAACTGCATGTACTTGATCCAAGAAACGATTTTAAACCAGTCAAATGTTACACCACTGAACATAAGAAAGGTATCAATGGTGTTCATTTTGCACCTGGGTGTTTGATCACAAGTTCTATGGATCAGACGGTTCGAATTTCCAGTCCTACTGATCCTCCACAACATCTCACTACCTTAAAGTCTAGTTATGGTGAAATAGCTAGCGTGAGTAGTGTAAAATAAAGATTTTTATGAACTTTAATTGTATAAATTTAATTTTTTCTACCTTGTAGACGGATTATTTAAACGACGTTCTCGCAGTTTCTGGTACAGAGGGAATTGAAATCTGGAGACCGAGATCGCAAATCCAATATGCATAAATATGTCGATAAATTAATGATTTCTATAAGTATTTCGCTTTTCTATGTTATATATCCCGTGAATTTTAATAAATGAATGAAATTATAAGAATATATATGTATACATGAAATTTAATAAATGCTTTGCTATAGTTTTTGTTTTTTCTCCTATATGTTTACTTTACTTCAAAATATATCATAGAATAGAAAAGTAAACATATTGTATCACTATAATTGATCAGTTAAACACAACAGATCATTAAAATACATGCTACCATAAATAGCGTGTCTTTCTACATTTGAAATTTAGTAGTGTAATTAATTATAGTAAACAGTAGTGTAATTATTCCTAATTCTTAATTCTTTAGAGATCGGCTTAAGAAACAAATACCTCGTACAATCAACAATTTCAATCTTTCAAATCATTAATGGCCAACATTATATGTCCCACGAAATAACGTTAAATTTGAAAAAAGTTGCATAGTTTAATACAAATCGAAACAGGAGGTCGATCGATGTCACTGCTGTCGCCGGAAGAGCTCGTCTGCTAAGTACCAAAAACGTTCAATTGTCTATCTGGATGAATTACGCGAAAATGGAATATCGTTACGAAACGATGTTAAATATCCACCTAATTGTCCTGAACAATTAATCGCGGGCCTGACAGTACGACCTAGAGAAAATTAACTAAAGAATTCTGGTGTGACAGGCCGGTATCTTAATGCTTTCGTGGCGTGATGGTGGGGGCAACCGTGGGGAGCTTCCGTTTATCTGTGAGGTCAGAGAAGGCTGGCTGCGTTCAGTGGTGCTGTTGAAAAACACGATGAAAATGGCGTGGCAACCGCAAGAGGAAGGACTTCGACAAATCTTGACGCTCCTCAAGGAGTCTCAGAGCCCGGATACGGCTACTCAACGAGCTGTGCAAGAAGTATCCTTTCATATTCGATCAAAATTCGTTCAGTGCTTTGGAAAAAAAATTGTCCCAGAGATTTTTGTTCCCGGTGAGTACACCCGCGACGCGGTAACGAAGTGAAGCGGCTAGGTCAATCAAGGGGCGTGCTTTTCGCCACGATAAAATTTTCTGCTTCTTTTAAATAGCGTTGGAAATTTCATTAAAAAGACGTAAAAGGGAGTCTCAACAGATATCAAGGCTATCGAAATATTCTATTTGATGTAAGATAGGAAAATGTTCGGCGCGCTTTTGCGCAGCCTGTCACGAATCCCCTTTTTTGTCGTCTACGGTTCGATTGAAAAGCTGTTGAGACACCTTATTGTAACTAATATGATTTTTTATGATCGGGAAAGCCATTTCATAGTCGTTCACATTACTTTTTAGGAAATCATTCTGCGATTAATATTAGATTCAGTAAGAGTAGGTCGACATAAGTTGATAGGTTTTTCTCGAATAACACGTGAGTTATACTCAAGCGCCAAGAAATATGTTAACGATACATGATATCTGTCGCGGGGCGCGTCGAAAATGCCGTTACTGTCGGTGACGAGTTTGTTTTCTTGACGCCGTAATCGATAAATCTTGTATATAGTTTCGGCCATAATATTAATTAAACAGACTGGGAATGACATACACAAACGAATGTTAGTGAAATGTATCTGTTGGGAATTACAGCTGGTAATAAATGTTAACTTAACAAAGTTAACAGAAACTTGGATTTTTTTACACATTTTTTACACATTTTTCGTACTATATTTATTATGTACATATATATGTATGTATATATTTATATGTAATCAAAATTTTGAATAAGGATTTTATAATTGGAACAGTTTTATATATTTGTAATAAATTTGTTCATTCATATAATAGAAAATGGAATATTTTGTGTGGCACGTTGCAATTTATTTTCTATGTTAATGTATTAAATGTAAATAGAATATCCCTTCACATTTATTATGTAATAGTAATAGTATTACAGCAAATGATAATTATACAAATAAGAAATTCCTTTTTATTTCTGTAAAAACTTGTCGATTATTATACTTTGATGCACACTTATTCCTAGAACTTTTCCTTACCAATATTTCTTAGAAATTGGAAGAATTAAACAAATTTCCAGATTTCAACAATTATCTTATTTTTGTTTTAACAAAACTCACATCAGAGGGTACGTATTACAAATATAACTTTTGATATAACCTTTAATAACTTTTATCTGTAAAGCTGGATTTTTTAATTCAATTATTTTTTCTTTTTAAGATGAACCTACGAGGTCTTTAAGTGGACTGATTTTGAAAAATAACGTTAAAGCTCATTTTTATAAGTTTTTACCAGAGGTTACAAATTTCATCAAACAAGAATGTTTATCGGCAGTTGGAGATTCATCACCTCTGATTCGTGCAACTGTTGGTATTTTAATAACTACCATTGCATCCAAAGGTATAGTTATTATTTAATAGAAATAACTATCAAATGACTTCAGAAAATTACCAAATCTTGTTTTTAATAGGTGAATTAACTAGATGGCCAGAGCTGCTACCTGCACTTTGTCAAATGTTAGATTCGCAAGACTATAATGTTTGTGAAGGTGCATTTGGTGCTCTTCAAAAGATCTGTGAAGATTCTGCAGAAATTTTAGATTCTGATGCACTCAATCGACCATTAAATGTTTTAATCCCAAAGTTCCTGCAATTTTTTAGACATTCAAGCCCTAAAATTAGGTCACATGCTACTGCCTGTGTTAATCAGTTTATTGTTAATCGTACGCAGGCTTTGATGATTCACATAGATAGCTTCCTGGAAAATCTCTTCCATTTAGCTAATGATGATGATCCAGAAGTCAGAAAGAACGTATGCAGGTATAATTGCCTTCTTTCTTCTTTGATATAAAGTAAATCGATTTAAGATATAAGTATAAGATATAATATATGTACAATATCTTGTATGATATAACATTTATGGTTTTATAGAGCTTTGGTTATGCTGCTTGAAGTTCGAATGGATAGATTAATACCACACATGCATAATATAATAGAATATATGTTAATGAGGACACAGGATCTTGATGAAGGAGTTGCTTTAGAAGCCTGTGAATTTTGGCTTTCATTAGCTGAACAACCAATTTGTAAAGAAGCACTTGCACCACATTTACCTCGTTTAGTACCTGTATTGGTAGGTAGTCACAAAGTAAAATAAGTTTTAAAGCAAGTGTCACAAGAAACTAATAAATGTATAATACATTACAATTCCATAGGTAAGAGGTATGAAATACTCGGACATTGATATAATACTTCTAAAAGGGGATGTGGAAGAAGATGAAATGATCCCAGATAGAGAAGAAGATATCAGACCAAGATTTCCCAAGTCAAAAACACATCATTCACATCATGGTAATATGAACAAGCACTCAAACGAAAATGGAGGTTGTGATGAAGAAGACACAGATGCTGAAGATGGATGTGACGACGATTCGTCGCTTAGTGACTGGAATTTAAGAAAATGTTCTGCTGCTGCTTTAGATATGTTAGCAAACGTATTTAGAGAAGAATTATTACCAGTTCTAGTACCCATTTTGAAAGAAACGCTTTTCCATCAAGATTGGGTAATCAAAGAATCTGGAATATTAGCACTGGGAGCTATAGCAGAAGGTTCTTTTCCTAACAATCATTGATACATTACACTATTTTATATGGGTTTAGGTCGTAATTTAATGCGTAATATACTATTGCAGGTTGTATGAGCGGAATGATTCCGCATTTATCAGAATTAATTCCATATTTAATTAGTTGCTTAAGCGACAAAAAAGCACTAGTACGTGCTATTACTTGCTGGACATTAAGCCGTTATGCACATTGGGTTTGTGCGCAGCCACACGACACACATTTGAAACCTTTAATGACTGAATTACTCAAACGAGTACTTGATGGCAATAAACGCGTCCAGGAAGCAGCATGTTCTGCTTTTGCAACGTTAGAAGAGGAAGCATGTACAGAACTAGTCCCTTATCTTGGATTTATTCTTGAAACGCTTGTTTTTGCTTTTGGTGAATATGCCCTTACACTACCGTTAAATTGGACAAACGCTTATTCCTTTACTAATCATTCTTATGTACGCAGGCAAATATCAACATAAAAATCTTTTAATATTGTACGATGCAATTGGTACACTTGCTGATTCAGTAGGACATCATCTTAATAAACCAGATTACATTAACCTTCTTATGCCACCACTCATTAATAAGTGGAATGTGTTAAAAGATGAAGACAAAGACCTTTTCCCATTATTAGAGTGTCTTTCTTCGATTGCGACTGCTTTACGATCTGGTTTCCTTCCTTATTGTGAACCCGTGTATAGGTAGGTTTCATTATACTCTATCTTCGTAGATTTGATAGTGTATTTAAATCTTTATGTTTATTTATTTATTTATTTATTATTTTTTTTAATAGGCGGTGTGTATCCCTCGTAGAGCAGACGCTAAATCAACACATAGCAAACACACAGAGTCCAGAACAATTTGAGGCCCCTGATAAAGATTTTATGATTGTTGCATTAGACCTTCTTAGTGGCTTAGCAGAAGGGTTGGATTGTCATATGGAACGCTTAGTAATGAACAGTAATGTAATGCAACTGCTGTATCAGTGTATGCAAGATCCTATGCCTGAAGTTAGACAAAGCAGTTTTGCCTTATTAGGGGACCTTACAAAGGCCTGTTTCCAACATGTTCTACCGTGCATACGTGAGTATTTTTATTATGTAATTACATAGTAAATTTATTACGTTTATTAATGTTCATTATGTTTATATGAGTTCAGTATGTTCATTTATTGATTTTATTTATAGCGGAATTTATGCCTATACTTGGACAGAATTTAAATCCTGAGTTTATATCTGTATGTAATAATGCAACATGGACTATTGGTGAAATAGCTATAAAACTCGGTAAACTGCTTTAAAGATGTAATCTATTGAGGCATATCGCAAAACTCTCTGGTAATGTATATATATAAATGTATTTTCTTCTTTCTTTTTTAGGTTCTGATACAAGTGCATATATTCCATTAATTTTGACCCAGCTTATTGATATAATCAACAGACCAAATACGCCAAAAACGCTGTTAGAAAATACAGGTGAGTATCTGTGTATAATATTTTCAAATATATAGTTTTTTCTACACAGCTTAGTATATGGAGCATACTTTTAAATGTTAGAGGGTAATGTATAGTAAAGTCTCATTTTTTTTTTTTTTTTTTGGATATCATAAGAATACGACTATGTTATTACTGTTCACCTATATCTCGTAGAAGTAATACCTTTTCTTAGAAGTATGCTCTGCACACGAGGGGAAACTTTTCATTTAAGGCATTGCAGTACACGTGTCCTGTATATTACAAATATTGTATAAAGGTTTTCATGCAATTAGGATATTCAACGATTGTTTAATGAGAAGTCTCCCAAATATACAGAGAAAGTCCCCACATTAGATTCAGCATTCGGTGGCATTTAAGTTTAGGTGCATTTTCCATAAATAATTTTATTAAAGGTAATAACCACACAGACTGACGACTTCCAGTGGTTTTATATGACCACGCTTGCACGTTTTATGAGCGGGTTAAATTATTAGTATTTGTACATTGGACCTGATTTAGTGGTGTGCGATTGCCTGCAGGCTTTATATGGCAGAAATATACTGCAATTCAATATACTATGCTTGCATCTAAGCCCCAAATATTGTTTCAACGGTACTTTAAATTGGCTTTTAAATTCACGAGGAAAATTTTTATTTTTGTGTTTCTTGGTTGTACTTGTTTGTATTAACATTTATTGGTAGAGATCATATTCATATCGGTTTTTTACAAATCATGGGCTCGCACGCTGCTATCTAATTTTTATTATTGTTTCAGCAGCTACAATAGCACGGTATTGCCTATGTTCATTGTCGGTATTTCATATGTTCACCTCTGTTCCCACTGTCTATTAATTGTTAATATTAAATTAATTATTATTGATTAAATGATTAATTACAAATTAATTGGAGTTTATAAACGACAACATATTCGCCTGAGTTGATCGTTGGTTCTCTATCAGTTTGTCTTATTGTTTGTGTTTCCGGTCACTTCACTACACTTCACTTGTCTACTTACCGAAATGAAATGAAACCGTAGCCATAACGATCGGTCGCCTAGGTTATGTGTGTCCCCACGACGTCGCCCCCATGTTACAGCAGTTTGTCCGACAGTGGTGTGTAAATTTCTTTATTATTATATTCTATTAATTATATTACCTTCTATTTTTATTAGCACTTTATTATTATATATTATTCCCGACTCTTCAGTAACATTGCATCAGGGGCTGCTAAGAACTTTTGTGCAAGAATATTGTAGCATATATAATATACATATATAGAGAGAGCCCGTCATGATTTTGTTTCTATATTATAAACAAATACGTTATATGATTTCTCGATAAAAAGGGGTGCAGTTTATCCTAAGTATAATGTTAAACTTGCCCAATGGTTTTTTGCAGTAGTTTTTACATTTACTTTGTATATTTACCTTGATTTACTGCCACCATGCAAGTATGTTATAGGCTCTTATATAGTTCAGCTCTTAAGCAGTTTGAGTCTAGGGTAGGTTTACATTTGTCACGTTTTTAGATCTGTGTAATATTTTAGCCTATGTATTATTGCCTTGCATTGAAATCTAGAAACATATATTCTTTATTTTTGAAAGTATATTTTTCACTGTGTACAGGTAGTTCCAATCAAAAGTGTCCTTTTGCATGCTAATTAACTCAGCATCAATATTGCCAAATACATCCTAGTTATATTCTTGCTATCACAACTACTGCTAATGTCTCTTTGCTTTGTAATATCAAAATCTTCAAAATTAAAGGGATGCTGTCAAATGTAAACCACGCCTTAATTAATAAACTTGTATTAATAAAATGCCAGTCGTATCAAAATAATATTTTAATGATTCGCATAGAGTTGAAGAAATTTTCCTTGGATGAGGTTTCTAAATGTTTTCAAGAAGTGATACAAAAATACAGAACATCTGATACAGGAACTCTATCTTATCTTATGTTAGGTTAGATAACATTTTTTTATTTTCTTAGATCGATAGTTTGGATTTTTTATTCTAAATTGTTCAACAAATTGAAGAATAGAAACATGAAAATAAAAAAGTATAACGTTTGTTAGGTGATCCAAACATAGGACTGGTCTCATCAAAACTAAAGATTTTGCCACATTAATGGAGATAATTTATTCCTGTATAACTTACATAACTTGTGGGAATGAATATTATGTCGAGTGACTAGTTGTCATTTTTTGCTATAATCATATTCTTATGAATGTAAACAGTTTAATTATAAAGAAGGTAGATTTATCATTACAATAATAGTTCAAGCAAACAATAAATTTATCCAGTAAAGCTGGTGTGTACTATAGAAAAATGTCACTATCATATTTGGCATACATTTTTTAATTATGATGAATATACCTTCTTAAATCATTAATATTATTCATGTCATAATGTGCACATATACTTTATTAGGTGTACCTCTTTGAGGAGCATAAGAGATAATGAAGAAAAGGATTCTGCATTCAGAGGTATGTGTCAGATGATTACAGTAAATCCAGCAGGAGTTGTACAAGATTTCATCTTTTTCTGTGATGCTGTTGCATCTTGGGTGACGCCTAGAGAAGATCTTAAGGACATGTTTCAGAAGGTATATTGAAATAAATCATCACAACTTAAATTATTTTCAGTTGATTAATTGCTTTATTGTACAATATTGAGAAATCTGTTTTTCTGTAGATATTACACGGGTTCAAAAATCAAGTTGGTGTGGAAAATTGGAAACGATTTTCAGATCAATTCCCACCACAGCTCAGTGAACGACTCCATAATATGTATGGCGTTTGAGAAGCCCCGCCTAAATGCGGTAAGTTGACCCTGAAATTTGTACTTGTGTCAAATGAATTCTAAACAGTTTTATATACACATATACACAGACAGACAAACACAGACAAAGGATAATCCTTACTTAAGTACCAGTTTTGGAAGTATGTATTAAAGTGAAGTAATTGTGTCTCTTTCAGAAGGCCACTTTAAGGGGAAGGCCAAAAGGGGTTGGGCGGGAAACAGAACAATGGGTGTTCAGGGTGGGTGGGTGAAACCACGGCCTCTTCTCATCAACATCGTTGTCGTTACCGTATTATGGTCATCGTCAGGCTCTCGGGGAAATTAAAATGCGTTATTAGAGCTGCAATCTAAGAGGTATAAATGAAAAATCAAAGTGAGAATGAAACGAAGAAAATTGAGAACGACAAAATAAATGTCATGGGCCGAAATGTAACGCGTGGGTGGGCGGGTAGGGGGGGCGGGAGGGAGGGAGGAACTGTGTTGGGGTCACCGACCATTTTACAGTAAAGGTATCATAACTTCGACGCTAAATCGCATTGCAAACAGAAAAAAACAAAAGTGATACCTTAACGTAGTGAAAACGTACACACTGTACACTCCGTTTCCATTAGCGCTGTGTAACACTGTTAAGTGTTTAATTCTCGCGTATTGAAACGAGACACGAAGTGTGCTGGCAACCAACTAGCCCAGCTCTTACACGAAACTGACTTCTCAATTATCGTGGAGGAGAAAAATAATAGCGAACAGCCAGAAATAAAACAAATGAAAAGGAGAAAATAATCGAAATACAAAAAGAAGAGTATAGATCTCACGTTATAGAGCTTGCTAAACTACTGTGATCGAAAATCTATACATTAGGAAATATTAATTTTTGTTTTTTTTTTTCCTTTTTTTTTCTTTTTTCCTCTCTTTTTTTTTTAAGAAAGATAGAGAGATATTGCATTCTATATGATGAGTTGTTGTGTAGAGCTTTAAACGGTGGTAGTAATACTTATTTGATATAAAATTAACAAATAGGGAAGTATGTTAGTAGAAATTTCATAGTGTACAGAAGGTTTTTGAGAATATGTATTTTTATACGTTGAAACTCAATATAAACGCAGAGAAAGTGCCATTCCGTTCGTTTTGAACCAAAATTTTTCTGCTTACTTTATTCTCTCCTTGCTGATTGTGATATTAGGTTATATGACACTTTGTCGTCATGTATGAATGGAACGTATTTCAAATGAATTAATATATACATACTTACATATAAAAAAATGAATGTATGTAGATATTATTAATTATATATATCGAATATGATGTTTTAATTCACAGACCATTTTGTGATTATTTTTTTGTTAAAAATATTAAATTAAGATCATATTAGCTGTTAGTGTAAATAGGTAAATACATTTTAGAGTGAAAGCTTTTGTTATCACTATAGTGTTTCAAATTTTTTGCTTACGTATCACCTCTTAATGGGTTGACGTTATTTAAAGCAACATATGGGGATGAATATAGTTCGAATATGATTTGCAGGTAACGATTCACAGAGTTTTGAATCTATGACGTGAAATCTATCGCGATGTAGGGTAATTTTCGTCATGTACACGCCAATCTCCATTTCATTTCTCTATCTCTTTTTGCGTTTGTAGGATATTTTTCGAATTCAAGCGCTGACTGTGTCATTCCAGTCCAGTTTTTGGGCCAGTTCAAAAAGCAAGCACTTTTTATCATTAAAAGACGAGATTGCGTTTGTCGTCGTTGTTTTTGCTCTCAAAAGAGACTACGGAAACGAAATCTTAAAATTATGAGAAATGCGTTTATATGCATTGATGATAAGAAACGAATAAGTAAAAGGTAATAACAAATATATTATCAAATGTCGTGAATTTTGTGAGAAAAAAGCCCACGGAAATCGATTTCTAGAACTCCTATGACGTGAACTGTAATTTTTATTTTCTGTTTATTTGTCGAAAAAAGTATTCCAAAAAGCAAACGTGAACAAGTAAAGGAAAAAAGCTCAACTTGAATAATGAACTAAGTTAATCATTGTTGAGTCACTGTTGTCAATCAAACTTTATTAATAAAAAGAAGCATAAAAAAAAAAGGAACAAAGAAACTGGCAGGATGAACTAGCGCAGGCGAGATTAGATATCACAAGAAAAAGAAAACGCGTTGAATCTGTTAAGTATTTATAATAAACGAGGCGATTTTTTCGGCCAATTCAAGACACTTTTCAAGCCGAACGATTCCCATCCGCTCGATCAAAAAGTACAGAGACCATCGTGTAATCACAGCAACGCGTGTGACAAGTACAGTCCAGTAGTGAGAATATTTTTTTATTGTCATCATAGACTAAACGAAAGAAAAAGATATTATTTTAACGTTCTACTTCTACTTTAACGAAGTATTATGTGATCACGAGAAATAAAACGTGCAGTCTCTGTTTTCGTCGTTTTAAATGGAAAAGCAAAAAGAAAGGAAGAACAGAACCTTTTGCGTAGAGAACAGAAAGATTTATCAATGTATGTACATTCGTGACCGCTCCTTTGACTCGATCCACGTTTGTCAATTGGCAACCTCCTTGTTGCCATTACTCTTTATCCCCATTTTTGGTCCTTTCCTTGCTCTGCCTGCGCCATTTTTGTGATATTACTATTTTTTATAATTACTTAAGGGCTTGGAAGTAAACAAGATTTAAGGAAGAAACAAAAACGAGCCATGTGCGATTTATCGACTCGAGTCTGTAAATTTTCTCTATCTAGGTTTCACAGAAATATTTAAAAAAGATATATTTTTTTTATTCTTATTATTACTACACATTATTATTATTGCCTGCTTTTATTACATTCTCAATGTTGTATTGTAAATAATACAAAGCGAACGTCATCACCTAACATCATTTTTTTTTTACATTGTCACTTGTCTTTGTCGCTGAATTGACTAGTGTTTAAATACATATTCGATTTAACATACACATATACACTCGAGATATATATTTATATATACATATATATATTTTTTTTAAATAGTTCCTAAGCTAGAAGCAGAATGTTTTTCAGTGATACACAAGTGAACACAGACACAGATGCGTACACGATTTATAATAGACCTATCTCTCAGGTTGTCCCTATTCAATTTTATACTACAAAGAAATGGAATTTTCGATGAAAGAATACTTGTTATACATGTCGTCATAGTGTCCTGTGTATCGTTGTAAATATAATAGCATATATGATTTTCTTGTGTAAAGAAAATACTTTGTGAACGACTCCCGTCGAGATTTCACGTGGCTCGCTATTATTTATTACTGCTCGGAACTTTCACTCAAGATAAGGATTAATTAAATTTATAATGAATAACGACAGTGAGTAGAAAAGTAAAGCGTCGTGAACAAAAAAAGAATTGACTATTTATACATAATATTATATCAAAGTAAATTAATTATTATAAAGAAAAAAGAGAGGAAGTGAAACGAGAAGTTGATTGATATTTGACAAATTTCCAAGTTTTTTCTATTTGCAGAGAGAGAGAGAGAGAGAGAGTAGAAGAATGCATGAAAGAATGCACAGAATGATTGCAAAGTAAATAAAACATAGAAGGTGAAAGACGTGAAAATGAATAAGTAATTAAATGAAACAAACATGAAGTAAATATATTGTTGTATCTTTATTGTTGTTGTTGCATGAGACTAGCGTAATAGACTGAGCCATATATATGGTTAAATAACTATTAACGTAATATTTCTTAATTAATACTATATTATTGTAATTATTATACGATGTGTATTATATTTAATCGTACTGTTTCGTGCGGGCAGTGTTTGGAGGGAGTTCTTATCCTTTGGGACTTTTGTAAACACTATTCACTTATAATAGTAGAGTAGCCTCGTCATCCTTAGCTTAAGGATGTCCTTTACCACATCGTTCTTTAAAAATACGTACACAAAATCGCTCGTTTTATATTCTAGTTTGTGTTTTATCGTGTGTTATCATAGAGCAGACTCAATGATTAATTCGTTAATTTAGTTTTTTAACATAATCGATCGTGGCTGAAGAATCAAATCTCACCCTCTAAATTGTAAAGTAGACGTATTCGTGTATATCTTTCTATATGTATGTATGTATGTGTGTGTTTGCGTGTTTCTTTGTGTGTGTGTGTATGTCGTGTGTGCGTACATAATATATTTCCATTCCAATCGAGAAGCGTGAATAACGTGTGGAACGTCTTAAAATTTTTGTACCGCGGGAAGAGATATATTGGATTCTTCTTTGCTATGTAATCGTTTATCGAATGATTTCATATTTTTGTCAGAAAATCTATAAGGATAGGCAAAAAGAAATATGATCTAGCTTTCTACTAAGATGCGCTTCTAGATCGCGTCAAGTTCTTCTCGATTGGGTCATGTGTCAGAGAGAAAAGAAGGGAAAGCAAAAATTCTTTTCTTTCGCCCAAAGGATCGGAACTTCGTGGGGCTGTTCCTAGTACCTGATTATCCTATCCTTGCGGCACGAAGGCTCTTTTTTTCTAATGACGAACAAATACAAAACAGGAACAACCGGAAAACATCTTCTGGTAATTCGGTTCTCTGTTCTCTCGCGTCTCGCAAGCGCCAGCGAATTCCTTTGCCTAGTGTTCGCACTTGGTATAGAGAAAAAAAAAATCGTAAAACGGTGTTCTTTTTATTGTTGCATACCTTGACTGCCTAGTACTTAAGTACACGTAATATATGTATATATATATATACACACACACACAAATTTTACACATATATATATAATACATATGTATATATAATACATAGAATATATACATATATATAATACATACATATATATGTATATATATACATCTAATTACATATACATACATATATATATATATGTATATATATATATATATGTATATATATATATATATGTATATATATATATATATATATACACACACACACACACGTTTAACAGAGATAAAGAAAACTGGAGATTAGGAAAAGTGAGTCTTCTTTGCATGAATTTCTTATAAATATCGAATATAAAGAGACTCTATCTCTTATTTTTCCTTCTTATACACTAACACACACATACATAGACACACGCTTGTCAAGGTGCAACGAAAGGTGCTGACGAATGCTTGTTTGCGAATTTTTATACGTCGAAAACGAGGAAAACGAAGCATCCAACGATTTGTTCTCTCGCATCGCGAATTTCGAGTTACGTAATACAATGTATAGACGGGAGAATCGTCGAATTCGAAAAGGGGATTAAAGTAAGAAAGGCGGAGAAAGCGAAAGCGATGCAAAAACCCGAAAGAGAAACGACACGCTATTCTTGACTTTATTCAGTATTGTATTATCGATGTATGATAAGCTTCTGGCAATCGTCTCATTGTGATCGGTGAAAATCTTATTTTAATGCTGTCGTTTGACACTTTATTACATAATTATTAATTACGATTATTATTGTTGTTGTAATCGATGAACGGAAGGGTCATCGTTCGACTTTTCATCTGTAGGAATTGCGATTCTCGGGGCCCACAATCAAAAAAATTCGGCTTTTTATTGTAAAACAATGAAAGCAAGAACAAAGAAGAATGAGATGATATAAAAAGGAGCAAAATTAACAATGAAAAAAAGAGCCACAGAAAAGAATAAAGCGTCACGTAAGCACGCAAAGACCGTACGGAAGATGTCTTTCAACGACCAAAAACAGATGTGAATTCTATTTTCATTTTCTCTCTGCATGCGTTTCGTACACGAAACTGTAATGATGGAATTATCGTGACGCCAAGAGAGAACACGGATTGTCACCTTTTCTTTTCGTTTTAACCCTAAGAAATTCAGTCTCTAATTGTACCGTTGCGTTTTACGATCCTTCGACGTTCCGGAGGACTGTATCGAGATCCTTTCCTCTCTCAGTTCGAGAGGACCAGCTTCCGGTCCAGTCCAGGGCATGTTCGTCGATACACATGTATTGTACCTATGCACGCGCACAATCGAAACGATCCGTCTCTCGATCACTTTCTCTTGGCTCTCTGTGTGCTACGTGACCATGCCATTGGAAATAAATCTTGAAGAATAATAGCATAAAAAGAGTGTAACGTAATCTTTGAGAATGTATCCCTTTATCCAGTCTTTTCTACCGAATCTATTTTTTTAAATTATTCTTCTTTTGCATGTGGTTTGCGTTCTCTTACGCATCGTGCGCAGTTCGATTTTCTATTCGCTCGATCGTTTCGTGATATTGTTCTTTTATATTTTTTTTTTTAATTACGGATGATATTTTTTAGCCGATGTTATCGCGTAAGACCTACATTCCCACATGTACATGTTACGTTTTAATTTATTTTATTTATTGTGGAAAGTGATTATTTCTCTTGAATAGAATATCGAACGTAGAACCTTTCTAAGGAATGTTGTTCTTTTACCTGTCTATTCTACAAAATTCGTCGCTGTCGTTTTCGAAATAAATGTATGTAAAAGTACGAAGACCGTGTGGTTTCGGCTTCGATCCCGTGAAAAGATTTGAAAAATTATGACGTACCGAAATGAATCGGTTGTTCCGAATAAATGGGTCGGCGACGAGGTGACAAAGCGATTAAATCATGCAGCCAGCAATAGTCGTTTCGTATCATTCGGAAAGATAAATTGATCTTAGAGAAAGAAGCAACGTCAGGTGATTCGAGAACCCTTGGGACGTTGACCTTCGTATATCGCCCTCGTTTCCCTCTCTTCAAGGTCGACAGACGTCTCCAACATTTTTTACACTAAGTTTAATTAACTAACACGAAAGTCACGCGTTTCGCTTCATTCGGAAATTATAGATGAGAAAAAGTTTATAAGATACCAAGATAGTGAAGTATCGCGTTTCGTAAAAATCTCACGTTTATTCCATAAAAATTCCGAAACTAAATAAAACCAAAATCTCGTTTATCGATACATCGGAAGTTTGCAAAAGAAAGTTGAAAATTTCGGAGCGAAAAGACACCGAGTTCCGCTACTTCGACAAACAACGTTCCATCGATTTAAAATTCCGTTAGAAAAGTGGGAAAATTCGCTCGTATCGTCGTTAAAGGCCATCAGAGGCATCCTGAATGGCATGTCCCATTCCAACGCAGTAAAACGGCAATAAACGTTTCTCGTAGTGGCGCATAAAAGCGTGGCTCGAGCTGGATGAAACGCGTTCCCACGTCCGATCGGTCTAACGGCCGGCTTAAGTGATTGCTTCTCTTCATTAGAGGCTGGCTCGTTTCGTTCGAGCTGATCTCCTTCTCTTCGGGGGCGAAACTTGAGGGACAGGTGTGGTAATGGCCCGTATCCGAGCGGTTCCACGTCTCTCTGTTGGAGAAAAGGGGCTGCGGACGAGGTAGTTGCAGTCGATTTAACCCCTGCCTTCCCGCTCCGCCACCCGAGAGACTATTACGCGAATTGATTCGGCATCGGTTCTACCCCGGAGCCGGCCAAGTACCGCGGCACCGTTTAGCTCCTCGTTTCTTCCATTCTCGTTTCCCCTTCCTTCTTTTACTCTTGTCTACTCTGTTTTCTAACGCGTACGCTACACTGCTAGTACTTTAAGGAGACGGAGGGTTTTTGAAGGGGTTCGCTCTTTGTTTCTTCTTTGGATATTTATTGGCTATTTGTAGTTGAGTTTTATTTGAGGAGTTTTCGGAGTTGCGAAAGTTTCCAGGTAAATCTATATTTTGTTTCTCCTTTGGATGTTCAGATTTCGGGTTTAAGAGTTTTTAAAGTATCGAGACAAATCACTTTCTGCCTTTTTTCTTTGGACGCGTAAATTTGATCGGTCTTAGGGGATTTCGTTTTTTCCTTTGCAAGCAAAGATTTTGCAAATAATTGGAACGTACAGCCTATTGTTTTGCTCAGATTTGATCGAGGGGAAAATTTAGAGGGAAAACTCTCCATCTTCTTGGTTAGAGATCTTCTGTTCTTCTGCTGATATCAAAGCGAAATCCAACGTTACACGCAGAAAATTCAAGATAAAGAATCTTCCACGGAAACAGGTAAAGAACGTTCTAACGGATAAAATAAGTAAGGAAGGACGCTATAAATGATACCCAAGAAAGCTACTATCATAGCTAAGAAGATACTAGAAATCAATCGTGGGGCGAGCGGAAGGAATGTTAGAGGACCGGAAAATAATTCACGCGGGCACGTCGCTATCCGGGTACGGCACTGACTGGCGGACCAAGGGGCTGGTTGGCTGCCTCTACTGCACCTTCCACCTCCGCCCCTTAATCTAATCCAAGGATAATCTAAAATTCATGACACACATAACTGCCAGGCGATGATATATCTGGTGGGGGTGTAGAGGCAGCGTCTTTCCTCTTGCATCCCTTGGTCCATTCGCTTCCCACCGAACTCTTCCTGACCCCTTCAGCATCCCTCCTCTTCGATCTCGTCGAGCCACACCAAGCTTCCGCGGCAAGAGCCGAGTTTCTCGCAGTCACTGGCATTATTATTTTATGCATCATGGTCAGATACATATTTGCCTTCCGGTAAATCGCGATATCGTGCACGATTGCTATTCGTCAGCCGTGGAATACCATCAATTCTCTCCCTCTCCCTCCCTCTCTCTCTCTCTCTCTCTCTCTTTCACGTATTGCGAAGCCTAAGTTTAGTAGCGTCGTTGTTATTAAAGTACGACTACGTTTTCCCAAAAAAATCCCCATTTCGTCTGCTGTTGTATTATCTTGGATTTAATATACCTTTCACTGACATCCTCGACTGTCTAAGGTTTTTTATCCAAATGTATTAGAACAGAAATGCAACATAGCGTCGTATAGAATGTAATTTATATAACGAGAGTTCATTGATTCCTCCTAGCATCTATAATTTTTCGATCAGAATAGATAGACTCGATCTGCCGAGATTCACTCAATCGAGGATTGACTGAAATTTCGTTCGAATTCTACTTTTCGCGTAAATCGATCGGATCACCGCGAATAAGGCAAAAGAATAAATCGTTTTACCATTCGTCGTGCTCGGTTTATTTACCACGTTTGAACGCGTTCTTTTCCGGTTCCCGTCGAAATAGAATCACGCGATAGAGTTAATCGACGGTGTGTAATTTGAATAATTTATTCGAAGCCCGACTAACCGAATTGTTGCTCATTACGCGTTCATGGCTTGTCGGTTAACCGATTGATTATCCTGCAACAGTGTGCACGTTCGGAATCGGGTAAACATCCGGATTTAACCGGCTCCGGGGAGGTCGTCGTCGTCGTGGATAATTATTTTTGGTGTCGGTATTCCTGTATTCGAAGTATCGACCGTGAAACTGCAATATTTAATCGCGAATTATTGGTCTGGTCCAATGATTCGTTTACGTCGTTAATTCATTAATCCTCGTGCACACGTTCTATGGGGCGATACAGATTTTATCGTAAGAAATTACACGCGATAACACGGAAAAATGGTGATTACTATTTTCAGTAGTACGGCGTCCAAGTTACGCGTCGTGATTCGCGTCGAATAAATAAATGTGCGATCGAATCGGACAAAAGATGCGCCATGACTCTAGAGATAATCGTATTAGATGGCGTAAATCGTGATCAACCATAAGGGGCCGCGAAACCTCAACAATCCATTTTCATTCCCCGCGTGATTATTCTACGCTCTCGACTCGTCGACTTTTCGACGAAGGGCCGCTCCGGTAATTGATGATCGTCGCTGGTTTTCGCGGGACATTATATCGCCGTTACTGGTCCGACTGGATGCTACATCGTGGTTTTACATCGCCGTTGCGCGTAAAAAGTTGAAACGGCGATACTCGCATCTCGATTTATAAGTTCGTTAATTCAAACTCAAATATGTATATAATTACTGGACGTTTGGAAGAGGTACTTGCTCGATTTTATACGTTCAGATAATCCAGAATACCGTAGCGCGTTTAATTAATTAACTCGAGAGGTGCGAGTTAATTCGTTGCGTGTATTTGCGATTAATTTCGCATCCGCGAAAGGTTTCTACAAAAAAAAAAAAAAGAATCAGTGAACAGATCACGAAGTACAATAAGTACGTACACGAGATTAGTAACAGCGCGTCACGGTGTAATAAGAAGATATTGCGTTCTCCAATCGCCGCTAAATCGCCGTGGAAACGTCGAGTCGCGACCACTCAGCCAATTACTACAATCGATTCTTCGATAAGTTGCGAATGAACGAAGAAGTACGATCTAATATAGAACAACTATTATGCTGCGCGAATTTCCTGCAATTGCGTTTAATCTAAGTTAGTCCATTACATCATAGCTGTTATAACAAGGCGTGGTTTTATGTTAATCGGAATAGGAATACCATCGCGTAACGGTATAATGCCACGTAGACGCCACTTCCGAGCAATCGTAATAACGGTATTACAGCGTAACAATCTCGGTTAAAGTCTCTATCCCTAATCCAGTGTAATCAGATTCGAATATCGATACCATTAACGACGAGATCGATCGAGATCGTATTAAAACCTCGAAAGGGACATTCCTATACAAATGTGTACCGCGTAAATAGTAGAATCACGCTGGTTCCTCGGGGGACCAGAAGGGTAGCGACGTTTTTCCTCTGTCAGGGCAGATTTTCAGCCGCGTGGCACGTACCCCTTGGCGGTAGACAAACGACGGCCAATTTACGAGCAGCGGGAAAGAGGAGAGTTCTTTAAACTCGGATTAAAATAAGCGACGAAACGCCTTTTCTTCTCCCTTACCCTCTTTTCCTTCTTATACACCCTTGAAATTCATTTCGTTGCTCGAATACGAGCGTTATTTTATTCACGATAAGAAGGGAATCGAGGAGTCATTGCCTGGCGTAAATCTGTGTTGGCAAGACGACAATTCGTCCGGTTGAATTGATGACGATCGCGAGGGTTGAATCGATCATCCGTGTCCAACGAATCCGTTTGCGAGAAGCGATGCTTTCGTACGCTCGATATTTACCGGTACGCTTTCCGCGCAAGTTTTTCGCTTTCCGATGAATCGATCATTTTCATGCAATCTTTGCCGGTAGTCCCTTTTATTTCTCTCTTTATGGCAGTTTCATCTTCGCGAAAGAAAGACTCGTTAGATCCGTTAGATACAACTGAAACTCGAAGCTTTTAGCCGGACTCGGTAAAATTATAGTTTGAAAACCGAGTCGCCGAGCAATTCCGCAGTCGTTTTGTTTTTTAATCAGATGCTTCTATCGAGCGAGCGTAGAGCGTTTCGCAACGGTACGACCGAACGCGCACGGATAGGACAATAACGACGCCCTCGGGAGCGTCCAGAATGAATCCCGGCTAACACGATTACGCGACGCTGCGTTTCCAACTGATTCGCCCGCTTGATTTACCTGCAAAACACGAACGCTCCCAAAGTTCTCCTATTAAAATACATTAACGTAAAACGAATCGCGAAACAACGCGACTTGGGCGTCTAGAAAAATCTAATATTAAACTTTACAACTTTTTACTGTTTCCAGTATTCGGCAAATCCTCTCTTCCATCTTCTTCTCCGTCAAACGAAAACGATCGTGTTAAACGGTCCGTGATACAATTCTGACACTGAAATCGTCTATGCGTTCAAAAAGATATTGCGAGAGATGCGAAGACGCTAAAAAACGAAAGAAATCTTAAAGAAGTAACGTTCTAACGTACGTGGAGGAGGTAGATGTAATGGGTTGTAATGGCGCCCGGGGGACGAGAGGGGTAACGCGATTAGATGAAACAGGACTGGGTGGAACGATTCGGCCGACTTGATTTATCCGCGTACCAAAGCGTTATTGCATTAGCGCCCCGACGACGATACCACTGGCCAGCGTCCCGGGGGCGCTTCGGCATCGCGGCTACCAAAAGTCCTTCTGTCCAACCAGCCGTGAATCATCCCTAAGAATTATGTCTTGGACGGCGGTGCCAGGACACGCGATTTGTCGTTGGATCGCTTGAGCGCGTACGAGCTCGTTACCAACGCTGAGAAAGCAGACAATTTAGGATGCTGTTTTCGTGTTAAGAGAATCCGTTGCATGCAGTTGGTTCCATACGAAGTAAGTGGAAGAATTCTTTTGGTTTTTGATTAGGCGGAGTTTTCGGGATTGTTATGAGTGACTTTTTAACGATTCCAACGAATCCCATTTCGTTATTAGGAGACTCGTTAATTAGAAAATCGTCAGGATAGTGAGCAATAAATGATTCACGACTCGCTCAAGATTTAAGTTTATATATTTTAAAGCTAATAGTATACAGTGTGACAATCATGTATTCAAGAACAATCATGTATCCTCAACACGCCATCGCCGAATTCGTTTTAATCGCCTCGAGACGCTAGACACCTATCGAAATCTCTGAATTTTCCACATCCGTCGTTCTACAACATCGTTCCATGCATTTTCAGAATTTCGTCGATATTCACTTCGTGGCTGAACGAAGAGAATAGAAATCGAAATGCAAAGAATTTATTTGTCTCGGAATGAGAAATTTCGACCGTTCCGACGGATGCGACTTCTCATCGACTCGTTATTTCCAAGCCCAGCTACTACTGACCCTCGACTATTTATATTTATGTATAATACTTTATATTATATGTATAATACACACTTCTCCCGGAAATTGTTCACTTTATACACACCGAGTCTCCGTTTGTACTTCTCGGACACGAGCTGATGCAGCTGTCTCGCTGACGAGTGTCCTTGAGTCACGATTTTGCAGAGCTTCACCAAATCGTCAAAAAATAGCTACGATAGATGTAATCGAATTAAATAAAATAAAAAGGATGAAAGATGATCTACTTGGGAAGAACATCTCCTCGTTATTGTTAGAAAATTTAATACGTGAAGCGAGTAGCTTGATAACACTCGACAACCAAGAAGTCAAGTACTTGCCAAATGCTCTATGCGAATTGATCATCCGCACAGTTTCACAACGGTGGCGAGTCGGCTACGATCAACGTTATCACGATTCTTCTAAAATAATTCCACCATTCCAAAGGAAATCTACTTTATTCGATTTCAAACTCTTCCCCCTCCAAACCACCCCTGTTACTTCCCACATCAAAAAGCGAATGGAAGAAAAAATTCTGCAAGATCAAAGACGCTTCCTATCGTCGAAATAATCTTCGAACAAACCTCGAAACTCAACAAATCATACGGAGGAACTCTCTGAACGATACCGTACTCACCACCGTGCAAGGAAACAGCAACGATCGTTGTTAGTCGACTTCGAAGTCGGAGTTTCTTCGTTTTACGCAGGCCTGTCGAGTCCCAGTGCTTCCTGGTGTCGTCTGGCCTTCAGCCTAAGATCCGCGATGCTGCTATTTTTGGAACGTGCCGCGGCTGCAGCCAACGAAGCCGCCAAACTCAGGGGATGAGGGTGCGGATGACTGGACGTCGGTGGCGGAGGCGGCGGTGGTGGAAGACAGAAAAGACCACCGGCTGCCGCGTAATGGAGGACAGCTGGGTCGAAAGCAGAACCTGCCGCGGTGGTCATGTTGCTACCGGCACCTTGCATGGGGGGATGCAACCTCAAGGCCGGCAAATACGGCGCCACTCGACACGGTTCCAGGGTCGCTGGCGGACTTCGAGGAGCCAGCACCATTCCACCTGCTACATCAAACCTTTTTGTTACTTCCATATAATATCTACATATAAGTATATGTAATAATTTGTTTGCAAGTGTTTTGATGCGTTTATGGGAACTTTAAATGTACGTTATTTACCCATACTATAGGTGGGATATAGGATTGCGAGGTTTTCGTTGATATTTAGAGAAGATTTTTAGGACAGTCACTGGCTGTTTTGAAAACGACCATCTATCGGCTTGATCGTATTCTTCATCGTCGCTCACCTTTATGCAATTGACTCTCGTGCTTGCGGCACTTGGCACGCCGATTCTGAAACCAGACTTGAACCCTCGCCTCGCTTAAACCGAGTCTCTGGCTCAGTTCTTCTCTCATGAACGCATCGGGATAATGCGTCTCATCGAACAGCCTTTCCAATTCAGCCAATTGCTCCAAGGTGAAGTTCGTTCGAGATCTTCTCTGCTTTCCGTTTCCGCTTCCGCTGTTACGGCAGTTCGATCCTAGGAAATATTTCAGAAAATACGTCACCTTCGAAACTCGCAACACGCGATTGATCGATGCAACCATTCCTTATAGTTTTCGTAATGTTATTCCGTCTTCTTTTATACGGATGTAAAAATTGATAGTGGAGCTACGAAACTTGGGCGAGTCAGACTTTTTACGAGGATTAATTCGAGAACATCGAGAGCGGTCAAGAGAAAATTCAGAATTAATCTCAGCGAATCGTTCACAGGTCATTTCTTCCGGTCTGGCCGGCATCAACATAAATTCCTTCCCCTTACGAGAATCTTATTCAAATTACACGACGAGAAGAACTTCCGATTAGTCGACATCAGAGACGCGTCTCCTCGGAGTACGATTTATATCTCTTTCTTCTTGTACAATCCATATTCTTCTCTCTCTGCTTCCTCGAAAAAATCGAGTCGTTTTCCCCATCGATAAGCAGATTAACATAAGTCGAGACGAATTGCCCCGATTTTGAAATTCGATAAAAATACACATCTCGGTGTATTCCATTGTAATCATAACCGCTTGTTTACCAGGAGACTTAGAGAAATAAGGGAAATCTAAAGTTTCAACCTCGAACGACGACGAAATGCTCGTGCGTTGTACCCCTTGAAATACGTTTCAAAGTACCGACGACGAGTCGATCCAATAAGTCTTCGCGTTCCAAAAAGAAGCTCGTAAAACAGGTGCTCAAACTTAATTTAATTGGCAAAATAACCGCATCCACCGCGTCAGCACCTTAATCGACCGAATCGTCTCGAAGAAAGGTCCAACCTTGGACTAATTATCCTCTCCCTGTCAACTCGCGCTAATTTCACCGGTCATCCCGGAGACGATCTTAAAAACTAGCTTCAAGACCCTGGCTCCAAAAGAGCCGCAACGAGTTAAAGAGACGGCCGTGGGATAATTAACGGGCGTGCGATCTAATTAATGGCTGCTTAATGCAAAGTAACTACGGAGTAGAACTCCGACGAAGGTGTTGCCGATGGGAGATCCTCAGAAGGAGGTCCGTAGCTAGAACAGAGGCAGAGAAGGCGTTAGAGGGGTGGATTAAGCGTCTCGCGTAAGAGCCCTTGACGAAGGGGACGTGATTTATATAATTTAGCAAAGTGGTGAGCTACGCAGCCTTGTACGGGATCGTTAGTTACCCTTCCACCCCTCTATCCGACTGTTTAGTTTCTCCCTCTTTCACCGCGCCACCTTAATCACTCCCTCTCGGCCTTTCTGCATCTGTCCGTCGACATTTCCACCTCCGTAAAGATGGATCTTAGGCGAGTCGCGCGTTTGTACCGATCATTAACGATGTTTGACGAAGATTTCGAAACTCGTCGGGTCGGTTTGATTATTTGCAGGTGGATCAGAACGGTTGATTTCAAGTTTTTGCGAATGGTGGAATGTCGCGATCAAGAGGTACGAGAGTGAACGTTCTAACCGGTTTCGCCAGTAAAGATATCTTTCTTATATAAAGATTTAACAAATGGCACGAACCGTGTAATATATATATATATATATATATATATATGTATGTATGTATGTATGTATGTATGTATGTATGTATGTATATGCAGTCTGGAGATCCAGTCCGCTTTTAGTTTTTTAATTGGTCGATCAACGATCTGCACAGGACGCTCGTTGCCTGTTCATACCTTACGACAGCTACGTGAACGCAGAAAGAAGTAGTAACCATAGATCACGGATTTGTATATCTTTACACGCGCAAGTAAATGTAACCGTTATCGATAGAATTCATTAGATAGATTAGTAGGATTATTCAAAGTCAATTACCATCGATTACAGTCAATTTCTCCCTTCCCGGCGGCCAACAGAACGATCCACTCCCTATAGCAAAACAACGCGCCTCCCTCTCATTAGCCGCGGCAGTTAACTGAGAACAAACACTGATAATATTTGCAAACTCGCCATTCGTTTTACCCGATAAATTACGAACAGGGAGGCAAAAGCGTAGCGACGAAAGTCGAAAAGCAAAAGCGAAACGTTTAAAAAATAGGACATCAGAGGAGAATTCGAAAGACAGAGGATTACGAACGAAAAATGATAAAAACCGATGGACAAAGGAAATAAAGAGTGGAACCGTGTTCCGATTAAAACGAGGAGGAATTACAAGGACGGTCGCGATGACGACGCAGTATCGCGCTTTAATCAATTAGCGCATAGCTACGTAATCCAATCGGAGGCCAGGCAGAGCGAAGCCCGCATCCATATGTACAGCGGTTTAAAACCCCTCCTAGTAAAATAACTCGCGTGGTTTCCGGACCCGTTCTCGTTCCCGTCATCCGCCCCTTCATCATCAAACTATCCCCACCAGTTTATACGGTTTTCGTCACCCCTCTAGTCTATCCGCGTTTCTAGTTGTCTACCGTGTTGTTGTGATCGTTTTAACGATATCGAGTCTACGACTCGTTGCTACCAGTTTATTAGTTCTGCGGGCAACAATTTTACGCACGATCTGTTCTTTCCACGAATTTTCCAGTTTAGAATTGGATCTTTCTGCGAGAATGGCGAGATTTGAAGAGTGTTACGCTGCTACATGATGCTTTGGATATGACACGATGACGGTCTAGAACATCGTGACAGGTATAGTTATAACAACAATACCTTCCAAAAGTATCAAAGTTGCGAAAGTTTTCCGTGTACGAACAATATGGGTCGAGGAACGGTAACAAGCGAATCGTAGGTGTGAAGTGGTTGTTCGAACAAAGCTAATATCGTATTGCCGAAATCAGGAGGCCAATGCTAGAAGGATGAAACGAGAAAGAAACTGGAGAAACAGAAGAAAAAGGGAGGGTGGCTAGTAGCGAAACCCTACTGGAAAACCCGAAGCAATCACACTCGGACACGAGGGGTCGCTAATTCGATTACTAAGAGCGCTGCTCTCTTGGCCTGATCCAGTCAAACCACCCTCGACTGCCTTCGTGCACCAGCTCACCGATCGTGGCCGGGTCCCTGTATTTTTTCACCCTCGCGAAACGAGTCGGGATATCGCAGCCATTAGGCGTATAAAAGCGTCGGGACAATCCTGGTTAACCCCCTTACTAGTCGCGTCCACGTTGTAACTGCATATGGCACGCAGCCGTGAAACTTTCCGTGAATCGTTTGGCAACAAAGTAGAAATAGTCGAAGATTCGCGATTTTTATCTTGTTTCGGATGAAGAGGTTTTGTAGGAAGATTTTTGTTTGATAGAAAGAGAGGTGGAAGACATTGGAGAGACGTTAACGTTCAAGAAATTAACTTTTATTTTTTATTTTTATGCAAGGAAGAAGCGATTGTTTTCTGTAGACAAATTTAGGGAAAAATTGATTTTAGATTATTTTAAACAGATTACTCGTTATAAAAGTTTGTATGAGAGGAGAGTATTGAAAGACAGTACGACGACTGAAAACAGGTGAATGTAATATTAAAAGTACAAGTTACTATTTTTTATAAAGGCAGGATTAACAATCGGACACTACGAATGTTTATATAATGTAAATTCATATTCTTACGAATGGAACTGAAAAAATGGAACCTAGATAGAGACTTGTCCACAATCCGTGGATAATTATCTTGATGATTTCCAACGTGATATAACACGTAGGTAATTCTAGACTGCGCAGATCATCGATCGAAGTGTCATTTATATTTCACGACCATCTAAAACCTGCTCGATAAAGATTCACCAGGGTGTAACCAAGGGTTGTACTGTAAATATCGGGGAAAATTCCAGTAACGTTCTAACAACCATAGCCATGCTTCAAAAACTTACGAGCATAGGGGCCGTAAACATCGATGCACGACCTTTGACCAGGGGTCAGGCGGAAACGGCGGTAGTACGATCGGCGATGGCCATTTGCAGAGGAAACGCGTGCGCGAGGACGCGGGTCAGGTCGACGGCAAACGAGGCAAAGTGGCTGGCCGAGAAACGTGGTGATCTACTGCGACACAGACCACTTTCTTTCGACGATATTTGTGTTTTATGTCATGCAGCCCGTCGTTCCTGGCCGTAAGTCGTGAAATATCGTCCCCATTCTCCTGTCTGCTATGGACGTCGCACGCCACGCGAAATCGCGTCTACTGCGATTGGATGTGCGACGAAAATTAAATTCTGGTTTCTATGAATTTCGAAATGATAGTCTGGTAATTGAAAATTGGAACGGAGATTTTCCACGTCTATTCGCAGAGTCCTTTTGTGAACATACGAGAATGAAGTTTCTGTATATCTTTACATCGAGGCATGATTTTCACAAATGGCTGTCGTGATTAGCTGGTTCGTTTATTTCTACTTATCGGCACATTTATCATTTTCTATCTATCAGGATAATTGGATAAATTCTGTTCTCCTCTTTTATCGACTTTATCGCTTTTATATATCCTATTACTCTAGCCTTCCCGATATTGCAATAGAACTCTGAATGCATATCGGAAAATCCAATAGATTTGAGATACCGTTGTTTTCGATCGAAATTCTGTTTCCAAATCAGAATTCGCATTCTGTTGCTCCATTTTAACTCGGTGTTTCACGATATCTTCGAAACTTTCGTTGCTCGAACCAGAACTACAAAACACGAAAGACAAGAGCTTTCAACCCGCTACTGCAGCTTTTTCTAGAAACCAAAGAGTCGAACGAGTTTTCCTCCGATCCTTTGCCGCTTCTTCAACTCGCGGTTATTTATGGTTTCACTTGGGCGCGTCTGATGGCTGCCGGCCGGGCAGATTGCTTTTTGATTTGCGCTTAATCGGGAAAAGTTATGGGCCCCGGAGAGATACAGGCGGAAAAGAGCAGCGAAAAGAGAGAGGGAGAGAGAACACGGACTCTTGCTCTCCTCCCTTTTCTCCACCCTCTGCGAAGCAAAAGAGCCGCGTGTTAGGGGGCGTACACAACTAACGCGGCGGGCCGCATATTAAACCATAAATTCATGCGAGCTCCGGCCGCAATAGACGCCGAGTTATCGCGGCGAGGAATCCGCGCTGGCGTTACTTGAACGCGTCAGTTTTTAAACGTGATTTTCATTCGCCATAGCCGACCGTGCCCCGTCCGCTTTCGATCCAATTTAATCCGCGCGTATGTAACGTCCAGCCTGTCGACTGCATTTTTTATCCAACCGACCATCTTTTTCCGACTGTTGCCCGCCGTGACCGCCGTCACCGATCGTTTGACGTGCTGTAAATTACGAAACTTCAAGATTTATACCGCGAAAGCGAATTTTGGACATTTTCAGAGGGATTTTGTAACGTGTTTTGGCAGACGCGTGTCTCTTGGCTATTTTCAGACACGATGATTCTAGCTATGATAGAATTTTGTCGTAGAGGTTGAAGCAAAATTTGTCGAGATCTTGTTACAGGACGCGGTAAGGCGTACAGTAACTGGTTGCTTGAATCGAAATAGGTACAAAAATTGGACAAGCGGCGAACATAATTTAACTACTGCACAGTGTTAATCTTTCAAGAGAAACGTCAACTGTTCTCCGCATCCTCGCAGAATGCTCGTTCGACGATACTACCACGTTTATCCCGAATCTCGGTACCGCGAACGAGACAACAGATTCGAATTGAACAGTATCGATAATCGTCGTAACTCAAACGAAGAAAATTAGGAGAACGTTACTGAATTAATCTTTATACGACTATTTTAAAATTTGCCCTGTTCGTAGCGAAAGAATGCAAGGGGAATTAGAGTACCATAGAGACGTTTGAAGAAAATTCGGATTTCTTGAAAAGGGAATTGATTTCGATGGAAAGACGTGACAAAAGAGAGTGGCGAGGAGGGAGGAGAAGGAAAGTGCAAGTGGTGGACGGGGAACGGCTGTTATTGAAGTCGACTTGGAATGTGGATAGAATTGGAGGTCGGTGATCGTTACGTTGTGAACGGTCAGCTATTCCCAATCACTTCTGAGCTTTATTGGACGACGTGCTGAATTATAAACGAAGATCGAACCCTCTGACGATACGTGTCGGGCCACGGAATTCGTCCAGAGGTTCCTGACCTTCTTACTATCGAAACAAGAACGAATTACGTCCCTTGGAATCCTTCAAAACACCAGTCGTACCATGGGAGATACTAAAATATCTTTGTGCAGCTCACGAGATTATACACAAATAATAATAATACATCGAGACAATTTTCTTCTTCTTCTTCTTCTTCTTCTTCTAACAACGAGAATTAAATACTCCACAGAATCGCAGTAAGTAAATCTCGAAGAATTTCAAGCTTAAGAGCAACGATCGTTTCATATTTTCCTCAAACTTAAGGCACGGAACACAAATGACATAGCAGAATTAATTTGCGCCCAGTTGTCGACACTTTTCAGCACGACACGAAATAAAATGAACGACTAAAAAATACGGGAAGCTGGTTAAAAGGCTATATAGTGTTATTTATATTCAACATTACCTTTCGCGCTTTCTTCCTGTCCCTGCATCAAAGACCTCGAAACCTGCGACTGTAGCTTCAAATCCGACGCTTTCGCTTCGTTAGAAGGCTGACTTTTCAATTCGACACAATTTTCGGGGCTAGCTGATCGATCTCTCGAGATCGGTGGTGGCGACGGACTGCATCCCAGCAATTTTCTTACGGAGAGCTTTAATTCCGGTGTTTTTAGAGGCGGAAGGCTGTCCACGGTGTTAACCACGTCCTTCGTCTCCTTGCTCTTGGTCGTAACGGAGAGATCTTCCGGTTGAAGGCGACCTTCCGGCGACGGCGGTTCATCCACGCTGCTCGCCTCGACGCTCGATGGATCTTGAGCGGATTCGCTCGTCCCTGCACCGACATCTGGAGAACCATTGCCAGAAATCAGTGTTGATCGACGACCTCGTTACGTTGTTCTTCAGACAAATATCGTTAATCAGTAGAATTATGCAAATTCATATCCTCGTAGTCGCAATTAAACGAGTGAGACCTAGGCAGAAATTTGTTTCGTCTACGGAATGTTAGAACGAATGCCGCACTTGAAACTTTCCATAAAAGCATCTTTGGTTGCGATCGAATAATCGTTAATGGAAAAAGCGACGAGTGGAAGAAAATTCGGTGACGATAATTTCGTAGATTACTATGAACAACGATCGTATCTCTGCTGGGAATCTTTTAACGATATTAAGATTTTGACTAGGGAAGCGAAGAAGAAAAGGGAGAAGAGACATCAGCGATGGGAAATCTTTGTTCGCGTGTTTAGATTTGACGAGACAAGATTGGTTAATCTTAAGGTAATATTAGAACCAAATGTTAGAACAGTTAAGTAATATAAGACAGCCATAACCAGACGCAGAAGATTGTTGTTCGAAAATATTGCAAGGATTCTTGGAAATTCCTGATGCAGATTTCGAGAGATGGGATAATTTCAAGTGTGAAATTATATTTCCGAGAGTCTGCTTTCAAATTGAGGATTCAAGATTCACCGTGGGAACAGTTTGTTTGACATCATCTTTGAGGAATGAAGCGCACGTTCGCGATATTCTTGGAAACAAACAGTGGGAAGCGAATCGTGCACGAGGATCAATTGATTATCAATTCACTGAATAGGAAAAAGAGATCTATTGAAACTTTGCGCGAAGGTAGAAAGGTACGCGGAATATTTCTTTGACTTTTTCTCTCTGTTCGAGAAACTTTGCTGTTCAAGAGAAAGTAAGATTTTACCATGAAATACGGAATAGAACACAAAGTGTCACATACTTGAGTTAAACCTTTGTTTAATTCCTTGACGTCTGGCTACGTGTCTCGTACGTGTCGTGCGTTTTATGTAAATTTTAACACCGAAACGTCTATTTCATTCGTTTGCTCATCAAACTAAACTTGAAAGCATGAAGCTTGGCTACGTGTAAACTTTCTGCCGCACAATGATCGTCGTTGGAGAGTTAAGATTTCTTTTAAGAAATAAATATATACCATATGACTTCGTAACTTCTTCGAACCAAAATCTCCTCAATTAAAATGAACTGTTATTACATCGACCTCTACAAACCGAATAAAACTGCACAAACCACCTACTTCCATCGACCGATCTCCACATTCTCGTAACTACAACCTCTCGCCTTTTCCATCACCACGGACAACCATATCCAACTTCACATCTATTCAGCCACATCAAACTCAACCACGACCGAACCACGTGGCAACCATCTGAAACCGATCCACCAAGAAAATACACGTAAACCAACAGACGACGTTCCAGGGTTGTAAAAGTAAACCTCCAAAGAATAAGGAAGACGTACTGCCATCGTTCTCCGCAGAATCGCCGAGCAAATGCGCGACACTGAGGGTGATCCTCGCGGACGGAGGTCGTTCGGTGGTTGTCCTGCATGCCGCGTGTTCGCCAGCCGCGTTGTCGAAGCTCTTGGAAACGAACTGGGCGAGCTGCTCCATCCTCGCGGAGAAGACTCGCGCGACGACGCGGCTCTCGCGTCGACCTCGTCGCCGAGGACGAGAGCACCGAAGGGGGTGCACGGAGGTGGCTGGTCGCTGGTAGCTGACGGTCGGCGTCGCGACGCCACGCGTCCCCCAGGACGCCATTCGGACGCCGGCCAATCGAGCGGCTCGTAGGCGTTTCCGCTACGCCCTCTTGCCTTCCTGTCCCTCTCCGCGTCCTTGTCGACCACCATCGACCTTCGACACCCTTCTCCTCTCACCCTTCGATCGTTCGCCCCCTCTACCACCGGCTACTGCCCGTAAACCGAGGCTCATTAGCATTTGCGCCCGCTTTTCCACCCGCGAAGCGCAAACTACCACCTACCGATGGCCGAGCTGCCTACGTTGGCCAGCGTTTGGCTATCCCACGTCTTTCGCTCTGTTCCTCTCTCTCTCCGTTGCTCCAGATGGCTGGTAGTGTGTGTAGCTCGACGACCACCACGTTTACGAGCTCCTCGTTCGCAACCACCCACCCTCGGTGACGTCGGGACAATTCCTCCTCCCTGGAGGACACGCTCCTCGTCCCCGTGGATGCTAGTTTTAGGTGAAAACGATGCACGCTCACGATTCCCGTCGACGACGTTTACGCCGCGATAGCCTACGACCGCTCTGGAGGGCGACGATCGATTTAAAATCATTTACTCTCGATAGGTTTGTCCGGTGATGTTTTTTTGACGAGGAATAGGACTGAGTTTGGATGTGGTTTTTCGAAAAACGGCAGCAGATTAGATTCAAGGGGGAGAATTTAAGCAACGTCTGATCGTCAATGACCGGGCTTGAAGGGTAAGCTTGGAATATATTAGCTAAACGAAAAGTAAGGGGAGCGAATAGATACTGGTTTAAAGGATGGAAATTTAAGTATATAACGTATTAAGTATATAAAGCAACGATGGAATCGCGCGAGGAAGGTTTATTTCTTTATTTCTTTCTTGTCTCGAGCGCTCTACGACGTTCTATACGCCCAAAGTGTCGAATCTTTTCGACCTTCCAAGGCAAAAGGTCCACAGAACAGAATTGAAATTCAGGTAGCGATCTTAAATCTTAGGTAAGAGATGGAGAACTCGTGTGTGGTACTTTGAAGAGTAGTCGAAAATATTTGCGTGGCAACGTTTTACATCGAAATGGACGTGTAACGGGCCTTTTGGCAGGCCAGCCGCGTTCCAAGCGAATTGCGAGGCCGGGACGCGTCGTGTCTCGTGTTTGCCGCTACCAAACTCGGCAATATTTAAATGGGATTGCGTTCGGGAATGTAATTGCTTGGACAAACACGGCCCGTGAAACGTTGGGACGGATATGGACAGAGAGGAACGAGCTGACAGATGGGAGATCCAAGGGCGATGGAAGAAATCTGACCTGATTGCCAGGAATAAAACGCAGAAGAAAAGAAAATGATGGTAACGATGAAATAGTAGAGAATAATGTATCAGAGGAGTGATAAAGAGAATCGTCGTAAGGGGGGGGGCGAATTTCGGGATTAAAAGGGTACAGGAGATTCTTCGCGATTGATACACGAATGAAAATTACTCCTAGATTCTTTTGCGAAATCAATCGCAACAGAGAGTTACTTCCAAAGTAGTTCCAGATTAAAATATACATAGTTATCATCAACTAGAATCTAGCTGTCGCGTCGGAATTCCCAGTCTCCTATGCGTCTACTCGATTATCATCGATCAACCGCCTCCAAAAAGAACACAGACCGGCGATTCACCGACCAATCCAGAGACCCGTATGTGTCATCGAGCCCGTGCTATATCATAAAAGGCAGCAAATGCAGGTGAATGGATCCGAAAGACGGAAAAAGAAGCCGCTAGTCGGCCGACGGAGATGGAAGCAGACAGGAAGAGGAGACTTGTAGCGACATTGAATGACGCTTGCGTACGACAGGATGAAAGAGACCGACCAACAGCTGTATGAGAGGAAAAGAGAGAGGCGAGAAACGGAACGAGGAGAGAATTAACACGCATGCAACAAAGATAACAAGAGGCAGGTAGAGCAAAGAGAAGGGAGAAGCCTGGCTACAGAGAAACGTTGGAGAGGGGAACGGTCTATAACGCAGGCAGACGGAGCCAATCAGGGCGCAATGCGATTACCTTAACGAGAAATCCGATTACTTATTCATTCGCCTAACTCGAAATCAGTTTAACTAATCGTTTAATTCGGTAGCTACCCCCCTACGAGCGAGCGTTTTCGAGACAGACACGGGCCGAATTCTCTCTGTGGATGTTCGTTGGGTGTGGTGGCCATGGGATGGATGGATCTCTCCATCCAGCCTTCTCTGGCTGGCTAAATAGAGCCGCACACGCGCAACCACCGCCGTTTCTACACGTGCTGTGTTACCCTTAGCCCAGAGGGTGAGAGAAGGAGGGATACAAGCGGTGGGGAAACAGGCCAGGAGGAGAGAGGCCTCATTCAATTCAATTACGTAATGAATTGTCGTGTCTTGAGTAAACACCCTTCCTCACCGCGACTCGCTGCCGGAAAATCGCCGGTTGGGGATATGTTCTCCTCGCGCGGAGGGGATGTCGTGGTGGCTGCGCGCACCGTCTTTACTGCATCGTTCAGGTATGGGGTTGATGTTAGGGCGAGGAATTAGCGAAGCGATGAAGCAGTTTCAGATGATATCGCGTGAAGAGTTGAATCGGCGTTTTTATCCTTGTTTGCACCGGTTTATCCTTAATCGTCGACTGATCGAGAGTTTATTTTACTATTCGTGGTTTAATAATAATCGTCCTTTTATCGAACCTTCGTATCGTGAATTATTTTATTCATTTTCTATTTACTCTATCTCTACACGATAACGTAGCAAGGTATATTTTTTATTCTACTTTTGATTAAAGAATGAGACTTTTTCATAGTTCCATGTTAATCGAGATACAAATCGATCGGATCGATTCTGCTTGCTGAAGATCTTTTCGTTTGATTGATATTTAGTTTTACGAAAATCGAGCAATAAATTCTGACAGAGATTTGCGCCTGATTCATTTATAAGACATACTGTACGAAACCAGAGATTCGGTCGAGCCGAGAATCAATCTGTGGCTCGCGAAAGCTTCGAAATCTTCCGTTGCTTTTTCGCCAAGCTTCCAGCATCTCCTCTGTCTGGCTTGTTTCCACGTATACTCACTTCTTGGTCTTCATCTCGCTCTCTACCCTTGGTCGTTTTCTATCGCGGTACATCTACACGTGGATGCGCGCGATATCGACGTTTCCGGGGCTACTGATCTCGTTTACAGAGGCAGTATCAGTAATTCCGGTGTTCTCCCAGAATTAACAGGACCCGTTCCACGGGATTATTCACGGGTTTGCACAGGAAACCGGTAACGGTCGACGATCAAAGGAAATCGAATCGGTACTAGCGGGAACTCGAGTAAATCGTTCGTTTCCTACATTCGATTATATCCTACAATTTATCTTTTTTTTTTATCGTTAAAGATCGTATAAAGCTTCCTTATCATTTTGTTACAAAACGAACCTTTGCCATGGATTCAAATCTTTGCACAAATTTCAATCGAACGACAGAAATATCGATCGATAGATTTTATATTCGTCTTGAAGAAATTTTAACGACACGTGCCCAATGTCGTCGATATTTCTTTGTTTCATTCGCGTTCTGGAGGACTAAATTTCCGATGTAACGCACACACGAACGAAAGGACGATTTTCGTCCACAAAAAAAAAAATCATTTTCGCCATGGCATCCTTCCGGTCCAAATTCCAAATTCCCAGTGTAGTGTCGTTAAAGGTATCATTTTCAATTAACAATAGGAAAGATACGAAAAAGAGAATTCGTAGGTTATATCACAACCTAACGGAGCTTTTCCTCTAAGCCGCGTTTCTAACGAAACGAATCAACAAAGTTGCATGCATAAACGAATTACTATTCCCAGGATAACAGACATCAGAGACCATTGTTGAATGGTCCTTCGATAATACAATCTGTGCTAAAGGAGAACATCAGGGCGTTTTGGTTCCGGAAGTCGAAGGATCAACCGGTCGAACCTGCCGTAGGCAACTGTGCGCAACCTTTGTCACCTCGTATGGATCTCGTTTGCAAGGGTTGTCCTTCGAAGTGTCTTGAATTTGAAAAACAGACAAAAAAATCGAAGAGACGATTTTTTTCTTCTAAGAAACAATTAGAAAAGCCGAGCAATTGTAAGAAGGAGGAGAAACCGGTAGAAAAGAAATTGATCTGGTGGGAGACGATATTCGGTCCAAGCCCTAAGAGATTCTGGCCTGATCCATGTACTTGTAGACTAGCCCACAGAGAGAGAAAAAAGATGAGGGCACGCGATCCAAGATTGCGCGATTCAAGATACGAACAGACTGCAGGAGATGTTCTTTTGTATACAGAACCGGTAAGACGATGCCCGGTATCTTTTTGCATCGAACCACAACCGAAATCTCCACCAGGATACAAGATACCCAAAGCAGCGGTTTTCAAAATCATGGAAGATGTCTCCTCTATGGTGAGCAATAATTTAGATTTTTTTTTTTTTTTGAAGTAGGTTTTTAATAGTCAGTCACTTGCGTGATCAGCGAAGGTAAAAAATCGTCCGAGAATTTACTGTTTTTTTAAATAGTTGACTATTTCGTTTTAGAGCAAAGGAAGAAATAATTTAGAAAAATTAACTGCGCGCAATATTTCAAAGCAGGCTTTTCATTTTGGTTTATATTCTCTGTGTCTTACGTGATAAAAATTTTCCGTACGAATGTGGATTGAAGAAGCCTCGCATGATCAATAAAATTAAGTTGTTAATCTCAAAACATATGAAAGTTTGAAAAACTACAAACAATAACCGTTACATATATAACATTCTTCCGTAATACGACCCTATATTAAAAAATAAATTTAATGGAACAATTTGTCAATTTCCAGACGCCGGATAATCGCATGGCCCTTGATATGCAAATGTATAAAGTTGACAAAGATGTACGATTGGAACCGTATAGTCTTCCGTACGAAGAATTGAGACCACCAGAAAGACAAAGAAGACCATTCAGTTGTCAATTAGGAATTCAATCGAAAGACGTTCTTCCACCAATAAATAGAGACTCGAATTATTATGGAGGTCTTCGACAACAACCGGTCCAGGAATCTAAACTACCGAAGAACCTCAAATCCACCCAAACAAGTCAGAAGAAATTGCTTGGTACTGGAACCGATTTAAATCAAATGGTTCAAAAGCGAAGTAGAATAGAGCAACTGAAAATGCTGGTGAGACAGAAGGACGTGTCTTATTATTCGCCGTTTTCTTCCTGATCGACAGTGTCGAATCCACTTTACCATGATAAAGAATCTCTTGACTGAATAAAATGCCGAGTTTTCGTGTAATGTATATTTAAATCGTCCGTGTGCGCGAAAGAAGTAATCTGTAATGTTTTTCGCTTAAGTACATCACCGAAAAATAAAGAAACGTACACCCTGAAGAAAACGCGCTCTGAATTTGTTATAAAAAAAAATATTTGTAGTCTGGAAAAACGTATTCCAAGATAAATTAAGATTCGTGAAATATATACATATAAATGTTACAAGTTACAATGCACATTGTAACGTTCAAAAATTGCGCGAAACTATGAAACGATACAGTGCCATCTAGTTTGGTGAATTGCAGTCGATTCTGAATAGAATAAGCCGCCTATGAGCTACAATATTCCCTTCGATGGCGGCGTTGTTGCTGTGTGTGGACCCCTATAGAGCTGGCTACGGGGCAGTCAAATGTCTCGTAAAGGAACTCCCTCCGCTTGCAAGTCAAAACAAATCCCGCGAATCTTTCGTAATCGGCGAGGTTTGTGTTCGGTTCGCAGTTGGCCGCAAGGAGAGGTCGGGATTGTGGGTAGTTCGATAGGTTACAATCAATTAAACCTCCTGCCTGGTTCGCCGGATGGGGACAAAAGGGAGGAAACAAATAAAAAAGAAAAACAGAAAGCTAAGAACAACGACGACACTGTACAGTATCACGATAGAGTGTGGATCGGGGGTAACCAAGTGACAAACAATAGTGTTACAGACGAATCGAACGTTGACGTTGGGATCGGTAAAACCGCCGATGTCGAGACTGTAGCCGACATTGAGAAATGGTTAAAAACGCGGTCGGAATCCGTGTCGAGCATGGATCTCGACGCGATCAAGTCCGGGGTCGAGGAGGGCGTCGACCGATACCTGGGCGAGGAACTGCAGCACGCTTTTCTGGAAAAGGACCCTGACGGATTGTCGATCGACATTGATCTCTCTGACAAGAAACTCAACTTAGGTTATGATCCATTGCTTCAGGAGCTTCAAAATGAGAAGCTGCTCGACGAAAAGGATAGCTTTATATTACCAGAATTTCAGCTGGATCATTTGGATCCACTGGCGTTGTCTCCGGATGACATGATGGTCGCCGGTGAAATTTTACCGTCGACCAGTGCTCAACCTACTTTAAGTGTCCCTAATAGGGACGTCGAGGGAATGTGTACAGAGACTGAACAATCTTCCCTGATAAAGAAAGCCATGATACCAGATAATCAGGAATTGCAGAACAAGTCTACGCAAGTCGTGGTAGATGATTTGCGTTGTATAAATAGCACAAGGAAAGAAATCGAGCTACAAAAGGACAATGACTTGTGCAATAATCCTACGAATCTCTATGTGCAGGATCTCAATTCTGAAAATACTATACAAGAGTTGCAAGGTACAAAGCTGGACGAAGGTGACTCTGAAAATACTATAATTGAACAATTGAAAACAAAAGCTAAGGTAAAATTAGAACCACGTATTATTAAGAAACGTAAGAAAATGCCAGAAATGATAGAAAAGAGCTATGATAATGAGATTAGGATATCTGGAGAAGATATTGTAGATACTGAAGATGGTGTAATGGCTGTTGTAGCTATATCAACAGATAAAATTTCAAATATGACTCAAATTGTGATAAATACCGGTACGGAGGAACAGATTTATCAAGGAAAAACTTCTGAACTTATAGAAGCTACAGGAAATTTTCCAAAATTACCAAAAATAGAAACTTCAACTGTATGGAATGGGACAGTGGAACATAGTACAGAAAATCCCAGTAATCAACACGAAATGGTAATATCTAATGCTTTAGAAGAATTGGGTATTTCAGATGATAACTTACAGCCAATATCTGTTAATGAACATGGAAAAATATGGCTTTGTCCACGCGACGATTGCAATAGACAATTTAGCAAACTTTATGCTCTAAAAGGCCATTTACTAGCACACTATGGTGTGAGACCTTTCAAGGTATGTATTATTATAATATATATAGAATTATATATTATTTATAATTTATTATATTTTATTTATAATTATATATAATTCTTTGTGTTCTGAATTTCCTTTGACCTTTTTAATTAGAATTGTATTGTATTTATTCATTTATATCTTTATTTTCAGTGTGATTTTGAAGGATGTGCGTGGGCATTTTATTCAGAGTTTAAACTCAAAAGACATAAAGAAACTCATTTAAAACGTAAAGACTATGTTTGTGAGGTAGAAGGTTGTAACCGCAGATTTACTACGATTTATAACTTATGGAGTCACGCGAAATTGCATACTCGCCCAAATAGAATAGTATGCCAAGTGCCAGACTGCCAAGAAAAGTTTCAGACAAAGAGAGCACTGGAACTGCATATGAAGAGTCATGATCAAAGTCATGCTCCATATGTTTGTAAACACGAAGGATGTGGCAAAAGATATTATAGTAGTAATGCTTTGACGTCACATCAAAGATGCCATAGTTATAAGGAAGTAGATGTAAAATGCTCGTGGCCAGGTTGTGGTAAAGTATTTGATAAGCCTTGTAGGCTGAAAGCACACATACGTTCGCATACTGGCTGCAAGCCTTACCTTTGTACGTTTCAAGGTTGCCAGTGGGCATTTTCTTCCTCTAGCAAATTAAAGAGACACCAAAAGAAACACACTAATGAACGAAAATTTGTGTGCGATATACCTTCCTGTGGAAAAGCATTTATGAGATCAGAGCATCTCAAGGAACATAGATTAACTCATAAAGAAGGAAGGTACTTTCAATGTTTTATATGTAATGCAAAATTTTCTGCAAAAAGTAGTTTGTACGTTCATATAAAGAAGCATCAAGTTAAGGAAGAGGTAAAGATGAACTCACACAATAACGCCAATAGTCGAAGCAAGAAGGTACCATCAATAATAAAATCAAAAAGAAAGTCGATAGATTTGAATGTAAACGTAGCATGCCTAAATACATCTACAATACCAGAAAAATCTGAACGCAATGATACAGTAACTCAAAATAACAGTGAAAGTCAAACTAAAGACAATACAGTGCCTCCACGAGATCAATCTAAGACTTTATACCATTGTCCAGTTGAAACCTGTACACGTTCATATACTACGAAAGCTACGCTAAGAGCACACATGTTAAAAGTACATGGCACTCCTGTTGATGAGTGTGGTAAAACAGCTAATAAAATACCTGGGGATTCTGTTTGTAACATGGATTACATTTTATATACTGCTCCTTCGATATCAGAGCCTACAGAACAAATGATAATGGTAGCACCTTGCGATGCGGTTATTCTTAGTACTTCTTCGGAAACAGATCGCTCTCTTCCTGAACCAGAACCACCGCCTCTTAACAATGTATTGAAAACATCGGAACCTTCTTCAAACGCTGTTACACATAAGCCATTATCTAATCAACATGTGAGAAAGGATCAGGGCTCTGCACGGACTGATCTGACATTTTCCGATGTGTGGAAATTAAAGGCGAATGGTGCTGTATTAGATTCAGTTGCCGGAGCATCCGATGTTGTGCTCGGTACAAGTGAATTAGAAGAGGGTCTTTTGCTCACAGAGGAATTGCCTTCGATGTATTATCAAGACGACGTAGTAGGAACAGAGTATCAAGTACTGTTACTTGATTCTGTACCATCTGAAAATACTATAAATTTACGGGGACTCGAATAATACATGTACTGTGCTTTGGAAATGGGTGAAGAAACTGATCATTGTTATTTTCTAATATAGGATAAGTTTTAATATGGTCTGTGATCAAAGGCTAGTATTAGCCCTACATTCATTTATACTACAGTCCATAATTGCTTCAAATCGTTATTTTATTAATAAATTATTGCTATTTTTCCAAAAAGTTTATTCATTGTTCTTCTATTGTATATAAAATTCCTAAAACCTTGTGTATATAATAGCCAATGTATAATAAGATTTGTTTACTAGTGTTAAGGAACTGAATACACATTTTGTAAAATGTGAGTAGTTTACACACATGTTGTACACTTCATACATTGAGGATTTTTACTAATTGTATAACAATTTAATAGTTTCAGCATTTAATAAACCAAGATATACCAAAATATCAATAAAAACAAAAAATTGGAATGTTTTTATAAAATTGGTATACAATACAACAATTAAAAAATAATTGGACAAAATATAAGCTGCACGAAATTAGATATGTACTTTAATACCTATAAACACACTATGTGCATGTATTAAAAATATCCTTAATGCATTATTTTTATTTTATTAAACATACATAATACATTTTCATAGTGCTAAAACTAATAGTTTAACTAAAAAAATTATTGGCCGCAGTATACCTGACTTTATTTCCTAAATTGACTCTATTAATTTCAAATTTTGTTTTCGTAATAGTTGCTTTAATCTTTGTAATGTATGATATTTATTAAAGAAATAATTTGAAAAGTACTGCTTAGTGACGTTGCGATTATAAATATAATCGTGCACGTACATATGCGTACGTTTCTATGTATCACAATTCTGTTAATCAATTTATTGTCAATGTGATATAAACTTCATTGAACGAGGATGAAAGAAAGTCCTCTCTTCCTCCACATAGGCGCTAGTCGTAATTATCAATAGCTAAAAATAGAAAATTAATTTGTCTAAAGATAGGTATATCAATACTTTAAACTATAGTTTCGAATGATACAGAATTTCTAAAGATATTAAGACGAAATACAAATACATAATACTTCATTTTAGAATCGCGAAAAAATGTTGCCTATTATCGCTAATTTTCAAACAATATCGGCATGTTTCTCTGCACTAGACATGTGTGTTTCCGCATACGGTCTTCCTAATTTCTTATCGATCTTCAGATACAATCGATCTTTCACTTTCTCTAGGAAACACATTAAGGAATGCAATATGGTTATAAATATACCTTCGCCTACGCATATCAATGAAGCTTGAACAGGTTTTTTCCAATCGAGAATTTTATAAATATAATGATAACCATTCTTATCTAATCCTCCAGCGAAATAATATATCAGTGAAAACATGGTGTACAAAAACACTATGATTAAACACCACCAGAAATTCCTTAATCTAAACGGAATGCTTGTAATACAAAAATCAATTATCATTAAAATACTGTTACATATGTGTAGCATGATGTTTAAAGGATCCAAATAGTGAATCCTGGGATCGAATATGCTGCACCAATAGGTAATCGTAACTCCAAACGCTATACTAGTAGTTACGACGTAAAGGAACCAATAAACTCTGTCTATCAATCCCAGCATCAACGCGGAAGGATCAAAGTCCGATACTTTTTGCAGTTTCCATCTTCTCAATACGAGAAAACCGCCAAGTAAAGCTTGACTAACACCCAATATTAAATCCCAGTTTGTCAAATAAATTGGCCACTTATCATATACTACCATAGGTTTGTAACTACCGAATTCGAAAATCGAACACACGACTATACAAGCCCAGACCATAAAGATTAACCAACGATAAAGTAGGTACCAGGTGGCTACGTGTTTCTGACATTTTGGTTCGGTTAAGAGTCGTGAATGTAGTGACTGATCCTTTTTGTAGAACCATTTTCTTGCTGCTTCTTGACACCAGAGTTTATTTACCATCGCTCGACGACCTGCAAATAAATAATATTTATCATTAATGATGTAGGATATTCATAAAAAATAGTTACGTACAATGAAAGTAAAGAAATATGATGTATATTCGCTATGCAACTTTAAAGCCTAGAACGAATGCTACGATATAAGACAGATGTTAGAATTAAAATGGGACTGCTGTAATTCCCGCTGTCTGTGCATGATCGTTATATTACAGTAATTAGAATCCTGTTATTTGGATTTTAAATTATAAATAATTATTGTGTTATAGTACACATGCGTGTTCCTTCATTTCCGGCAAATTTCCCGCTCAAAACTTTTGAGTGGTTCAAAATCAACAATGATAGTACAAGTGATTGATATACGAATTTTCATAGAGTGATAACATTTTTGTATAAAGGAGGATAATCGTAGTGTTGTGGCAATTCAATAACAGTTGTTGTGTTGTGACAGAAACATATAAGACAACTGCATAGTGTTGGTTTCGAAAATCAATGATATTAAAAAATAACTTACATGATGAACATTGTAGAAGTGAAAAAAGAAATCGTTTTGGGATTACCAAACTGTTGAATAGTGTTAATACCATCTTTTATGCGAAAACCTTTGTTAAAACCTGGTAAGTGAAATAATACTGTTGTCGTAAAATTGATAAGTAACATAACCTCTACGTATGATTAGAGAATCACTGTGGACGCAGCCATGTTGGTTCTATTCGAGCAATTTTATCTTCACCGCGATAAATAGCGTTTATTCAAATATTATTATTTTTAAACTTAAATAAAATATGTCAATTGGTCTAGCAGTGACTAAATGCAAGATTAAATAAAAATACAATGTTATAACAAATATCAATCATTCCCCTATTTAGGTCACAAGGTATCTGACAGATGCACGTAAAATCTAATTCTAATTTAATTCTTTTTAAATTCATAATTGTTCATTCTTTATATTTAAATTAGTAATTATGTAGTTTATATGTACTGTAAACATATCTATGTGTTATATTTTTTATTAATTTTATTATAATTAAAGACAATTTCATACATTTATACAGTCTTTTAGTAAAAATTGACATTGCAGCATAGATTTTAAGTTACTGCATTTCCCAGATACATCGCGACCTCTGAGGGAATTTTTACGACTGCGATCTCCGCAGAGTTAAGTGCAAACAAATATTATAGTTTACAAGTTTATGTTAAACAAAATTGAATATCTGATAAGAATACACGCACGGAAAGTAAATCTAATTGGATAAATATTCCAATTTTTAAGTCTTGCGTTTCATATAAATTTATATTTCGAAAAATATTTCTAAAAATTATATATGTCAGTTTCTCAAGAAGTAAACATATATATGTATATATATATTTCTTCATATAATGTCAACATTTCAAACTAGAAAAATACAAAGCAAGACTACATTGATCAAGTGGTATCTTAAACATTATATAATTTTTAATAATTGGTGAAATAGCTAAATGCACCGAAAGGTATAAGTACATAGTATCATTTATAGGTTATAATAGCTTGAGCGATAGAAATAAAAGAACAAAGTACGTCATGCCGCTCATTCGAAGGATTGAAGCGATTGAGGTGAGACAGCCGTGTAAAATCTTTAATGGCATTGTCCAGACACCGGCGCAGATGGGAGCTGTTTTGAAGTAATTAACCCTGTTAACCCAAGGCGCTGAGGTTCGCACGGACAGTGCTGTAAGCTCACGCACCGCGCATATGCACGTATATATATAGATACGTAGGTCGTGACAGCACGGTCAATCGGCCAATACCAATTCTCTCTTAATTTATTACAATCTTCTATTATTATCACTATAGTCACACAAGTACAAGTAGAAACTTTTCCTCAAGGATCAACATCCTTAGGAATTTATACTACTTGCGAAAGAATTATATCTAAAATCCAAGATTAATGAATGGAAGATCCGACAGTGGCGTGGAAAGAAGAATTTTTTAATCACGTGTTACATTGAAATTCGATTAATCGATCGATTATCTCATTCAGGCAATTGATTACGTAGCCACAGTATGGTTTTGACGATAATTGAATAAATGCGTTGATAAATTTAAATTAACACATTACATCTACATGAATCGCTTTATCGAGGACCACAACTTTTCGTAATGATCATGGAAGAGACCTATTCCAACGGTAGAAATTTAAAAAAGATTGTGATCAAACATAAATTTTTTTAAGGCGCAAGGTATATCTGCTTGTCTATTAAATACATACAGAGCAAGTCGATAAGAAGCACTATCTAAAATAACTTGTTACCTATTGGTTTTTAGACGAAAAACGTTTTAAATGAATTATGTTGTATTTCATGGCTCATCAGATGGATGCAATTTTATTTTCTATCTTATATTCTATCTTATATTTTCTGAAAAGACCACGTATCAAGATGATTACGAACTTTTTAAATGGCACGGTATATTTTTTATAACATCAATCGATCCTATATTCTTTATAAAAAGGCATTAACCTATTTATACCGCAAAATCATTAGTTCAGCAAATAGATATTTTCGCAGATAGTGACCAGCTGGGTTGACTAAAAATATAATAGATAAAAATATGAGATATAAATAAATAAAATTGCATCTATCCGATGAGCCTCTAAAAATGCAACATAATTCATTTAAAATGATACTTGATAAAATCAATAATTAACTAGTTATTTTATATAGTATGTACTTCTTATTGACTCATCCTGTATGTGTTATAATACTAGTACTTACAAATTGTATGAGTAACACATTGAAGAAACTATTGACTGCTGAGTTAAGAATAAAACTGAAGCTTCCTTAATTCAAGCGAAGACAAATTCGATTTCTTGATACTGACATCTGGCAAAATACTTCGTTATCACTACGGCATTTTATGAGATCGATCTTATCGATATTGGTAACGGTCTATGATATATGTATATATCACATTTTCAGATTAGGCTTTTAAGATTCAAAATTTTCAAAGAGATAGAACTCTAAAAAAACAAATAACTTATATTTCGAGTAAAAATAATTTTTTTATATAGTGAAGCAAAGGGGAATTCTGTTTTAAAATGAAATGAGAAAAGAAGAACGTAAATGGATCACGAACCGAGTTGTTGACCAGACACACGAAGAGGGAGGTAGACTTTAGTTGTTGAGGGCTATGACACGAACAACGTATTCTTCGATTCAGTCGATCCTCGACCACCATAAACGCACGATCTGCCTGCACGATAGAACGCCTGACCCGTCACTGACCAGTCTCCTGTCCAGTCTGGTCAAAACCCTATACCCATGAGTGAAATCAATCCAATCCGTACATTACCCTTTCCCTTCCTCCACCCTTTGTTAACTATGTATTTAAACCGCCCCTGAACGACCAGCTTCATTGCACACATTCACAGAACGTACGGTCTTTCTTTTCGTCCAACTATCACGGTTGATGGCTTTTATTTCGAGGACGGCCGTGGAATCGAATCCTTTTCACTTCATTATTTTGCCTAAATATACATAACTATCTCATACAACTTTTTACATAAACCTTTTATCGTTTGTTTCATAAATTATATAATTTCAAGTTAAATAATTAAAATCTTGTATTCAAATCATCAAGGACATTAGTCAAAAGGTTTGGAATGTAATAACTATATATGCTTACCAGAGATTGAAGCACGTATTATTTTTTATGTACTCTTACAAGTATGTATTATTTGTAAAACACTTATTTGTAACACTTTACTCAAAAAAATCGAAGAAAAAAGAAGAAGCGTCTTTCAGAGCATGCTGAAGAACACGTGAATTAGTATACAAGCTAGAAACCCACTTAAAGCTTAGGTTCTTCTTCGGTAACTTACAAAAACAAAAGGAACGTGGATCTTGCGTAGCCTGACGTCACACGTAAAAGTTAGTAGATTTTATAGCTTTGGAATAACTGTACGCTGAGAAAAAGAACACAACTTGTCTCTGTGCTTCGATGCTTCAAATGCTTCAATTACAAAATATTACATTTTTCAGATACTGATTCTTCACTCTAAACAATCTTATACACATACATCTAATCCTCCTGTCTATATAATACCAGAAGAAGTATATTTTATTCACACGCATCACCGAACAACTGTAAACCTGCACAATATCTTTGACTCATTTAATCCTCCAACTTTTCCTCTGTGAATAATCGAAAAACACGCATAGATAGCACGTGTGAAAAATCTACAGCCGATTGGAAAATCCATTACGTAGTAATGAAGATAACGCGAAGTCCTTACTATTCAATGAACGGCGCGACGTAAACGTAAGAAGGAAAAAGAAACCGGAAGCAAAGGAAAGAATGAGGATAAACGTTCACACCGCATAGCGTTGCGGGTGCCGGGAACCGCAGATGTTCCTTGATCCTGCCGTCGATGCAGGAAACCTTCTCCGGCACACCATGGTCCTCTATTTCCTCGCACTCGGGAGGCATTTGAGTCCGGCCTCCTGTTCGACGTACGCCTGGCCCGTGACTGCCCGGCAACCGGCTCCGCGTGCTTCAAATCAATATCAATCGCTATGCACCAGCTGTTCCCCCCGTGGTATACGGCACTGTGTTCCTTGCGACCACCTTTTCGACACGTTCTGATAATAATTGCCGGTGAGTTTCCTCCTTTTTATGAACGACTTACTATGTACTTACTTATGTACTTACGGTGAACGTACCGTTGCCTAGTGCTCCCCGGATCCTTTCTTATAGAAACACATTGATGTTGACGGAATGGAATTTTTTTTGTTAATGAGTTTTTTAGAATAACTATTCTAGTATTTCTTAACTAAACATTTAAGCAGGGTTCGTTAAAAAAGATTGAAAAATATGTACTTGAAAATTTCACACCTGTAAATCCATTTTCATATATAAAATATATTTTATTGTGCATATTAATGTGATATAGGAATATTTAAGTATGATGTTAAGTAAAAATGAATATCTATTTATGAATATCAAAATTGATAGAAAGATAGAAGACCAAATGAAAAGATAAAAAATTCATCGAAGATTCAAATAGTAAAAATCAATGAATAATAAGTTCGTAGAAAAATTAACTGTGCAGGTTTTCCGGTAAATATCAATCAATCAAACAAATAGTTAATACGTTAATTGCTCGTTAGCCATATTATTTTTATTATGGTGACAATAGCATCGTGTTATGTAAGGGTTGCCAAGTTGTCAATCGGTTCTATTGCGAAACCCTATGTGAATATCAGTTGATAAAAGATGACAACTTTATTAACGTTAAAGAAGGAGATATTACTTTAATTGTACAATAATCACCTAAAAGCACGCCACGCTTTGGAACTTTATTAGTTTCGTTCAAGCACGTGGTTTTCTATACGTCCGTAAGTACTTACATGGTTGCTCTGAAACGAACGCCATTGACTCATAATGTCACGCGTTACCTCGTTCATTATAAGGAAGATTTCTCTAATTCTTTGAATGGGTTACGTCTTCCTTGTTAGTAGATGTGCTTTCTCACTGTTTCCAAGAATTATGAAAGTATAATATTTTATTGCGTTCACTGTAAAGATAACTTTCCTTACTTAACACTTTTTGACACAGGTAAATATATATTAGTTTATCTCCTCTGCAAGAAAAAAAGGGCCGCGTGGTCAAGGTTTTACGCAAACGCAGTCGTGTGGTTCGCATCGTCGTTTTGGACATTTACGAGGGATACCGAATTAGGGCTGCGGTGGGTTCCCCGAGGTCGAATCGGTTTGTCGATCTCAACGTAGATCGTGAACCGAGCAGTATGCAGCATTTCGAAGAATTGATCGATGATGCGGCTCACTTTGAAAATTGCTCTATGCAAACTTTATATATACAAGTCATCTATCTTATCATTTCATTATATGTATACCTCGGAGGCTCTAAATAAAAGAATTTGAAACCGAGGATACTCAAGGTAAAGAGTAAACATAAAAGAATGTAAAATGGTAAAGTAAACGAGCGAGTGAAAGTTTTCCTAAAGTTCTTATTTAAACGGTACAGGATGGTCTACTAGGAAAAGAAGGTTGACCAGGCTGTGAGGTGATTGGTCGGCTGGAATCACCAGACTTTCGAGCACATACACAATATTCTATCGCACAACCACCGTCCAGTGGTTGCGTGTGATAAGGTATTGAATAGTGTCAGCAAGTAGCAACGATGCAGCAATTTTGCTGATTGCAAACACGTACGCGGTAGGTAGTCTTTTGAAACTTGTTAAGCGTATGACGTGGTCTTGATTCTACCTTAAATGATCGCACGCCACCGACCGGGCGTTCATTAGTGGATCGGCTACTAGATGATGATGGAGCAGCCAAGTGTGCGTGTTTTCGGCGTTATGCAACTATGCGATAGTGCGTCAAAGCACTATGGTCAAATTACGGTAGATGCTACGACGCTGCACGTTTCTTATTTTTGTTGTTGCGTGTGAATTTCAATTTTCCCAGTTATAAAATTCTGATGAATTTGAGAAAATGAGAACGACACTCGGAATCTCTACAAGAATGTAACTCCTATACACCTATGCATTTTTTTTCTATGGTTACAGAGATCTCCGGTTACCCGCGTATGCGAACGTAAGCGGTTTACGCGTATCATTAGTTACCGGTAGTAAGACGTTTTATTCGATTAATACCATGTTTGAGGATTCGTAGGCGCTTCTTCAAACATGAAGACTTTCTTTTAATTGTGTTAGTAGAATCTAATATGCTTGTAATTTATTTGAGAGTAAAATTAATTTATCGTTTTCTTCGTAATTTTATTATATTCATTGTTATACTATATATAGAACAATTGAGTATACAGAATGTTCCAATAAAACATAAGTTGTCTGAAACTTTGAATCGAACACCCTGTATATAAAATCGTAAATAAAAGCAATTGATAAAATTATCAAATTTTCAGGATTTGATGGAATATACTGATGAAATATTTCGAACACATGGCCGATAAAAAGGATTTCCTACGGTTGATCAATACGGACGCACACGTAGCACAAGTATTCGGAAGCGTAGTCGTGATCCTAACTGAGAACTACTATTTTATAAATATACGCAACTACGCGAAGGAAACAACGTGGTGGAAGACCGAGTTTCGTGATTCGTTGGTTTACGAGAGGACGCACCGTTCGTGTACCAAAAATAAGCGAGACATCTTGCCCTTGCCGGTCTCTCGAGATTCAGAAGACTTGAAAATACTAAGATAGAGAGGAACGTGCAGCCGCCGATTCAGATTCACCAGGTATAGAAAACAAAACGGAATGATGGGTTTGCGATATCTCTTCTGCGGTTAAAACGTGGTGTAACGTGAATCTCCATCTCTCGAACAATGCGACAGAGACTCAATATCCGTTGGATCATTCTCACCATTTGCTTCCTACTATGCACCGGCTGCTTGGCTAAAGACTCGTACATGTAAGTAACGTTAATAATTATTATTCTTTTTAGATCAGGAGCGACATTATTTTGAATGAAAAATATACGTACAAATAGTAAGATGATTAATGGATACGACCACGTTAACTGTTTCTGATTTTTTTGGAATGGCGTATACCGTATACCGTATATCGAAACTGACAGGAATTAGACATTGATTCTACCTGTATCACTATTTTAATACTACAGTTTAATCGATCGTCGTCAATTTCCGTTATTTCCATTAAACATCAAAATATAAATATGAATGCGATGGTAATTCAAGGAGAAATACTTTCGTCATTCTTTAAATATCGTTAACCAATAATTGTTATCCTGAAATGTGTGCGTATTTGATGATAATAGATGTTCTATAATCTGTTTAATTATTCATTTAATGGGGTAGAAATTGAGGGGTACATTCATTATTTTATCGCTTTACAGAGTCACGCGATGGGCAGAGACCTTGGGCGACGAATTATGGGAACTTGCAGAAAAGGTGGCGCGACCCGAAGAGCTATTAAGCGTAAGTTTGATCTTCATTCGTGCATGCATCTATGTTTATATATGAGTTACGCACGATCGCGTGTTTCTCCCTTTCTCTGCCTATCCATCAGTATCTGTTAATTCGTATAACTATTTTTGTCACGCCCCCGTACATGATTATCGTCACTTAACAGAGATAGAAGACTTAACGAACAGAGAAGAAGAAAATAGTAAAAGAGAGAGACCGGCGCAAAGTACAAGGGAAACAAAGTTATTGCGAATGTAAAAAATAATCAACACAGAAAAGAAGAAATTAGGTATACGAGATAGTTAGATAAACAAGAAAACAAGATATTTGATAAAGAAGAAGGCTCTAGTATATCAAAACTGCAAAATATTCGGCTAGAATTATACTTTTTAGAGATCTTTCGGCCCAAGCCGAAGTGAGCCAATTGTCTGAAATGACTTTTCATGGAAATAAGTTGTAAAAAATCTCGGTCGATTTGTTGATGTGTAACGACTTCATGGACCTTGACGATACTTTTTCCAAAATTTGGAACGCTTAATCTACTGTGTGACTTATTCTGTACGCATTTGAATCCTGAGTATTGGAATAATAAGTATTGTAATAATAAGTAAGCACTAAATTGGCATTTGGAGTATTAGTATTGGCTGTGCTACCACTTGTTTTGCCGCTTACCACTTACCGCTTACCGCTCTGTATGATCACCGTCTTGCGCGAATTTCTACAGTTAAGATCTTTATCAGCGAAATATTGGTAAAAGCAAATTTTCAAAATCGTTCATTTCCGTGAAAAGCGCCCGTCATCTTCGGATTTAGCAACCTAAAATACTGCCGAAAAGACAGATTCAGATAAAAAATTTTGCAGTCCGGATACTATAGTTTATCCAAGAAGAGAATGTGGAAAAATATATGAACGCATTACTCATCTGTGATAAGTGGTAACGAAGATACGATGTATCGACCTACGATAAATTAAATCGTCAAACTCTTGCACTGGTTACTTGACCGTTAATAACTCAGTTGGTAATTTTGGTTTATAGAGAGATAATTCATCGATGGGGCAATAAATTATCCGTTATCTATATAGCTTAACTTAGATGACTCTGAAAAAGTAATTAAAATTATGTTAAGCAATTTGAAAGTGCTTGTGATCTGCGTAAGGAAAGTGTTCTGCGCTTTGAAACGCGATCTCCGTGCACAGATGCCGCCTGCGATACGTTTTCAACAACGAATAGATCGCATCTGCTGAAGTCTATCTGTTAACCAACGTAAAGTACCAATACGTGAGTCGATGACAGGAAAACATAACTCTCTAAAAGCTGATAAAAATTAATGTCTCGCTAAACAAGACGTTCTTTAAAGAAAGAAAAAATCTTGTATTTATGATTAATATTTTTCCATTAAGAAATCTGAACCATCTTTCTAACAAACACTTTGTTATGAAAACGAATATAATTTTATTTTTATTTCGTACTGAACTAAACTTCAAGTGTTACGATAATTCACGACGATACAGTGACGTCGCATTCTCGCCAAATAGTTCATGGATGTCATTATTAATAAAACTAAGCCAGTACTTGTAATACGATAGGCTATTACTCGTATTAACTATCTAATATGAATCGCAGGAGGTTTACTATAACAATCGTATATCAGTTTCTATAACAGCCGTACATATTTTTCAAGGATATGACATAAAATCACTTAATAGAAAAGAACCTGGTTTACGCTGCTTATCGATCATTCTTGTCATTTTATCAAGAACAAAGCATAACCATGCGAAAAACGCAGCCATTACCATAAATGAGTCCGGTAAAAGTTTGAAAAATGACCACGAGGCAGTTGACATTCGCAAGGCCTTTGTGCTCTAATGCTTTTGTAAATCGTCCGTAACATTTATCGTTCGAAGGCCAAAATTGAACATATATGTAGTATGAAAATTCAGTTTTATGATTAAAGATTTCCAATTTTCAATTGTACCACTTGTACATAGCATTTCGCGCAATTGCAAAAAGTAAATCGATGCATACACCCTATTATTATACGTACACCATAGCGATGTGTTATAAAAATATTATTATTTAACTGCAAAGTTTCTTCCTCTTTTTTGCTAAAAACTTTGTTCCGATGCGAAGGAATGAAGGGCCAGGTTCATTACGTATTGTTCAAAAGAACAATACGATGAGACACGGGCGCGTACGAGTAAAAAAAAAAAAAGCCGCGGTTTCGGCGCAAGAAATTAATAGTAGCATGGCGTGACGAGAGGGAAAAAGCGGTAGAATCCAGGTCGAAGGGGAGGCAAGGTATAACCGTAGTCCGGAATGAATTGCAGAAATACAAAGCGATGAACACGCGAGTGGAAAATAAGTCCGGGGAGGAGTTGGTGAACATAATCAGCGAGAACGTCGGCAGGATGCTCCGAAGGAAGATGGACGCGGTGACCTGCATCCGGATGGCGGCCGAGGAACACGCGGAAAACTGGGAGAACGACGAGGAGGAGAGAAATTTCACTTACGTGTCCGGAAAATATAGTCCAGTGAACCAGCATTCATCAAAGGTTCCGTCGAATATGGAAAAAAACATCAATGCTTACAGGTTCATAGGAAATTGCTTTTATACAATTCAGATTTCTTCTTTCTACGACTAAAAACGGCAAATGTCTATCTACCTTCACTTTTTCATTATATGTATGCTGTGCATCTGAATTCAAATTCTTATTCTCAATTATTCGATGAAATATAGTTATTTAAAAATTATTAGTCAAGCTGTAAATAATTAAAGACGAATCAGCAAGTCGATTCTTCTGTGAAAGTATATGGTATACCGTTTCATGACTATTGATTATTTGAGATGAAAAATATCGTTCATTGAATGAATACAGTTATACTACATAGTGGTATATATGTAATAATACGTAATTCGTGCGTAATATCGAAGCGTTCCGAGTAGTGGTATCGAATGGAATTAGGCTGAGAAGCTTGAAACGTCTTCGACATCGATTCGTAGGTGAATGTTCGAACCACGAATTGGGTCTAGCATTCTGTCTTGGTCTGAATAGCTTGACGGTCGAAGAAATTGATAGCATTTGTTTGAAACATGAAAATCGAATGAGATGAAATTCGAACAAGTTTTAAGTTACAAGATACATTTGATACATTCACAATCCTCTCATTTCTCTATAAACAACAGAAATAATTGATTCCGTGTTATAAAATAAAAATGTTAAATATATTTACAGGAGAATGTTGCTAACGCCTGACTCACACTTTTACAATATACCAGTAAATACAAGCTTTTCGTCAGTGCATATACCTACAAACGTGTACGACATGACACCAGCGGTAGTCGAGGATATAAAGAAAACCGAGTTCCTCGACGATATCTTCCGACAAAACTACGAGTCAGATCCGGCTTTGTCTTGGCAATATTTTGGCTCTGTCACGGGAATGTTGAGGCAATATCCTGCCATGCAGTGGAGAATGGATCTTACGCAGAACAGCTTGGACGAAGGAGAAGAGGAAGAGGAAGAGGAAGATGAAGAAGAAAAGCCTGACATTTATGATTGCAGAGTACGTAGCTGGTTCATTGAGGCAGCGACTTGCAGCAAGGACATGGTAATACTGATGGATACCAGCGGCAGCATGACGGGCATGGGAAAGACTATTGGTGAATGAAATATTAGTATTTCAACCCTTTAATTGTAGGGTGGAGTTAATTTCATTTAAATGAGAAGTAAATTCCACGAGAATATTCTTTGTAATCGTAGGATACGATAGAACTACGTTAATGACTTTGATTCAGTTTTATTTTTTAAGAAACTATTTAGTTTCCCTTTAATTTATGACTCTACATATTTCTACGTACTCGTTTATTTACTATATGTGTTAACAAAGTTTGAAACTTACAACGGTCTATCTGGCGTGACCGCGGGAAATGTGTTAGAATCAAAATTGGAACGCATCTGTGATTGCTCCGTGTAAACTATGTAATGCATGTTTGGAATGTACCACGAATCTGAGGTTACACGTGCAGTATTTAGGGAGGATAGAGCACATGGACGCAATCGTATCGCGTAGATCTTCGCAAAGATTACGCGATCTTCTCGTTCTTGATATAATATAATCACAGAAAAACAATTATTTTAACAATGCGAAGACTAATATTAGTCCAATTTCCTTTTCCTCCTAGGTGAAACATTCAAAATACTTACCTTCGTTCTTTCATAAATATTTTTTCAGCAAGAACAACAGTGGACGCAATATTGGATACTCTCTCAAATAATGATTTCGTGACTGTATTGAGCTACACAAACGTGACATACGACGTGGTGCCCTGCTTCAAGGACATGCTAATCCAGGCTACTCCGGAAAATGTGTACACTTTCAAGAATGCTATAGCAAATGTTAAAACAGAAGGACTCGCTAATTTAACAGAAGCATTCACCAGAGCTTTCAGCCTTCTAAGCACATACAGAGAAACACGCGGGTGTGGTGCGGACACATCGTGTAATCAGTTAATTATGCTTGTCACGGATGGCGTTCCTGGAAATCTGACAGAAGTAAACCAATATCTCCTTATAAAAAAATTACGTTATTTATCTAAGCCGTTAATTATCTCCTCGTCTTTTTCTCTTAAAACTGTAGACCTTTCCTGGAATACATTTAGTAAGAAAAAAGCGATTTTATCTGACGAGATAATTACGTTTAAACAGATGATTAAGCCTTAACAATAATGGAAACAATTTTCTAAGGGATCTACATCTATATATATACTCTAACCATTTTTCTATACATCTCTCTAAATGCTATCATTCATAATGTAGAGAAAGTCCCTCTAATTAATTGCTCCATCACAGAAAGACGGAGCTCGTTTCTGTCTACAGACCATTTAACCTCCCACTCGTGCTTATTGTAATTCGCCCTGGCTGAGCTGCGTTTCCACAAGAATTATACTATCGAGCATAAGAAGACGCTACGCTGTCGCGAAATCGCACTACATTTAAGTAGGTCCGGTGAGCGCGATTTCACTGAAGAAAAAGGTCGCGTTTTCAGCTCTATCCTCGACGAGTAGCTCTTCAGTTTTATGAGATCCCACTCGAATCGGCGAGAATCATAGCGATCTCTGTCTTTCTATCTCTACCTCTCTTTCTTTTCCGCTCCTTTCATCTTTCTCCGGTCTTCTTCTCTTTCCTTCGTCTCTTCTCCTTCTCGCCATCGTTTCCTCGCACTCTTTCCTTCTTTTCTCCTCTTCTTACTCAGTATCTACGTATATACCGACGCTCTTCACGCGACAGTGGTCGCATTTCCTTATCACTCTTTCTAGCGCTTAGAAAACGCATCATCAACGATAACGCCGCGGCACAGTTACACCACGATTACGTGAAACTTCATGGCCGTGAATATGCTGCTCCGAACGACCTTTTTATGCTCTATTTCTTTTTGCTATCTATTCGAACAAACATTATTTCTGTTATTTTTATCAAGTAACATTCGAAAGGGTATGATCTATATGAATTCTATTTAGGTATTCAGATCATGGAACTGGCGAGATAATGACACACACATTCCTGTACGAGTATTCACATATCTTTTGGGAAAAGAAGTTACCAATGTTCGAGAAATTCAATGGATGGCTTGTCTAAATCGCGGCTACTATACGCATGTTCATACGCTAGAAGAAGTTCAGGAACAGGTGTTGAAATACATCCCCGTGGTCGCACGACCTATGGTTCTTCAGGATGTGGTGCATCCTGTCGTTTGGACCCATGCTTACGCAGACATTACGGTGAGATAATCACCTTATAATCGTTATACAGATAACTAGTCATTGTATAATGTGTAATCACGTTATAATTTTTAATCCTTGTCGCGTAATTAATTGATCTATGATTAATTCGTAATGAAAATTACCCGACTATTAGATCATTTTAGGTGTTTGAAGAGAGTAAAACATTTTACTATCTTAACAATCTGTACACATCGAAAAGCATCTATGGCACTGTTTCCTCTTTGACCGTTTCACTTTGTACATAGTGTCCCCGATTCTGTAAATTTTCTGATTCACCTTCCACTAGAATCCAGCACTCGCCACTTGGCTGTGGCTGGTGATGCAGCACAAGGAGCAACAATCACGGCTTCAGAAACTTCTGAAAGGAAAACGTCTGGGCGTTCGAATAAATGAGGACGATACCTACATACAGAAGGTTCAGAGCAAGCAACAATCATCCCTGTAGCTTTAAAGCTGCCTTATCGTGCTCGATACGCTCTTTCCCCTGGCATTTAGTTGAATGTAGAAATAGTAGTACACCCAGCAGATAAATTTAGGCGAATCCTGCATATAATTATCATTAGCCAGGCACTTTTATTTTAATTTCCATTCGCGTTTAATCTTGCTCTTCTGTATCCCGAAAATTAATCCCATTTTAAGATGCGATTTTGTATTGACCTATTGTTAAAGCGTTTTGAATGGACATAAAGTTTCTTATTTTCTTTGCATGCGTTACTTTTCTTAGCAAATGTAAGTCGTAAAATATTAGTTAATGGCAAACAAGACTGCACAACATCTATCAAATGTTTAATAGTTCTTTAGAGTTTATAGCACAACCTCAGATGTTATTATTTTTTTCTTTTATATGTATAAGTGTGATTTTTCTTACACTGATTGGGTCATAGAATAACGCGAAATAGAATATAGTGTATACGTAGAAGGGAAAACAAATTAAACCTATACCCGTGAATTTACAAACTTACAAATAATTAAGTTGTACATCTAACAGCTCCACGAGAGTGAGGACGTTCGGCAGGATGCGTCTCTGTTGAATACGACAGCTTGGCAGGAGTACAGGCTCCTTACATCCGTCAGCACGCCAGTGTTCGACCGTAAAGGGAATCGCAACAATCGGACAAGAATGGCGAATTTACTAGGTGTAGCCGGCACGGATGTACCAATTGACGACATTCGAAAGCTTACATTGCCATATAAGCTGGGCGTGAATGGATATGCTTTCATCGTGTCCAACAACGGATATGTGATACTGCATCCAGATTTGAGGCCCGTTTACAAAGGCACATTAAAGCGGAATTACAACAGCATAGATCTCACGGAAGTGGAGATCTTGGACGATGGTCGTGGCCCAAGGTAGTTTCCTTTACTTTTCAGATTTACATTTATAAAAATATAGTACGTCTTAAACATATATAATGTGTTTATTTGTATAGCCTGAAATTTCATAAAGATCTAAATTTTACACGCATTCTTTCATAAAGAATAAAAAAGTAGAGGATATAATAATCTATTCTAAAAGCTTGGTCATGATAAATCTCCGAAGTATAGCGGTTCCTGAAAGAGGAAGATATTGCTTTCGTGCCACGCGGCAGACCTTAGAGGTTTAAGAAGAGTTTTTATTAAAAACGGGTGCAGGAACCCCGGGCCAGAGGTGCTGGAACTACGAGCCGCGTTGGTGGACCACAAAAAGGGCAGCTTAAAAGGGGTACCCGTGAAATTGCATTACGACGACAACCGTCGTGTGTCTCTCGAAAGACGCGACTACTTCTACGCGCCTCTCCCCGGAACACCGTTCGGCCTTGCGGTCGCTATACCCAACTATGGCACAACTTGGATCAAGGTAATCCTTTCAGGATATCGTGTGTACACACGCATTGCTAGAAGTTTACGGAATTCCGCAGTATCTCGGTTAGTTCCGGTGAACCGGATGCCACAAACTCGGACTCGCGTTCTCGAGATTGTGGAGCGCAGAAACTTTGAGACCTAGAACAAGCCTAGATGGTAAACAGCAAGCGTCTGCGGAAACCTCTTAATGGTCGATCGAACGCGGAAAATTCCTTATAGTTAACGTAACTTTGAGGTGAAGCTCGAAACTTATGGTTTAACAATCAATGGAAATAATAACGGAAACGGCAACATATATTTTTCGCCCTTTTTAAAAACGTTTGAAAATATATTCGATTAAAAAAAAAAAAAAGAATAGTTTACTTTGTCGAATAATAGCTTTTTTCTTTTTAATATATTATTGATTATTCTTAAATCATCCTAAATTAAAAATTTTATTACACATTGTTCAAGGTTGGAGACGAAATCCGGAGGAATCAGAACTTGAAGGTGAATATTTCCGACTTCTTTATGGGCAACAACTGGCGAGTACACCCTGGTTGGGTATACTGTCGCTTTCACTATTTAGAGGGTCACGAATTCAACAATCCCGAGGAAGAGCTGAGACACTTCCTGGACCTGCTAAATAAGCCTGGCTGGCGCTGGTCTGAACAGTACGAAAACGAAACTAACCATGATGTTCCTAACTGTGGTAGACAGACTTTGTCACACGATGATTATTATTGTAACAAGGAATTGATGCAGCTGTTAGTTTTCGACGCAAAAGCAACGAATGCCAGCTTTAATAGCGATTTTGTATTGGACGATCCCCGAGCGCGACAGCTAGCAGAAGATTATGGAATCTTTTTAAGATTCGTCGCCACTCAGAGTGGGTTAACCAGGTGGCATCATTTAGATACAAAAAAATTGAAGGACGAGGACGACGATGGCATCGTTTTTGGTGATCTTCATAGGAGAGCTGTGAACGAACCTTGGTACAAAGGTGCCATTTTCCAAAATATTTTAGACCCTAACAGCATATCTCTGTCAGGTGATTGGAAAAGATGATTTCTTAATAAAATTTCTTATCTACTTTCTTAACGTTTAAATATCTATTTATCTTCTAAATTGTTTCAGTTCCTTGGGAAGCAGGAGTAAATGCTACAGTAACAGCTTCGATTGGAATATTCCCTAAAGACGACCGCAAAACTGCACCAGCAGCAGTGATCGGTTTTCAAATGCCAATGAAGCATCTTTATGAGAGATTTATTAATCTAACTTCCGGCCAAACAAACTCAACCCTGATAAACTGCCGCAATGAATGGATAGATTGTTACTTGCTCGATCAGAACGGCTTCGTCGTGATATCAGAAGCGCACAATGACACCGGTCAGTTCATGGGAACACAGGAGGGTGCAGTGATGAATTCCATGGTCGGCCAGGGCCTCTATAATCCTGTCGAGATTTACGATTATCAAGCTTGGTGTGAGGAAGTTGTAAGTACTTGAACTTGTAGTATATTCTAGTAACCGAAACAACCGTACTTTTTTCATTTTTACTTTTATAAATTGTCATGTAACGATTAATTTCCATATGTAACGACAAGATTTTTCTGTAGTAAGACCTGGACAAATCTTATTTCCTTTCCATTTTCACCTTTCTCTCTTTTCTTACTATACCCATCATCCACAATCGTATAACATATAAACTTTAAGTTTTCAAGTTCCATCACCGAACGAAAGTTTGTTAAAAGCTCTGTATTTCGAGAAGCATGCGAGTGTAAGGTAAAGTTTCAAAAAGAAGCCCAAGAAACAAGTAAAACAAATAATCGAAAAGTTCCTGGAAACTGTACGATTCCGTCCGCTCTCTGGCGACATATTTCTAATTCGTGCCAAGTTCCACCGAAGAAGAAGTTCCCTCGCCGGGCGAAAGATAGCCGTAACTTGTCGTGGAACGTTTCGCAAACAAAATGAGAAACTCGGCTGAGACAAAAACAATCTCACGGGAACAAAACCGTATCCACAGCGCATCAGCGGTGCGGCCACATCTCTGACGGACCCGCTGATGTACATCTGGAAACTGTTGCTCTGGTTTCTGTTACGTGTGACGTGGTTCACGACCCAGTTCGTGAACTTGCCAGTCAGCTACGCCAAAGTCCACTTCGATGAAGACGCCCCGGATCCGCCGCCCCCGCCTCGCCCTTGTCTCTATCATTATCCTTGCGACCAGAAGAGGGTACTTTATATGATGAACAACACGATCGCTGGCCAGGGCGTCACTAATCATTCGGATTATTGCTCAAGGCCGTTCTATGCTCGTAGGGTCAGTGTCTCTTATTTTACCCTCGAGTAGTACACCTTACCTACAAATAAATTTCTATACAAAAATTCAAACAAATTTGCTTGTTTTGAGTATATCGTGTAATAATCAAGGAAGACATTTTTACGTAAAACACGAAGAAAAACCACGAATGATATGATTCGCAGGTCCCGCACACAAACTTGTTATTGGTGGTCGTCGATGCTATGTATCCGACTTGTTACAAGAGATTAGAGGTAACACCGGTGACAATTTCGCCGCTCGAGTACACGAATGGCTCGGAAAGCGCGCCTTGCCATAAAATTCCACTAAACGACCTTAAAAGGAGGCGCCTTGAGGGCTGTTTCACGGAGCATCCCTTGGAGCATGAGATCGAGGACTGTGGAGGGGCATCAGAACTGACTGTATCTTTGTTATTATTTTCTACCGTTGTAGCTAGAATCTTATATCTATTTATATAATTGTTTAAAACAAGAAAGTTATGGATTCGTTTAACGATATTGATTGCCTTGAGTACGATGCGAATTACAGTATATAAATGGTATGATAACGATAACGTTGATATTTATTGTGTCGAACCTTATAACTTTTTGCAATAAAAATAAAATTAAAAATTGGTACGTGATTAGGAAGAATTAATCGTATTAAAAGAAACGATGACTACTGTAACTCTGATAGCTATTCGGATTAGAATTATTCAGCTTGATATGTTGTAAAGCAGACTATGTTCTTTTTTTGTGGACCAAAGACATCGAAGAACGAATCGATCGTAGCGAAGAAAAGAGAACATAAAGCCTGGCGAAATATCTCCCTATATCCACGCAAGATACGATTTTCTGTTGGCGTCGGAATGTCTGTTGATAGGGCGAAAGGAGCTTGCCCCAGAAAATGTTTTGTTCCCTCCTTCATTCGGATATTCAGATCATAACTTCTTCGCCAACTTAATTGTAATTCTTTTTATTCCATTTTCTTGTATCGAATAAAATTATACTCGTTAAAAATGGCTAATCAGAATGAATCAGTTTCTTTTTCAATCTTTTTCAATCAGTTTTCTTTTCTATGCAGAAAAATTAATTGTTCGACAATTCCTGTTCTAGAAAATTTTCCATTAACGCCAACTCATTGGATTCCTCATCTCCTCTTTCCTATCGCTAAACAAGATTAAAAATTCAATGGTGACCATTTCTTAAATCTGGACGATAATCATAGCAGGTATTTTCTCAAATCTAACAACGAATTCACTAATCCTTTCGTTCTTAAACCGATCGATCGTTATATTTTATCAACACTGTCATTGCTCATATTTCAAAAAGTCTGCGAAAACGTGTCGAATCAACGAAGAACTCGAACGTTCTCCACGATTCTATTGATTTGCCAGAACATCGGCCACCTTCGATAACTGCGAGAATCGTCGCTACGAAAATCTTTGGAAAAACAAGGGCGGCCGAGCTCGAAGGTGACTTTTCCGAGAGACAAACATTACTATCAATTTCGTAAGGATGCTTATACGAACGGCGTCGCGCCGTCGGGACGGCTGGCGGGTTCCGACGCCTCTCTGCTCGTCATCGCGCGCAAGCTCCATGTCTCGCCGAACGATCGATAAACCATACTGGCGAGTACCGTGGTGTCCGGAGTGGAACGGTGCGCGCACTGCATGGCGACGACGTCGACGACGACGACGAATACGACGACAACGACTACGGCCGGACCGGAGTATCCTTAATGTCAGACGCGAGCCTTCTCTCGGCCTCAGTTTTGTTTACCGTGTCCTCGCGTAAACACCGGAGCGCCGGAGAAGACGAGAGTTATGAGGCTCCGTTTCCTGACAGTTATCGTCATCCTGATCCTGATCGAGGCACATGGTGACAACATATCGTCCGACAAGTAAGTTCGAAACGACTATCCATCCAGTAACTCGTACATGAGAATTTTTCCATCTATTTCCTTTTCCATGTTCGAATTTTATGTGGTTGATAGAACGGTTGGAATTGTCAGGAGTTTATTACGATTAGTCCACATGCGCAACACTTGATATAATGAAAACGTGGATGTTGATACACGTTTCTCGTTGGTATGTTTGTGTAGGTCGTTCCTTTGTAGTTTTAACGAAAGTCGATTGGAATAGTTGGAGATTTTACAAGTGACGTAGAATGTTGAAAACGAGGAACGGTAGAGTTTATGAATTTCATATAACACGTTTAGATTCCTTCTATTATCGGCATTTGGAAGAGTTTTGATGATATTTCAGCATTGACAATTGAGGCGCTTAGATAGATAATTGTATAATTATTTACAAATTATATGGGTACCTTTAGGTTTGACTTTCTGTATCGTGCAGTTATGAGAAATTTCTCGGAGTTTAATCTGTCTCCAATTGGTAAACCGTAATGTTTCAGATACATTCGACGCTTACATAACATTAAAATAATATAACATAATATTATGTTAGGCTAGTAGTACACGAGTAATGCGACCATTTGAAATTTATTCTCTGTGCAGAGTAGGAACATGGGCAAAACAGTTGGGTTTCGAGCTGTCGCAGTTGGGCAAGTTTGTGACCAACGTGGACAAGTTCACCGAGAGCTACAAACAGGCAGCGGTGAAGCCACGTGATGGCACTGCTTTAGTTCACGAGATCGCTAAAGACATCAAAGCCATGATGGAATCGAAGATATCAGCTATTAAGGTACATAGTCTTATCTAACCAGCGTAGAAATACATCCTAGCGTTACAAATTTTTTAATGAAAAACCTTTAATAATATAGATTACAAGATCCGCGACGATCGGTCAGCTTTTAGGTAAAAAATCATGTAATTCGTAAATGTCATATTTAAAATGTTACCATAGAGAATCATGGATGTCGCGGAAACATCAGCCTTGTCCGCTCCAGACGCCGATCCTCCAGAGTCCTTCTTATATATCAACGCAAAGAACAACACGATCGAGCCGAGATACAGTGCTCACTTTGGCGGTCGGGTCAATTTGAGCATGTCGGCAGTTCACGTCCCGACGAACGTTTATGATCGAGCATCTAACGTAATTAGAGCGATCAAATGGTCCGAGGAGTTGGATAAAACCTTTATCAACAACTACGAACAAGATCCTTCATTGTCTTGGCAATATTTCGGTAGCGCGACTGGCTTCATGAGACAATATCCTGCGATGAACTGGTTGATGGAACCTGTGGATTTGTTCGACTGCAGAACCAGAAGTTGGTACATCGAGGCAGCTACCAGTCCAAAAGACATTCTTATCCTGATAGATACTTCCGGTAGTATGACAGGGATTCGCAGAGAAATTGCTAGACACGTAGTGAATAATATTCTGGACACTCTTGGAAACAATGATTTTGTTAACATCATAACGTTCTCCAACGTTACGAAAGAGGTAATTCACACAGAGATGATCCTATATTAAGAACGAACAGCTAGATTTTGTAACAAGGCAAATATGAGTTAGTTATCGATCATTTTTACGATAACCAATAATGGAACCAGTGAAAAATGGTATTCCAGGTGGTGCCATGCTTCAACGACACTTTAGTGCAAGCTAATTTAGCGAACGTGAGGGAATTAAAGAGAGCCATCATGAATTTAGTCACGGAGAAGATAGCGAATTTCTCCTTGGCCTTGACCACCGCATTCGAGCTCCTTGGAACCTATCGAACCGAAAGGGAAGGAGCCAGGTGCAACCAAGCGATTATGCTGATAACAGACGGCGTTCCTTATAACTACAAGGAGATCTTCGAGACATACAACTGGGAAGACAATTCCAACGAACCCTTTAAAGCTGACATGCCTGTTAGAATGTTCACTTATCTGATTGGCAGAGAAGTGGCAGACGTAAAGGAGGTGCAGTGGATGGCCTGTGCCAACAGAGGTTACTTCGTGCATCTCTGCACCTTGGCCGAAGTGAGAGAAGAGGTATGTTTAGTTATTTTATACCTTAAATCGATCAATATTTATACTTCAATTTAGTTTTGTATATCAATTGGGCGAATTAATTAACAAATTCTCATCTTTAGGTCCTTAAATATGTTCCTGTAATGGCAAGACCATTGGTTCTCGGTCGTACGGATCATCCAACGATCTGGACTCCAGTCTACGCCGACGTGACAGATCCGAAGATGACCGATTGGTTGTGGGAGCAAAGGGAAAGCGAAGAACAGAAAGAGAGATTCTTCATGCTTCACAATAGGAAAAAATTCTTCAATGCCGAGGAACGAGATCGCAGATTCATGAAAAAGCAGAGGAAATCGCACGACCAGAGCAGCGATCTTCAAGAATACAGGCTAATGACTTCGGTTAGCATGCCGGTGTTCGATCGACGAGAGAACGCGGTAAGATCTTCCTTCTTTACACGATTCAATTGAAACAATTAATTCTCTAGCAACATGCTAGGACACCAACGTTCGATACTAACTGTTTTACGTTAGGTTCTCCGCATATATTCTTACAAAAAATTCTATTCTGTCTCGAATGGTGAAGATCGCTATGAAAAATTTCGAAATTCAAGTATACACGATGCAATTACATATATGCAATTACACGCTACGTCACATGATACAATATCCATGGTGCATAAATAAAAGATTCAGCTTTAGGTATCATTAAAAATATCCTGGAACCTGTGTTATTACGTATCGAGAATAGATTAACGTCCCCATCGCTGTATGCCAGATTATCATTAACCCCGTTCTATTAATAATTATTTACGGTGAGATACACCTATTATACCTGTGCGTACATTGGCTCATAAGAATCCAAACATCAATCAATTGTTCGATCACGCCATGATCAAATGGGCGATGCTCAGGATTTCTTTGTAATTACGTATATTATTGAATGAAATGAAATTAACGATGGTGGTATTATCGAGACACTCGAGCATGCAGGCATTCACGATCATCGCTCTCCCCATGATAGCCCCTTTTCACTCCACTGCCTTCGTTCGATCGATCAGACGATATCAACACGTGTCGTATTACCCTCTTTATTCATTGACGGATAAACGTTTAATCGCGCAAATCACCTCCGCAATGAGTGCATTTTTCCTTTGGTTTTAAGTTCCTGTTTGTCCACAGAACATCACAAGGCAGGTGCTGGTGAACGAAGCATACTGGGTGACAGAGACAAGAGAGGTTGGCAGCTAAACAAAAAACACAAGCAACGTTATTTCAATGCATAGAGCCCTGTACCTATCCTTTCACATTATTGTATTCAAGTACGCGACTTGATCCTTTCTGGTCTCCACGTTTACCAATGGAAAATTTACCTGCCTGATCTAAAGCTCTTCTTAATAGCAATGGACAAATATTTTATTCTGCAATATCGACGACGAAAACCATATGTTACTGTAAGATAATGTAAATTAAGGAGATAACAATTTTTTTAAACGAGACGTGGATATCCAGGGATGAAATCGATGTCGCGCGACAATCTTTCGTTACATTTAGGTCCACGTTCGTCTCTCTGGTATCTTACTTTGGTCTAACATTAGTATTGGACTTAGTTTAATCATTAGGTAGGTTTAGGTACTTTAGTCTACCCTGTGCCCTGTTCGAGACGAGTAGAAAAAAGCGGATAATCCCGCTCGCCTGTTGGATTGCGAACAACGATACCTCCTCTTGATATTACCATTATTATTATTATTATCATTGAGACTCGTAGAAGAACTTCTGGTTCTGCAGTGTCTATATATGTATACGTATACTCATACTGAACATAAGAAAGAATATTTTGGTTGGGTATAAAATGAGTACCAAGTACACGTGGTACGATTTGATCAGTTTTATTGAGTGCTAGATTTCGCTAGACAAGTAACTTAGTAGAATTAATTCGAGCATCGTTCCTATGGCCATCTTCTTTTCCGCTAATACATATGGCAAGAGAAGACAAAAATAAAACAAAATTTACAAACTTACATTTCGTTAGATTCCTCGGTTATCCCTTTGCAGTATTCACTTTATATGTGTATTAGTATTTTTATTCTAGTATTCGATAAAGAATCTCTTTGCAGTAAATTTGAAGAAAAATGGACGGCTATCGGAACGATAACGGCGTGGCTAATTGTGATTTGATTATTAACACTTAGGATAGCCTGCGTCAAACGTTTATTGTCCTTATTGTGTATCGTTCTTATTATTATCGTTATTATTGAGAACGTAGTTGAGCTAGTTATACGTCCAGCAGTATCGTCAATGAACATTATTATTATTATTGCTATTGTTTTTTCTTTTTTAGTAACTATCGTTATTTAATTCTAGAACGTGTGTCATTAGACGAATTCATTGTGATAGCGTTTATATTGAAGAAGGTAGATACGCTTATGGTTATGCGACTTGGGATGATGATGATTTGTAATTGATTTTGACACACAAATTAATCATTTGTTTATTGGATTTTATTAAAACGTTGTCATGATTCTTTGTGTAGACACGAATCGCAGATTTGCTCGGAGTCGCTGGTACGGATGTTCCTATCGAAGAGATACAGAAACTCATGATGCCACATTTAGTGAGTAGACTACATTTAGCATTTCCCTCTATTGCAAGTAAAATATTAATTCTCACTTTTTATTTTCGAAAACAGCTTGGCGTCAATGGATACGCGTTCATCGTGACAAATAACGGTTTCATCCTGATTCATCCGGACCTCCGACCAGTGGTAAGGAATTTTCTTCGTATTTAACTTTTCTTTAAAATTATTTGATGTCACTCGAAACCACCTAACGAATGTCGTTATAGTTATTTACGGTGATGATAATATAGTTTCAGGGCATCCTAAAACCAGCGTACAATAGCGTCGACATGGCGGAGGTTGAGCTGATGGATCAGGATAGGGAACCCAGGGAGTTCGATGAAGGAATTATTATGGTACACGTAAATTAGCTTCTCGAAAAATAAATAATTTCTACTACTATATATCTAATAGTCATTTATCCACAGCTTCGGGATGACGTGGTCGACCAAAAAAACGGTAGCGTGACACTGCACACGAAATATCATTACGATGATATGGTGAGTTGTATTAAGATCGGTGTTACAACTAGGACAATATAATATCAGAAATATTAATTTTGAACTCTTCTGTTTCTTCTGAAGAAACGTGTGGGTAGGGTAAGGAGGAAGTACGATTACACAGGTATACCAAATACACCATTCACGGTGGTGGTTAGTCTGCCGGAACATGAACACATTGGAAATTATCGCGTGCACGCAACCGAAGAAATACATCGTTCACACGTTAGTGGTACGTACGTTCGTAAAATGCATTTCAATAATAACTAAAATAATATTTATTTTTCGCATTCTTGTAATCTCCTACATTAAAGATCTAAAGATAAATCTCGTTAAACCTGTAATATTCAAGAATTAAGATGCTCAGACGCATCTGCGGACGCTGAACTTTTAATAATCGAGAGAATTTCGTCTCGAAAGTTTTCAACGGTGCCTGTAAATGGAATTCAATGTTTTATTCAATAGCAGAGATATGTATGCAACGTAAAAAGTTCGGTAGAAGTTTGATTGCAAACTTTTCACCGAGTTGCAGGAGGAGCTGGCAACTTTTGCCTGCGTATATAATCAAAAAGGCCGCGGAAATAAAGTTACCTCTCTCTCTTGGACATGCAATCATGAGAAATGTTCAAACTTCTGGTCTAAATCTCAGAAACTCTTCGAATACTTTACGTCTCTTGTACAAATAATTCTTTAAACTTTCGACCAACACATTGTGATTACACTAATTTAATTCATCGTTACATTACATTTCCGATTATTTGTTAATCATATTTTAATAAGATTGTCCGTTATAGGCAAGAACGTGTCTGATTATTTCACTGGTAAAAACTGGCGGGTACATCCACATTGGTTGTACTGCAAGTAAGTGGATAAATATAAAATAATCAATAATCTGTTTTTTTTTTTTACAATTTTATCCTTCGGTTATTTCTTGGTAAAACTATAACGAATCAAATAATCCTCTGATATAGGTATCACTACGAAGATGACCGATCGTTCAATACCTCGGAAGATCAACTTGTGCACTTCTTACAACGAACCCGCCAGCCAGGCTGGAGGTGGAATGACATGAAACAGCCATCTCAGCCACCGGAATATTCAGCCACGAATTCCGGTAATGACACTCACCGCAAATCAAAACGTAAGCTTCCTCCTACTTTGTCTTTGTCATATTCTCATAAAATGAAACGATAACTGACAGATTCTTTGATTCGAATAGCTACACCGTACAAAGCGGACAAAGACTCTTATTACTGCGACAGGGATCTTCTATTGAGTCTGGTTTTCGATGCAAAGGTAACCCAATGGTTCGCGAATCCCAAAACTGCACGCGAAGAGGCAGGGTGAGTACCGACATGATTTTATTTTTAAAACAAAATAGCAAAGCATTCTTGGTGGATTGTATGCTTTAAAATATATATTATATAAAGCTTCAATGGTCTGGGGATATTAAGGATAGGATATCATCTTTTCTCTTGAAAAGAATCGTTAAAATTATTAAAAAAGAGATTAAAAAGATTGAAAAAGATGTCTATACGTCACGGTACCATTAAATAGGTTCGGTAAGCCCATTTTCGTGCCCTCTATATTTTTACGTTTTCTGCACAGTTCTTCTCTCGTTTCTTTCTTTTTATATTCTTTCCTCTGTCAAAATTTTAACAAAAAATGCACCCATTTCCTTTTTTACTAATACTGACCACTTTGACGCCATGCAGACCTTTAGCTAGGCTGATGAATCTGCTGCCCAGGTAACGTCCATCATAAACACACCTTACGTTTTTAGAAGTTAACCAGTTGGCTACAATGTTCTACTGCTTTTTTCTCTGTACAAACTTTCGTTCTACAGTTCGTATATTTTGATTTATTTCTACTTATTCTTTTTGATATTGATTAATTTATCATTTCTGTTACTATTAAGAACGTACTTTTTTGTAACATTCACTTAATGTTTCTTTTCCTCAAATCTTCTCAGCAATCTGTATTTTATTCTTCTATTATTCCTTGTACATTTGATTAGTAAAAGGTAAAAAGTATATCCGAGGAAGAAGATAGATTTTCAATATTGGAACCTTGAAGAGGAAGAGGACATTGGCGACTGAAAAACTGAAGAATCATTTTTATCATATTGTACAGTAGTCAAACTCGTTTGCGAAGCTTTCCATGATGACCTATTATAAATAAAAAAATTCCAACTCAAAAAATATGAAGCAAAGCGAAGCAAATGAATAACCACAGCCAATATTCCCATAATGCAGTATCATATCAAATATAGTATCACAGCATTTTAGAAAATAAAGAACTTGGATTTTAAGGAAAGGATGTATCCTCTACATGTATCTAATACCATTTTTCTTGTAGGAAAGATTTCCAACAACGTTTCGGCGTAACGCTTGCCTTCATGGCTACCCATAGTGGTCTGACAAGATGGAAGGACTTCATGATAAACGAAGAAGAAACTATACCTGATGACCACTTCAGTAAGATGTATCCCAGAGCTATCGACGAAGTGTGGTACAAGCGTGCTGTGAAACAGCACTACGTGAATTCGGATAGCTTCGTCTTTTCCGTGCCAATCGACGAGGAAGGGGCAGACAACACTACTCTTGTCACTGCTAGTCGTGCCATATTTATCGGTAAAGTGTCGCGTAAAAAGATAAACAAATTTGAAGGAATTAAAAAAAGATTAGAGAAAAGGTTGAAAGTGACCTAAAACGAATGTAGAAGTTGTTCGGAAGGATAGATCGGATGAAAATATAGAAGTCAATTATTTATTTTATTCTTCAGGAACTGACAAGGAAAAGGCGCCAGCGGCGGTAGTTGGTTTCCAATTCCAACATACCGCTCTTCAGGCTCTCTTTCAGAATATCACATTTAGTTGCAAAGGAGGTGAAAAGTGCACAGATTGCGCTGCGGATAACTGGGCCTGCTACTTGATCGACGACAATGGATACGTGATCGCAGCCGAAGATAGATCTGATGCTGGGAAATTCTTTGGTGAACTGAAAGGACCAATTATGTCTAGTTTGGTAAAAGAAGGTGTCTTCGAGAAAATCAGAATATTCGACTATCAAGCAGTTTGCTTCAAGAGTAAGCAAACTAGTAATGACGGAAGCATTTTGTTAACGGTAAGAACATTTTGTTTTCTACTTATATTCGTAAAATGTTTATGAAGAATTGAGTACAAATATATAATGATATTTTTTAATGAGTTACTGTATTTACATGTTTAGCCATGGAAACACATGCAACAGATGGTTTCGTGGCTCGTCGGCCAAGCAGCCTGGGCTTGGGCTAAAACTGGAATTTGGGAATCCGAGTACGCAGAAGCGTATGCTTATCCGAACGAGGATGAAAGTATGCACGAAGACTATCAGGAAAGTGAAGAAAAACCACCGATAGACCCTAAGGATGAGAGGCTATTCGACCAAAAGGTTTTGATCAATCGAACACGACCAGAAGCTTGCGATCAAGAGGTAAACTTCATAAAATATCAGTTGCATTGTGACATATTTTCTAATTTTACCGCGACAAAACTACACCGTTCTTCTTTTAATTTTATCAGGTATATCTGTACTTGCGAAACGCATCCTTCAACTTGTCCAACACAGATGTAGGCGCAAATGCAGAATGTAAATACATCGTGCAACCGGTTGAATATAGTAACATGCTTCTTCTGGTTGTGAACATTGATGAGAATTGCGAGCAAATGATGATGCCCCCTTTGAGCGTCATTCCAGAAGAAATAATCTACGAGAATAATTCACTGGTATGCCAGAAGGCGCTCACTTCGTTAAAACGAAAGAGACCTCAATCCTGTATTCGTAGCCACGCGAGGGAGAGCGAGATCAAAGATCTTTGCGGTTTAGCTTCGAACGTGGCACCGAATGTCTACCTCCTTCTTCTTTTACCAATAATTTACACTTTGATTCAGCGAGTCGTTTTTGGCCAACATTAATGTTTCGTTGGAACGATTTAAAATGAAAGACGAGAGATAGAAGGCGATTAAAATTTCAGTTACAAATTCACACGCTGCTGATTTTTTCCGAATCGATTTATCAAACGGAACGATTACCTTCACAGCCGTTCATACTATGCAGTATATAGATGTCATTAGAACTATTAAATGAAAAGGAAGTACAATTCGTAATAATTCGTTACGAATCGATGGATATTCTTTTTTCTGTTCTTATAGTTATCGCGATTTCAAGATGTTCTAGTGTTTATAGCTACGCTGTAATAGGGAGATATTCTCCGAGTCCTGGTACTCTCTCCTTAAATGGTACTTTGACGATGGTGCAGGCAGGGTCTGCACCTCTATACTGATTGGTCCAATCATCAATGTACCTCAAGGATTATACTATGTCACGGGATCAGGGTTAACGAGATTTAAAGGGGATGTATACCCGTGAATCGGTGCCGAACTAGTCCTAAAAAACAATCTTACTGCCTGGAACGCAATGCGGTGTCTATTTCATATACGTCCCTGCTCTGTTTCTTCTTTTTATCCTTCTCTTCGCTTTTGTTCGTTCAATTATATTTCTTAGACTTGTTGTAAGTACTTGACCAAATTCTCGAAAGTTTTATGACGCTTATTCTTTGCCTGTAAGATTGAAATGGAAAAAAAAGAAGCTAACAGACAAGAAAGTAGTAGTCAAAAGTATACTTTCTTAACAAAAAGAAATATCGCGTGTAGAAATACTGAATGAGAAAACGTAAAATACATTGCTCATTCGAATACTGTCGCTGCTAGTTACTCTACAAATCATACACTAGACTAATAATCCTGCGTAGGAAGAAAATTCTAGAACGGACGAAATACATATGACGCGTTTAAGATCTAGATTTAAAGTGTGGTACAAAGGAGGAAGTTAATTCACACGAGAAACGCTCGTAGGTGGAGGACGCACCTACATTTCGTGGGATAATCGGTTGAAGGAAATTGCAAGGAAACGATGAAATCGCATTTACCACGAACTTAATTCATCATGGTCGCTAATGTTAATTTTTGGAGCATTCAACTATAGAATTTTATAGGATACTACGTATATGTGAGCAGGGTCGTATAGAAGAGTCACACGTTCATGACACTATGAAACACACACACACACACACACACACATACACAGCGCTTTGTACATTAACCGATGTAAAACGTGTCGTTTGATATTTATAGAGATTACGAATATTAATTTTGTATATTAATGTATTATATGAGAGTTACAAGGATGTGTGCCTTTGGACACGCGGTTACGAGACAAAACAAAACAAAAGTAAAAGAAAAAAGAAAACAAAATCTTGTTGTATGTTTTTCAAATAAACAACTGATCTCTCTAGTTCAATAGCTTCTCTGCTTCCTTGAACGAAACAGAAAGGTTTTATTGATAGGAGACGTGGCGAGTTTTCATCCGAAAAACAAATGATGTTACTTGTATTACACAGAGTTTATTACAATTTGCTATGTACAATGGCTTGCCTATATAAAATGAAAATCATTTCTTATCAAAATGGCAAATGTTGGACTAGCGTTATTTGAATTGACTCATCATCTCCTCTATAATCTCCAGCGTGGTCCTTGGTTGCATATCCTTGTAGAGTCTATCCTCCAGTATTTCCAGATCTGCTCCATTTTCCATGAATTCTCTTAAATTATACATTGTGCCATTTGATATTCTATGATCCGTAACCCGATCTTGATTGAAGTTATATGTTCTAATTTTTTCGTTTCTTAGTTTCGACCCCATCTGTTTCTTACGTATTTTATTAATAAGGGAAACCTGTTGGTCCAATTGCTCCTCAAACAATATAGTTTTTAGTTTTGTTACTGCTAACTTTTTGTTTTTTATTTGAGATCTACTTGTTTGGCAAGTTACAATTTTACCAGTGGGTACATGAGTTATTCTAATTGCTGAATCTGTAGTATTTACATGCTGGCCTCCAGCTCCAGATGCTTTTTTTGATTCTATTATCAAATCTTTCTCTTCTATCTTAATATCAACATCCTTGGGTTCTGGTGTGATTGTTACAACAGCTGTACTGGTATGTAAACGACCAGACTTCTCTGTTGTTGGAATCCTTTGTACTCTATGTACACCACTTTCATATTTTAATTTCTTGAAGGCATTGTTATCCGTTATTAATAAAGTAGCTCTTCTTATCCCACCTGTGTCACTTTCAAGCTGTTCCAATGTCTCATAACTAAATCCTAAATGATGAAAGTAACTTTCATACATAAGTAATAAATCTTTAGCAAACAACATAGCTTCTTGACCACCTACACCTGGTATTATCTCCATAACAACATTATCATAATTTTCCGTATCTACTTTTTGTAAAATAATATCTAAAATTTGCTCATCAATCTGTGACATTTGTCGTACATATGTTAAATCTTCCTCTCTTATAAGATCTTTCATTTCTTCATTCTCGGGTACTAAAACATAAGTTATATAGATTTGTTAAACAATCAGGTAAGAGGGTTTTAATTTACAATAATGCAAATGAATGCAAAGTACTTACCAAGATCGTTCAAATCCTTTATATTCTCAATTATCTTAATTTTCTCATTCAATAACTGAGAAATCTCGTTTAATTTAAGAATTTCATGAATACTTCCTTGCTTTTCGTCACCACTTTGATACGCATTCGTAAGATGATCTAAATATTTCCTAACATGTTCATTAGTTACAGATAAAATCGCTTTCGAACAAAATAATTCACATATAGATGGATTAACCTCCTTGTTGAGGTTAAGAAACACTGGATAACATGATTCAATCAGTTTAGTTTTAGCTAGGAAATTTCTATAGCACTGATAAATATTAGGCGAGCATCCTCTTATCAGAAATAACATATTTCATTACAAATTATCATGCAATCAAGATATGTTCCGTGTTTATTTACGTGACTTTAAGTAAAAATACATCCACCTATCTCATGCTTATATTTACAACTGAAGAGAGCGCTAATGTAACATTAACGCTATCAGTATAGAAAACATTAAGGAAATACAAACTGTTTTTTAAAAATGATATACATTTTGAAAATTATATATTCTTAAAGCAAACCTAAGTTAATTTAAAATAATCAAAATTTATATTTATATTAGGAGCTGATATTCTTAGAAAACCAGAAATAAAAAATTGAAATGTTTGATTAAGTATAATATTTTGAGTTTGCCTCTGTTGGTAACAGCAGGTTGTATCATCATTTCGATAGTTTTTACAATCTCGATTCAATTAAGTTTATCTAACTTTGCATAATATTAAAAAATATAGTACGGGAGCACCATCTTTTATAACATTTACTCTTTACATATACATATAATTGAATTAAAATGTATAATTTATTGCAGAAACAGATATTCAATATAGACACTCATAAACTCAAAAATGTATGGAATATTTTAATTTCAATCATAAAATCGTTATAATATATGATTGCTATTTATTTTAACGAAGCTATATAGTGGGAAACAAATACATACGTAAGTAGTATGTATAAAGATTGAAAAATGTGGCGTATCAATTGTATCGATTTTCTAGCGAGTACATACAATTATATATAATTCACTCTTAATATATCCCATCTTTCTCTGTGTAACGCTATAAAATAACTATAATAATAATTAATAATAATTAATAATAATTAATATAATATTGATATTTAACATAAAAATATTGACGTTGTTACCATTAATAAATCAATTAAAATGAAACTTATTATTGTACTTATATATGTGTATCATACACGTGTACTAAAATCTAGTCACTTTAATTATGTGTATATTCAGATATGTAATATATGAACAACCACGTGTTTAAATTATATTCGAAATACAAGCTTACAATATATAAGTATAAAATAATCTATATTGCGCTTAACAAGCTTTCTTTGTTAACTGGACTATCTTACTAAACAATTGACTATAGTGGATCAATATTAACACAAAAAAAACAAACAAAAAATTGAAGAGTTCTAATTTTTGTGTAACAATATCATTGGTGATCGCTGAAGCTCGTAAATTTTATCATTTAAAAGATCGATAATGTCTTTCTCGTGACAGATAACAAACCTGCAATGTTTAAAATGAAAAATGAAATCCGATGAATAATCGTAAACAGTTATATCTCATATGGTATGAAAAGCAAGATATACGAGTACAAATTGTTGGAGGATATCGTTACTGGTTTATTCGTGTTAACGAAGTACTAAAAAGAATTGCCGCAAGAGACATAGACAAAGGCATACATAGAACAAGACTACTAGTAGTTTCAGAAAATATAACCGAAGATACATTCAAAATGTTGCCCAATTCAAAGTAGGTAGGTCTGATATTCGGGACGAATGCGCCAAGCGTACCGCACGAGAGAGATAGGAAACAAAAGAGAAAGATACGCATACAGTAGACCAGTATAGAGCGGCACGGACAGCTACGATTGAGGATACTATTTTTCATTAAAACAAACACTACGCAAATTTCGAAAATAAGCGCTTACTACAAAAAAGGTAAGTTGTAAATTATCTGATGCTTTATTAGAAAGTTTAATAGAAATTAATAATCTATCCGTTGCCCAATTGACGGGGCCGCGATGGAAATTGATTTTAATGTATTTATGTGCAGGCTTATAATATTATAACGAAGTCATGGAACCTTGCGAAAACCGATCACAAGAGAAAGTGCAAGAAGGAGGTAAGATTAAATTAATTTGCATTTGTGATTATTTTACACTGTTTCGTTCGTGCAATTTTTATTATATAACGTCAATATTATTTGTAATAAAATTATGATTATTCGGTAACCTTTTAAAGTTTTTGAAATGACTCTGACCGTTCAACACTGATTCTATTAGAAGACATTAATCACGTTCGCAGAGTTTTTGATAATAACGTATTGCAGGAATGTAAATTTCGTGGAATCCTTAATGAGACGCGCAAGTGAAATTTATTTTATTTTATTAATCATATCGTCATGATAATGACGAATCTTATAATCTATTTATGAGTATTAGATATATAGTTTTCAGACACATAAGATATATATTTTTTTAAATAAAATTACGTGTCATTTTAACAATTATTTTATAATAAATATATTTCATTAAAAATAAAAAATGATATATTTAAATAAATTAAAAGTATATTTGTATATATATATATACTTTTTTAGTAGAAATATTTTTATTTTTCATATATTCTTGCTTATTATTAATTATTATTATTATTATTATTATTATTATTATTATTATTATTATTATTATTATTATATTTAACATATTATAATTAAAAATAAATGATATAATATATTTAAATATAAATATTAATAAATTTCATAAGCTCTAATAATTAAAAATTATACCTTAAGAAATCTGAAATTAAAATCCATTTTTCAGAATATGGCTTCTTTTGGCAAGATTATCTTGATGCTACAAACAGTGTTGAAGTACCACAAATTATGTTTCCACATGTTGAGCTGACACTTCAGAGTGGCATTGAAATTGGCATGTCCCTTGAGGTGCCAATTCAAAAAAATGAAGATGAGAAAAATACCAATTACTGGGTGGCTTCTATTGTCATGGCATGTGGTCCTTTATTACGTTTACGTTATTTTGGTGGAGATGATAGATCATTGGAATTTTGGTTCAATCTTACTAAGGAAGCTGCTCATGAACTTGGTTGGTGTATGAAAAATAATAAAAAATTAGTACCAACTGATATTATTCTTCAAAGGTCTCCAGACTGCGTGGAAAAATTGTCCGAATTTTTAACAACAGCCCGGAGTGTTCCATCAGAAATGTTGTCAGGAGTTAGTTAAAAATTCGTAAAAAAATTTTATATAATAATAAGATTGTAATTTAATTTTCTAATTTTAATATTTCTTTCCATATAGGATGGTCTAAGCATGACAGAGAGAATCAAGCAAGGCATGAAAGTTGAAGTTAGTGATATACTACATCCATATAAATTATGGGTAGCCACGGTAAGAAGTAATATACAAATTTTATATTATTATTTCCATAAGTACAATTTAATTAATTTTGAGTTTCTTTAGATTATAGAAAATGTAGGAGGACGACTTTTATTAAGATATGATACTCCTGGTTCTTTGCGTAAAGATTTTTGGATGTTTTGTACATCAGAACATCTTCATCCTTATGGGTTTGCATCTAAATCTAATTCAACTTGGTTTCTAGAACCACCCAGTTCTATAGTAGAAATGCATACATATGAAGAATGGAAAGATTTATTAGAGTCTATACCAAAAAATTATGATCTTCCAGAAGAATTATTTCATAATACTGTAGATCATCCAAAACACGAATTTAAAATTGGTATGAAATTAGAAGCATTGAGCCCAATTGATCAGATAAAAATATGTCCAGCTACTGTTATAAAAGTATTTGATGACACTTATTTCCTTGTACATATTGATACATATGATGAGTTGTCAAAGGGAATGGATATTGAAAACTGTATGTACAACAGTACAGAGAAAAACACTTGGCTTTGTACAGCAGAACATCCATATATATTTCCAATTGGATGGGCAAAAAAACATGATATCAAGTAAGTCTAATCCTTGTGACAGTAACAATAAGTAAGCTTTCCAAGTATCCTTCTAAAACAATGCAATCTAAAAAGATATTGACTAAGAAAAAATGAAAATAGGTATCTCCGTACTTAGTATCAGGAATGCAAAACTACTTAAATATGAAGAAATAATTATTTTCTAAATTATTTGTCCTTAGTGCTCTTAAATCTTCATAATTGATTCATACTTTATAATGTATCATTTTAATGCTGTTTAGAATTGTACATCCAAATGGTTGGACTCCAAAAGAAGACGAATTTGATTGGGACGAATATTTAAAAGATACCCAAGCAACTGCTGCGGAAGAAAAATTATTTCCAGAAAGACAAAGTGCCACTGATGCCAGCTTTGAATGCGGTATGCGGTTAGAAGCGGTTGATCCAGAATATGAAAATGTCATATGTGCCGCACATATTACAAAAATTGTTGACAATCTTTTATGGTTAAAGTTAGATAATTATGAAAACACAAGACCAGAACATATAGTCGATATGTATTCCTTACAAATATTTCCTGTTGGATGGTGTGAATCTAATCATTATCCATTGAAACCACCAAAAGATTATGTGGAAGTTTGTAAACAACTGCAAATGCCCGTAAAGGAAGAAAAAAAGACTAACATTCTAGATATACCAATATCCGAACCACGTTCTTCACTTTGGTGTCCAAAGATATATTTTAATTATCGTTGTTTCACGGGCCCTATGATTTCTAAAGGGAAATTAGCAACCCTACCAAAAGCAGTAGGACCTGGCCCTGTAATTTTAGTTATGAGAGAAGTTCTATCAATGATCGTATCCGTAGGATATAGAAGTGCTCGAATATTAAAGGTCCTTCAATGTGATTCTAAACCAGATCCAGGATACCATTTAGAAGTTTTAAAAGCCAAACATAAAAACAATACATATCGTGCGAGTGTTGCCGTAGTTACATCCGGAGATATGGTGGCTGATTTTTGCAGAAATATTTGCAAAAAGTTAATGGTATGTCCAAATTTATTTGGTCCCTTGTATGTACCTGAAAATGAATGTCCAGATAAGTGCCACAAAACATCAAAAGCAAAATTCAGTAAGTGTCATTTCTTTTATATTTAGTTCATCATATATGTGGTTTATTTATAATCTTCATTTCAATCGATTTATTAATACTAATTAACTTTTTATTTTAGCAGCATCTGTTGGTACCGGACGAAGAGGTAAACCAAAGGGTTATACGAGTATTATGGTACAAAAACCAAAACCATGGGGTGGTAGGCGAAAAAGGAGACGTGGAAGATGGGCAAACAGAGAAAAAGAAACTCATGAAGACTTCGAGCAAGAAGATGAAATGCCATTTATGTCATTAGATTTAGCCAAACACGTATCAGGGCTTGAAGAAACTCTTGATGGAAGACCGCCACTTTCTGAAATAGATATCATGATCCAGAAAGGTTTGGAGAAAGGAGAAAAATCAGATGAATTTAAAACTGAGCCACCTTCGAGCAACGCATCGGATGATTCTGGAAGTTCATTTAACGATAATAGGAAGACGAAAGACAGAGGAAGTCCTAATAGTTTAAATAATAAACAGCATTCATCAAAATTTAGCCAAAGTTCCACTGTTACTAGAGCAAGTAAGAGAGAACGAGATTGGGATACAAGTATTGAATCTGATGGCTCAGATGGAGAATCAGAATATGTGAGGATGCAAAAGAAACAAAGGCGCCCAAAAACTCGGAAACTTGATTCGAATCCATTATTTTGGAGTGTAGATGATGTCTTCAGATACTTAAGAAAAACGAATGATTGCAAAGACATTGCATACCGAGTGAAACAAGAGGTAATGTATGCAGAAATATAAATCCTTAAGCAGCATAATTCTATTAATTTATTTTCCTTTTTCTTTTTTTTACAGGAAATTGATGGGCTAGCATTTTTACTATTAAATTTACCGTCTCTTACACAACATATGAAGTTGCGAACGAGTTTAGCTATGAAACTTTGTCGGCACGTTGAACAAGTTAAAGTTACGTTCTTTTTACGACATATAAATGAAGTGGAACCAGAACAGTATCAAATTGTATAATTTTGATAATTAGGAAAATTCAATTTATTGTATTATTTATATAGTGTAATATAGTGTATCATGAGACAAGAAGAAAACAATGTCGAAATGTTAAATGTATAAATAATTACAAAATAATTTTTAATTTATACAAATATGTAAGACTGCATTACTTTTAAATAGATTTTAAATAGATATACATTGTATTTAATTATGCTCTTGTATATTTAAATTATTTTTATTATATCATGTTTTTTAATGACATTAAATGTTACTGATTAAACTGACTAATCAGAGAAGTACCTAAGACACAAGCACATATTAAGGCTTATTCTTTATTTTCAAATTGTACAAAATCAGTATGAAAAAGATTGGACGATGTTTTTCTATCATTAATACGATAGATAATATCCTGCTATTATTAGTGTTTATATAATATATATTCATTAAACTTTTATTTTGTAAATTGATAATAAAGCAATACATTTACAATCGCAAAGAAATCATGTCTTAATATAATAACCCAAAATATACGTTTGAGTTTGTCGGTTTCGCGTAACTCAATCTAAATTTGTGACAATGCTTTTACATGTCCTATAAACTGCACTGCAGTTTTTGATACTTTGCCAAATTATCTACACTGAGGATCAAATATCAAACAAGAATTGTGAATAAAGTAGAAATTATTAAACTTGTCATTTATCCAAGACAGATCAATAGATGCAAATTATATGCGAATACAGTTTATTTCCTTTTATCGTGATAATAAAATTTTGAAAATCATTCTGACGCATTACAACAACTTTATTTTGATGTCTAAGTATGATAAATATTACATAACTTTTAATGTAAGAAGTAAATGCGATTAACGGAACGGAAGAATCAAATCAAACGAAAGGGATATGATATTCAGTACGAACATCAACTTATTTGGTATCCAGTACGTCTCATAGAACGTATTCTTTGCACACGGTCTATCAATTGACGCCAAAAGAAACGAAGCGGTTAAGTGTTTTGTAAGCAGCGCTCGTTGCCTCTCTATGTGTGGTCTGAACTAATACGAAGACCAAATATGATTACGCACATAATTGTTAACATAATTTGTATTCAGAGACATGATAATTTCTACATCTTGGCTTTCTACAATACAATGAAAATCATCAATTTTATTAAATATGCGTGCAAGTCATACAATACGGTTCGACCTATATTTTTATATCGAGCATTCGATCGAAGTTTAAATTTGTTCAGACTCAGACGTATTTCTTATCACAGAAGAGATTCGCTATTGGTTCTTAGAATATATATGTGTTAGTTATCATGTTATAATATTTGTATCTCTTTACCTGGAATACCATTTATATATCGATTATTCTCATACGTATCATATACACGACAATATACCGACAATTAATTAATGGCGTAGTTTCTCATCTTCTACAATCGTTTGTCATTTTTACATTAAGTTTTTTATCTCTCCTTTATAAAATACTATCGTGACAAACTCTATTACACTTATGTCTCAAAAACCCGCATTACCTACTGGATATGAATTTCAAACTGGAAAAATTTTGTCATATTTAGAAGTTGACAAAGGTATGACGGCTCACTTAAAGATGCATCGTTTACCCCTCTTTGACACGTTTCAATTCTAAAATATATCACTTCTCCCTTTTTGCAAAGTATACACAGCTGCACTTTGAGATCCTATACAGGCTATACATAGTAGCTACGTTTGCTTAGGGGGCGCGCTTTTTTTGAATCTGGCGCGACAAGATGCCTTCGATTTGTCTCGACCGTTATTGGCCAAGAGACTATAAAGACTCACTCTTATAAAGGAATACTCACACCGTTTATTCAACCTGCGAAGAAAAGACTTCTATAAAAAAGATTGTATTTGATATTATTCAATAAGGTAGTATTAACGAACTATCTAATAAACGACTATTTTGCTATGTAAAATACTTATACTCGTCTGCAGTGATCTTATAAATGTCAATTCTTTTCATAGAATGCAGTAGTGTCTTACTAACTGGCCGGAATTCCGCCTTACTAACATACTATCACTATCCCCACCATTTCTTGGAAGTGGAGCGGAACTTTGACGCTATACTGATATGTTGACGATATATTGACGATATATGCATGCGTATGTGTATTTGTACGAGACCTGACATTTAATTGTTTTTATAAAGATTAAAAAACCTTTAGATATTGGAGCCGTGATGGCTCGGTTTGAATTTCTATAGCAATGAGTGTTTAAATCTCAATTTTGAAACAAATCGAAGTTTTACAATATTGTTAAGATTCGAACTATTTTTGGCATAATTCATTATTAGAAACTCTCTAAAGTTTTAATAAATCTTAAATCGTTAATGTTTCGATAAGTCTCGAATACCTTGATCTTGTATGTTCTAAAAAGATTTAGAAAATAGAAACCCTGGGCCTCTTTGCGCTATAATTTTCCAAACAATAATATTAGTGAATTGACAAGTTACAAGTGATAGGTTATAACACTTCATATCTTCATGATTTCAGGTGAGATGGGATAATCGGATGACTTGTAATTCATAAAATTTACTTTTAAAGTTCCATTTGTTTAATCATCAAACATTAATTTCTATTCCTGTCTAAAAAAGAATATATTAATTCTAATCTATAACTAATGTAAAATTTCACTAATAATATTAGATCAAACGTGTAAGAGAACTGTAATGCAGATCCTATCTTGCTAACTGGCCAGGTTTGGTGATGACCCGCGGCCAGATAGCGAAATACTGCTACACTCCTATGTGAGCGGACCTTAAATTTCAGTGAAAACTTAGTAGTGTGAATCGGTGTGATCGAAGACACTAGGTGGGGATCGAGCCTGCAATACATGCAACGTGACATCCACACTAGTGTACAGTACCGTACGGTACGCTACGTTACGTGTGCGAGTCAGTGGTTTTTCGATGATGCTTTGGTGATGACGGAATTTTAATAATCAAACACGTCTTAAAACGTTGAGATAGGTGAGCTATTGTCATTGACGTGAAGAAACGTACAATTGATTAGTGACGTACATCGAGATATCGAGTAATAACCGAGGTATTGAGTGAAACGACAAACGAAGCGTCGGCGATCAATGTTAGTTCGCGGGTGTGCCCGTTTGCCCAGCCCCGTGTGTTCCCTTTTTTCCCTTTTGGTCCCCATGGGATATCTGTTTTCTAAGTAGCGATCGATCGATTCAGATTTCTTTAATCGTCGTAAGAATAAAGCAAACGTGTCGTGAAACAGGTGGACGAACGAAACGGCGGTAAAATTTTCATCGGCGATGTTGTGATTTCGAAGGACAACTTCGGTGAGATCATCGTAACACCATCACCTGTTCCAACGATTGTGCGCGATCCTAAAACGAATACATAACATTGTTACATATACTTGTTCTATTTTATCTAGTTTCACTGAAAAAATATGGCAAATAAAGTAAATTTTGCATGATACTTTTAAGAAACTACTGCTGGATACACTATTAGCCGGTCCGATGACACATGTCTAGTTTTCTACATATGTATATTGTTCGTTGGTTTTTTACGTGGAGAGCACGCCCATTTCTCACGTCTCCATTGGCAACTACTATTCGCCAGGGGATTTGAAAATTCTATTTAAAGTTAGAACTACCTGAAAATCGTCAAAATGATAAATTGCTCATTTTTTATAGAAATTTTGTAGATTTACTATGGCGCATTTTTAGACATTTTAATGATTTTTGACGGTGTATACTAGATAAAGGCTTGTTTTTCTTCTCTTGCATTATGTATCTTTTTATATTTCGGCTTGATTTCTTTGGAACATGGTTTATACCTTAGTCATTGTTAGTTCTAGCGTTAACACATTTATTTCAAACAAAATCGTTAATGTCATATTGTATGTTCATTGTGACATTCCTGCGCACGGTTCATATTCTTTATAAACGCGTGTATACAATGTGATTCAAATAAAATGTAGCCCGGTGTTGTACCACAAAAAGTTACTTGCGAATGCCAATAGGGTTTACAAAGGCTCTAACGTGACAACTTTAATTATCGGATTCGTTTGAATCGCAAAGATTAACATGGATAAATCTATAGAAAGAATGTTCAAATTCATAATTTATATTTCTTAAAAGGAACTCGAAATAAAATTTTGATTTGATTTCATATAATAGATTTTAGTTTTTACCTATATGGCGGAAAATTTGCAATTTTGATAAATGTGTTCTTAAAATATATTTTGCTTCCCGAAATTTTTACGATTGAAATATTTAAGAAAATCTTCTACTTCTAGATCAAGAAAATACCGGCCGATCATGAAGTTCATCGTGTATATTATCTCAACACTGGTACTGCAGGCATCGGCTTTAAGTGAGTGTAATTCCGTCATCATGTTTTATATCGGTCACAATAAATTCGAAGTAATACTTGTTACGATCAATCAGTTTTCATAATAACATTTTGTGATTTTTAATTATAATCCATATTCTGGATATTATAGGAGGTGAAAACATTTGCAAGCTTACCAGATACAGCTAGTTGTTTTCACATAGAACAGATCTTCTTTAATTATAAACTTTTAATCACAAATAATTTTTTTTATATCATTAGAAAATTATAAAAAATACATATTTTGCTTTCACTTGTTTTTGTAAGACATGTAACACTAAATGAATTTAGCTTAATGCGATTATAATGCATTGAGTTAGAAGATTATATTGTTCTAAGAATGCACTTTAATTTCACTACATTTCATTATATTCCAAAGCATTTCTATTTCAATTTATTCTACAGTTATAAAAACATAGTTTCAATAATTTTTTGTTTGTTTAGATAACTATGTTACATATATTACTACTATATAGCACATATGTAACATATTTTACTAAGTGCATATCAGCAAATTGTTTCATAGTGTGTAACAATAATGCACATTTGTCATGTGTATCTTTTATTAGTCCAATCTCCACCACGGATATCCAAACAACCCCCAACAGATGAGCAGTTATTTCAAGTGGCTCAAGCGAAGATTAATGAGAATGACAAACCATTTTTAATTGAATGTGAAGCTGAAGGAGAACCTGCTCCAAGGTAAAGTTCATTTAATCAGAAAATAAATAAAATGTTAAAATATGTCCTGCTACTTTGTTATTATTTCACAAATAAAAATATTCTTAATCTCAATAAAATATAATATTTAGGAGAAAGGTAAAAATGATACTATATTAAAAAAGACTATTTATTGCATTTAAATTTTAAGTGCTAATCATAGAAAAGCAGAAATCTTGTAAAGAATTAATGCAGTAGTGCAACATTAATAGTATATTTTCTAAGAATATTTCATTCATGTAGTTTCATTGCACTTACATGTAAGTACACTATCTTTGTCCTGCAGAGAAGCCAGAGTAACTGGTCTTAATTACCAGGATGACCTCATAGCCTTAGGGGGTATAAAGTTACTAGTACTGATAAAGATACTTTACTTGTGGTGTGAATTGTAGATGCATGGGAGTGGTCTAACAATATACTGAAGGAAAATAGAAAACATCATTACCACATTATGATTTATTCTCATCTATTTATGATCAATATCATACTATTTTTAGCATAACAGTAATCATGAATAATAATAATAATATTGAGTATTTGACCAAACTTGCAAGAGTATTTCTAATGTTAGTAAAAATTTTATTTATTGATTTAATGTAGGTATCGATGGATTAAAAATGGAAAGAATTTTGAGTGGCCAGCATATGATGACCGTATATCTCAACAGCCTGGTAGAGGTACACTGGTGATTTCTAGACCACGAGACGAAGATCTGGGCCAATATCAATGCTTTGCAGAGAATGAATGGGGAATTGCAACGTCTAATTCAGTTTTTGTTAGAAAAGCTGAATTGAACTCGTTCAAAGATCAGAATCCTATAAGTCTGGATGCAAATGAAGGACAGCCATTTAAACTAACTTGCCAACCACCAGATGGTTGGCCAAAACCAAACGTATATTGGTTAATTCAAGATACTGCTGGGGGCATCAAGTCGATCAATAATTCGCGAATGACTTTAGATCCTGAAGGGAACCTTTGGTTCAGCAATGTTACAAGAAACGATGCTTCTGACGATTTTTATTATGCGTGTGCAGCCACATCTGTATTCAGAAATGAATATAAATTAGGTAATAGAGTTTTATTAAACGTTATCTCTTCGGGAATATCTGCAAGTCAAAATAAATACGAACCTGTTAAACAATATGTGAGTAGAAAAAATGAAGTTGCCTTACGCGGCAAAAAAATTGAATTATACTGCATACATGGTGGAACACCATTACCACAAATAGTGTGGAGTAAAAATGGCGAAGTAATTAGAACTAATGATAGAATAATGCAAGGGAATTATGGTAAATCTTTGATAATTAAACATGTTAATTCCAAAGATGAGGGAACGTATACCTGCGAAGCTTCAAACGGGGTTGGTGATGCGAAATCGTATTCTATACATTTACAAGTAATGGCGGTACCATATTTCACTATTGAGCCTGAGATTATAAATGCGGCAGAAGACGAAACTGTAGAATTCAAGTGTGCAGCTAATGGAGTACCTGTCCCGGAGATAAAATGGATTCATAATGGCAAACCAATATCAGAAGCACCACCAAATCCACGCAGAAAAGTTACACCAAATTCTATCATTATTGAAAAATTGACTAAAAAGGATACAGGAAATTATGGTTGCAATGCAACAAATTCATTGGGTTATGTATACAAGGATGTGTATGTAAATGTTTTAGCTTTAGAACCCGAAATTACTCAACCCCCCGCTGATATCGCTACAGTCGATGGTAAAATTGTAAAAATTACTTGCCGTGTATTTGGAGCACCGAAACCTGCCGTAAAATGGATTCGAAATGGACAAGAACTAACTGGAGGACGATACAAGACTTTAGATTCTGGTGACTTAGAAATTAAGAATGTAATATTCTTAGATGCAGGCACCTATACATGCCATGCGTCCAATAAATTCGGAGAAATAGAAGCCTCTGGCAATTTAGCAGTAAAAGAACATACTAGGATCACAGATGAACCAGAGGATTACGAAGTTGCTGCAGGTTCTACTGCAACCTTTAGATGTAACGCTGTTACAGATTCCAGTTTAACACTTACAATTGATTGGTTGAGTAACGGCGAACCCATCGATTTTGAGATGGAACCACGATTTATCCGAAGTACTGATTATTCTTTAATGATTACAAAAACGACTGAACTAGACACTGGTACTTATACTTGCGTTGCTCATACCGAGTTGGATGAGGCAAAGGCACAAGCGACACTAGTTGTACAAGATGTACCAAACCCAGCAAAGTTAGTTAGTGTTAATTGTGCAGCGAATACAGCTACTATACATTGGACTCCAATGGGTGATAACAGGGCACCAATTCTGAGATACACTATTCAACATAATACCAGTTTCACTCCAGATACATGGGAGATATCGAAAGATCCTGTTCCATCAACTGAACAAACATACGATGTTCCGATGTCGCCTTGGGCTAACTATACATTTCGTGTATTAGCGTGGAATAAAATAGGTCCATCGTTACCCTCACCGCATAGCGATGTATGTACTACGTTACAAGACGTTCCTTATACGAATCCCGATAACGTTATGGGCAAGGGAACAACTCCACAAAATCTGGTTATATCTTGGACAGTAATGCCACAAATTGAACACAATGCACCCAAATTCATGTATAGAGTATACTATAGACGTGATATACCAGGAGAAAAATGGACTATAGAAGACATACACGATTGGAAGAAAAACAATTTGGTTGTGGATAATCAACCAACTTATCAAAGATATAAGATTAAAGTGGTAGCTATTAATGAAAGAGGAGAATGTAGAGTTGCACCTGAAGAAGTAACAGGATACTCTGGAGAGGATGGTGTGTGGATTTTTTATTATATTTTTTATCGTATTTGTAATTTCTTTCAGAATTAACATTACTTAAAATTCATTTAATGTTACAGTACCATTGCAAGCACCGAGCAACTTTACGTTAAATCAAGTAAAGTCGAGTACAAGCGCACAATTCTCGTGGAATCCGGTCCCCGAGGAATCGGTACGAGGCGAATTACAAGGATACAAGATCCAAACATGGACAGAAAAGGACGGTGAAAAGGGAATGCGAGAAATCGATATAAGAGGCGGTAATAGGACTCACGCACTGGTTACCAAGTTTGTTCCCTTCAGCAAGAACTATGTTCGAATATTAGCATACAACGGACGGTAATGAATCTTAAAATAGCAGTTTATAGATTTTCATATGTAACATTCTTTATAACGATAATCTTTTTATTTTTATTTATTAGATATGCTGGGCCACCTTCTGAAACTCTAAGCTTTGACACACCAGAAGGCGTCCCAGGAACAGTCCTCAATCTTGAGGCGTTCCCAATGGGTTCCAGTGCTTTGTTTTTAGCATGGACAAAACCTGCTGAACCAAATGGTATCTTAACTGGCTACAGAATATATTATGAATCTGTAAATGGAACCAGACTGGGACCTCTCTTGGAGAGAAAACCACATATTATAGACCCAGAAGCTACCAGTGCAAAATTAGCTGCTCTAGCGCCTGATACGAAATATCGTGTACATATTAGAGCAACAACTAAAGTTGGTGAAGGAAATGAGTATGTATCGTTGCTTTTTACTTTAATTTTATATGTTGTGTATGAGGTAACATATTGTTTTATATTCACTTAGTTACTTTATCGAGCAAAAAACGCGCATATCTCAACGACCTGATATACCACAATTCACATGGGAAGCTATTCCAAAGGAAAATGGATACTCAAATGTAAGAATTATTTGGCAGTTGAATCTCAACGGGAATCCAGGAAGTCACTTTTTTGTAAAGTACAAACTCAAAGGTGAAACGATACCACTCCAGACCGAGCCAGAATATCAATCGAACACGATCGAAATTCGAGGACTTCAAAGTGGTGAAGTTTATGTGATGTCTGTCGTTGCCGTTGATGGTAACTACTTCACAGAAAGTGAACCACAAGAAGTAGAAACAAGTAGCGAAGGACCTATCATTCAGCCTAAAGAAAATGTCGCAACCGCTGGATGGTTCATAGGAATGATGTTAGCAATTGCCTTCCTTCTTTTGGTACTTATAATAGTATGCGTTATTAAACGTAATAGAGGTGGAAAATACGCGGTACATGAAAGAGAATTAGCTGCTGGGCGCGGCGACTATCCAGATGAAGGCGGTTTTCATGAATATTCGCAACCTTTAGATACCAAATCAGCAGGCGGTCGCGCGTCTCTGGCATCTTCTTCCCATCAAGATGGGAAGCATCCTGAATCTGATACTGATTCTATGGCAGAATATGGAGAGGGAGATACAGGTTAGTTCAATAGATAATAACGATTTATTTACATTAATAAAGTAAGAAGACACTTGAAGTAAGTAGTATTAGATTTCAGTAGATATGTTCAGTAGATTGTCCAATTCCCACACGTGTAAATGCATATAACAGCATGAATACAAATATTTGTTTTATATCCATTTTATACACGTCCGACATAGGATAAGATATTTATTTACATGTTATTTTTTCCTTGCTTTAGCACCTTAATTTATGTTATGTTTTTATTCGTTCATTTGTTTTGCCTTGTTGCTTGACTTAATATAGAAGGTATGAACGAGGATGGATCATTCATTGGTCAATATGGTCGACATCGTAAACAAGAACCAAATTCACAAGCATTTGCCACATTAGTGTAAGGTAGGTTAAGTGATACATTTAAAAATAGATCGGAACATTAATGGTTTATGTTTCTTAAATTATAATTTTAAATGCAAATTTATGGATTGTGATCGTCATTTTGTTAAAGGGCGGTTTACGGAGGACGGTTCTTTCATTGGACAATATGGGCCCAAAGGTAGACCGGAAGAAACACCGCCTATTCCAAGCGGCACTATGGCCACATACGTGTAACCTCTGGTATTATCTTATTCAAGCCGCATAAACATTGTTTTTTTGTCAGAAGTAAGGTATCCAATCCTTACTAGCCGCAGCATCTCTGCTATGCACCTTGCGCTGGGCGCAACGTCCAACACTATACTGCCAATTAGATTTTGGTTTTGGGTTTTATAGTTCACATAAAAAGAGAAGTATAAATGTTTCTATGTCGAGCCCAGAAAAGGCTATATAAGTCATGCACAACGTTTGTACATTCGTGTCGTTTAAAAGGTAATTCCTCATGGATATTTAACACACGCCTAGATGTGTGTTATTCGAGTGTTTTAGCAATTTTTAATATTTTCAATCAACGAGAAACGTTGATCTGCGATGATTATTTCATCTACGTGATTGCGTGTGTTCCAAAGTACAATTTGTTAGTCGATCGAAAATTATTTACAATTACTGAATTTGTTGAGAAGATCTTTGACTAATTATAAAACCCAAAGACGATAGAGGTGTCTCATAGCGTGCAAGCTATTTATGGACATAATATAGTAGAAAATATTCTAGCATCGATCGTAACATTTGACATGGCCAGATTGGAAATTGACACTTCCTGACCATTACAGGGTATACGAGTTATGTTTATATTGTTCTAAGTATGCGTATCACAAAAAAAAGGAAGTATGAAGCACTTTTAAGGCTGCATATAGGATTCACGTCTTTCAAATGAAGATAATCAGTATCAATAATTAATTCGTATTACCCCAAAATTAGTTAATACACGGCACATACTGGTGTTACTTATATGCAATCTTGAAAACGGAAGGACTCACATTGAGCATAGTGTCGCAATCTGGCCGGGACTGAAACTAACTTTAATTAAAAATGAGAAAAAAATTGTTCTAAGAACCTTTAGATGCAATCAATTTTTACTCTGCCGACAGAGGGCCAAATATAAAGAATCAGTGACTATCTACAATTATTGTGCACGTGCACTTTCATTAACGGTACACGAACAACAAAAATATATGAAAGATTATTATTATTATTATTATTATTATTATTATTATTATTATTATTACTACTACTACTACTACTGCTGCTGTTGCTACTACTACTACTACTATTACTACTATTATTACTACTACTAGAATATAAAAAAGAACATTGTACATGCACTATGGTAGTTTAAAATGAAAAATGTCACATGGCCTCTAATTGTTGCTTTTTGTATGTGAAACGTGCTTTAGCTCAGAATGAAAGTCCTCTTTATTCTTATTAATGTTTACTTTATTTTTTGTAATTTTATTATAATCCAATCAATATAGAATATAATTTAATATATGAAATAGCTATTGAATATATAGAGACGTATATTGATTATTGATTAAAATTAGTGTTAAAAAAGTGCGATCACACGAGAACAGCTATTATTACATTTTAGTGTATGAAATATTATTATGAGAATCATAGAGATCGTTAATTTCTCCGAGAATAAATTTAATGTTTTTTATTTACCGTATTAAGTTATTCAATGCAATGTACAGGTTGTCTGCAAAAGTGTCGTGAGCAAATATATCAGGTACAAAAATAAAAAAGGTACAAAATATAGAATACTTACAATACATGTGCGCGTAAAGTTCGTAAAAGTCTATATATGTCAAAATCATACACATTTCTCAGCCTACGACAAAAAATCGAACTGAATTATGATTATTCTTCCGAGTTGACTTCTAAAATTTTTATGAGTACCATTTTTAGCAAAAAATTTTATTTTACGTAATGAACAAATTCATTGGTCTTCAGTTTATATTTGTCAGGGTCTTTTTTGCCGATTATCCTGTACAAATGACTTGGACGTCACGTAATTTTTACGAACTTTCTATATATAAATATATACGTAAATATATAGGCGCCTACAAAAAAGAGTGTATTGTAAATGAAAGAAAACAATAATTTATTATAAAGATACTGTGAAGTATATAAAAGAATGCGGAGACCTGTAATATATTAAAACGTGATTAATCATAAACTTATATTAAATTACATATTTGCCAGGATAAGCATCCGACGTCCAAGTCAAAATATAGTCGTATATAATTACGTTTCAACATATTTTTCTAATCGTACTATCTTCTGTATAGTTTCAAAGTGTATCCAAATAATATTTATCGAGATTTGAATTTCTAGTTGGCTGAAACACATGGTAACTTATGTGAACTTCCAATATTTTCGTACGTGTTACTGGTGTTTTGATACTTTTAATATATTTTGATATTTTTCTTTTTCTTTATTTCACTTGTTATATACATAGAAAGTTTTTTGTATTCACAATAGGTACGATGTGCGTCTAGCACAAAACATTCGTGTGTTGGATCTGATTATTTTTTATGATTATATTAACAGTTTTATTTATACCGTCGAAGGAATGACACCGTGTTAGCGTAGTGAGCACAGATTTATATTTAAAAAAAAGTATGATATATGCGAGACTTTCTACAAAACCGTGTTCATTTTACAACGACATGACAGCACATGTTATACCTATAAAACTGTGACAAAAGTAACAAAACAAAGAGAATACGCTCGTTCATACATGTGCGCGTCTATCGTGCTAACTTTTGATTGTATATTACCGTAGTACTATTAAGATACTAATGCATTTTCCGATGAAAAGATGCATAAAAATGCTCCCAGAAGGGATACGTCATTATGCATTTTTTCAGCGATGTCATCGTTTCCATATTTTTTCTACGGAGTAGAGTTTTCAGAGTTTAGCAATCTGGTTAAAGATTCTTTCATCTCCCCGTAGTGCAACAGAGATTGAAAGTATGTATCACATTGCGTTAAAAATGTTATGTAAAATTTTAAAGTGACTTCGCTTTGTGTTCGACTGTTTATCAGCGACTATGATAACGCGCATTCCAATGCCTGTGTAACATCTCCCATGTCAATAAAGAAAAGAATAAATTGCGAATAATAAATAAATAAATCAAAATCTTGAAACAACCAAAAAATATGAATCTAGAACCATTGATCATTCTTTGACCACCGAGTTCTCATTGTTTTCCGCCACAGAAATCAGCATGTTCCAATGAAGAGAGTAATAGCCCGAACTAAAGCAACAATCACAGAAAATGTTCGATACTTCCTATTTAATTTATCAGAATATTCGATGCTTTCTACCAAAAGTTTGTAAAAAATGAGATAAAGAAGCAATGGCACAGACCCCCTGCAGTTTCATTGGAGACCTTGCTGCATCGTCCTCGAAACAACGGTGGCCTGTATTGTATGGGAACGCATTCGGTCTCCCAAGCAAGGGCTGTATGACTGTGGACAGAAGTCGAACGAGATGTGACCGATAATGTAATTATGCGGGACAGGTTTTTTGTGCCAGTACTCTAACTTGATCTCTCGAGAATTCCTCTCTCTTTCTTTTTTCTTGTCCCCTCTTTCTCCTTTGTCCTCTCCATCGGCAATATTTCCTTTTTCCGTCTCTTTCCCACGTACTTTTGTCCCTGTTCCATCTTCTTTGTTTTACCCTGCCTCCTACCCTATCCTCTCTTTTTCTTCCAGAGTTTTCCAACTTTCACCGATTTTTTCTCTGGTCGCTAATCCCATTTTCCCGTATTCCCCACTCCGTAGAGATATCATTCTATCATTGTTGTCTGCCTAGTGAGAAGAGAACGATGAAAAAGGATGAAAGGAGAACACGATCCGATGACGCAGAAACTTAGCACGATCTGGCCGCTGCCATCAGCTACATGCATCGACGTTAGCGCCTGGCTGCCTGCCGGAGGAGCCGTGTGTCCATGTAGGATCCGAGGTCGTGTGCGTCTGTGTCCTGCGGGAGAAGAGGAGGTAAGGTCGGTGCATATGAGAAAGAAGGATCGTATATACAAGTTGCACACGCTGATTGGATACACGAGTACGTTGCAAGGTAAAAATTACAACGATAAGTAGATGTCATATATATCGTACCTATATAAGATGAAAATATATAACACAAGATCAGACATTATCTCGATCAATGTAGCATAAAATATTATAACGTATGTTATTATAATAGAACAAGAATTCCATTCGCAGAAAAAAGGAGAACAGAAAGTCATTCAGCGCATAGATTGCTTTCCCTGGATTTTTGCTCCCACGAAGTAGGTTCCCTGTTCATTGTTCCTGTAAAACCGTGTGAAAGATCAACTTTTGATACAATCTATTCGTTACAATTAACAAGCGTAACCAACAGCTGATTCGATTTTGCAAGCACGATCGGATGAGCCCCTGCGTTAATGCGGCTCGAAACGGGCCGACCGTCGGCGAATCGACATTTAAAAAGCCGGGGACGGTACACGGTTTTGCGTAATGCTCTGCCGTGTACGACTGTCAGGTGGTTCGTAGCGAATCCAATTAGGTTTGCGACGGTCGGGCAAAAACATTCGATCGGGAATAAACCGGCACCGGTTGCTCCTCATGGGGACGGCCCTCGAGACTCGCTTCCCCGTTCGTGAGCCATGTATAATATACGTTCGGATCAATTGTACGTTGTGTATCGGGCGAAACGGCCTTTCCTTCGTAATCCGCCTATAATATACAGCATTCAATTCTCTCGTGCAATGGTTTATTGAATATCTTCTAATTTCGCCTGGCTATTAGAGTCTCGACATGTATTCCAGTCTCCAACTATTGAGATGGAGATTCCAATATCCGTGAAATTGATTATTCCTGTCTCTAACTTTTCTCCTACTTGTCACTTATGACGCCTAAAAACAATGTAAGACTGTCCTGATTTCATTCTGCAGAAAATTCTATGCACGCTATATAATTCTTTTGTTACTAAAATAAAAATCAAGAAGAAAAGAATAAAGAGGAGTGCTTGTTTTTTTATTTTTACTTACCGATCAAAAATACCAAGAATTCAACTGATGGGCTGTTATCGATTCATATGTATCTTTCAACCGACCAAACACAGTAATAATAGCTCTGCGCGCGAGAAGATCGTTTCTCTTTTCTGAATTACCCTGTATGCACGCCCGTTTCGTGCATGGCAAAAGGAGGATGAAGGAGGAAAAAGGCGAAGAAGAGAAAGAGCAAGAGGAAGACCGAGGAGCCGTAAGAGATAACAATGGGCCATTTGTTAGATGGGCCAATCCTCGGACACGCAGCCTACAATGGACATTATTATCAACTATTCATTAACCGTTCTGTTAAACCTGTTGCCTGATGAATCCAGAACAACCCCCATTCTCCTTCAGGAACTGAGTACTTTGATTTTTAAAAATGAAGATATCGCCGTAGAATTTTTAAGACGCTGTGCATCGTCTAAAATATCGCCGATCTGTTAAAGAAAACAAATGGCTTGTTAAATTTTTTAGATGAATTACCCGGAACACCTTGAATATAATGGCTTTTCTTTAATTTGTTTAGTAATATATAAGTAAAAATTTAAAAAAATTGCGCGAATAGAGCAGTTGATATTTTGCTGCATATATTTAACATATTATCGTTGGAGTGCTAAATTAAATATAGCTCCTTTTCCGAGACACGGAGATCGAAGACAGTTCACTAACAAACTCGGTCCACAGCAACAGCAATACATCTATCGTATATCATGTATTATTCATCGACCGGGCTTTCATTCGAACCCCGTGGTCGGAAATAGTAATGCAGTCGCCAGCCATTCCATTATTACGCACTTGTTTCCTACTTTTGCGTTGATTTCGGCTAAACACGGAAAGGAATCGTTCATCTCAGCTCCCATAAGTAACCGTGGAATCGCAAATAAGCCTGGCTATCGTTCATTATTTGATGAAGATAAATTGTTTCTCTTCAAGAATTCATGAATTACTTCAGTGAACCTCTCGTAGTTTCTAAAAAAATCAATCAATCAATACTATTAACAAAATAGAAATGTAATAAAAAATATATTAGGTGCTGCGGTATATAAGAATTAATATTTTATCATTTAAAATAGAAATTCTACTTTTATACGGAATTGTTCATAATAGAAAATTTAATGAAAAGAGATAATATTCTAAGAGAAAAGGTGATATAGTAATTTTGTTCTCTTAGAACAATGAAATTTGAAAATATATTAAGTAATATGAAACTTTCACGAAATCTAGGTTATACAATACGCTACAGATGTCTCTCATGTTTCCATATAATGTATGGTGATAATTAGACTGTAGATTCCATGTATTTATGGAAAATTATAAGTATAAAAAAGTGTAAAATGCACCTAATATGCAAAAATATATAAAACAATCAAAGTATAGTACGTATGTAATATAACGTTTAATATAATTCTTAAAAGAATAATTTAAGCAAAATAGCATTGTACTTTACATTTGTAGTGTACTTTTTCTCAACCATATTATCTCGACGTATACTGTGAAATAACCAGTACATATCCAGAGCGTCTTGTGTACCTTTCGTCACCTGCACCTGTTTGTAGAAAGTTTCCGACGATCTGGCATGTTCCTCGGAAGATCAATCGCGTTGCAAAGAGTTGCTCGTCTCTGTAAGGCGCGAAAAATGTTTGCGGCCTGACCGACCACAAGCGCCAGAGTGTAAAATCGTGCATGTCGTATATACCACGATACCTAACAAGCCAGCCTTTGTAACGGATTGCAAAACGACCATGGAAATGTGGTCGAACATTCGACGGGAAGAATACCGTACTAACTAAGAAGAGTTATACCAAGAGAACGATCCTGAAATTCGCTCATCTTTTAAGATATGTCTCAAAAGTATTATGTAATAGAAACTACAATAAGAGCTTAAAATACTTGATAAATTTATATTTAGTTTTCGTAGCAGTCTCTTTAATACGTGATTAACACTTCAGAAGATTCTTCATCGTTGTTCGTGATTAGTAATCCCCTTCTAACGCGGAATGGAATATGTATTCTTATTGAAAAACTGACCAAAAGTAAGTTCTAAAGATTTTGGGTTAGGTTCCATCTACGAGATATTTACTGCCAGAAATGTAAGAGCAGTCCTGGAATAGTACAGTATGTTACTTTGAAACAGTTGTACGAAATAGCATGTATTTGAAGTGCTTCATCGTCGATCGTTCGTATTTGATCGATTTCTGACACCTCACAGATTATTCAAGAGATTCCAAAGAAGTCGAAAGATAAGCTAACAGCAGACTTGATGTCAAGCTTGGGAACAAAGTCCATACTGCAACAGTGAATTCTCTTTGCCGAATGCAAAGACAGACGGGGGAGGGACAAGGAGGGGAATAGACGACGAAGTACGAAAGAGAATGGAAAGAAGAAACGAAGAGGAGGAACCTGACCAAAGACGTTTAAAAACTGGTTCCTTCCACCCATTTCTTTTCACCTTATTTGCTAATCCGAATTCTGATTTCCATATATCCGCGTATACAATATTCGAGTCTCGAGGAAATTGATATCGACTGATAGACCATAAAATACGTCAACAGGACTATCTTTGATTTACCAAATAAATATCAGATATTTATCTCTCCAAGAAACACGTCCGTCTTTAATAAGATCACTCACAGACTCGTCAAGTACAAAGAATTTTGTAATATCGCGATTGTTATGCAAATAATTGTATTTAAATGAATTCTTTTTATCTTCGATATTCGGTAGATTTTATTGGTGACAATGGTTGTAGTGTAATTAAGAATTACAATCAAGGTAATATTCGGAGAAATTCGAATTTAAATTCACAGCTTTGTTCAATGAGGACTTACGTGTTATATTTCGATGCTGTTCTTAAGATCAAATATTTACTACTATGACCTACCACTTTTTATGCCCTGTTCTCATTTTTCTTTCAACAAATAAAAAAATATTCAATGGATTAAGAATGGTTCTTTCATATTTTTAGCAAATTCAATACATTTTGTTAACAATAAAAGATCACAATGGCGAACAACGTAGCGAAATTAAAAAATATTAAAAAGGTCAAAGAAGAAGTTAAGAAAGTGCAATGGAGATTATATCAGAAAGCATGATCGGTCAAGTTTAAAAAGAAGCATCGAATATCGATCCTACAAATCGTTGTGCACGCACCCTTATCCCCAAACATATCGGGACCCCTTAAGAGATAGAGATCTTGCTCTCAGTCTCACAGCAAGAAGACGGGCTGCTGTAGACCTTTTCTCATTGAGTCAGTCAGTCAGTCAGTCAGTTTGCCGCAGCGACGCGGCCTGTACGAACGTGTGTATACGCGTCTTGTTGACTTAACGTCGTGTGATCGTACGGCTGCATTATCGACAGAGCTGGCAGAAAGCTACAGCGAGGCATCGGCGAAATTGGTCGTCGGTCAACCGGTCGTTGGTCGTTCCCTCGATCGCGAGATCTGATCCCTATTGAAGTTTCGCATACGGGTCTTTCTGGGTTGTGTCAGCTCGTTAGATTGCGTGCGTGAGAACGTGCTCGTTCGTCTCGAGTCTTGCCGTGAAATCCCAAATTTCACGCGTCGAATCGTGGCGTGTTCCGTCGGACTGCACACACCAAGCACACGAGTGTCACACACACCAACGAATAGCTTACGCTTACAGAGAATCATACAGAAAGAGGAAGATTTACATAGCCACAAGGGGGCTAGTCATAAACCGTGCAACACCTGGCGGCACGTCATTAATTATGCAGTGGGCCGCAGCCGCCCTGGCCTCGGCGGCAATCGTTCTGCTCCTGGACACGGCGGCCGCGAGAAATCACCATCGATCCGGCAATGGTCACAAACCAACCGGTGACATCTCCCTATGGATCGATCAGCAACAGATCAAAATGTTCAGCGGTAAGTTGGCTTATGGATACCGATACTACCGCACCACGAATATCCATCCGTGTTTGGTGCCGCATTTTTCTTTTTGTATATACTGTGTTATTTCATTCCTACAGTATTTTGTTCTTCTTGATATTCTTATCATATTGATATTAGAAGAAGAAAATACATATTGTCATTTTAAAGAATTTATTTGATATTGATAAAATTGCCATTTTTTGAGATGCTGTTGTGACATTCGCTTATTCATGATTTTAGTATATGGGGACAATATTTATTTTTTATTTTATTTTAGTTTATGTTATAAAATACTTCATATATCTGTTTATGTTACATGATACTATATTATTTCATTATAAAATAAAGATTCGTTCATTATTGTTCATATATATATATATATATATATATATATCTTTTATGTGATTCTCTCATGTTTAAACATAGATATACTGTATTAATTTATTCTATAAGTAGTATTAGAGTAACAATCTATTTCTTTAAATTTATTCCAATATCACTCCACGTGAATATGTATGACAATGTAACAAGTTACAATTGATCGTTTCCTTCTCTGTTTCGTTTAGGGGTTGAAATGGAGATATTCGCGATTACGGAGGGTAGGGTCTTGCCTTATCTATTGGATCCAGAATTCGAAAGCAAATTACCGATTATTCCGAGCGAAGTAACGTACGTGAATTTTACATGGAAGTCTGGTGTAAAGAAATATTACTATAATTTTTATCGATTAAAATCGTTCGACGAGACGATCCTGAAAACCCCATATATCACGATCAAAACGCAAGGAAGAGTACCCAAGAGACCCAAGGGTAATTTATGTCTTTTTATTTATTGAAAATTTATAAAAAATTATTTTTTATTTATAAAAAATTATTAAATTTAATGCCTACGTATATAAATAAATACATAATGTTCATTAAATTCGCAGAATTCAGCGTCCTATTACCATGTTCCGGTAATAATTCGGGCATTGCGCAATTGGGCATCGGTCTGATGATTGAAACTCGTAAGGGGAAACCTTTAAACGGAACACCCCTTCGCCTTAACCTGAGAAAAGAATGCGCTGTGCGCGGTGAGTGCGTCAATCGTGCCCATGATCATCATATCTCTCCACACATACACACACGCACGCGCGCCCGCCCGCCCGCACAGAGTTCTGTATCGGCAATAATTCATCGATCAATTTGCTGCACACTTCAATTAGAAACTATTGAAATCTCAACTGTTTCATTACCATGAAAACTGCTCTTTGCAAAAGAATAAGGAAAGACGACGATAGAAGCAAAACAGTTTTTCTAATAATGATGTATGTGGAGTAGGAGACACGTTATGAATTGATGATTTCGATTGTGTTTTTGTTCGATCGATGCACAAAACATATCTTTGTGTATATAACTCGATAAAAGATATTTTGCGGGATGCTTTAACTGTGTATAACGCTTTCCGGATATCGTGATCCTTTACGCATGCCTTTATCCCATAGATCTGTTAATCGATAAAATAGTTTTTTCAACTGAATGAACGCATGACTCCGTTCTGACCCGAAGGTATCCTAAAATTTGTATTAATGAAAGCCATCTTAAGTGACCGAAATATTCACTTAAGTCAGTGTATAATTGCGTCTATCTGCTTAAATTTATGTGGGTGTAGCGGAAAATAATCGCTCAATGCGTCTTATGTTCCTTTGCGATGAACAATGATTGTTTGTGGTCTGAAGATGAAAGACAAAATAAAATTTATGCATGAACCAACTTGATATTTGCTTGCACTATTTATGAATTTATACAATATTACTAAAAAATACTTTTATGATTACACTTATTATATCCAAATGCTGTATTTGTTATTGATATCAAATGAATCTTTCTTCTTTATGTAATATTTTTCATTGCAGAACCTAATCCTGGTCCTTGTCCAGATGGATATTTAGGACCACCTCATTGTAAAAAGGCATTGTGCTATCCAAATTGTATGAATGGTGGCAATTGTACAGCACCTGGTGTTTGTTCTTGTCCACCAGGTTTTCAAGGACCATATTGTGAAGGAGGTATTTTGAAATCAAAATAAGACATATATATAAAATAGATATTTTATTTACTTAAAATCGAACTAATATATATAATTTTATTAATGTTACACTTTCATACTATACTAACAAATTATATAATTTATATAACTTTAGATATTGATATAGCAGTTTTACAACCAAATTTAATAACATTTGTTAAAGCTTGATAGAATGGTGCTTGTTCTGCACCATGTTTTAGACCAGTGTCATGATGTTCTTGTTCTTCATCACGAAATTTTTTAATCGTTTCTAAAACTTCTTCATGTACTTTTTCATCACTTTCCATCAATGCACGTAGTTGATCATTATAATGCTCTGTGATCACGGTTTCAACAGCTACGGTGCAAGCCATAGCTGCTTTTTCTCCCATGAGTGCTGTACCAGCACCAAGGACAAACCCAGCAATGTTCCAAACAGGTGTTAGAACAGTGGGTCTTACACGATGTTTTCTAATCAACTCTTCAAACTTTGCACGATGTTTCTTTTCTTGATCCCACATATGTTGAATAGTTGGACCAACAGATGTTCTACCTGTCTTATATACCTGTGTTAAATTTATGTCCAAAGAAACAGCAATATCCCGGTATATATATTACAGTATATTTATACCTAAAACAGCCATTTGTCCAGCATATATTCTATCAGCTCCTAATTCTCCAGCATGATCTACCCTTATAACTGAATCTAATAATTTCCCTGATCTAGTTGATCCTGAAGCTGCTGATGTACTAGCCAATCGAATTCCAAGCTGTCTAAGATGCAGCATTTTTTCTATAAACTTTAAGAAAACATTTGTGACACAAATTTTCTTCTTTCTTAATTGAGGCATGATTAATTTTAGGTATATGTGCAGAAAAATGTTTAAATGGTGGGAAATGTATACAAAAAGATACTTGTGAATGTCCAAAAGGATATTTTGGATTACGTTGTGAATTTTGTAAGTATAATTGTAATAGAAATGTTGCCACTAATGGTTAAAATTATAGCATTAGCTTCATAATAAATATGTTTCCATTTTTTTTAGCAAAGTGCGTAATTCCTTGTTTAAATGGAGGAAAATGCAAAGGGAACAATGTGTGTAGATGTCCTACTGGCTTCAAAGGAGATCATTGTGAAATTGGTAGAAGATCTCCACAACGCTCAGCCTGCACAAGAGCATGCAGAAATGGGAC